>CM040403.1:109992768-110632768 GCA_022702515.1 Ilyophis sp. 1 JC-2022
CTTTTGTAGTTGTTTAGAATTTTTTGCCCCGTTCGGGTCGCTTTGAGTTTGGTAGCGGTATCTCGCTTTGTGAGGAGAGTTTATTATTTTATTATACTTATCTTTTTTCCCATTTTGCACTTTGTGAACCCCTACTGTCACGTCTGGTCTTTCGTTTCTAACGCTACCCCTGACAGTGGCAGCTCCAGGATTTTTTGACTAGTGACTAATGGCTGGTTTGGCAATTTGGAGGAGTGGCTAGAGTGATAAGCTGGTATTAACACCAAAACTTAACTACAATACACAGTGTACTACAGCAATATTGCCATGGTATTCATTCAGGCACTTCTGATTAAATCAACACTGATAATACTGAGAAAAAGTAAAACATGTGGCCAAAAATCTACATTGTAAATGCTCCTCAAAGACTGGACAAAATTATGACTTGCCCTTTATAATTGTTTACATAGTAAAATGATAAACTAATTCAAAATCATTAAGAGAACTCACTGATTATCAAACATTACCTTGTAAGAGATATCAGGGCATTTGTAAATCTGCCTAAATCAAATTATCCCACTGGATTCATGATTATAACAAATTAGTGAACAAGTAGTAGACCTCATACTTCATTTCATAAAGCTTTTCCTAAAATAACACAAATCATTGAAAGCACAGACACACACACACACACACACACATCAATAGACTTTAAGCATACATAACCACAAGTTCAGCGTGTAACCGCAGATAAGGTAGCATTAACCAACGATTAATGCTTTTCAGATTTGTTCAATTGAAGTTATTGTTTGGATATAAATTCACATTATTTGGTTCTGCATAATACAAGACAGAGAAATCCTCAGAATTACCAGAGTATTTTGCTAAGCTTCCTCTGGTCAAATGAATAAATGTTGTCACTTACTGTGGCCAGCCCTCTCCAGTAGAGACAGTGAATAGGGTGAGCAGGGCCCAAATTATGTTGTCATAGTGAAAATCATGCCTCTTCCACTCCCTGGATTTAACTTCTTTCTTGTTCTTCTCATACTCAATATAAAAACCCCTACATGACATCAAATGACACACAAGCACAGGAATGGAACATCACTAACACACTGAAGGGATTCATAATGGAAACAGTCCAAGCAGTCCTCTTTCTGAAGACTTGCGCATCCTAAGTACATTTGGGCTGGACTGTGGATTACCAAACTAAATCCAACAGAACTCAAAGTGCTGCCTTTCCTTTTTCAGTGTTGCTTTATCTCCAGTGTCTTCCAATCTTTGTATCACATAATAACCTCCTGGTGGGGCTGGGAATAAGGTTTTTTTTCAAATTGGAATAATTGTTTTTTTTCCATCTGGTAAATTGTCGACTGAATCCCTGCCTGACAACCTCATTATAATGGGGCCATAACAATCTCTGATTCATTAATGCAGGCAGTTGAGTGGGCACCTACTTGCATTCTTTCTCTGTGTCCTTGGACCCGTCAGTGCAGTAAAAGAACTTCCCCTTAAAGAGCTGCACAGCGATGACTGCAAAGATGAACATAAAGAGCTTGTAGACAATGAGGATATTGAAGACATTCTTGAGGGAGGTGACCACGCAGTCGAACACTGCCTGCATAGAGAGGAGGAAAGAAGACAAAAATAAGGAGAGAAGGAAAGAAGAGAATTGTGCAGATCATCACTGTCAGCATGATTGAATATTGCTCAAGGCACTCTGGCCACGAGTTCAGACCTCTCATTACTGTTCATATCCTGTAGAAATTAATAGTGTTCTTGCTTTCAATTGCATTAAAGGACACTTCCCTTTGTGGAAATATTACAGAGCTTTTAGAGAAAACATGGCCCTCCATATGCAGTTGTTAGTCAGTAATATATTATTAGCTATACAAATATATTTCCCTTTGCCAACATTAAGGCACAACAGTAGGGGAAGCTTGAGAGCGTGAAGGGGAACATGTGAGCTTTGTGACATCCAGGCCTGACAAAATCTTTTCACACTTAGTCGCCTCGGTTTATCAGCCTGTCTATCACTCTTATTGTGGGCCTCCTCCTGCCTATGGGTGCAAGCACATTTCATGTAAAGAAACATCATGGACCACAATAAATGTGGAAAAAGCATGCTGGTCTCCTGTCATTCTCTGGACGTGTTTACCACCAATGACACTCCTCCTTCTGAAGAAGCTCAGCTCACAGAAGGGCCACCTCTAACCACACAGTTCAGACCTATTCCCAGCCTCTTTGGGTTTCTTCTCTTTCCATCATGCGAGTGATACAATGTTATTGTACGTCAATAAACTATGGGTAACATCTCCTTTTTCTGCAGGGCCACACACGGGTCTAAAAACAAAATAGGACTGTACTGTACTGTGGTGAGATAGACCAGGACAAGACCTTATAATATGGAAGAGGGGACCAGACTGGTTTGTACAGCACCTTAAGTTTCGGAAGTCTCTTTATGGTCTTGAGGGGGCGCAGGACCCGAAGGACACGCAGAGACTTTATGGTCTTGATGTCACGACCTTTGTTATTCCTGCAGACAGACAGACAGACAGACACACTTTCAGCTGAAACCTCCCACAAGTCTTTCAAAGGCTAAAATATCCTATGTTGGTATTAAGAGTGGTAACATCGGCTGTGTTGGATGGTTTCAGAAATCCTTAAAAACACATATGACAAGTTTGGACAAATTGAGCAGGACATGACAAAGAGCAAAAGAGGAAATATAATAATTTTACCCCAACACATTCCTGGCAGTGCCACGGGGAAAAGGAAGAAGAGAAAAAACAGGAGACAGAGGTGGTGAATATGCACGTTGCATAAGAAAGTATGTATATACACAACAGAAAAAAGTACCATTACCAATTACCATTGAAAGTATTGCACCTGGTGGCAGATCACAATACATCACGCATCACATCAGTTACAAAGCATGTTAATATGTCTATGCCACAGTTTGTGTACCAATGTGATTCTGAGTTACATTACATTACAGTTATTTGGCAGACTCTTTTATCCAAAGTGACATACAATAAGTGCATATTGAAGGTCATTGACACAACTACAAAGCACAACTTTCTCACAACGTAGGAGCTATTACTAGTAGTGAACATAGAATACAGTCGGCTATACATTCTTAACAATAAAATAGCAAAAAACACAAAAACATTTCCCTTGGTTTTACATTGAGGAAGTCACATCACACCAAAAATATAGCACGACTCACGTCAGGGCAAAGGCGATCAGAGCTCCCACCACCACAATGAAGTCCAGAACGTTCCACACATCGCGGAAATAGGAGCCATCATGCAGAAGCAAGCCTTGGTCGATCATCTGCAAGATACAGAACTCAGGCTTCATTCTACTCACAGTACCTCTTAGGTTGATCTATGATATATATTTAAAAATCCCAGAAAAGGTCTTGAATGTACCAAACAACATTTTCAAGCTCATATTTGACCTTTTCTTTTACAAAAATGTCATGGCCCAATTGCATCAACAAAGAAAATTTGCATTTAATTGTAATTGAGCATTTCAGAGAAAGGTTTGTTTTTGACATGCTTAGGTTCATTGTGGTTACACTGAGTGGCCTTGCAGCTGAATGTACAGACCAGAGACACACTGTCTGACACAAACTGGTTATGGTCTGAATAAATCTGTTAAGCCAGTTCAAAGTTTAAGACAGTTTAATGTGTGAACCCCCTGTGTATTTATTTTAGTTGGAAATTTTGGATGGAAATTTTCAAACAACCCCTGAGGCTATGCCTTATTGCAATCCCTCTCCTCCCCATTTGCACCTATATGCCATGTTTTATCTGGCTTATCTCCCTTTGTCATTGATGTACAATGGGAGGGGAGGGGAGGGGAGGGGGGGGGGCTATGACCAGGTGCAAATCCACCTCCAAGCCGTTGATCAAACACAATATACTCATGCAATATAATATGCAATACAACATATAGCACGTCTTAATAAAAAGCCCCCTTTTCTTGTATATCTGTTGAATGAAGATGTAATTTTATCTTTTTAAATTTGATGTATTTAATCTTTATTTAGACAGAGTAGATTCAGTGAGCGCGCATGCTCTTTTACCGCAACGCCCTGTTAACGTGACCCCCAATTAGCCTGCATGTCTATGGATTGAGTTATTGAACTGATATTTGAGCACACAGTGGTTTATAAGACATAGACAGCAGTCTACAAAGTGACAGGAAACACTCACCTTAATTATCATCTCAAAGGTAAACACCCCCGTAAACACGTAGTCAAAGTAACGCAGAACCTGCAGAATGTCAACAAACAATAAACAGGCTGACACACTAGGACAAGGACAATTACAAAGCTTATTCAGAAAGGGATCAATGCCGTAATTGTACTTGCATTCAGAAACAAAATGTTGCACATGAGTGTATAATGTAACCCACCACAGTGAACAACAGAGATAGAACGCCCTAATTTGACAGATTAAGTATATAAAATTGTGAATTTTGGGGTTCCTCTGTCTGACACTGGGCACTGGGCACTGGGCACTGGGCACTGGGCACTGGGCACTGGGCACCTTTCACTCCCAAATGAGCGACTGTTTCATTGGACAAGTAAGAACTTGAGCAAGTAAGCTCATTAAAGCTGCTGGGTTTTTCACCTTAAGTGTGACAGCTGTTTCTGTCTTCCTCTGCTTGTGGAGCAGTTAATTTATACCTTCCTCAATTTTCCCCAGTCATCAGCGTCTTGAGATATTCTCATCAGATCTCAATGGGAAACTTTAACAACGCACTTAATTTAACTGTTGGTATAGTCATTCTGAAGAAACAGGGGAAATAATAAACCCAAGGCACAAATATAGACTGATTAGTTTTCACTCCAGGGTCTTTTCATAATGATTGTGAAAATAACATCATCAAACAGAAAAAAGAATGCTGTACCATTACAGACTGCAATGGTCAACATTGTATTCACTTCCTCTTTCATTTATGAAAGCAAACAGGAGGATCTTAGAGCAGTGTTTAACATTTCTTTGCAAGGGCAGGAAACATCTTTTCTCAGTAGTTTACTGAAACTGCTTAAGTGGGGCGCGATCCAATAACATGTTCTTGGGCCTTCTTATCGGGATCGTCAGTGTAAGCTGAGTGACGGAAAAGCTCCATGAGATCTGCAAAATGCATTGCTAACAGCACGCTCTCAAGCTTCAGACACATACACCTGGGTCAGAAGAGCATGTCCATGCCTTGCCGTTGTGTTCAGGCCAAAAAAAAACCTTGTGCCATAAAAATAAAAACATAAAACTCTGAGGAAACAAATAAAGCTAGTGTCTCTGAAAAGCGTATTGTGTGTTCCTAAGAACAATACATCAGTACATTACATTACAGGCATTTATTTATAATTTTTTAAACATATTATCCATTTATACAGCTGGATATACTGTATATTGAAGCGATTCAGGTTAAGTACCTCGCTCAAGGGTACATCGGCAGTGCCCTACTTGGGAATCGAACCTGCAACCTTTCAGTTACAAGGTTGCAGGTTAACCATTATACTACACTGCCGCCAAGAAGCATGTTCATCTTTGTAAGGTGTTGAGGGGAACATCCCAGAGCCCAGGGAAGTCTCACTTTGTTCCAGTAGGACTGGGTGGCGACAGGATCCTCTGCAGCCAGGGCGACGCTGCTAGCTGCTATCACGAGGAGGATACACATCTCGAAGTAGCGCAGGTTCACCACGTAGTGACACGCCTTCCGCACCCTGGAGGGGGCACGAGAGAGGCGGTAAGATGTCAGCAGCACATCAGCAGTTTAAAGTAGACCAAGAACAACCTTCCCATTGATGTTTGAACAGGTGCGGACATGAGCAGCTGTTTGTGTAGGTATAGCGCAGGTGCACGTATATGTGGTTGTGTGTGTATTCAGGCATGCGTGTATGCGTCGCCACACAGCATACGGGTCTCTGTGTATAGTCTTACGGGTTGGTGGCACTAAAGATGAACATGCTGTCTGGTGGCCCAGCATTGGGTTGGCTGGGTCCCTCTTCTTCTTCCTTATCCGCCTTGGCCGCCTCAACATCCTTACTGTTCACTGCAAAATATAGAAATGTTCCTGTGACCTGTGTCTTAGTCATGTTACACAATCAGGACTGCCAACCTCCTGCCAAATGACATCCTGCAAATGTTTATATGTTGTTTCTTTGAGATTATTTGAATCAGTTACCGTATGGATTAATTACTTTCTCCCACTTGGAATGTTGGGTGGGGGGGATCAGGAACACCCAGCAATCTATGGGTGCACCTGACTGTGGTAAACAAACTGTAGACCAACATTTTATTTCTTACAATCTAAAGTAAAATTCATGTATAAACTGAGGGAAATTACAAGTTTGCCTGCAAGTAACTCGGCAGAAGTGAGATATAAAAAACTTGTTTCTGATTTTTCCCTTTTTCTCCCAATTTAGTAGCCAATTGAACCCCTATTCTAATTCAATTCCCCCCCGTGTAGCAACCGCTAGAGAACCGCCGCTGCACGACCCCCCGTCGCGGTGCAGCTCCTGACCGTGACACGCCCTGGGTCCCCCTGTGCGCAGCGGTTCTCTCCGAGCCCCTCCCCCCACCCGGAAGCGACCGCCAATTGTCGCTTCCACAGGGCACCGGCCACGCTCGGCTATGGCAGGACCGGGGCGCGAACCCCGATCCTCGGAGTACAACTGCGCTGACTGAAAGTCAGCGGTCTTTACCGCTGTACCACCGCGGCGGCCCTTTGCAGAAGTGAGATAAAGTGGAATCATACTTGGAATCCAGCATAGCCTTCTTACAAGAGTTTTTGTTTCTGCCGTAGGCTGCTGCCCAAGCGTCACTTTATGACGCCTTGGGCATGAGATCAATGCTGGGACACACTGCTCCACCGCAAGCCAAAGCTTCTCATCACACTGTGCGTTATATCTTCAAACAGGTCCAATGACAAACTGACAAACTGAGAGCTCTTGGAAGCTCAATTGATGCTTAGTGTGAGCAGAACAGGCTAAAATAATGACAGAAAATATTATCTAAAGCGGCTATTAAAAACAGCCAGGGGTCACTTCTGCTTGCTGGCCTTCCTCTCTACACAGAACTCACTCCAAATATGTCAAGCGGTGATCACATACCGAACTAGAATATTCTTTGGCAATACGCCAATACTGTTCATAAAAAAACTACTGAAATTACTGTTCAACTGCATACTTATAGACACAGGTACTCATTCACTCACTCACTCACTCACACACACACTCACACACTCACACACTCACACACTCACGCTCGCTCGCACGCACGCACACACACACACGCACACACACACGCCTCCAAGGTCTGTAAACAAGTTCAACTGTACAGTTGCTACTTTGGGAAATTATAGAATAGTGTTTTCAGTACAGAGCACCATACATCTGTGAAACCACACACAAAGGACACACATGTTCAACTCACTTGCAGGCATGAACCTAATGCATGCATACACACACATAGGCACATTCACATACACATAGTAACATGGGTCAATTTACAATACATTCAAGCCATATATCAGATGCTCGCATCCAGAGTGACATACAGTGAGAACCATAATTAATTGGACAGTGGCATGTTTTGTTATTTTGGTTCTGTACTCCAGCACTTTGAGTTTGAAAGAATACAATGACAATGAAGTTGAATTGCAGACTTTAATTTGAGGGTATTTTCATCCATATCGGAAGAACCGTCAAGAAATTATAGAACCTTTTGTACATAGTCCCCCCCATTTTCGGGCAGTTTAATAGTTTAATATAATGTAAAATAAAGTAATCATTTTTAATATTTCGCACTTCAACCTCATTGTATCCTTTCAAACTCAAAGTGCTAGAGTACAGAACCAAAATAACAAAAAATGTGTCACTGATATATACTGATACAATTCAGGTTAAGTACCTTGCTCAAGGGTTCTATCTGGGAATCAAACCAGTCACGTTTAGGTTACAAGCCCAACTCCCTAACCACTACACTGCACATTATACTACCACCTTATGTCCTCATGGCTTGAATAACTCACTGAATGCTGAAAGATTAATGGAGCTATATTAATGGATGGTACTTGCATGAAGTGGCAGCACTGTCTTTCAAGCACATCTGAAATGTATTTTGACTCTGGGGCGCTGATAGCAGCGTAGAAGTAATCCTCATACCTGCAATAGGAGTCAGCTCCAGTGACGCTTGATCACCTGTCACCTCGATCATAATGCTGGTGTTGAGGGCACACTTTTCATTGGTCAGAAACGCAGGGTTGTTTTCGTCTTCACCCAGACCCTTGGTGGCGTTGTGGAGCTCCAGGGCCGGTTCCTCTGTGAGCTGCAGAGTGGCCGGCTCTACCATTCGACTCTCTTCTGCCTCACTCTTCTGCAGTAGCGGGGAGCCCAGCATGGGTTTGGACTCAGCGGCCTCAGAGAACTCTGGGAAATCATCCAACCTGGACAGGAAATAAAGATGCAACAGAAGTTTCAACATAACTGATGGACTGTGCTGTTTCTCAGTGCATAACTGATGGACTGTGCTGTTTTTCAGTGCGTAACTGATGGACTTTGCTGTTTTTCAGTGCATAACTGATGGACTGTGCTGTTTCTCAGTGCGTAACTGATGGACTGTGCTGTTTTTCAGTGCATAACTGATGGACTGGGCTGTTTTTCAGTGCATAACTGATGGACTGGGCTGTTTTTCAGTGCGTAACTGATGGATTGTGCTGTATTTCAGTGCATAACTGATGGGCTGTGCTGTTTTTCAGTGCATAACTGATGGACTGTGCTGTTTTTCAGTGCGTAACTGATGGACTGTGCTGTTTTTCAGTGCATAACTGATGGACTGGGCTGTTTTTCAGTGCGTAACTGATGGATTGTGCTGTTTTTCAGTGCGTAACTGATGGACTGTGCTGTTTTTCAGTGCATAACTGATGGACTGGGCTGTTTTTCAGTGCGTAACTGATGGATTGTGCTGTATTTCAGTGCATAACTGATGGACTGTGCTGTTTCTCAGTGCATAACTGATGGACTGTGCTGTTTTTCAGTGCGTAACTGATGGACTTTGCTGTTTTTCAGTGCATAACTGATGGACTGTGCTGTTTTTCAGTGCGTAACTGATGGACTTTGCTGTTTTTCAGTGCATAACTGATGGACTGTGCTGTTTCTCAGTGCGTAACTGATGGACTGTGCTGTTTTTCAGTGCGTAACTGATGGACTGTGCTGTTTTTCAGTGCATAACTGATGGACTGGGCTGTTTTTCAGTGCGTAACTGATGGATTGTGCTGTATTTCAGTGCATAACTGATGGGCTGTGCTGTTTTTCAGTGCATAACTGATGGACTATGTTGTTTTTCAGTGCGTAACTGATGGACTGTGCTGTTTTTCAGCGCATAACTGATGGACTGTGCTGTTTTTCAGTTTATAACTGACGGACTGTGTTGTGTTTCAGTGCATAACTGATGGACTGTGCTGTTTTTCTGTGCATAACTGATGGACTGTGCTGTTTTTAGTGCATAACTGATAAACTGTGCTGTTTTTAGTGCATAACTGATGGACTGGGCTGTTTTTCAGTGCATCGATGACTGAAAGTGAACTTCCCATAAGTATGCATTCCAATTACCGATATGGATTGCTTATGATTTGAAGGTTTCCAGCAAAAACAATGGTCAGGTTTATGACCCCTTAGAAACTATGACAAACAAATTGAACAAGGTTGAATCAACTGTAATAGAGCATATTATATCCTTATAGGACTCAATTGATCCCTCCTGAGCTGAATTAACTTTTCAGTTGATTTAACACCGAAAGTAATTTATGTGAAAATATCTTGATGAAGTTAGCGAATATGAAGTTTGTGTCACATGACTCATCTTGTCAATGTGCAATGCAACGTTCTCCGAGATAGAGTGAGCAAGGGGATTTTCTAAAGATTATGTATGTTCTCAGAGCACCAGTAGTTCATTTCATCAGCTGTGCAAATGTTTCTGGTTATAATTCTCCAAACAAAGAAGAGAAATCTGCTTTTATGGTAATCTGCTCTCAACAGTTACCAAAAACTTTTGCTCCAGTGGGTAAACACTGTGATTACTTGAAAACCCAGAGAGGAAAAAAAGGAGCCAATATGATCCTGTGAATTACGAATGTCACTGCAACTGTCGACTGAGTCAGTAAAAACACAAAAAGTAGATTTTGAGCAACACTAGCTGTATATTCTGTAGTCCACAGAAAATCTCAAGGTCAAGGTAAACTTTATTGTACCCGGTAAATTTGTTTTTCAGACTAATAATTAAAAATACTCCACACTTAAGAACATAAACAACCCAAATATTATGGAAATATTCTATAAAATTCCCTATCAAAGATTTGTTAATAGAAAAAGGGTGATCATAAATTAAAATCTGTAAGCTTTGTTTCAGCTCTTGCCACTGCCACTTAAATAACCTGTTGTCTAATTCTGAAATTCAACCAATGTCAGTTATTACCTCACCTATTATCTATTAATTGGATGTGGAATGTGCAACCTGTACAGCTAAATATTTACAAATAATAGTGAAATGACATGAGAACTGCCACTGTCAAATCTTGAGGCTGGTTTTACTTAACCACATTGAATTGCAATTTGCTAATATTGCGATGGCAGACCTACAGTATGTATCTTCATTTAAGTGGGTCCCTCACTGCATTGTATACTCTGTCCATTCTCAACTCAACCTGAGAAGTTCAGCTTTCTGTTCTGTTTTGGCCTGGCCACTTAAC
The DNA here is from genome assembly GCA_022702515.1 of Ilyophis sp. 1 JC-2022. NCBI lineage: Eukaryota > Metazoa > Chordata > Actinopteri > Anguilliformes > Synaphobranchidae > Ilyophis > Ilyophis sp. 1 JC-2022. Next base: position 110,003,512 of record CM040403.1, read on the forward strand.
ATTATATATACTAAACTCTTTCTAAAAGGTGCACTGAAGATGTTTTAGCCCCTGCAGTCTTACACCTAGTATCACCTATTAAGAGAATCCCAGAGTCCAATCCTCTTTGAGCCTGCTGCCCAATCCTCACCTCTCTTCAGCCTCTCCACTCTGTGGTTGGCTGAAGTCTCCCTCTGTCTTGGCCCTCCTCTCGTCATCCTCGCTCTCCTCTGCGGCGCTCCTCTCCTGGCCGATGGAGTCGCTGCCCTCCCTGTGAGGTGAAACTCCGCTCCCGGCATCCGGCTGGAGCTCCCGGTGCCGATGCCTCCACGGCCGCAGCCCGGCGTCTGGCGACAAGCTGTCTCCGGGTGGGGGGCGGAGCTTTCGAGCCGCCAGGCGCTGTCTCCTTTCTCCGTTCGGCCACGGGCTCCGCCGGCCCTCCGAGGGCGGGTGGCAGTGGTTGGTGACGCCCGGCTTGCCCTCGGGCCCCTGCAGTGGGAGTGGCTCTGACTCCGCGGGCTCAGGCAGGGGCACGGTCAAAGACTGGGTGAGCTCAGGGAGGGGCGCGTCTACGGCCGGGTCAGCGGGCGCGGCAGGATCAGCGAGGGGAGCGGCGAGGGTTGCGGAGGCTTCAGGGAGGCAGCTGGAGGGCGGCTCCTGGTCTTGGTTGGGGTTGCTGAAGAGAATCTCGCGGCTGGACATCCTCTGGTGCCTGCGCAGTTGACTGGTCCTCTGCTCCCACACTGACATGGTCATCCTTCTTCTCCTCTCTCTCCTGGACATGAAAGAGTGAGAGCCATTGAGCGCCTGGTCATTTGCTCTCTCTGCCAGGCTCTCCAGTGCGGTCTCCACAATGTAAGCTGGCCGGCTCCTGTGAATGGCTCTTTTCCTGTACAGATAGGGCCTCCTCCTTCTCCTGAAAGCAGAGGGTAAAAACAGTCAGCGTGCAGGCTGGAGTGGAGCAAAATGTGCACATTTATCTTTTTTATTATCATTTTTTATGTATACAGTGAAACACATTCAAAGAACTACCTTAAAAAAACAATTTAAAATGGCCTTTTCTTAAAATAGCTGTTTATTTGTGCATACATGAGGATGCAGTGTAAATAAAAGGCATGGCATTAATTTGTAACACTGTATCTCTCAGTGAGAGAGAATTCAAAATACATTTGAGAACTGGTCAATGGTTCTGATTTTCAGAGCTCGGTAAATAATATTAAATAATAAACAGAATAATAATTATGTTGCAGTCAAATGCAATCATTAGTCACAGTAAATAAGCTCATGGTCAAGAGGATGGAAAAATCATTCAAAAGTGTCAGAAACGGGAGAACTGCAGAAAGAAACAGACAAAACATTTTGCATGTACCAAACTGGATATAAAAATCTGGCTGTGAGAAAATAATTAGGACAAAAACATTTACAGAGTTAAGAAAATCAGACAGGTTTTGTTTGAATATAAGTGAACAGACTGCATTACTTACTCGTACTTGTACTCTTGTGTAGTCCGTGTAATCAATGAGCGATTGGTTGAAAACAAGACATTAGTGTTTTTGTGAACAGAGACAAAACAACCCCAGTGACACAGTCCAAAAACACCAGTCAACCTTGCTAAGATTAAATGTTTGTTCCACTGAACTGCGTTTCCAAACAAATCGCTAATTTCCGTGTAATGCTGGCTTTTAGACAATGAAAACCTATTGTACTATGCCATTAAGAAGAAAAATTTACTGACATTGATTGGCAGGAAAATGTTTTGGTCTGTGTCACTAGGCAAGCAAAGCGTCACATGACAACAAGATGGTAGCAGTATTAGGTCAAAACAACATCAACGTCAACAGGTGCAAGACAAACAGTATTCAAATCATTTGGGAACGTTCAGACTTTTATAAGAATGGCACAGGTATAAAACATGTATACACGATGCTTGTTCTCAAAACCTGAGACACAAAAGGTCATTGGTGTCATTGTTTTTTTTTTCCCTCACTTTTTTTTTTGTCATTTGAGGTAATCACTTGGTTGGCATGCTGATCAGTCAGATGCATGCAATAGTATCCCAGGGTTCATTGGGGCGGGGAGTAGGGGATATCAGGCATGCTTCACTGTGCAGAACCTTCTGTATGCATTCTCACATGCAGCCTGCAGCTGTGACTCCACCCACATTTGCCCGAAGCAGCCACCAAACTGCCGCAGTGCCACTCAACCAAAGATAAACACTCTGTCCTGTTCATGGCATGTGTTGCAGCAAAAAAAACATCTGGAAGATGCAATGACCACATTCTCTTTAAGCATAACAGCAGTCAGAATTGCATTCAAATCTCCTCGAGCGGTTTCTTCAAGACATTGGGCCTCATGCAAGAACATTCTTTTATGTTTCTCTTAACTTTCCCTTGTATTCGTTCTTGGGAGATGTTCGTGCAAGAAATTCATGTCGGTATCACCAAACGTTCTTAACCTCCAGATATCTTCTTACAGGCCAGAGTAAATTCACCTATTCTTAAATAAACGCGCTTTCACATGAATTCCCTATTAGAATAATTAACACCACAAAAATGCCATACAGGGCCAACTGTCCTGTCCCCTGTACCCGGAAGATGCATTCATAAAACTGCCATTTTGCCTAAAAATGGGTAGAGAAAAAACATGCACTGTCTTGCTGCACCAATAAGGAGTCGTGCGTTTCCTGGCCTCAGCTAGTGAATCGCAGGGGGAAAAACAAAAGAAAAAAATATATTTTAGGCTAATTAGTCATTTGCAGGATGGAATGAAAAATTTGGCTTCCTCAAGAGTTTCAGGTTGATAATATGAGGCGTGCGCAGGCAGCGAGCGAGGACGTTAACATCTAAGCTATTAACTTGGACGTGGATGGAGTTTTAGGCTATTGTGTTCGATTGAGGACAGTAAATTCAGGGTGATGGCTCTACATTTATGTGTAGGCTACAATAAATATTTAAATAATATAATTTTAACGATAAAAACACAAAATAAGATGATAATTTAAACATGGTAACGTGACTTTGGTGAGCAATTTAAAAATTGAAACTCATTTTTTCTTTTAAATAAATGAATCAAAATTAAAACAACCCAATTGCTGAGAAGATAAATTCAATAAAATGTTGTTCTTACTTACAAAATAGTAAAGAGTAAATGGTGAATGCCATAAAATTGTGTAAACCGTTCTTACCTGCCACATGAGAACGAATCTGAGCATACGAGCGTTTCTTGCACAAAGCCCAATGTGATGAATTTGCAAACCTACCTTGAAGTATACAGGTGGGTATAAAAGTAATGATCAATTTACGGATAGAACTATACAACAAAGTAACCAAAACACCAAAAAAAAAAAACATGATGGAGAGTACCTGCCTGGAGTTATTTGTGAATGCAAAAGCCTTTGTAACATTTGTAGTTTCCTGCTAAAATGCAAACCTGTTAAAAACTTTATTGAGCTAAGGGGCCACACCAAAAATCAGCATGATTGTGCTAATATGCTGACAGTCACCATATTGAAAGGCAACATGAAATATATGACTCAGTCTACATCCCACAATCCCCTGGGAACACTTATGCTGAGCTGAGCATATTAGCTTCTGTGTCCTCTGCCAATCATGATTCAACAATATATCAACAAGAGCACATGTCTCAGATAACCTGCAAGCTCAGGCAATATGCTGATAACAACACATCTCCAAATAGCAAATATGAATATTATGTGTCTCTGCTACATTGAATGCCATGGAAGGAAACCGTACTAGCCGCTTTGTTCATTCACTTTTAGAAGAGAATGCTAAAACTGAAAAATGTGAAACAAAAGGCAGAACGTGCTTATATAACAACTTCAGAAATTATGATCAAACTGGTACATTTGTTTATCGCTGTAACAACTAATTTGTAGCAACCTCTCCAATCTGTAACATATTTCTATGATCATCTGATTTATTTGTATACTTTTCCAGGTGAGAAACAGTTGTTCCAGTTCTAACAGAAATGAAATAGAAACAGAAACAGAAAAAATATTATTCCTATGACAATACAAAAATATTTGAGTTAGCTGATTATAAATGGCCTATATTTAAATGTTGAGACACTTGCGACCTACAGTATGATTTATGTGTTATGTTAATTTCCACTAAAACACTTAATTAAAACAACTTTATATTTATAAATCCAAATCTCATAAAGCCAGAAGAGGATACAAAGGACAGTTTAGGGAAAGAATATATTTATATCTGCATAACAAAATAAGTCCAGTGGCAGAGACTGTAATAAATGTTCAGTGCAATAAAGCATATAGCTATAATGTACAAAAGCATATTTAATCCATGCATTTCTTGGACACAACCACTGACAGAAACACTGCCATTGCTGTTCTGTCAATTTAGCTAGATAATATAAAACTGTTTCTTCAACTATCCTTCCTTTGCCTATTTATTGTTACAGCACATAAATGGATCACAATCAGATGGTAATAACAGATAGTTTCTGGTGTGAAATGAACACTTTAATTTGGAGCTCTGGTATTACTGAAAATCAGCCTAATGTCAAAGTGAACATTAAGATAGATGAGAAATCTATTTAAATATGCTCAAATTTGTTTTTATAATAGTACTCTGGTAATACTTGGATGCTAAAAGGCAAATGTTTTAATATACTGTAGCTCCTGTAAAAAATAGCATAATGCTTGTGAAAAATGTGTCACTTTAGCCAGTATTTTATTGATAACCAATTCAGGAATGAAAGTGCCTGTCCAAGACTGCAGTTGGCAGTGACGTCACGTGGCGCTGTAATGGTGACATGAAGTCCAGCTGTCTCTCGTGTTCGTGTTTGTTAATTTGAATGTGTTTTGTCGTGTCTGGCTTTTGTCTTTGTTTTTTTTTCATGCGCTGTGTGTCTGTGGTGGGACGGGGAAGCGGGCTGGAGATTTTTCAGAGCACTCCTGCTGCTTGTTTTGATAATATTGACGAATTGTCTAGTCGATATAATTTTGTTTGTGATCGTCACCATGGAGACGCATTCGCAGCATATGCTCGGGAATGTCCGTTGGATCTGCTGCAGACTCCAGCAACAAAGTTTACCATCGCTCTTCACCGGAGTTGAAGATGTCGGGACTGATCCGGGAGGCGGAGTTTGTGTGTTCGACTGCTTGGTGACACTAGACATCTCGGGACAGCGGGGGCTATTTTTAATCATGGCTGTATTGCACTTTAATTCACTTGACTGATGTAATGATTCTGTTGGATGTCTTTGTTTGATATGTTTGTTTGTGTGTTGTGGGTCTGCCCCACTGTCTATGTATTTTTTGTTGTTGCTGGGGCTACAACTGAAGTTCCCTAGCGGGAAATAAAAGTTATTCTATTCTATTCTATAAAAGGTCTAGTATTGTCATTTTGTCAAGGCTGTATTTAAAAAAAATAAAACAGTTTCTATGACGACGGTTCAGGCTCTCCTCTGCATTTACTGGGAAGCCTGCCGGTTGCCACGGTGATGCCCCGTTCAATTTACAGCTACTCTGAGAAAATTATACTAGTAAAAGCTGAAACGAAACGTAACATAAAAACCAGATGTTCTTGTTTCTTCTGCTAGCTTGGAAAGTGTGATTTAATTGCTTTGTGATCTTTGTTTTTGATTACCACAGGGAAATAGACAAGCGGAGAAGATAAATATCCCACTTTAAGTATTGTCTTTTTGAATGGCAATGAGCTCCGCTAAGTATTCTCTCCTCCATCTCATGTTTGACAAACAGGTTCAGACTATTTCAGTCACGGGCCTTTCACAGAGAGCGCCAGGAGTGTTCAAGAGCATTTCTCAACAGCCCTATTCAGTCCTCCCTTGAGGAAGCCAGGTTCCACCCGGATGGCAACGTGGGGACACCATTTTATTCTGGCTTCTGTGCCATAAAGCAGCTTGAATTACAATCGCACCCCCAGGCCGGGACACGTGTCCAGCACAGTTTGATTTCCACTATCCGTCTTTCTGCAGTGCCGGTGGCTAACCATTGAGCCAGGGAACCACGTTCATTTTGTGTTATTGCAATTCTTTGGGCAAATGATCCAGCTGTAAGTCCATTAAATCTTTCCCTCATGTCACGTGCACTCGAGAGCCACTGCATTCTCATGTTACATTTATTTAATCTCCACCTTACTGCGAATAACTGCACTCTTCTGCTGTCAGACGTAAAAGCAGAGGTGTATTGTACGTTTACTGCATTCTAATAGTATATGCATTTGGGAGTAAAATCAAAACTTTTCCTTTCAGAATTTTCTTCTTTATGCTAAACACTGTTTCACACGCACAGTGAATAAACACATAAAATACCCCGTGCCAAAGAACATGCTTTTTTGAGATAACGTTTTATACTTCAAAAATAAATATATATATATATATATTATCATGATTTTTTTTTTAGTTATTATAATTGGCATAATCATAATTTTTACTATTTTTACAACAATGTTGCTTTCAGAAATCTACGCTAAGTGCCATTTTCAAGCCAATGAATTATAAAAAATTGCTTATATTACTCAAGCACAATTATCGGTTTGCTATCCCTGCATACTGAAAGGAAGCTACCAAAGGCTCTTCCATCCTCCGCCTCTGACTTCAGATCCAGAGGCAGGGTCTTTGGACGTGTGGCCAAAAGCCTGTGGCGCTACGTCCCAGGTGACACTCACGGGTGTTAGTACTGTTAGTATGTGTGTGTGTGTGGGGGGGGGGGGGTTGGGGGTGACAGGCAGGAAGGAGCACACAGGCCACTTACTCTGATGACATCAGTGAAGACATGGGCCCCACCTCCTTGGCTTTCTGCAAGGCGTGTTTCTGATTGAAGGCCTCTTCTGCTTCCTCTTCATCCTGACAGAAATGAGATGAAGGGGTCGGAAGAGGCAAAGTGCACCCCACATTCCTAGCTCCACTGAATGTGGGGTGCACATTCCTAGCTCCACTGAATGTGGGGTGCCCATTCCTAGCTCCACTGAATATACCTGCTGTGTTGAACTGTCAATCCGCGCAAGGGCAGAAACTATTCACGGAAGAATGCTCTCTAATATTAGATTTCAGGTGCCGTTTCAGGCTCTCCCATGAATCTCTTTATGAGACTAACATGGTTAAATAAAGGTTAAATGAAAAAATAATCACACGGAAAAACCCATCTTTCCAGTGAGATCCTACCTTGGTAAGCTCCTGAGCATTAGCCAGATTGTCCACAGCGATGGCCAAGAAGACATTCAGAAGTGTGTCTGATCAGTTCTCTCAAGGAATTGTAAATAGTTAATGAATAATCAGAAACAAGCTCATAATAAGCTCATCGAAATAATACCATGCATGGAGTAAATCTGTGTTTTCAGTCAAACTCAAGGATACAGTTGCCAAACAGCGTAAGGATGATGAAGTAGATGGAGGACCACATACCATACTTCACTCCACCCTGAGAACGAATCCCATTGTACATGACCTCATTCCAGTCCTCTCCTGTCAGGATCTAAAGAAATGCACCCATACGCAACAGCATTAAGTCATTCAGTCATAGAGAGACATGTACTTTTAACCTGTTTTTTGTGTAATTACAATTTAAAAGCACATGCAACTAATATGAAACAAACCACATCTCGAATGTGTGTTGAATTTCATCTGGGCACGACTGGTGCACAATTATATTATAAACAGCACTCAGTATAATGCTGATGTGTTAAAATAATCTCAGTTTTGGTGGCCCTCAACTATATTGCCAGCTGTTCATTGTGTGTGTGTGTGTGTGTGTGTGTGTGTGTGTGTGTGTGTGTGTGTGTGTGATTGTCATTGAGCACCACTAGCCTTTTTGTCTACAGCATTTGCATTGCATTACACTGAAGGCATTTAGCAGACGCTCTTATCCAGATTAACACAGCTTACATTCTTTAGATGCAATCTTTTCACACCGCTGAATATTTTACTGAAGCAATTCAGGTCAGGTAACTTGCTCAAGAGTACAATGGCAATGCCTCACCTGAGAATCCAACCTACAGCCTCAGAGCTACAAGCCCAGGTCCCATTCATTACAGTACACTGCCATCCCACAGTTACACGACCACAAATCAGACCCAATGCAGATGAATCAAGCAGATCACACAGCCCAATTCTACTGAGATTTGGCCAAGGATGCTTCAAAATTACAAAAACATATCCTAAAGAAGTGAGGTGAAGATGCTACCACTGCTACCACTGTAGCCAGAATGTTTATTTGTGTCAATCATTTGTTAATCATGCTTGAGGGTCGCAAGCAGCAATGTTGTGAGCCAAACCTGAAAGACAGTCATGATGGCAGCTGGAAAGGTATCAAAATTTGTGGGAGTGTTTTCCTCAAAGATGAACCTGCAGGGAAAGAAGGATCAGATGACATTTGTGGTAAAGATTTCTTTATTAAAGATGACTGGCTACTTCCCCTATCATATGTGATGGATCAACAGCTTCTAAAGTCTTTTTAACACTTTCTTTTTTCATCTGGGGCGCAGGATTCCCTTGTGAATTGGGGCATTTTAGAATCCCAAACGATAACATTATTGGAAAGACAGGTCCTTGAAATAGTCACGTAGCCCAGAGACACACTCATAACTGCGATAACTATATATGTTTACTGCAATACAGAAACCACAAAACTAGTGGTATCAATACATTTTAGAAGGTACTGGAATTAAAATCATAAGCAGACATCAGGGATTTGCTCCAACGGCGATTAATGTCACTTCCAATTAACCATCATTGCTAAATGGCCTGAAGTGAAAATTATGACAAAGCAATTAAGTGCTTGACCAGACGAGCGGTGTCCTGAGCCGCACCTGCCGCCGAAGAGCTGCATGCCCAGAAGAGCGAAGACCAAGATGAAGAGAAACAGCAGGAACAGCAAGCTGATGATCGACTTCATGGAGTTCATCAAAGACACCACCAGGTTTCTCAGGGACGCCCAGTATCTGCGTGACACAAGCCCGCAGAGTTTACGTCAGAGCGCAGAGTATGCGTCTCTGACTCTACGACACACAAACCACCCGTCTGGTGCACCACAGCGCATGTACCGGACACAGCGTGACAGCCTGACAAAAGTAGGGAGCTAATGCAAAGCAACATCTTTTCACCTCCAACGTAAGATAAATAAGTTGCTTTTGATTCAATAAATATTTTTTTTTTTGTTTTGATTACCTGATGATTCAACCAATTATCTTTTGTTTAACTCAATATACCTGGCTCATCAGGGTAGTAATAATGAGCTAATTTATCCTACTTCTCTGTGAGCAAACATGAGGAAATGTAGCCCCAACCATCACAACAACTTGTTTAATGTGAAGAGCATAAGATGCTGCTGCAGCTGCAGGGCAGAGAACATTCCAGATACCTCGGCTGACAGCTGTTGATTAACATGTTTATATTAAATCACACCCCTCTAATTTATACATTATCTTTGTCGTCAAGGCTCATCTCTGGAGCTGCCGCTGTGGAAAAATTATTGAGCACTCTCACTGTAAGCTGTCTTGCTGAAATAAGAGAGCATGCAATTGGACAACCACTGAAATATGTCAAGCACTGAGCACACCAAACAATACTTTGTGTATTTTGTAGAAGGGAAAAAACCCAGGATATATATGAGGTTGTTATTATTGAGATGTATTCTGCATAGAGTTTAATAAAGCTTCACAAACACACAACGGGCAAACGTGTAATCGTGTAATGTGAGCAATATATACAGAATTCTATGATGTTCATCAAAACTCCTCCACTTCTGCTGGCATTTTCCTGAATCTGGGCTCTTTTCATCATCATCTACTAAGCTCCAATTTGGACAGTCTGAAAGGAGAAGGTGTGCCAGCCCACACTCACTGAGCTATAGTTGCTTAGAATCAACCATGAAATAAGCATTTTGGCCAACGTAAAAACGGTGATGACTTGGAAAAAAGGACAAAAAAAATGGCGTCCAAAAATATGCACAGACATCCCACAACCACACAAAGAGCTGTGTTTGACGAGCCTCCCAAATTGGGGGTTGGCAATCTGGCCTCTTATTGAAGTGCTATTGATACCCTGCCATGTCACACAGAGCTCCATCTGAGGGCTTGAGGGCTTGAGGGCCTGAGGGGTAAGTTTGGAGCACAGCCCTGAAGTGTGATTGGAAAGAGGATTAGCGGAAATTACCATCTTTCATGAGTGATACACTTCAACAACAATCATTACTTTTGGGAAAGGACAGGGCGATTTGTTTTATATAATTATGATGTCTTTCAGCAACCATACCATCTTGTAGCCATCTCCAGGGAAAACCATAGAATGCAAGCTTGAAATGCTGCTTGAAGTGGGCTAGTGGCACGGCCGGATTAATAATTTTCTGTGCCCTGGGCAACAAGACTCAAGTGCCCCCCAACTCAGGCCCGCAGCAACTCACCCCCTACCAATACAACAATTGCAAAGTCGAATATATATTGTTTATGTTTCTATTACTCAGAAAGCAGGCGTCTGCATGGCTCAATGGAGATCAGTACATATTACAGTACGATAGCCTCAGCAGAAAGTGTATTCGAGAGACAGACCAGATGGACAAATGTTTTTTTATTATTATTATTTTTTTTTATACAATAAATCTGTCACAGAACTTATTGGAACCTGGCTACAGAGTAATCAATAAATATTTCAATGTAGCCAAGCAGTTATCTTTTGACTGCTACAGTGAAATAAGGCAGATACTGGCAGGAAGGGAAGACTCAACTTTAAACCAGAGATTATTTATAAAATGCTAAAATGTGAAATTATCACTAGCCATGAAGCAAGCAATTACTGTGTAGTGTGTATGGAACAAAAGTAAACCATTGGCTACACTGTTGCATGTAGCTCACAGTCAAGAGCATGTTTATTGTTTCAATTTAGGCTACTATTAGGCTATATCAACATTTTGCAGGTACACAGAAGAACAGGTGACCCTAACACACTGGACTGACTCCTTTACTTTTTTTATTTTTTTCCCCACAACGATTTTTATTGCTTTTATCATTTTTTACACATGGAATAACAAATACAAAATGCCCTCCCTACAAACACCCTTACCCTCAACAAACCTTGGCTTAAATATAAAACAGTCATAGTAGAGAAGGACATTTACAATAATAATAATAATAATATAAAATACAATATATACTATACAACTGGTAATATACAACAGTAGTAATACTAATAAGAAATATTAACAACTATACCAACAGAAATAAACAAAACACAATACACATGTACAAATTTTACATGTACAAAGTTCTATGGCCAGCAAAGAAAGTCTTGTCTGTGACATCGTGGTCCTTAACACATTTTTAACTCTTTTTAAAACGGAAAATGACCTCTCACCCTCACAATTAGAAACAGGCAGTGTTAAGAACATTCTGAGTGCAACATATACATTCGGAAATGCTGTCTTAAGTCCATTAGTCTCCAGAATTTGCAACAACTGAGCAGGGGAATTGTCACCGTCACTCGACACAAAGTGAGAGAACTGTAGCTTCACTTGTGCTAGCCTGGCTGCTACTAGCATTGACGTTAGCTGTTCCAACGGCCACAGGAGGGGTTTCAGTGTTGTCAACATCGCCTTTGCTCAGAGAGTTTGAAGTAAAAAATCTGGCTATTTTCGGTAGATGTTTCAAATCGTTGACTCTTTTCAATTCTTTTTCTCGTTTTAATTTTTTTTTTGCGCTCCCGCTTAGCTGCTTCTCCATCATGCCACCAACTCCTTTCAGTTTTCAGAGCGTCACGTGCTCACACGTGAAGTCACTGCCGGGTCATAATGCTTAACGTTGTTACGAGTTTGACGTGATTTAAAATATTATTTGGATTGAATTTGTTGCAAAAAACGGCATAATATTCTGTATCATTATTATTATTATAAAAATAAAAATTAAAAAAATGTTTTTTTGATTGTGCCCAGTGCCCCTCTCAGGTCCTGTGCCCCGGGCAAGTGCCCCGTTGCCCTAATGGTTAATCCGGCTGAGGCTAGTGGGCTTCCTTCTGAAAGTACAACTAATGTTCCAGAAGCTGTTGGAGGTGCTTTAAGATGCCTGAGAAGAGACGTTCATTAGCGGTCAATGCAGAAACTAAAGGGTCCATGGCACTCCAAAGAGTGAGAGAGTAATAAATCAAATGACCTGACCAAAGTCCCAAACTAAGTTTCTCAATATAATCATCTAATACTGCACTACAATGTATTGGCTAACACATCTCTCTGTGATGGGTTTAGTAGCCGTGAATCAAACGCAGAGGTGAGGGAGATCAGACAAGTCACCCACACAGGTGAGGACCAATAAGAGAGATATAACAGAAAAAGAAGAAAAGAAAAACAGGAACTAATTCCTGACAGCTAACAGCTAAATTAAATCTACCCAGTAAAATAGGGCGAACTCGAATAGAATGAATGAAACACAAATCTAAATCGCCCGAACTCAATACTAGAGCCCAAACAGGAACCACTTTCGGAATGTAACTCTACAACGTAAGATAGAAGGTGAAACAAAACAAAACCACCAAAAAAAACACTGTCTCGTAGAGAACAGCACAGGAATAAATAGCGCAGAACGCTAACAGGAGGAAACACAATCCTATACCTGAAGAAACTAAAAGAAAGTCCCTCGTGAACATAAACAAGTTAATATCACAAGGTCGCTTAAACCTGGCTATAGCTGGCTCAATGTACAAATGAATAACAAAGAAGCACCGGGTAAGCGGAAGTGAGGAACTTAAATACCCCGCCGGTAGAAGCACAGGTGAAATTAATAATGAGTAGGGGAAGCAAAACCCCGGAACGGAACGTGGAACAAATCCGATAGATTGTCAATCGGAGAAAAAGGACGAGAACCGCAGTGGAAAAAGAAAAAATAACCCACGAACCATGACACTCTCGTATGAAATGCTTTCCATGTTTCTAGAATACCAATACTGTAAAAAAAGATAGATTCTATAAAGATTGAACACAAAAGGTTAATCTATTTTTACTTTCAACTCATATCCAGAAATACCAAAACACTTATTGATGCTCATTCCCTCTCCCTCTCTCATACACACACGCACATGCAGGCACGCACGCATTCACGCATTGGACGCACACATGTATGACACACACTCACGTGAATGCTGGAATGCACACGCGCTCACACACAGGCGTGCACATTCTCGCCTGTTTGCACACTCACTTGGTGATCTTGAATATCCGTAGCAGGCGCAGGGCTCGCAGGACGCTGATCCCGAAAGACATGCCGGGGCTGAAGAACGTCCAGAGCACCTCCAAGATGCTGCCCACAATCACCTGTGAAAAGCCACACAGCAACAGCGATCAGCACAGACCTCCAGAGCTTAGCAGCTTTTAGTTCAATAATGCAACAGGCATTATTCAACAAAAATTACTTTACATTTTTATTTGTAATTTACACCAGTCCAGCATGATATACAATATTAGTCAAGAATACTTAAGGTAATTTATTCCATATTCTTTGACTACTCTGGAAGGGGTTCAAATTGGAAGCTCTCTGGGATGCCCTCTAATATCAATTTTATAGATAAAGTGCTAAATTAATGGATGAAACAATACACTTCAAAGTATTTTTAATTGCTCACACAATGTTAGGATGTGTTAAATGTTATGCGATGTTGTGTATGGGAAAACTATCTAGACCTAGACTACACAGTACATAGTCAGCAAATGATTACATATTTGGACAACAACAACACATTGTTGACTGTCCTAAACATAGATACGCATTATCTCTCAGACACACACACACACACTTTGTTTTTCTCATTCTACTTTGTCATGTTTTGAAAAAATGTCCGAAAAAAAGGAATGAACTCACCCCACAGTCGAAGCGGTTGAAGGACGAGTGGAAGTAGAGCCTGGGTCCCAGGCCGTACATCTTTAAAAACATCTCAGTCAGAAACAGACCCAGAAAGAGGAATTCTGCATAGTCTGCAAAAGGGAAGGAACAGTTCAGGCAATCAGCGGAGAAAACGCAAGCGCAAAAAACACTGCTGCAGCGCCGTAGACGCTCTTTTGACGAACGCGGGCGTGGGCCTCCTCGTTCTCGTGGCACTTTCTAGAGAACGGCGCTGAAAGAACGATTGAGGCCCCTCCGACCGGCGCGCAGAGCAGCGTCTGAACGCGACACAAGATGGAAGCGGTGGGTGACCTACAGAGGAAGGTGGAGTGCCAGGCTTCCTGGTTGTGGTGTACGCTGGCCACGCACAGCGTGTTGAGAGCCACCAGGCCGAGCACGGTCCAGTAGAAGGTGTGGCTCTTCACCATGCGGCGGATGGAAATGCGCAGCATGCGCTCCTTGCGTCGGAGGAAGGCGGTCGGCCCTCTCTTGGCACTTCTGATACTGGCCCTGGCCAAAGGGGCACCTGGTAGGAGGGGATGAAGGCAGAGAGACCCGTGGCTAATGAACTATTCATATACACACTGGAAAAAACTAAAATTAACAAGCATATTAGTCTTATATTTAGACTTAAAATCTGAGTTATATTACTTTTTTGCCAAATAAAACAAAAAGATGAAAAGATGAGGTGAGATAGTTGTAGTAATTTTAAGATTTTCCAATGGGGTAAGATAATTTCACTTGTGAAGCAAAAAGTAACCTAAAACAAAATAGAAAAAAAATTAGATATTAATTTTCATAACAAGACTAAAACAGTCTTTTTTGCAGTGTACTAGCTATAATATATACACTATATCCTCCACAAAAACTGGTGCTTTGAGTGTCTTTTGTAATCTTTATATATTGTATTTTCAAATGAATTCTAGAAACAAGAGCATAATAGTTTGTTAGCTGAATAATTTTTTCACGTATAAAAGCAGTGCTCCTGGTAGAGGCAGGTAGCTGCAGGTATGTTTGCAAGGCCCACAGTTTCCTGTTGAAGGTGCACACACTGGTCTCAGACTCACCCACAGAGGAGATATCAGTGTACTGATCGTCCCCAGGGCCATGGCGGATCATGTCTAGGCGGCTCCTCTTTATGGTGGCTCTCTTCAGCACTGCGACCGTAAGACGCATTAAAACACATTATTAATCACAGAACAATTACTGCTGACACAACAATGCACACATTCACCAGCACAGAATAAACCCTTGGTCACACAACACACATACAGCTGGCTGTATGAAAGCAAAAAAGATACTGACAAAACATACACGTGTAGTAATGACACGAAGACAACCACGATGAAGATTCACATGGAAGACCACTATATAAAAAACTACACAAGCATACTACATATTGACTCAAACATGCAGTTACCAACTAGAGGCAGACATTGAGTTTTACTGCGAGGAAATAACTCTAGTATCATAAATAATTATGGTAAAAATCCTTATCAGGATGACAAATTTCCAGTGCAAGACACCCTGGCCTGTGTTCAGTCAACATTTTTCCTGAACTTTCAGTAAATATAAACATTACATTTTTCTTCACAAACTCATTTTAATGATCAGTGAACTCACCAAACAGTGGTTATGAAAGAACAAAAATATAATTTTCACTTTTAATTATCATTAGTGATTATTATAAGGACAAATGTTGATTTAATCCCAGCCCATGTCCCACCATACAGTGAAATGTAAATATTTTTAATTGCAAGAACATATAATCATACTCTAATTACTGTAAAATAATAAATTTGCATTGCATAACCAATGGATAATTGTGACAAACCACTCAAAGCTTAACAGCCTATGGATGATAACGACACAAGAACAAGTAAATAATTAAAACATCAAAACCACTAAGATCAGTGATGAGAAATGAAGATAAATTAGACGGTCAAAGGGTATGTGATGCGAAAGGAAAATGGCTAATAAGTGTAGAATACTGATGCGATGTTGCGGACAGGTCATGTGCCAAACCATCGCCAAGCGTCTTACCTTCAGACCCATCATACATTATGATAGAACAATTATGACACACTTTGTTGCAATACATTTGCGAAGGGCGTATTTGTCTGTGCGTGTAGCTCTGCTCCCTCCTACCACTCTCAATGCTTCCCACCCTCTCTTCTAAGGATTTGGACCTTTTGTTAAGGTTGAATTCATTTATTATTTACCTTTGTATCCCCTTATAAAAGAGTACATAAACAAGTCTATAAAAGAATGTCTACCCGAACAGCAGATGCAGCCAGCATTTTCTTTTCTCCGTTACCAAGGCAACATTGTTGTACTCCTTTATAAAGGCAATTATTTCTTGTGTTTGTTATTTCCACTGAAACAGCTGGATTTTTTAATACTTTTTATTGTCTGCTGACAAATGTCATTTTGGAGGCCAGTAAGTTTGACGAGGTCCCCCTGCACTGTCATTAATCGAGCAATTGGCGATTGTAAACTCCATTTTGTTTTTTATTTGTACAGGGGTCCAGTTACAGAGAACAAAAGGTGGCAAGGAAGTATGGAATTGAATTTGTTCCTCACCATGGTTACCAGGTGTACTTCATTCAGACAGCAATTGAGGAGCTGTCAATCAACATTTAATAAAAAACAATTGTTTGTTTGGGGGGAGGGTGCATGCTTCAATTAATCAGGTCATATCTTTGTGTTAGGTTGAAAAAAGTTGTAAACCCACTATTGAAACAAACACCACAATTGATTGCTTGTGTGGGTGCAGTATTGTGCCAATTGAATAATGTCCCTATTCCAAGCAAGACAAAACAAATTTCCACCCATGTATAAATACAGCATGCATGCACGCATACAATACACATGCACACAACTCACATCTACTGTACCTTAAATAGAACACAAAAAAACTCGTCTTCCCATAAACAATTCCTTACTTACAGTTTTATTAAGTGTGCATTTTTGGTGAATGGGAAAAAATGACTCCCAACATAAATGTGTCATAAATACTAATCTATGCCGCAATTAAATACTCTTTCCGGTAAAAACATAATTTTTTTCTGAAAACATTTTTTTAAAATAATTGATCTTATCAATATCCAGTAAGCCTCATCATCCCTCATAAGCTACAATTAACATGTGACTAATGGCAGACATAATGAAACAAATTTCACATTTATAAATGATACGTTTAGTTTTCTTCTGTTCGCCTATATTTAGTACATACTTTCAGAAGGTTTTTTGCAAAAAGAAAGACAGTAATCCCTCCAAAAACGGGTATTCACTTGAAAAAGATATGCTGTCATACCCGCCTACAGTCATGCCATGGCACATGTTGAATTTCAAATAAATAAAAAAAACACAAACAGATGGAATCTGCTGCCATATGAAAGACAAACAATAAAACAGCAATTGCCACAGCACTGTTAAAATATGTACAAACAGAGGGTGGGATGTCAATAAACATAGCCAATTATGAGCTTTAATTTTTACAGGATATAAAATGCTAATCTTACCATCCAGTGCAGACGGTCCTGAATTTTTATTCTCTTCTGCCAGCATCACTTCTTCTGTTAATGTTTTGTTCAGAACAAAAAAGTGAACAGGGTCTAATAAAGACATGGGTCTTCATTATGTGATCACGGACATTTCAGCACTATTGTGTTACTGGGTTTCTGAAGTCAGGTGGCACCTACAACTAAAATAACATTCTGACAACTTGAAAAATTCCAGCAGTTTTGAAAACGATTACGCTTACTGTACAACCCAGTCTTGGCCATTAACCTGTTTCAAATTGTCATTTAAGGGAAACCACCCGCTTGTGCATAAACTGAAAAATTTTGAGCGTTTTTTTCATTAAAATTTTTTTAATTCTAAAAATTTGATCCACATGTCCGCATGTTGCATTAGCCAGATAATGCCATAACCCAGAACCCAGAAGCTATGACCATCCGACCATCCAATTTAGTTTCTCGGATTGGTTCCTGTGAATCCACCGAGAGACTCAGCTTTACTTTTACTCACCGCTACCTGAAAACAAGGGGCTTGAACGCCTGGAAAGGTATACATTTTTTCACAAGTGGGTTGTTATCATTCTGCTGAAAAGTGATTAGGAACGACAGTAAGAAATGTAATTGTCGACGCTCTCATTTGAAATTTCTATCTAAAAAAAGGAGTAATTAATAGCAAGTGACCCAGGAAATACTAGAATGCAGATCTGAATGACTGCACTGCAACAGCACATAAACACACATACAGTAGGTGTGATGGAAACAGTGTAGTGAAGGTACCTGCGCGATCTATCCAGGCTCGGTAACCATTTAGCTCCCTTTCGATCTGCTGCTGCCTTCTGAGCTTCATGAAAGCCCTGCGATTCTCCACTCTTTCCCTCTCTTTGGCAAATTCCCTGCAGTTAAAACACCCAAGAAATATCTGTGAGGAGATTCAATTCGCAGTCAACTTTAATAAAAGCAATTATTTTGTCTGCAAAAGAGGGATGGGTGAGCAAATTAGGCCGTTGCTTCCAGTCTGTGCAGTTAATTACTGTGCGCTGTGCATTATCCGTGCCATCCATTTCATTCACTTGAAGCAGTAGTAACAGTGTTTAAAAGCAATGGCAGCCACTAGGGAGAGGTGAAAGATGTGCTGTACTCACCCTGAGAGGACTCCTAATACCAGGTTCAGCACAAAAAAGGACCCAATAATTATAAGAGGGATAAAGTACATCCAGTTCCATCTTGGGCCCAAGGCATCATTGGTCTGTGGAAACATGAGACAAAGAATTTAAAAAATGAATACATACTAGACGAGAAGATATTGAGACAACAGGTTTTTTTTTGTGAGGGACACGTTGATTCAAGCAATCTGAACAGACACAGCTGTGGTGACAATCTCTCGGAAATCCACTTTGTGGATAGAAGCAGATTTTAGACCGAACACAACTGCAGTCGGATTCAAAATGGGCCAAATTACAATTTTGACAAACACACAAGTGTGCACACATCAAGTGAAAATATTAGAGTCATTTTTCATAGATTAATACGATTAAACGGGCCTTCCAACACTATTTATTGGACCTTCCAACACTATTTATTGTTGGCAATGTGGATGAAGTTTCCCAGAGCTGTTCACTTGCACCTGTCCAGGAAATGTCAGCAGCTTGGTTGCAATGCCTGCCTGCTGCTGCCAGAGTGGAAGGCTCCACAGACACAGATGCCCAGATAACGAGATATCTTCCATCTTTATCATCTGAGATCTGAAAGTCCTACAGCAGAGCTGTTTCCCTAAAACATTATTGATTATTGGTTATCACAGTGTACACATTATTATGTGACCAACATTACTGCTTGAAAACTGGTGAAGATAAGGCTGACCAAGCCAGATATTTTATATACTGTATGACAAAAGTACCTTGTTCTCCTCTAGAAGAGCCTTTTGTCATATAAAATGACGGTATAATTCAATGTCATGGTTGGTGGTGTGACTAAACCTATATAATTAAGGCTCGTCTGACCATACCTCCATAAAGAATGTGTTTTATGATTTTACACTTAAAGAATGCACAGCACTTTTATTTTGAGTAATATGGCAAAAACAGGCCCAAGAAAAATTCCCTTTCTCGCTAAGTTGACAGACTAAAAGCCCTGTGTTTCAAGTTTATTAATCGTAAGCATTATAGGCATAAATAATATTTATATATCAAATGTTGAGCAATTATAAAACGTAAACAACATGTTCTCAAAGGTGCATGACCCTTATTTTATAGCTGATAGCTTAAGTGACAACACATACCCTTGTCCAGTTTTTTTATTTTTAAGTAAAGGCTGGAATATATGCACATAAATATTAAATGTTATGTACTTTTGAGGCTCTGGTTATAAATGGAAAGTTAATATGTATTAATGCCATCTAAAATTGACTAGTTTTCATACTAGTAATACAATTATATATAATAATTATATTATGTGAAATATGATTTTTTTAAATGTTGAATTTTTTTTAAAAATTCAGTACGAAAATGTCTATGTATCAGTAAGAATGTGACAAACAAGAGCTTATTGTATGAGATTAAGCAGAAATAGCGCCGGTGAATGTGTCAGCTAGAGAGGTGCCCTGCTGTGTTTGTGTCCTTGTGAGGCATGTGTTGGTGCACATCCCTCACAACTGGGGATTGTAAATCCATTAGTGTGGATGTCCTGAGGCAGAGAGCCAAAGCTGTACAGTGGGCATTTCAGGTAGGTGTGAATACGGCGTGTCCGCAGCTATGAGAACACGGACACCGTGGTAGGTCTCATTGAAGGCTTGAATTGAGGAAGGCTAAAAATGTTGCACACAAATTGCTACAGTAATTGTACTGGTTCTGACTGATTTTGTATGATCAACAGATCAATTCCCAAAGTAAAATAGACCAATTCCCTTTGTACTTCACTTCATCAAGTGCAGTGGTAATACCACTGTGTTTCACATTCATAGTAATAATAGTAATTTCGATTGCTGTTACAATACAGACATTGAAGATTTGTATTAACAATACCAGTCTTTTTTACAATTATAATTTGATTAAAGTGTATAAAGGATACAAAGGCAGTGACACTAGATCAGACATATTTGAATAGAAAGAAAGAACCAAGTCAATTTTCAGTTTATGTGTAGCCTCCTTTGATAAAAAAAAAAAAACTCCGATGCTTCTACGGGTGGGTGTGAAGGTGCCAGACAGGTTCAACACTTACAAAAACACTACCCCTCGGATCACATGTATTGTTTTAACACTGAGAACCTGTCTTCACCTTCAAGTTAAATTAATGCACAGTGGATGCAGTGACGCCATACTTAAATCCCAGAATGCATCTGTCAGCAATGGAAGAAGCAGCCTAATAATGGGAAAGACAGCCTCCAACTGGCTTACACACCGAAGCACCAAGGCAACCATGCTACAATCAAGCCACATGCTCGTGCCTGTTAAATTCCAGAAATGCAATGCAATGTAGTGCATACTGAATCCGTGCCTTCCTAACTCTCCATCGCGAAACATGTGCAAGCGGAGATTACGCCTAATTGGGTTTGTGGGTTTGGAGGAAGTTGGGGGAGGGGTGTTTAGTGCAAATAGCGTAATCAAAATGTCAACGCTCATTCACAAGGATCCTTCATGAAGGGGCATAATATCAACTGAATTGACTTCCATCTGTCCTTTATCAGACTGCACCATTCAGACGGTGTAGTCTTTTAACAAGCTATTAGGCCTAACAATGGGCAGTAATGAGTCAGAAAGAAGGGGCAGCTGACACCTCCTCCCGAGGAAGACGTGCAGAACAGCAGCCACGATGAGCTTGCCTCTCAGCCCTACTGCACACGCACAGATGACAGGAGACTGCCTCTAAACTACACGACTGGGTAATAATGTTACAGTGTCTATCGGAAAAACCTGCTCATTATTTTCAAAAACTAGACTATGTTGCTTTGTTACATGCTTTTTATGGCACAGATAAATACCAAAACAACTGAACAGCTGAATATTTATGCGTTGACTGTATTACAAAAAAACTATTTCTACAAGAGTATACATATACATATACATAGTCAAAAGATTTTTTTTTTTGGATGGATACAATATCAGATACATTTTTTAAAATTATTCACGATTACTTCTGGAAAAAACATCTCACAGCACTGTTGCAGAACCAAAATTGTGGAGAGAATAAAACTGTAGGTAGCTGTAATGGTTTCAGGAGCGGCGAATCAAATGCGACAGGAAGGGGGATCCCACAAAGGTGAGGACAAAAACTAAATGACCCCTCAAAAGTCACCCACAAAGATGAGGACCACTAAGAGAGCTTAAACCGCTAATGGGTAGAACAGAAAAAGGAATAATCCTAGTAGCTAAACAGCTAAATAATAATCACCCCAGGAAAATAGGGCAAACTCGAAAACACGAGTGTGAGCACAAAACAAAGTCTCCCGAGCTCAATACTAGAGCTTAAACGGGGAAACAATAGAAAATAAACACCTTCGGCACGTAACACTAAAATGGCCGGTAAGAAGGTGAAATTAAAATGAAACAACAAAGGAGACTGTCTCAGGGAGAACAGCACGGAGTAAGTCAAACAGTATAGCTTAAACGAGAAATAAAACTCGTAAAAATGAATACGAAGATGCAAGTTCCTTGTGAACATAAAGAAAGCTTTAATATCACAAGGTCGCTTGTACCTAACTTGTACCTGGCTCAATGTAAGTAGGAATGACAAATAAGCCCCAGGAAGTGGAAGTGAGGAGCTTAAATACCCCGCAGGCAGTAGCACAGGTGAAACGAATAATAGGTGAGGTGAAACAAAACCCCAGAACAGAACGTGGAAAAAAATCTGATTGATTCCCAACCGGAGAGAAATGACGAGAACTGCAGTGAAAAAGGAAAAATAAACCACGGACCATGACAGTAGCTGGGAAGCAGAAGTAATGTATGAGTTCCTCTTTGACCCAAGCTAAGGCCAACAATCAACTCTGCTATTAAATAGAACAACCAGAGTGAAACATTGACCTTGGACAGACGTGAGAAATCAATCCTATATCCTCTCCATTGAAGATAAAATAATCCTAGACCAAATGTTTTCTTTCTGGTCATTGCTCATAAACTTACTGTCTAGTAAAAGTGTAGGATGTCAAAAGATGCAGATGCAAATAGGGATCACACAGGGGCAAAAAAGGATTAATAAAACATTATAAGAATACTTGTGTGACACCTACACTCCATTTTGAAAAGACCAGTAATGCCATCATCATACACTCTTTTTGCAACATTATGGAAGCAACCTCTCAATAATCTTCACTTTCTTCTCGGCCTCACATAATCACATTTCAATAGCTCCCTTTCAGATGTCCTCCAATTCCTTCAATTCTCTCTTCTTTAATCTGTCAATCTGCCAAAAGACCAGGGGGTGGTGTTTTTAGAGGGCTAAAATGCATTACCTGACACTGGCTGATTTACTGGCTGTCTGGGCCACACACTTTGTGCACACAGCACATTTTATCGTGACTGAAAGCTTTAATAATTCTCCAGTCGCCACAACCACATCCCAGCACACTCCAATTTTCTTTCTTGCTATTTGCCCAATTCTGTGTATGCTACTTGGACTGAAGTGGCAAATTCCAACTTTTTAATTAATGGAGAGCAGTTCAACAGTCTTGAAGATCAGGCATAAACTCCCTGCCTATTCATTCATCTTAAAATTGATATAACCCATGAACAACAAATTTGACTCGTGATGCAAAACATGGAAACAATGCACAGTAGCTTTGGGCTTTGACTAAACTGTCGGTACATGAGAAATAAGCCAGTCTTTAAAACATTTTTCAAAAATATTGGGGGAAAAAAAGGCAGCCCACGGGTGCACTGACTGATTTTTTTATCCAAACATTTGAAGGCAGCCAAGGACATCTTTTTTCATTGTACACCTACTTGGTTGTTATTATTAAATAATAAAGATAATCCCCAACCACGTAAAGAGCACATATCCCTCTTTCTTTCTTTGAATTTCTTCATTCAAGCCTTCTTTTCATTGACATTCCCACAGCTCAGTATTGACCCTATATTATCAGTCCAAACAGCCTCCTTATCTGTACTGCTGCTATTCTGACAACATAAACTCAAATTATTGGGGGGGTGGACGGTGGGAGGGAAGAAATATTGTCATGAAAACTGATTTGCCTTGCAGCAAGAGGAGGAAATGTGATTGTGTTTCTTTGAATGGAGCCTGTATATGACAGGGTGAGGGAATTGCTCCACTGTCCACATAAGTCCCAGAATAGAAACGACTGCAATAAAACATTGGCTTCAGAGAACCATGACAAACAATCTTCATAACAAAAGCTGAGTGATATCAACGTGCAGAAAGCCTGTAATGTATTAGGAAAAAGCTGAATTAATTTTTGTCTCGCCTGCTGATCGCATTTCACAATATGGACCCAAATGCTCACATTACCTGGGGAACCCTTTATTGAAAGCACAAGAAGGTTTGTGAAACAAACTTTGGGAAGTGCTTCTTTCTTACAGCTGATGTTTATACTGAGCTGTGAGAAACAGCGCGGAGGTACAGTCTGATACATATGATCCATATGATTTGCATCAGTGAGATTCACAGAGCGCCACTCCAACCGGCTGGTCATTTACACCGTCACTGTGCAATAAGGTCATAGAGACATACCCCATTGTTTAAAAAGAAAAGATTTAATTAGCAGGAGAATGAACAGGGCAGAAGAGGGAGAATGTAAATCTAATTTAAGATGAGATCATCGTCATCCTAGATGGACCATCTAGTTTGAGAACTCTAAAGCAAACAAAGTAATAACGCTCATACCCTGAAATAGGTGTGTTGTGTCATATTCCAGGAATCTAAGCAGACAGTTTCAGGTGCAGTTCACAGCAGTATCAGCAAAGGGAGCAGTGTACTTTGCATGTCTTAAACAGCTTAAATGATTTCCCACACATCAACAATTATGTTGGTTTAAATGTTAAGATAACCTAGTATTGTCTCAGATTTGGCGACCCTCAGAGTTACATTTGCTAAAAATGATTTGGTCCACAGAACATTGCAAAGAGAATGGGTGCATGCATACAACTGAGATATCATTTATAAGGTGACTTGTGTGGCAAATGCCATTTTTTCAGCAGTGAAATAGATGCTATAGTTTAGCATAATAAATGACCTGTTCTCACTTCATGGCCTTTTCTGTGGAGTTAATTACCAAGCACAACCCTCATCCGAAACAAGGTTACTATGGTGTGCATTATGGAGTTTTACATTTAATTTTAATCACAGCAGAAAATCACTGTTCATCCACAATGGCTGTCGCTATAAAACAGCATTCCCTTCAGGTAGAGAGCACATATAAAAACCACTGAAGGCTCACAATGAAACTGTTTTAGGAGGCAATGGGTGACAGCACACACACGCAGTGCTGTGCCTGCCCTAGACACACGTCAGGACTCACGTTGTAGAGAACAGTAGTCCAGCCCTCCATGGTGATGCACTGGAAGACAGTCAGCAGGGCAAAAAGAATGTTGTCGAACTGGGTGATTCCATAATTGGGTCCAATCCAGTTGCCGGTGCAGTTGTAATTGGTAGGACAGCTTCTTGACTCGCAAGGAAACTTCAATTCTTCAAGCTCGCTCGCTGGACAACAACAAAATGATAACAACAAAAAGCTATTCTTCAACCAGTTCCTTCTCCCTGATATGTAACTTTATAGGCATTTGCAGATAATGAAATACAATATGATTTTTTAAAAAGTAGCACAAAATAAAAATAAAAAAGCATAATACAATATATTTTGTAAAAAATACAATATCAAAACTGTGAGACAAGAACGATTTTTATTTTATTATTACATATTTAACCTTCCTATTATGTTAGGGTATATACAGTGAGCACCATAATTCATTGGACAGTGACACATTTTTATTTATTTTGGTTCTGTACTCGAACACTTTGAGTTTGAAAGGATACAATGACAAGTGCAGACTGTCACCTTTTATTTGAGGGCATTTCCATCCATATCCGATGAACTGTTTAGAAATGATAGAACCCTGAAAGTGATCCACCCATATCTACTGCATATCTGGCAGCAGAGTGATGGTTTGAGGCTCGTTTGATACCTCAGACCCTTGATGACTTAAAGCCATTTGACCAATCATGTATTCCATACTGTTCGAGCATAATTTACAGCTAAATCTAGTCCCACCCCCCAATTTCCATAGAGATCCATTCAAATGTAGAGAAATTATAGTATCGCTTGGAAGAGTACCAAAAATAAGACATCAAGAGTCTTTTTATGTTGTTGGGTCACAGACAAAGACATCAGGAAGTCATGGCTTGTAAAGAATATGCAACCAAATATAAAAAAATATTACTTTATTCTACATTATGTTGTAAACTGTCCAATATTTTTTGATGCCCGAAAATGGGGGGGGGGGACTATGTACAAAAGGTTCTATAATTTCTAAATGGTTCATCCGATATGGATAAAAACACCTGACACTAAAGCTGACAGTTTGCAATCCAACCTCATTGTCATTGTATCCTTTCAACCTCAAAGTGCTAAAGTACAAAACCAAAGTAACAAAAAATGTGTCACTGTCCAATGAATTATGGTGCTCACTGTATATAACTTAATTTTTTTTATATTGGCCCGTAACACCTTAACACAAATTTCAGTAAAATGCTAACATAATAGGAAGATTAAATCTACACATAAACCAATACACATTTCACACAATGATATATTCTGTATATAAGAACTATTACAAAATTTCATACATGCTACTACATTATACAGTGCCCTCCACTATTATTGGCACCGCTGGTAAAGATGAATAAAAAGGGTTATAAAAAATGTATCGTTTGGTGAATTAGCTTAATGTCACGCTGAAAAAATTTGAGAAATCCAACCTTTAATTGAAGTAAATTTATTATGAGAAAAAAAACTACATGTGCCACAATTATTGGCACTCCTGCATTTATATATAGAATAAAGCAATCATGTTTCATATTTGGTCACATATCCTTTGCATGCCATGACTTCCTAATGTGTGTGACCCAACAACATCAAAAGACTCTTGACATCTTATTTTCTGGTACTATTACAAGTGATAATATAACATCTCTGCATTTGAATGGATCTCTATAGGAACTTGGAGGTGAGACTAGATTTAGCTGTAAATTATGTTGGAACAGTATGGAATACATGGTTGGTAAAATGGCTGTAAGTCATCAAGGGTCTGAGGTATCAAACGAGCCTTAAATCATCACTCTGCTGCCAGAAATACAGTAGATATGGATGGATAACTTGAAGGGTTTCTTCTCCTGATTTATTTTTACATAGAGTTCAATAGTAAAATTTGTCAGGAGAAACAACCCTTAAAGCGATCCATCCATCTACTACAAATCTGGCAGCAGAGTGATGGTTTGAGACTTGTTTGAATACTTGTAGTATTGCTTGTAAGAGTACCAGAAAATAAGATATCAAGAGTTTTTTGATGCTGTTGGGTCACAGACATCAGAAAGTCATGGCATGCATCAAGGATATGCGACCAAATATAAAAAATATATATTACTTTATTCTATATATAAATGCAGGGGTGCCAATAATTGTGGCACACATGGTTTTGTTAAAAATAATAATTTATTTTCCTAATAAATTAATTTCAATTGAAGGTTGGATTTTTCTAATTTTTTCAGTGTGAGATTAAGCTAATTCACCAAATGGTGAATTTTTGAAAACCCTTTTTACTCATCTTTACCAGGGGTTCCAATAATAGTGGAGGTAAATGAATAAATAGAAGTAATTTGATACTTAATAACATAGTCTCCCCCCATGTTTCTCATCTCACTGTTTGCTGGGATTAACCGAGCAGGTGCAACCATACACAGTATTTCAGTGTTCCTGATGTCTGTCTGACAGAAGGGCTCCTGTCCACAAAGGCCATTGAGCATAAATGTCATTCTAAGTAAAAGCACACAGAAAGGCACAGCATGTTTGTGTAACCTATTATTGTCTGGAATAAATATTCATTAGAAATGACTATTCAGAGGTGATGTAGGAGCCTTTGTCGATAAACCAGACAGCTTTAGTGCACCGCATGTACTAACAGTTCATGCAACACTCATGTGTAATAGAATGGAGCAGACAGTACAAGTAGCTACTGTGCACTAGCTATCAAAGGTTCATAAACATTTACTGGCACATCACACTCCCAGGTGACTCAATCAGTGAAGGATTACAGCCTGCATCATGGATATTTCCAGTTCAATCCTGGGCTTTATCATTAGCCAGTTATGACAGAGAATTATACTGGTGGGACAAAACCAAACAAACCCTAAGGTTCCTGCTACAACAGTGCCCGCTAACTAGTCGCCAGGTGTGCAAGAGTCAACCAGTTGTCACCATGTTACAGGAAGTAAACATAACCCAGTTGGCCCACTGTCATGTATATCCATGGGCTAACATTAGGTTTGTGCACCTGCAACACAAATGGCTATCACAAATGCTTAAAATTTGACCACAAACAATGGCCAAACAAAAATAAACCAAGATAGCCCAAATACTGGATAGCTTTTTCACAAAAAACATATGACTACTTGAGTGTTTTTCCAAACCCAAGTTTTGATAAACCATATTTTTCAAGGTGGGTACAGTTTTTCTGATAAATGGTGAAATATTTGCTGTTTTACTTTTACAATGTTATTATTAGGGATTTAAGAATGTCATTTTTTATGCAGAAAATTCCACCAATTTTAAATAATAAAGAAAATGGTGATTTTCTCAAAATTGGTGGGCTGAGTGAGTTTTGGAAAAACACTGTTCAATTGGCCTATTCTAATTTAGCCATCTCTGGCCTGCATCGGCTGCTGATACTCTGTATATCCATCTATGTGCAAGTGCCAAACCCCGCCTCCCTCTCCCTTACCATAGGCGCTGGGATTGGGCGTGCAGTGACTATGGAGCTTTCCACTGTAGAACTCCAGACCAATAATGGCGAACATGAGGATGGCAAAGAACAGGAGGAGACCGATCTGCAGCAACGGCACCATGGCCTTCATGATGGACTTCAGCACAATCTGCAGACCTGGGTACAAACAGACCAATACTTAGCCACACTGCATAGCACACAGCTTCTTCAAATGGACATTTCCCCATCAGCAACGGCCACGCAAATTCAAGGATTGTCCGAATGGGCACTGTCACATTTGTTGTGATTTATTATAAAAACCAGAACCGCGCCGAAATAATTTTTCACCGGCTTTTGTGCATCTGCATGTTGTTTTGATCTCTTCAATGTCATAGACCAGGGGTTTGGGATCCAGTCAGGGACCCTGTACTATAGACTGGAGAGACACTGATGCATATTGAAGGGATATGGGCACTATGTAGCATAATTCTCAGTATTAAATTGACTAAGACAGTCTCTAAGAGTCTAATAGTGACAATATGTACTCTTTAAGAGTGAAATATACTCTATCAGAGCTAATTTTACATTGAAAATTCTTGTGTGTTCACATTCTCCTACACTGACTCCTACAACATGTAGGATTAGCATTACAGCTAACGGAGACTTCCTGCCATGTAAGAAACTTACTGGGGATCCCCGAGACTAGTTTAAGGGGTCTGAGCACTCGTACAGCCCGTAGGGTCCGCAGGTCCACTGGGATGTTCATATGAGATTCGGCTGTGGCCAAAATCCTGTGGAGACAGGACAAAAGAAAGGTTATTCACCTGCTAATTATAAAAGTGAATTCATTAACACTTCATCACACACTATTATCAGATTAACAATGTATTATAAACAGATCCTAAAGCAGGGATCCAGTCTGAAGTGTTTGTCAAGTACGCAGATTTGGGATTTAGCGCATAGGTTTGAAGGGCAGGATGCTAATTGATTTGTGCAGGTGCTGATGAATCTCATTACACGGTTTACCCATGTGATTATCACAATGTGTTAGACACCATTTCTTTCTCTCTGAGTCATTATCACCTTTTCCATATATGCAGCAAATTTTCCATGAGGGCTTATTGTTTTTAAGGTAAAATTGTTCAACCATTAAATAAAAAAATATATATAATTGAATCCACTGTGTGGCAATTCTGTGATATACAGTAGAACTGTACATAAGTAAATTGTTCACATGGTTGCAAATGTAAAGTGCAAAGTATATACAGTGAACTCATCCGCAAAGCGTACAGAAAGACAATTTACATCCACCCCTGCAAGTTGCACAATATGTGGGTAAAGAAATCCACAAAAAAAAGAAAATTGTTAATGCACATGTCTTCCCATAATAAGTAGGTTTCAGACGCCTGAATACTGAGCCCTCAGCTAATATAATAATATCACACACTGTCGCACCCTGCTGTGGAGCTGGTGTGAAGGGGGGAGGCAGATAGCAGAAAGTGGTGGGTGGGTGGGTGGGTGGGCCAGTCTGTGGCCCAATCTCAATGTCCACCCTGAGCCCTAAGGACTGAGCCCCCACAGATTTTGGGTGACGTCACATGCATGCCCAGCGTGAGTGCGTGAGTGCATGAGGGTGCAAGGGCTCGAAATGGTACGAATAAGAGGAATGGCACAGCACTTTGCGATGTCATATGCTGCATTGACAACGCCCGTTGCGCATGCAAGATGTTTATGATAATCGCCGCTTTAGAACTTTTAATTTTAGGTTTGTACCCGCTGAAAGAACTCTGCCCGTCATGTGTGCCGTTTCTTTACAATTTTTGAGATGCTTCTGGCTGCGTTTCCGTTTTTATCATCAGAAATGCAATGAACTGTGGATAATTCTCTCAGCAAAGTCTGCAGGATTACAGACTTGCGGAAAGTCTGCATAAAGGGCTCGAAAAGTCCGCGACAGAGCCCTCACGCACTTGATGATTTTACAGTGGGACAGCCCTGGCCTGAGTCCTCGTGGAACTTGCTTCAAAGTCTGTGAGGGTGTAAGGGCGGACATTGAGATTGGGCCTGTGTATTACACAAGACAGCTGAGAAACATGAGGGAGGAAGAGAGGGGGAGGGAGATCGCAAGAGAGAAAGCATGGAGGAGTCCTTTTTTGGGGGGTGTAGGAGGCAGGGACCAACAAAAGCTATTAGAAAAATAAAGACTGCATGCACTGCCTGACCAGTGAGACAGGAGGCCTCAAGCAAAAGCATATGCACCAATTTAAACACTATTCAAATAACAGTGCCATACTGTTTCTGAATATTTTTATGCCAGACTTGATTGTAGTTCGGCTTGTTGTCCACTTTAACGGACTACATATCCATGACTGCAATGCACAAGCGGTTCTCGACCAATCAGATATCATCTCGTCTGGACATTTTTGGCAGTGCTGCTGTGAAGACGAGCTAATGTTAGCTTGCTAAGTTGAGAAGCCTGCCTGACAAGGTCAGACACTACAGTAAGGTTAACCACATAAAGCAATTCTAGCTTTTAGTCCTTCAAGCTAGCTAGCTAACGTTAGAAAAAACTGTGTGCTACTGCTGGCTAATTTTATATGACAGCGTTTGGAGTCAACGCTATGCTACGGTTGCACGTCCGGAAGGAATTATTGGACGTTGAGTTTTTAAACAGTGCCAGTGCTGGTATATTCACAAAAAAATACTAAAACGGAAAATATACTCGAAGCTGGTCCAGAAAAACAACATATTTTCTGAACGGGCATTATATTGAACAATCCAAGAAATTGATGGCAAGACATAATCACGAGAAATGGTTTAAAAGTAAGTTTCAGTTTATTTTTATACAGTCTATGCAGAGACAGAGATTGTTAAAAAAAAACTGAGAGCCTGCACTGAAGGGAAACGGGGAACACAGAAGGTTGCGTTTTGTTACATTGTGCTGATATCTCCGTTGAATAACGTCAGTATTATCTTCCACTAGATACAATATACATGAACTAGGGTATATTATTTTGTTTTTATTTTCAGGTTAGCTCGCGAGATAACATTAGTTGGGGAAGGTGCATCGACCAGGGTGGAGAGGGTCTTTTTGAAACAACGGGCCTACCCTGCGCGCATAAGCCTACAATTTCAATTAAAAAAAAGTTTTTGTCAATTAGTGGTTTCTGACGCATCGGCGTATTAACGCCGTTTCTGGCGCAAGAATTACCTACCAGATCTATGTTCCAAATAAAATACGAAAAAGCCAGGAAAGGGCCATTTAATTAAAAAAATGTTAAATACATACACAATTTCTGGATTATCACCCCAGGGGAGCACAGAGCAACTAACAAACATATGTTGCCACCATTTGGACTCATATCATGGCCAGGTAACTACACAACCCAAAGTTCAGTTGTGCTTTAACAGGATGGGACACCCAGGAGCTCTTGTCCACAGAATTTTGATGTGTATTGATATACATGTGTAGAATTGTGTACTCTTACTTTGAGGTGGTGGTAAGGGTTGTAACATACATACAGTACAGTAATGCAATTAAATGTTTTGAAAAATCTAATATTATTCTTAGACTTTTACACCACCTCCATTTTACGATAAAGAGCAGAGAAAAGTGAGCACAGACTACATTAACTACACAAATATGAGTTTCAGAAAAAAGGAAAATCAATACAAAACCCTGTACAGCCATTACTTAAAAAATATCACAACAACAGCTGCACTATACAGAAGTGATAGTAAGAAAGAGAACAGCGGCAGTAATAACAGTGATTGCGTGGCAAATAATAATCCATTTGACAATCCCCTGCAGAAGTGCGAAATGGACATTTGTAATCTAAATGAAAGATGTGATATTCATGGTGTTTCAGGACTGTGATGTACCCAGGCTCGGAGGCTCACCCTACCCACCATGCAAATGGTACCGTCGGCAGACTTTCAATAGGAAAGCATCAGGATATGGAACACGTGTGGAGCAGCTCATTATAAAATGCAAATGTTGTCCTTTACTTGATGTGCCTCCTATTAGGCGGAAATCTAATATGAGATGTGTTGTAGCAGGTGAGAGGAAAGTAAAAAGTCTTGCTCATTTATTGTGTGAACCTTCCCAGGCCATGATACTTTAGTGTACTGGTGATCAGATGAGATCACTTCTGATCACCAGTACACCAGTATCACTGTACACTTCATTCATCGCTAAACCAGTTTTGAAGGTTTTGTTCTCACATTTCTTTGGACGAGACTTGCATCAAAATAATTAAGTTAATAAAAATGTATCTCTGCGGTGGTCATTTTTATTGATTCATAAAATTAGCATTTAAATAATGAGTGTGGTGGTGTCAGCTAATCATTGACTTGTGCTTCTTAGTAAAATATCAAATAGGTCTTGAAAAACAATAAAATGAGTGGAGTGCACATATTGTATGTTGCATTTAGGCTTGTTAACTTTGATGATACAATGGATTCTATCCTTTGCAGTGGCCGAGTACAACCAGTGGAATTGAGGAAATTTAATTATAACTGAGCACACCCATAATTGAAATGGACAGTTTGAACAGGATTAGTATTACCAGGGTCCTCTGATTACGTTTCTTTTCAGCTATTTGCCAGTTTACAACAGTAGGCTGCTGTGTTAAATTCCTACATTCATTCAAAAAGTTGTTGATTTTGGGTTTTGTTGCGTGGACATATTTAAGCAGTAAGCAAGTCTGTGGTTAAAAAAAACACTTAAATATCAGCTTATAACTGTTTATATAAAGCTGTCATAAATGTGGGCGAACACAAAATTAGCTGCAAGTTCAACATTTTCACATTTTTCTTTTCATTTCCTCTCCAGATTTCAGAAGGATTTAGACTGGCCAATTAAACTCTGAAAAATGATTTTGAGGTATTACAGTATTCTGGAAAGGATGTAATACTCATATTCTTATAAGTGAGCTCGATATATATAAAAAAAACTGGTACCGAATGCCCAGTGTATTTTTTGGTAATGTAAGGAAATGTGACAGCGTGAACTAATTAATTTAAGTTACAAAATTTTCTGGTACAAATATCAATAATTTTGTTCATAAATATGCAGAACAAAACACCATGTAAAATGGTTCTAGTGTCATATAAAACAATTAAAGTTATATGTGTGTTTTTTATTAAAAACCTGACCACCGAGGCAAGTAAAATATCTTTTTAAATGACTCATTAAGTCTGTGAGCAAAATATTACAGTAATCATCAAAATAAGGAAAACGGCATTTAGCACCATGGACTTGACATAATATCGAAAACTCTTTTAAAATTAGATATGCTTATTGCATTGAATGAATTTGTTACCCTTGTTCGGTTTTTTACACCTTTTTTAAAACTAGGTCTCTGTGAATTGTGTGCACTGGTTGCTGTCTTGGCCAGGTCTCCCTCAAGAAGAAGGGAGTTTCTTGTTAAATAAAAGTTAAAAACATGAAAAAAAATACTTCCCTGGTAACAAGGGAAGTTGCGAAATCCCCACTAAATACTACATCCTCTGCATAATTTGGTTGATTTCAGGGACAGAAAATTCACCAAATTGGTGCTCTTACTGTGACCCTTCCCCTCTGCCCTACCCCAATGGCCTTTATCTCAACACAGGAAGTGACCAGGATGACCTCAGGTTACACCATGCACTGCTTTACCCTCGTTAATTTCTGCCCATCACCTCAGATCACATAGACCTGAAAGGAACCTAGATTTCCACAGAAGAAAGAGCCAGGCCAGCTCGTGGGATAGTTTTAAGGCCAAATTCAGAGCCTGAACACAGAAAGGCCCACACATCTACCAGAGGTAAATAATAGTCTCATACATTGCGGAGTAACTAGTGTATCCTGGAAAAAAGCCATAATTAATACATACATGGAAATTAAACTCATAGGACACAGGAGATATGATACAATGTGATATGATATACTATGCTGCAGTGCTGCATGACACTGTACATACACATAAACATATACAATAGGCCAAAATGCAGCTTTGCACAAACCCTTTTTATTGCAGTGCGAGTCAAACGTCGGCATTTCAGCTTTGTGGTCTAAAGTGATCCACAGATAATCTTGAAGCTAAGCTAAACGTCTATGCTATGTAGAAGCTATGAGTTTGTGGTGTTAGCAGTGAGGCGGATGCCAGGCTGAATATTGAGTAATGTGTGCAGTTTGTCACTGTTCACAGCAGGCCGGGCAGCTGCAGTCATTAGTGCAGAGCTGTGCTCTCAGCGTGATGATGATGGAACACAGGATCTCCCAGATCATGTCTCTTCATCATCTCCTTCCAGTGCACACCAAGGGGGAAACAGAGTGTCTCTAACCAACAGCATATCCAGCCTCGTGCCGAGGTTTCACTCGTTCAAAAAGGTCATTTAACAAGTGAAGAATCACACAATGTGCAAAAAGAGCGATGCGATAACTGTGCTGTGTTCGCTTGTTTCTCTTTGCTTTTCTGAGATGGTACGTTTGTCATCGCTAAAGAAATCAACGTCAGATACTTCAGCGCAGAGAGAAAGGAGGAGAAAGCTGAAGGTGTAAGAGAGGAGGAGGAGGGGCAGGGAGAGCTGAAGGTGTAAGAGAGGAGGAGGAGGGGCAGGGAGAGCTGAAGGTGTAAGAGAGGAGGAGGAGGGGCAGGGAGAGCTGAAGGTGTAAGAGAGGAGGAGGAGGGGCAGGGAGAGCTGAAGGTGTAAGAGAGGAGGAGGAGGGGCAGGGAGAGCTGAAGGTGTAAGAGAGGAGGAGGAGGGGCAGGGAGAGCTGAAGGTGTAAGAGAGGAGGAGGAGGGGCAGGGAGAGCGAGCGGAGGGGAGCACAGGGAGGTGAGGGCTTCACGGGGTGTCAGGAATGTAAAAAGGTATGGGTCTGTCACTGAAGAGGCCATAAAGAGACAAAGCACAGTGCTTTGGCTCATTTATTATCCTGGTTTCTCTTTAACAACAGTACTAATATTGGGTGGGTCAGGTGAATACTGCGCGTCTGTGGGGAAAACACCATCCAATGTTTTTTATATTGCGATTTCTGAGACGCCCAAGCCCCCAAGCTGCCCTGTGCCTTCCACGAAAAAAAATAAAACCGCTCCAGACATCACCTCCTATTCCAACGCACATAAATAACACATCATACGTTACTGCTGAAATCATCTTGTTTGGACACTATAGGCTGAGGTTGGCATTTTTTGTTCACCTCCTGCATTTTGTTAGACAATGCAAGAATCATGTGCTATTCATTTTCTCTGGGCTGACACTTTTACACAGTTTAATCATGGTGAGCAGTATGTGATACATGAATCCATTTTTAGTCTCAGGAACTAGAACCACGCTGTCTCAAAGATTAGTCACATCTGGGGTGTCAAGACACTCGCACGGTTCATTTTAATTAAGACTCGAGACAGGTATTAAAATAGCAGACAAGTTCGTGCAGGAATGGAGATAGAATTGGTAAATTTATGAGCACAGCCTGATTTAAACACATTTGTGCTCCTGCACTTGAAATAAAGTCATGTCATTGTGAAGTCATTGCTTCAGTTTAGTTGTTACGGATGAAAAAAATTCTCCATGGACTGATCTTTTGATGGGCTTCTTTAATAGATGTCCATGTGACCGATGAAGGGCCAAACCAGCTGTGCTTAACAACACTTTGTAATGGCACTTTATTATGGAAGTACATTGCGCTAAGGACAAAATCTAAATCATTGTTTAAATTGCACTTCTAGACCCTTAGTTGGTCGCCATTTATATTTACATTAATTCATTAAGCAGAAACTCTTTTCCGGGTTGTGATTCACAGATTGGAACATGAAAAATAGATAACTCGCAGTAGAGACACACAGATAATCTGCATGACAATCAGTGTAAATGTATAATACAATTCTACAATAATAAGCTGACAATTACATTTCCATCCTCCCAATTGAACTTATGTCAGATTCACAAATGCATGATGCATCCTGATCATGAATAAGAAGTATCCAATTTTTTCCACCACATTTTCCTGAAGCTCATTTATCTGAAGGTTACCATGCTTTCTGGGTTTCGTAACTGTGACATGGTGGCAGAAAACTATTCATATTTATGTTGAGCTCAACACAATTAAAGGGTTTACTACACATACTCTCTTATTTCATCGCACTGAAAAAAAGTCCAGAGAGGGAATGGAATGGTAGGTTTGGTATATGTTCTGCATAACCCAGTAAATAAAACATGGTACACAATGTAGCAGTCTGTGGGAGGCAGGCAGGAAAGATTTAAAAATCAATGTGGAACCATCTGATCAAACAGTACTGTTCTGCATGCACGGATATGTGGGGGGAAATACAGCAAACCGCCTCAACCAGGACAAAGCACCGTCTCACACCAGAACACAAAGCACTGTGCTCTTAAAGGCATACTGAACCATGTTTGAACATAATGTTGTAACGCCCGGTTCCGGATGTCGTGATTTTCTATATCAGCATAATCTGCGTTGTTTGCATTCGTTTATGTGCTAAAAGTATGCTTTTGAAGACCTTTTTCACCATGCAATGGAAGTGACTAGAGAGAGAAAAAACGTCATTTTTCGTTGGTCAGTTTCTGACCACTGAAGCAACTCATGAATGTCTGGGAAGCAAGGATTAATTAAAAATGCATTTATATTCAGAATCCAGCACTCAATGTCATCTTTAAAATGCCCAGCACTCTGAATACTGAACACGCAATATTGTGTGCTGAAACCCCTCACTCAACCATACATTTAATTATATTTAATGGATTTAATTTAATAATTATTATTAAAAATGACAATAATCAATTAAATCGCCAAATAGGTGAGTCGAACAGTAACCTGGTGGATCAACTAACAAGTCAAAACAAAGTCTAAATCAGGTCTTAAGAGTAAGTAGTTTTATTACAGGTCTAAATTGGAATAATGTCAATTGGAATAATGTATTGTAATCATACATTCATTGAGGAACGCAGGCTCACTGCTTATAATTTACAAAAAAAATAAGACATTTAAACATTAAATTGAAATTACCAGAAAAGAGAAAGAGACTGATAAGCCAGAAATTGCCAGTATTACCCTCCTCCAGTGCAAAAGGAACAAAGTTGTACGAACTCCAAAAACCAAGGTAAACTCTACTGCGCAGTGTGACACTCACAGAACTTTTACGGCTTCAAAAACTAAACTCTAATTCAGCGGCACTACAAACTGACCTAACTCCAACTACAAAATTATAACCTTCGGCCTCCCCCTAAGTACCTTACCCAGCGGGGAGGGGATAAGGTGTGAAAGAGGGGGAGGGGGGATCCTTTCTGGCAAAACTGGCTCATCTGAAAGTGAAAACCTTAATTAAAAAATAAATGTTTCATATCCCCATGATATTATTATTAAACGATCCGTTTATTTTTCTAATGACACTAAACAACCCTGGGTCAGAACAAATAACTCAGATCAATAACTGAAAACCTATGCAAAAAATACATTTGGCTCCTGCCTTTAACAATGGAAGTTGAATTATTGTTGTACAATTAATAGATTTTGGCAAAATATGACCGTCCATGTGACAATACCAGTGGCACCAGCTCTGGTATTCCATTGAATCTGGAGGTAAAAAGGTAAATGACAAACGGGCAGGGCCCTCACAACCATTATCTGAATAGACATTTAGACTTTCAATTGATTATTTATATTAAATGTCACCGATTGGCATTCAACATAAAATCAAAAGGAAAAGCTTAGAAAGATATTCTAAGCCGCGCTGGGCCCTAAATACTTTCCTGTTCTGTCTTTCTTTAGAGGTAATAAAACTCGAACAGTATGGTGCCCTCCTAGATCGCATAGACAAATAATGAGCTCAGGACATTTCCTTTAATGTGTGTGTGTGTGTGTGTGTGCGTGGGGGGTGGGGTGGGGTGGGGGGGGTGGGGGGGCAGAAACAGAGAAAGACAGACAGGGAGAGAGAGAAACAGAAAGAGGTAGAGAGAAAAAGAGAGAGAGAGCAACATACATTAAAGACAACATCCCGACATGAAGATGAGCTTGAATATTATGACTAATATCAGTGTCAGATAGCTATATAACATTATGTTAAAAAAAGTTCAGTCTGCCTTTAATTTCATCAAAAAACAAAAATATCATAAGAAATATAAAACTGATCATGAAAACTAATTCTCAACTCACGACTTACAGATTTGATGCTCGAAAGAACCTTCTCCACAAACACCTGAATTTGAAAAGTCTTTAACTTCTGATTCATTATCATTTGTCTCTAATGCCATGAGAGCAATGGAGCAACGGTGAAGATATAAACATAATTAAAGTATTTTAACAATAACACTCATTCAAGCATTTTTATGTTATCTTTGTCAGTCTGGGTTTGGCAGTGAGGGCCTGTAAGATATATAATTAACACAAAGAGAATACAAGGAAAGTAAACTGCACAAGACAAGTATCACAAGATTATCAAGAATAAAATGAAACATAAAAGTATTTTACATGGATTTTCCAGACATCTAAAATGGCGGCCGCTTATGCAACAAGAAGCCTGTACAGTCCTGATGGTACAATCAATACTGGTAAAGTGACACTGATTGGTGAAAGAATTGGCTTGCTAATGATGTCAAAAACAAGGTCTTCAAATACCAATACCAAATTCAGCAAGAAGGTATGCTAATGACTCAATAGTGACTGGTTTGGGATGCCTGCTATTTATCAGTGCCAGCTGCATAAGTTGCACAGCTCAGCTGGTGACCTGCAAAGTGTAAAGAAGCTGCAGCTGGCTGCACGTGCTTCAGAGGTATCCTCTCAAATTCATGGAGTACGTCGCAGCGATGGAGCGGCCTCTCCACTAAATTAACTGACTTGAAATGCAAATTTACGGTTTGTGTTTGTCTTCATTTATATTACTTGATTTATTTCGTCTTCATTTACACAGTAAAATAGCACAATAAACTGAAGACATCCAAAACGATCAGTTACGTATTTGTCGCTTCTGTTTAGTTAGGCCTCGTCGTAAAATCCCGCCAAGTGGAAAACCCCCCAACCCCATGTTATCTAATAGCATATGTGATATTAGCATTAGCACCGACGAATCTCAAGGAAGGTTGTCTGGAGATGGTTTTTTGAGGAGACCGCTTTTTGGTCTTACCAAAGCCCCTCCACTGATCAACAATAGTAAAGAGATGACCGGAAAGTAGCACCGCGGACGTGCCAGTTGTGCACAGACCTTCCTCATTACAGACCTTCTCTTCACATACCGTACGGACGATGCGCTTTGATGACGGCCCATCTCACACTTGGGTGCTGTTTTGTGCCAGATGGCTTATGAATCATTCAGACGCCACCAAATCAATTATTCATCCAGGCTAAAGAGCAAACACTTAGCTAATTGTCGCACAACCAATGCGGACTTGGTGATAACAGACAGACGGCAAAAAAAAGAACTAAAAGGACCATGTTTATAGTCTTCCAGTATTATTACAGGTTGTCTCTAAGTGAGAGAAGAAAAGACTGCCCCGCTGCTGAACTCCTGCTAATCACACACGTGATCATTCATGTACATATCTGAGCACAACTGTCAACTAGAATTTTTACCACTAACAAATTAGCACTAATCACCTGCATTACGGGGGCATTTCAAAGAAATAAATGAGCTCTGATGTACAACTTAACCGACCAACCAGGCATCACCATCAGCACAAGCCTGATACAAATTTTTATTAAATGTGAATAAATGATGAGAGATACTGATATATGCAGGCACTAAAGATGAAATTAGGATGGTTACAGCCCTTTCAAAAGATAATAATCTCTTTGACTGTAGATTGATGACACAAAACTTGGAACACAACTAGCACCTACAGTATAAACGAGTTATGCCATCTGTTACTGAATATCCCAGCCCAGTGTGACTTATGTGTTTAAAATTAAAACAGCATATGTATTAATAATTTCAGAACATGATTAACTTTACATTAACTTAATTGTTATTGTTATCGTTAATAATAGCAACTTAGCCTTTTTTATTACCATTAATATTTTTACAGAAAACCAAAAGGGGGAAATTAAGTCACACTGCAAAACAATTTAAAAAAAACAGGTAAAAAAAAAATATATATATCATAAAACAGCACCAAGCGTGTAAGCAGACTAGCTGATGCACATTTTGGCCTGATGGGACGAATAATATGTTTGGCATGAGAATGTCACTCTAGGCATGATTACCGCCTCGTGTCGTGTGCCAGTTTTTGGACTGCTGCCCAGCTCCCTGAGTTTGGCAGCCTTCTGTTGTGTGAAGACAGCACAGCTTGGGTCAGCCTCTGCTCTTACAGTAGATGCTCATTCCTGGACTTATGCAGTCAGATCGTATCGGAGGTTATGTTAACAGGTGGTGACTACATGAGGCGCCGATTAAAAAAACAACATCTTTATTACAACATGACTTGTAAACGCAGGGATTTGGGAATTATAAAAGCAGCTCCAGCCCTGCTGCTGACCTGGTGATGGGTAAAAGACTGCAGAAATGGGAGGAGTGTTATTGCTTGTACTACTGCCCGCCTGCTGAGAGGTGAAAGAAGAACCTGCAGGTCAGTGGCGCTCCTGCTGAGAGGTCCCCTCTCCCTCCATCTGGTGCACAGACACGCAGCCTCTCCTGCCACTTAACAAGCCCAGGGTCACACAGAGCACAGGGTCACATGCAGCCTCTCCTGCCACTTAACAAGCACAGGGTCACACAGGGCACAGGGTCACATGCAGCCTCTCCTGCCACTTAACAAGCCCAGGGTCACACAGAGCACAGGGTCACATGCAGCCTCTCCTGCCACTTAACAAGCACAGGGTCACACAGGGCACAGGGTCACACGCAGCCTCTCCTGCCACTTAACAAGCCCAGGGTCACATGCAGCCTCTCCTGTCACTTAACAAGCACAGGGTCACACAGGGCACAGGGTCACATGCAGCCTCTCCTGCCACTTAACAAGCACAGGGTCACACAAGGCACAGGGTCACACGTAGCCTCTCCTGCCACTTAACAAGCACAGGGTCACACGCGCCACAGGGTCACACGCGCCACAGGGTCACACGCGGCCTGTCCTGCCACTTAACAAGCCCAGGGTCACACGCGGCACAGGGTCACACGCGGCCTCTCCTGCCACTTAACAAGCACAGGGTCACACAGGGCACAGGGTCACACGCAGCCTCTCCTGCCACTTAACAAGCCCAGGGTCACATGCAGCCTCTCCTGTCACTTAACAAGCACAGGGTCACACAGGGCACAGGGTCACATGCAGCCTCTCCTGCCACTTAACAAGCACAGGGTCACACAAGGCACAGGGTCACACGTAGCCTCTCCTGCCACTTAACAAGCACAGGGTCACACGCGCCACAGGGTCACACGCGCCACAGGGTCACACGCGGCCTGTCCTGCCACTTAACAAGCCCAGGGTCACACGCGGCACAGGGTCACATGCGGCACAGGGTCACACACAGCCTCTCCTGCCACTTAACAAGGCCAGGGTCACACAGAGCACAGGGTCACACGCGGCCTCTCCTGCCACTTAACAAGCACAGGGTCACACAGAGCACAGGGTCACACGCGGCACAGGGTTACACAGAACACAGGGTCACACACAGCACAGGGTTACAGAGGGCTCATGCATCTCTTACTAGTTTGACTCATCTCAGGAATCAGGTTTTCTTTTTATTAAGAGCCGTTCCATTTTACATTGGTAGCTGTGACTGGTGGAGCTGGTGGATTAATCCACAGCCTTTTCCGTAGAACTGCTCTCCTGCAGAGTTAAGAGACTTCTGGCTCATCAGGGGAGTGTTGGAAAAACTGGTCCCCCCTCCCCCCTCCCCCCTCCCCCCTCCCCCCTTCCCATCTCTCCCTTCTTCATCACTGGGGCTCCCTCACAGAGCAGAGTGGGATACATTAGCCATCTGTAACTATAGTGGAATTCCGCACTGCTGTGGAGTTATGGTCGTCACTGAGGAAGGGATGACATTTAGCGCACCCGGAAAACCAACGCAACAGGGCCATTGATTTATTCATGGAATGCAAATACGCCGCACAGGAAATGAAGCCCCCTCTCTTCCTGCTTCTCCTGCTGAGCCCACGCCCTCAACTCAAAGGAAATCCCTTGATTCGGCCATGTTATGTGGGTGTGGCTGCCGTGCCCCTGCCGCGCAAGGCTGGGTGACACAGTCCACACCTCCCATTTTCTGTTCTAAATGTTAATTCCACCATCAACAGTAGCTGGCACTCAGTCACAAGACCTTACATTAAACTACATTACATGAATTTAACAGACACTCTTAACCAGCGTGATTTCACTCCAAACCAGCAGTTCAATGTTAAAGTTTG
This sequence comes from Ilyophis sp. 1 JC-2022, assembly GCA_022702515.1. Lineage (NCBI taxonomy): Eukaryota > Metazoa > Chordata > Actinopteri > Anguilliformes > Synaphobranchidae > Ilyophis > Ilyophis sp. 1 JC-2022. The sequence goes on from CM040403.1 coordinate 110,046,131, forward strand.
CATGGATACGCGCTGACTAAAACACACAATTCTAAGCAGGTAAAATGGTTGCAGAAGCTTACAGTGCATTGTGAGCTTTGTTACATTAGCATTTGTTAGATAATGTAACACAGGGCTGAGCATGTGGGTCAGTTGCAATGGAAACTTATCTAGCATAAAGCAGATAAACACAGCACTGATGGCTGTGCATCTCTGGCCAGGCATAAGGTGTATCAACCTTTGCTGCCCTGGCTGATCTGATGGACATGCACTATGTACGTGATGTCATATCTTGCAATATATTATGTCCTTTATAATTTATGGACATCATTGTGAAAGCAAAGCACATAAGTATGTCCTGTATAGCTGCAGAATATATTCAAATATATTCATACCTTCATCCCGATAGTTACAACATTCAGTAAGACATTGCTTTGATGTCTATGTGAACAACCACAATATCTCTTATTGATCATTAAACCAGTGTAGACATTGATGAATCAAAAAGGTTAACATCCTTGAATTATGCAAAAATTATTATATTTTAAAAGAGTGAGAACACTTTTCTTTCGATTGGATTCTCAAGTGAAGTCTGGCATACAGAGTCAATGTACACGTACATGCTGTGTTATAACACTTAGTCAACACTCAAGCTGAGTGTCCTTTCATTTTTTATATTAAGGCGCAGTGTCTCAGGCACAACTTGGACTCCAACTAAAACTATTTTTTCGTCACTTGGCTATATGTAGATACATACTGTTCTACTTTATCGGACCATCAATTTGATGATTCTTTCAGAAATAATACAAAGCTGAGGAAACATTATATTTTTAAACTAGCTTGTTTCCAGAGTTTTAATTAATTTCATTGAATAATTTAGATCTTTCCAGAAGACTCTGGCTTGTGGCATTAAAACACAGTAACGTCATTAGAAGTCACACGCTAGATTATGAAACCGATACTGCGCCTTCCCAACCCTGAAAATGTTGCATACAGTGCAGTGGTCTGTCAGGATGCATAAATCCCTCATTCAATCATTTTATTTGATTAGTTAATGATGGTAGACCTTTGTGGAGAGAAATTATTCTTGTGCTTACTGCAAAGGCCTGCAAGTGAAATCAATCGTCTGAAGTCATCGCTTGTTATTATATTGTGCATAAATACTCTGATTAACATGTCCTGCAGTCCCTGGATACTTATAAAAAAGCTGCACCATGCATAAAATCGATGCCACGTTCATGTTTGCATATGCAAATAAAAGATGCTATGTGCATTTTACAGCGTAGATTATTCATATTTTATCAATTCTGAATTAGTGTGAATAGTGTAACAGAACAGTTTGAGATGTTAAAAATGACACAGTGAGTAAGACTAATAGGTTCTTTCTGGATGATTATCTGCCTTCTGTAAATGGGGATTGTGTGCAGAAATCAGAGCACGTCGCACACCGTACCCCAGAGCTGCTCTGGTGAAAACCTGCTACTCTGGGATATATGCAGTACACTAAAGCACAAGTACTGTAGGAGTACTCCCAGATGAAAAAGAACACCACCAGAGTAGGTGCTGTGACCAGGAGATATCTTTATCCGGTTCAGCCAAGCAGCACTGAAGGAAACCACAGGCTCCTAACAGGGAGGTGCTTCCAGACTGAGGATTCTGCACTCATTTCCTTTGATTTGGCCTGATGTGGGCCTCTGACAGATGTATCGATGCATGCCTCTTATTGGCTGGTAATGTCGAGAGCTTCCTCTCCAGGGATACATCATTACATCATTTCATCTTCTCTGTGTTTTGTTAGGGCTGCAGCTATTCTGTCAAAAACAGTCTCCAGGTTACTGGGATGGTGCAGTTATTAGGACTGAGTGTATAATTGTCCACAAAGTATTTTATGTGGGAAAAGTCACTTGAAGATATTCAGAGCACAATGGAAATAAAGGTCTAAGGGCTCCCAGTATCAGACTAATAATAAAAAACAAGTTCTCATTTTTCCAGAATCAACCATGATTAACTACGATCTCACAAATGGGGCGACCTACCACTTTAGGAAAATGTCCACTTTAAGATGATCTCCCTCCCCTTTTTAAAGTTAAGCCTCAGACCTTAGCCACAGGTTACAAAAATCAATCTGCTTTTCAGGGGACACAGTGTTTATTCACATGGTCTCGTCCATCAGGGGCCTGACAGCAGCCGGAGACCTACACTTGCGTGGCATGATTACACAATAAGATGTGATGGCAGCTCAGTGGATGAGCAAAATGAGGTGTATTTTGCTATCAAAAGGGAGGCGTGTGGCACTGGTGTCCTCATGCCCCACTGTGCTCTCTGTGGTTTGATACCTTTCTTTGTTGAACACTGTGGTCATTGCAAATTCAACCTCAGTGTGAAGATGAATCCTGTCTCCAGCCAGCAAGACCCAGGTAATCAATCTATTTAAAGTATCTGCCAGACAGAGACCAAAACTGCTAATGAAACAGGGCTTACAGAAAACACCAAAATCAAGAGTAAAAATATCCTACAAAAATCACTTCCTTCCACAGCATGATTAAAACAGAGACCAAAAGCTCCAAAAGTGACTTTTCAGATGCTAAACTTTTTCAGAACAAGTTATGTTACATAACACATTTAGGGCCTGATTTTTTAGCATGTGATAAACCTTTTAGCACACACAAAACTAATAACAGAACCAGTGATTGGTGCAAAACTAATGTCATGACCAATCATTTGTCAAGTTATTGGTTTAAGGTGTGCTACTGTAAAACGTTTTGCACATGCTAAAGGTCTTAGTAAATCAGGCCCTATATCACACATAACGTCCTACACAGACGGACTAGAGGGTTGTTCAACGGTTGTGTTTCATCAGTCCACACCATCATAGTATCAACTTCCTGAGTCATGTTGGGTGGTTATTTCCACGAATAACAGTGTATCCCTGCTGTGTCTCATCAATTGAAACAGTAAAATAACTCAAATACTGTCGCCTACCCAGGGCTAAAATACTGTGCCATTATGTGCTTCTTTTTCTTGAAACACATAATGGCACAATATAAAGCCGAGTATTGTGGGTTTCAATGTGAACATAGATTTCTAATAGCAGTCTTTTGAACTTGCAAACATCCGCCACTCAGGGGGTTTAGAACATTGTGTATGAAAATGTGCTGCCTTGATTTAGAAGGGGAAAGTGAAGTACTATCGACTGGAACCAGTTGGGAATATTATGCAGTGGCAGTGCTCAGCCTGACCGGGAATCATCACGCCGAGATACCAAGAGGAACTAAACACCAAGCTGAAAAGTGTCCCTTGTGTTGTGGTTTATTTTTTACTGTGTTTTAGTCTATTATTTTTAACCAGAATCCCATGAGAGTGAATAGCAGAGTTTTTGCGTATATATATATATATTTAACATATATATATATATATATTTAAACCTCTACCTCTCATTTAATACAACACTGGTGAAAACCAGAATTATTTAATCTCCCTGAGTCCAGCTATTGTGTCCCAATAGCTTAGGAGCAATAGATGGTGAAACCCAGGCCAGAATAGTCTGTCCTGGCGATGGAGACATTTCTGCTGGTTGAGAAGGTCAAGCGTGGCCCCAGATTCCCCCGATTCCCCTGATTTCCTGTTCCAGACTGAGCCCTGCCACATACGCCCTTTTCAAATGTAATATATTTAATTTAACTGGATATATGCCTCATAAAGTAGATTTCAGGCCACTAAGCATCTGAAAGGGGTTCAAAATGGAGAAGTAAATTTTTTTAAATAAATAAATACACTGAATGAATTTAATTATCCAGAAATTTCCGTGCACCTTTCACGTTGATAATATTTATTGGTTTAAAGGCCATTTGTATCTTCAAATAACACAATGTAACAAAGAGCAGAGGTTTTATGACTAAAACAGAAGGATCTGCCCGGTTCATGATGCTGTAGTTTTGCTTTTCGCTTCAAAAACCAGATATTTCTTAACTACAAATACAGTGAGTTCAAGATCTGAGATCAAGCAGCTATAGAGATGAGGCGCAACCCAAAAAAATATTACAAAATGTGAAAAAAAAGTGCAACACTTGCTCCTAAGAAGAACAGAACATTTTATTCAGAATCTTATGAAGGCTGTGGTTCCCTTAAAATGTTTTAAGAAATAAAATGTTCTTCCAATGCACATTTCTCTGTACTCTCTTAACTACAAATACACACATATTATTCAATCAAATGTATTTCTCAAACTATTTACTTCTCTGTGTATGAGTATTTATGAAATAAAATATCCTTGGCTAAAAAATATTGGATTTCATCTGGTTTTTTGTTGGGATCACTGTATATAATACAAAAGTGTGAAGACAGAATCATGAAAAGTACCAATGCTTGGAGACAGAGATTGGCGGGGGCTAACTAATGTCCGCTCGGTCACTGTCCTGGAGGACTGAGGAAACAGCCAGCACCTCTGCCCTGTCCACTCCAATCACTGCAGTGGACAGAGCAGACGAAGCTCCGGGTGCCTTTGTTAAGTCATGGTGTCATGTGGGCCCTCAGGGGCCGAAACAGTACAGTCAGGAAAACCGCATCACAGCACCGCCAGAGACACAGAGAAGGAATCCGTTTCAAAGAGAAACAACCATCGGGAGAACATTAAAATGGTGGTGGGGGAGAGTAAGTGCCATTCCAAGAGGAGCAGCTGGGTGAAACGGGAGACGACCCGTTATGCAGAAAGCCATCACAGTGCGTTCCGAACGTGGGCACACATTACGGGTCCTCCCCCTAAGATTGCCCCGCAGCAAAAGCCCAGCACACTTGGTGCCTTTTCCGAGTCGCTGGAGCCTGATGTCAGCAGTGCTCTTTACGCTGTAGTACTCCCAGAGAGGTAATGATAGTGTGTGAGGAGACGGGCTAAATACAGGCCTGTGGCTTAATCCTGCCCCAGTGAGGGACACGTGCGGGGCTCTGTAATTAACACAGGGGCTGCATCACATATCTCATCAGCTCTCACCTCCGAACCGCTTCTCTTCCAAAAGCGCTGAAAACGACACCAAGCACTGTGAGGATTGAAAAACAAAAAAAGAGGGAGGCTGGTGTCACATTATCAGCTGGAGAGTACTTTCCTTTCATTACGTGTCTGCGTGTCTTACGGGTTTTGCTCGGCAAATAAATGACAGCGGGGTTGTGAAAATTGAGACTCACCCTCCCAATGCTGACCCCAAAGTCATTCCATCAGGAGCCCTGCCAGCCTACCAGCCACACAATACTTGGAAATAGCAGGAATATAAAAACCTGACAGTAAAACACGCCAGAACACTATGACAGCTATCGGTCCTGTCTCCATAGATACCTCGGTGCAATGTCCTCTTGCTCGCACATCGCTGTGACAGATCCAGGCAGAATAAGGCGTGGGATTTCTTGAGGCTGATTTGGCTCTTTGGGCACCTGCATGTTTCGGCAGATGTTTCCCTTGGTGTGTTCAGCTTCACACCGCTGAATATTCAGGGTTGCCACTGCGTCGGGCTTGTAAACAACTAAACTAACTGGACACAACAGCGCAGGACAGGACCTCTGTGGTGCCATTATATTCTCAAGCCCTTGTGCATCAGGTCAAGTGAATGGGGTTCACCTGCGCGCGTTCCGGCAAACGGTGCCGCGGTCTCGCCATTCGCGGCTCAGCTTTCTTTGTTGCTGGAGAAGCTTCGGTGACTGCAGCAGATGTAATGGAGGACACCAACAGATTTTCGTTTCAACAGACTTGTCTCCTTTCATCTTGACCAATCCATCAGTGAGGCGGGTGCCACGGTGATACGGAATCGCTAAGCGTACGAACGGCTAGCCATATTCTCTGAGCAGCGCTTCATTCGTCAGCGCTGCGGTATGTCAAAGCGATGAAGTTGAAAGCACAAGATAAGCAGGACACAGTAAACACCATGCTGGTTGTGAATAAAACAAAAGGGCCTGGCTGCTTCTGAATCCAGTAGCATCAGCTTCTCGTTGATCTAGTCACACTTCAAGCTACAGTACCTCCTTTTTAAACTGACCCTATTCGGATCGGGGTTATTAATAACTGAGACAGGGTGACAAAAGAGGTGGAATGGAGTTTATCAGTGTCTGTGAGTGAATACTTGGCCCTGTGAGTATGGCACAGCACAGTGACAGGAGGACCCAGAGAGGCAGGGGCACACAGCCATTAGCACACGGTCTGTCAGAGGGGGAGGAAGCCTGTTGGAACAAAGGTGCCAATTAATGCCACTGAGGACTGGATATTCTTCTTCCTTGAGATTCTTGGTATCTACCCACTTGTAACCGGGCCTGAGATTACCAAGACTAAATTTACATTTAAATCACTACGGTCCTGAGCCAGGAGATAACAGGTTTTAGACACGATTGCCAATCCACTTATCCACCCACTCTGACTGGCTGCACAGGCACTTCTGCCCTGTCGCCACGCTGTGGAAATGTACTCTCCCCTGTGCTTATCTGGTATTGAAAGACCTGCAAACACACATACAAAAACAAATACACACACACACACACACACACACACACAAACACAACGCACAAGACATACAGGCAGACAGACAGAAAGACACCAACACAGACACACCTGGACTGCATTATATCAAATCACTCATATTTATTGGATGGAGCAGAGTCATGCAGAGACATCCTGTCGTCCAGCCATGGAGACTTACAAGAGCCTAATTATAAAAAAGGAGGGATTGCTTACTTAACATATGGTGCCAAAACAGTTACTCTGACCTCGAGACCCAGTCTCGATTTCTGCACGTAAACAGATGCCTTCTCGCTAATAGCTAATGGTACTTATCACTCATCCACCATTACCACCAAATCTCATAATCTTTAGTCATTTCTTAATAAGGGCACAAACCCCTGACAAGCCATTTCTAATGTGTATCTGTGAGTGTCTGTGCAAGAAAGAAAGAAAGAAAAAAAGAGGGCGAGAGAAAGAGAGAGATGCGTATGTGTGTTCCTCTGTGAGAGAGATGGTGAGAGTGAGTAAGTTATTGGTAGTAGTGTATATACTGACTGCTTTATAGCACATGTTCTTTATACACGTTTAAAGCATTTGCAATTAACCTTTAGCAACCTCTTTTGTTCCCGATTAAGCAGTTCTTCTGATTTACTACTGCACCAAACCCAGATGAAGTTCCTCCCACCATTTCAACTAGATCAACGAAACGAGTCTTCTTATACTCGTATACTTTTGTAATCAAAAGACATCATTAAAAACCGAGCGGTTTTATCCCAGTCACAGTGAGGCTATACAGTATTCCCCAAGATCACTAGCGGATTCAGTTCCGTAAAGCCATGCACACAACGCTCATGTGTGTACAAATTTTTCAACTTAAACTATAATGCGATATTTCTGCGCAGATCCACTCTGCCAGTGTACTTTATAGATTCTGAAGATTGCTACTACCCAAAACTGTGAAGTTAATGGGATGATCTATTATATTTTCTATATATTTTACACTTTTCATTGAGACCAGCGTAATGAAGCACTGCAGATGTTGCGCCAGTTATAGAGCACATGCAGTTATTCAGATATATGATGAGTAATTCAAAGTAATTCCATATTTAAACATGCCAGGCTACACTTGAATAAGATGTGGCTCAGGGTAAACGCATTTGCCCATGAAGTGGGTCATTGGAACAGAATGCTAGGGAACATTGCACTAAGCTGTTACACCCCTTACACTGGAATAAATACGCATAAACCATAAGCTTACACTAGTTCACCAGCTGTCTCCCAATGTATATGGTTCACATGCCAAAATGTGTTCGTGCAAAAACATTATACTCATTTTAAATTAATACAATAGCCCCTGTGGTTGCGCGACACGGTGGCAGACTGCTTTAGGTCCATGTTATCCACGCTGGCATATGAGAAGATGCTGATTCACTTATAATGACAAGCATCTAGTGATGCCTTTCAAATGCATTAAATACACTGGACATCTATTAGGCCTTCAAAAGTATACCAAAAATAAAAAGAATTCTGCAAAATGTCTGGGCCTGGAAACAGTGCTCTTATTTCTTTAGAAGGGATTCAAGTGGATCGAAATTAAGTGACATTCTGCTACCAGGTGAGGTCAGCAGCTGAGGAGTTTCTTTGAAAAGGCAGAAAACCCATGTTCCAGCTGATCATCACTTCTGTTCTGCCAAAGCGAGGTTTTATCTGGAGCAGGAAATTATGGGAAATGCGTTTCTTTGTATCCCCAGGACAGGATATCCCCTAACATTCTGTGTACTGGAAGAACCGTGCCCTACTATGAGGAATATTTCTTTGACGTTTAAAGTAAAATATTAAAACTGTTCGACTGTTAGCTATGAGTCATTTTTCAATCACTGGACAGATGTGAATAAAAAAGTAGATGTTGAAAGAGCAGATGTTGAATGAATTCACAATCAAGTGCCATTTTTTGGTGGGTTTTTTATTATTTCTTTTTTTTTGCAACTGTAAATCCATCTCATTGGCGCAATATCCTCAGCCAATGTGTGAGGCAGTTCGTGCACATCCTCTGAAACAAAAGTCACTCGACTGAATCTTTTCCACCCTGAAATCTGTCAGATGAGATGCTCCCGTTCAATGGGAGGAATATCTCTTGAGTGGTGAGGCAGGAGATCCTCCCACATGAAACCCTATGTCCCTGGGTGACATTATGACCAATTACAGTGTCACCATATGGGACTCCCACACAATCAGAACTGGAATAGTCTGGGATCTATTCTGGCTACAGACACATGCTCGCGCATGAAAGAGGGCCTTAACCAATCACACCTCCTGAGGCATTTCTGTGTCCAATTTATGAGGTTTCTGTAGGATTGTATTGATTTCCTTTACACAATGTTTCTTTGTGGTGTCACTTGCAATTAAGTTATCCAGCGTAATTTACAGCTGAATCTAGTTTCACCCCCCAATTCCCATAGAGATCTATTCAAATGCAGAGAGGTTATAGTATCGCTTGTAACAGTACCTGAAAATAAGATATCGAGAGTCTTTTGATGTTCATGGGTCACAGACTTCAGGAAGTAACAGCATGCAAAGGATATGCGACCAAATATGAAATATGGTACTTTAAAAATAGCAAAGGGTATCAATACTTATGTAAATTAGAAATTTCAGTTTTAGATTTTTAATAAATAAGCAAAAATTTCTAAAAACATGTTTTCACTTTGTCATTGTGGGTTATTGAGTGTAGCTTTATTAGAAAAAAAATGAATTGAATCCATTTTAAGATGAGTCTGAAACATAACAAAATGTGGAAAACTTGAAAGGGTCTGAAAACATTCCGTATGCACTGTATGTTACCTAGCACTGGGCCATTTTCACTCTTTAGGACATTTAGAATACCAACTTTGACTACTGAGTGATGATGGTGCTGGGGGAAATGCAGCGTGACATCATTGGACCAACACTGGCTGCTGACAGATTAGCAATTATTACTTGAGTAAAGCATAACCAATAAAGCCATGCTAGAGTTGGCATCTGATGGTCGCCCGCCATATCAGCTAATACCCACCAGTGGACAACCCAGAATATATGGCTATATATAGACTTGGTATATGTATATATAGCAATTGTTTATCTTTCTAACAATGTTCTTCACCATCAAGCTGAAGTGTCGTGGTGTACCAGAAAATAACACAATTAGTGAATGACTATTCAGTGACAGACTCACTTCCATATTCACAGAGAGTCAAGCCAAACATGTCAACAGCCTGTTAATAGGCTGAAGAAGGGTGCATGCAGGTACTTCCATTAAAAATATATAATCTTGTCATAATATTTTAACTTGCCACAAATTGTTACATGAATTGAGCAATAGAGTGCCATTCAGATAAAGGTTCACTTTGAAGAGGACAGTTAACTGTAGCATAGGGAAGTGTATGCTTTCACTGCAGTGTTTTATTGTCATGTGTAGTGTAATAATTCAAAAGGACACTATATCAGTTCAAAAGCACAAAATTGATTTGTTTGCTATGGAGCAGACAGATATCAAGGTTAGCCTTAAATACATGACTTTCAAAAGAAATGTTGTGTTTTGAAAGGTCGACAGTAACACATACAAAATCAAAATATACCAGGTGGACAACATCTCGACTAATTAAATAAAAAAACTACTAAGAAAAAATAAAATAAAGCAATGCTAAATTGTACAACGTTAGTTATTTTTGATAAAGGTTTTTTTAAATAAAAAGGTGATAAATGTCTTGAAAAGTGTATATATGCCGTTTTTAAATCCCCTGGCTTAACAGTGGTTGTATATAAATTGGCTCAGTACAGTGAGAGTGGGACCCGAACGCTGGACAGAACTCTTATAACTCTACAGCTAAAGGGCTGCAAAACATCCAATTAACCTCCACAGACTGCATTTCATCTGTTACATATCATCAAGTTACATTATCCTACTACCTGTGGGATAAAATCTGAGCAATAAGTGATTAACTTTAACTGTCTGCTCTACCGAGTGCTTCAGCTTCTTCCTCTTACATTAAGTATTGTCATTCAGCTCAGCACAGCCTATTTGTACAATACATACAGTACAAAGATAAAACAAACTTATGCCAAGAATGCATTTCTATTATCACAGAAAAGGCAAAGTGCTCTCAGCATAAGACATTTGGTCAGACATAAAAGCTTTGCATTAGAAACCAATTAGCCCTCAGTCCTATAGAATTTCTATAAAATGAATTGCCGAAATGGGTTACAATGAAAATGTATTGAAATATTGATCATTAGTGTTTTATATTTATATTACCTTACAGCCATTTAACAGACACTTTTATCCAGCGGGACTTACACAACTTTTTACATAGTATTCATTAATACAGCTGGACATATACTGAAGCAATTCAGGTTCAGTGCTTTGCTCAAGGGTACGACGGCAGTGTCCTTCCTGGGAATGGAAGATGCAACCATTGGGTTACAAGCGCAGTCCTCTAAACATTATACTATTGATGCCAACTTACAGAGTTTAGCTGAAAAGCATAATGGGTGCTGAATTTAGTAAATTATGTATATTGTAAACACATACAGTATGGCTGAAGCAATTACCACTGTAAAATAGGGGGCGTCTACACTGACAGAATGAAGTGATGTGCATTTTATTTAAAATGTGTGGAGCTGAGCTAACTTTGAGGTAATGTCATATTTTGCCGGTACACCAAAAAGCCTTTTGTCATGTACATCATCGCTCAAGGTTAACTAGACCAAACTGACTTGCGGATTTACATTTTGAATGGTTTGTCACCAACAAAGTCTGACAGATATTCTATTTGTGAAAGTCAACACACCTTGCTGAACTGGGTGGAAATCAGCAAGGTGAATAACTCTGTCGAAATAAATGGTAGATCAATATCTATCAGGGCTTTGAGACACCAATCTCCCATCATAACAGAAGACCTCCAGAAAAGGTACACATTGAAAAAATCTTCTCAGGATAAGATTGAATGCCAACATCCTCTCCAACTGTCAATTACATTTCACTTCACCCAGCAGGTGGAACTGTGTTGTACTCTCCCTCTCTCTGGAAAGATGCTATGCCACCTTTTTGTTTCTTAGCACACTGTACTACACCTACTAGCATAATCGCTTCACCTGAGAACACCACAGACTGTGCCGAAAGCACTCCAACTCCTTACAATACACCGAAAGTACCTCCACTTTAGAACTGAAAATGCAGATATATGAGAACAGAGAGGTTATAGTATCGCTTGTAACAGTACCTGAAAATAAGATATCGAGTCTTTTGATGTTTATTGGTCACAGACTTCAGGAAGTAACAGCATGCAAAGGATATGCGACCAAATATTAAATATGATACTTTAAAAATATGTTTAAGCAAAATATTCTAATTTTCTGAGACACTGAATTTTGGGTTTCATTTGCTGTAAGCCATAATCATCAAAATTACAAGAAATAAAGGCTTGAAATATTTCACTCTATGTGTAATGAATCTATATAATATATGAGTTTCACTTTCTGAAATGAGTGACAAAAAATATTGAACTTTTTCACGATATTCAAATTTTTTGAGCTGCACCTGTATTATATAGATTCATTACACATAGAGTGAAATATTTCAAGCTTTTATTTCTTGTAATTTTGATGATTATGGCTTACAGCTAATGAAAACCCAAATTCAGTGTCTCAGAAAATTTGAATATTTTGCTTTAACATATTTTTAAAGTATCATATTTAATATATGGTCGCATATCCTTTGCATGCTGTTACTTCCTGAATTCTGTGACCAATCAACATCAAAAGACTCTCAATATCTTATTTTCAGGTACTGTTACAAGCGATACTAAAACCTCTCTGCATTTGAACTGATCTCTATGAGAATTGGGGGGTAAGACTAGATTCAGCTGTAAATTACGCTGGTACAGTATGGAACACATGACTGGCGAAATGGCTGTACGTCATCAAGGGTCTAAGGTATCAAACGAGCCCCAAACCATCACTCTGCGGCCAGATATGGAGTAGATGTGGATGGATCCCTTTAAGGGTTGTTTCTCCTGACTTTTTCCCCCATAGAGTTCTATAGGAAAATGAGTCAGGAGAAATAACCCTTGCAGTGATCCGTCCACATCTACTCCATATCTGGCAACAGAGTGATGGTTTGGGACTTGTTCGATAGCTCAGACCCTTGATGACTTATAGCCATTTAGCCACGATATTCTAATTTTTTGAGCTGCATCTGTATATATATATATATATATATATATATATGTATATATATTTTGTCACCCGGCGGGGACAGAACCACGAAGAGGTGATAGAGGGAAGGTATGTACGGCTGATGTGGAAAGACGGCATGCCCATATTAGGAGTTCCGGGGAAGTCAGCGCCGCAACAAGGAAATACACGGCACCTGGAAAAGACGCCGGGCCAGTCAGCTGTGGCGAATCCCCGGGCTAATCGGTACCCTAGAAAAGGGAATGACAAACAACAGGAAAACGGAGTAGCATATGCGAAACCAAGGTAGAGAGAGAGGAGTGTATCGTCGGAGAGAGAGAGAAAGTAAAGTGCCGTGTTTGATTTGTGTTTGTCAGGAGAAGTCTGCTGTGTGCCCGATCCCTGGACCGAATGAGAACCCGCCCCATTACCGACCACCGCCTGTCTGACAACCCTGCTCCTGCATTAGCCCTGGACCGTAAGAGAACCCGTCTATGTGTACCGACCCCTGCAAACGTACACCGACTATTCTCCCGGATTACGGACTGGCTGACGTTTCCCTGCAATTCGACTTCTCGTTTCCCCAAAACAGCAATAAAGCGTGAAGTTAAATTGAATTGTCACGGTGTGGACATTGAAGTTATTGTTTTCAGTTGCGTGACAACTCCAGAGATAATGACGACTCCCACGATGTTCTCCGAGCTCCTCGCTAGACTCGTTGCAAGCAATCAAGAACAACAGCAGCGACATGACCAGAGCATGCAGCTCCAACAGCAGCAAATGCAACAACAGCAACTGAACATGGAACATTTCATGGCTAAACAGATCGAACAGACGAACTATACTCCTCAAAAAAAGTTTGGAAACGTTATTTCGGTCGATTATTCCTCCCCTTTAATAATACCAATTGGTATTGTATTTTATATCGTTGGAAAGCCTGATTAGTCACCTTTACAACGAGGTACAACTTGTAAGGATCATGCATTCGTGGAATGAGCAACACAGCTAACCGTGTGGGTAGCGGCCCAAAAAAATGTGCCAAAATCCCCTGCAATATTCTTCTGTTGGTATTCACTCTCGTTTTGAGCTTCAAGTGCTGGCAGGTGTATGCCAGTCACAGGTGTGTGACTGGCACCTGATTGGCACCGAGGAATGGGATGCCATCCCACAGCAGTGTGTGACCAGGCTGGTGACCAGCATGAGGAGGAGGTGCCAAGCTGTTGTGGCTGCGTATGGATCTTCCACACGCTACTGAGGTCCCTGACAGTGTAAAATGAATAAAGTGTAAAAATGGCCAATATGTGTTGATTTTTCCTTATTACTGTGGGAGAGTGCAATCATCCAGTCCACCAAGCAACTCAAAACGAGAGTGAATACCAACAGAAGAATATTGCAGGGGATTTTGGCACATTTTTTTGGGCCGCTACCCACACGGTTAGCTGTGTTGCTCATTCCACGAATGCACGATCCTTACAAGTTGTACCTCGTTGTAAAGGTGACTAATCAGGCTTTCCAACGATATAAAATACAATACCAATTGGTATTATTAAAGGGGAGGAATAATCGACCGAAATAACGTTTCCGAACTTTTTTTGAGGAGTGTATCTACTAGAAAATCTACTAGTAATCTCTAGATTACCGGACTATACAAAGCGCAGACCGAGCATAAAGAAGCGGCTCGGATGGAACGCGCAAACCCCGCCCGCTTTTTGGTAAAACAAACCGACGCGGACGATGTCGAAACTTTCCTCCGCACTTTTGAAATTACAGCGAAGCGGGAGAAATGGCCAGAAGACCAATGGGCGGATTTGCTGGCTCCGTTTGTGACGGGCGTTGCTCAGCCAACGTATCAGGATCTAACAGAGGGCAGAACAGTGACGTTTGAGGAACTAAAAGAGGAAATTCTACAGCGACATGGATACACGCTGCTGACTAGGGCGCAGCGATATCATGATTGGACATTTGACCCATCAATCTCCCCCCGAGCGCAAATGCACCAGCTCACCCGGATCACCAATGCATGGCTGATATCCGAGCCCAAAACCCTGGGAGCCATCGAAAGGGTGATTATGGACAAGTTTTTACGCGCCCTCCCCTTCGAAGCAAAGAAACTGGCAGGTCAGAGCAACCCCAAGAATGCAGAAGAGCTGGTTGAGGCAATGGAAGGATATCAGGCGTCCCAAGCATTGGTGCGCAGTGGTAGGGCAGGGAAACCGGAAATGAGCACGAGGCCCAAGGAACGTCCACGGACGGACAACTACACTCGGGGCCTCACAGTAGAGAACCCGACCGAACCACCCAGGCACCGGCCACTCGTGACAGCCGACAGTAGGAGGTGCTATGAATGTGGGGAACAGGGCCACATCGCCTGGAGCTGCCCTCACTGGGGGGATGTCCCCATGCCCACAGCCGCAACCAGCGAAACAAGCCGACCCTGTCGGCTACTGACGACCTGCTGGGCCCAGGAGAGCGACGGATCTCCTTTTACACATTACATTACATTACATTATAGGCATTTAGCAGACGCTCTTATCCAGAGCGACTTACACAGCATTTCTTTTGCATTTATACATAGTATCCATTAATACAGCTGGATATATACTGAAGCAATGCAGGTGAAGTACCTTGCTCAAGGGTACAACGGCAGTGTCCGACCTGGGAATCGAACCGGCAACCTTTCGGTTACAAACCCAGTTCCTTAACCATTATACCACACAGCCGCCCCACACCTGTGAAAGCCAACGGAAAAGACGCAAAGGCACTATTGGACTCCGGAAGTGCGGTGACCCTAGTCCGGCCAGAATTCGCCAGACGTCCCCATCGGTCAGAGAAAATCGCAGTAACGTGCATACACGGGACGCGGGAATATCCCACCATGGTGTTAGACCTACAAACCACCAGAGGGCGGTATATCGGGCCCACTGGGATTGTCACCGACCTCCCCGTTCAAGTACTCATCGGCAGGGACGCCAACGTCTTCCCCGGGCTATGGCACGTTATAGCGGGGAGTGGAAGGGCTAAGAAGCACAAAAAGCCCCACCAAAAGCCAGAACAGATGTGTGGGTTACAGGAGGTGGATCCAGAGGCCTCCACAGAGCCGCTCTCAGAGGGTGTGGCCAGCGAGACGGCCAGAGCAGCAGAAGCGACCGCTTGGGAGACGGCTAGGGAGGAAGAGGAAAGCCCTCCCGGAGAGGGAGACGATGACATTGCCCATCTGTTCCCCCAAAACCCAGACGACCAGCCACTACCGACCCCTCTCACCGGGAGATTCAGGACCGCCCAGCTGGAGGACGCCAACCTCACCAGCTCGCTCCAGCAGGTGTCAGTAGTGGACGGCAGACTATTAGACGGGGTAAGACAAATTACCTTTCCTCACTTTGCCATAAAAAATAATCTATTGTATCAAGTAATAATGAAGGCGGGAGTACAGCAGGAACTGTTGTTAGTGCCCCGTCCCTTTATACCCTCGGTCTTACAGCTCGCCCACACACACCTGCTGGGGGCCCACCTAGGGGTGGAGAAAACCCTGGAGAGGATTAAGGCACGATTCTACTGGCCAGCGGTCAAAAAGGCCATTGAGGACTACTGCCGCAGCTGCCCTGACTGCCAGCAGGTGGTGCCTCGCCCTCACCTGAGGAGCCCTTTAATACCTCTGCCAATAATTTCTGTACCCTTCAGTAGGATCGGCATGGACCTGGTGGGACCCCTACCTCGGAGCAGCCGAGGACACCAGTACATCCTGGTTGTGGTAGACTACGCCACCAGGTACCCGGAGGCTATCCCACTGAGAACCATGGCCACCAAGGGAATTGCAAGGGAACTGATGTTACTATTCTCCCGGGTCGGGCTGCCGGAAGAGATACTAACCGACCAGGGCACCCCATTCATGTCACGGATCATGAGGGATCTGTGCAAATTAATGAAGGTAACCCAGTTACGCACTTCTGTTTATCACCCTCAGATGGATGGGCTGGTCGAGAGGTTTAACCAAACCCTCAAAAAGATGCTCAAAAAGACGATGGAGGCGGATGGGAGAAACTGGGACCAGCTGCTGCCATTCGTACTCTTTGCGATTCGAGAGGTACCCCAGGCATCCACCGGGTTTTCCCCGTTTGAGCTACTATACGGGAGAAGACCCCGAGGACTATTGGACCTGGCTAAAGAGGCCTGGGAACAGCAGCCGTCTCCCCATCGAACCATGGTGGAACACGTGGAGGAGGTAAAAGAACGGATGGCAACGATCTGGCCGATGGTAAGAGAACATATGGCGGAGGCCCAAGCGGCACAGACAAGGGTCTACAACCGCGGGGTCCAACCCAGGGAGTTTGCCCCAGGAGATAAAGTGCTGGTCTTAGTTCCTACCTCAGAGTGTAAATTCTTAGCTAAATGGAACGGGCCCTACGAGGTCATAGAGAAGGTGGGTCCAGTCAACTACCGAGTATGACAGCCTGGAAGACGACCCTCCACTAAGGTGTATCATATCAACCTGTTAAAAAAATGGGTGGCTCGTGAGGTGTTGTTTTCTATCAACTCCCCTCAGGTTGCGGTGAAAACTGAGACTGTCGAAATACAGATGGGAGAACAACTAACCCCGACCCAGCGACAGGACCTCCAAGACCTTGTCAACCGGAACAGAGACGTATTTTCTACGGAAGCAGGACACACCGACCTGATCCACCACCAGATCATTACAGAACCAGGTAAACGAGTAAAACTGAGACCCTACAGGATCCCAGAGGCCAGAAGAGAAGCCATCGCAGCCGAGGTAAAAGTCAGGGAGAAGACGGCCTACGTTACGCCAGACGGGCTGTTCCAATACAAGATGCTACCATTCGGGCTACACGGGGCCCCGCCCACATTCCAGAGACTAATGGACCGGGTCCTACGACCCCACCGGACATACGCTGCGGCCTACCTGGACGACATTGTAATCCACGGGGAGGAATGGGGGACCCACCTACGACAGCTCGACGCTGTGCTTAATGCCCTACGGGGGGCGGGACTAACAGCCAATCCCAAGAAGTGTCACCTCGGCCTCCGAGATGCAGATTACCTGGGGTATACGATCGGGCGCAGCTGCGTCAAACCCCAGGTAGGAAAGGTCGAGGCAATCAGGGAATGGCCCCGCCCCCGTACCAAGAAGCAGGTACGAGTGTTCATTGGGCTCGCCAGCTATTACAGACGTTTTGTTCCCCATTTCTCCTCCCTAGCAGCACCTCTCACGGACCTGACCCGAAGCCGGCTGCCAGACCGGGTCACGACTGAGGCAGAGACTGCCTTCGAAGCCATTAAAAACGCCCTGTGTTCCGAGCCAGTGTTGGTGACCCCCGACTTCTCCCAAACTCTAGTGGTACAGACAGATGCATCGGAAACCGGGGTGGGTGCTGTCCTATCCCAGCTACGAGAAGGTGAAGAACATCCCATCACATATATAAGCTGCAAGCTACTACCCAGAGAGAAAAATTATTCCACAGTAGAGAAGGAATGCTTGGCGATCAAGTGGGCCCTGGAGGGCCTGAAGTATTATTTATTGGGATGACACTTCACCCTGGTAACAGACCATGCGCCCCTAGTGTGGATGTCCAGGAACAAAGACAACAATGCAAGGGTCACTCGCTGGTTCATCTCATTGCAACCTTATGCCTTTAACGTCGTCCACAGATCCGGAGCTGCCCATGGGAACGCGGACGCACTGTCTCGGAGAGACGCCCTGGGTTCCTGGGCCGCCCCGCCCTCCCGGTCGGAGCTGAGGGGGAGGGTGTGTGGCACCCGGCGGGGACAGAACCATGGAGAGGTGATAGAGGGAAGGTATGTACGGCTGATGTGGAAAGACGGCATGCCCATATTAGGAGTTCCGGGGAAGTCAGCGCCGCAACAAGGAAATACACGGCACCTGGAAAAGACGCTGGGCCAGTCAGCTGTGGCGAATCCCCGGGCTAATCGGTACCCTAGAAAAGGGAATGACAAACAACAGGAAAACGGAGTAGCATATGCGAAACCAAGGTAGAGAGAGAGGAGTGTATTGTCGGAGAGAGAGAGAGAAAGTAAAGTGCCGTGTTTGATTTGTGTTTGTCAGGAGAAGTCTGCTGTGTGCCCGATCCCTGGACCGAATGAGAACCCGCCCTGTTACCGACCACCGCCTGTCTGACAACCCTGCTCCTGCATTAGCCCTGGACCGTAAGAGAACCCGTCTATGTGTACCGACCCCTGCAAACGTACACCGACTATTCTCCCGGATTACGGACTGGCTGACGTTTCCCTGCAATTCGACTTCTCGTTTCCCCAAAACAGCAATAAAGCGTGAAGTTAAATTGAATTGTCGCGGTGTGGACATTGAAGTTATTGTTTTCAGTTGCGTGACAACTCCAACCACCTCGGAGTTTGCCACAATATATATATATATAGACCTATTATATATGAATGTATAAATATAAAGATTTTTCCGGATTCTTTGACAGCATATTTATTCCAATCTTTTTTAAATGGGAGAAGAATAAAATCCCTGCAAGCAGAACTTTGCAGAAATATCTTACAAGTCTGAAGAAAAACAAATAACAATGCTTGTAGGGCAAATTTAAGATAGTTCCTCTTCATGATAAGTATCCAAGAAAAGAATGTTAAAATGACAGGTGCAGTTAAAATCAAGTCCTCAATACAAGCTACAATTTAAAGCTTTGAAATTCAAGAACTAAACCCTGAGAAGTTGTCCCCAGTCAATCATATCTTTCTATTTTTCTTCCCTTTATTGACTGTGTTATTTATTTTTTTATAAGTGATGAAAACAAAAAAACTAAGTATTTGTGATGTCACTGAAGCCAAATTTGAATTAGAGATTAAATTTGAGTAATATTTAGAAGAATGTGCTTCATTTTGCCTGTATATTTAAACACACAGAAATGTGTATTTGTATTTACAATTACACACAGTTTTACATATTATGAACCCCTACACCGTTGAGGGAAATATGCAGTTAAGAACAGCCATGGACAATAAAATGTCTAATGAAAGTATTTAATCTACAGTAAATCCTAAAGGTTAGACATGACAGGTTATTTAGGGACATTCACTCGGATAAAATGTCTCATGAGAACTGTGCATGGGAAACTAATCAAATTGGATTCACTGGTTTTATATGTTATTTTAAGTATAAAAAAACCAATATAAAGTGAATATGAAGCAACCTGACTAATATAAGAGTGAGAAAATAAATATATTTTCTATCAAATATGTTCATGCAGCTGTTGCCCGTCATGTCTATTTCTCCCTCTATGTTAATGCCTTTAATAACACAATGAGGCACATGGAGAGAGAGAAGGAGAGATGGTGATGCGGAAGAAACAGCAGGGTCTTGAGTCCAAAGCCCACTCCAAACACAGCCTCATGCGGCAAGCAGACTGGTGCTAACACAGTGAGGACCATGAATTCATGAATCATAAATAATGGATCCTATGATAACATACAGAATTCTGTAAGAAGCTCCAGACCCTTTGACCTTTTCCCACTATGGATGAATTAATATTTAATCTGCGAAAGTGAGCATATGTGTGTGATCGCGCGTATGTGCGATCTCGCTTACTGTATGTAGATCAGAAGAAGAGGGAGGGAGGAAGAGGAGGGAGGGAGGGGGAGAGATAGAGCGAGAGCGAGAGAGAATAGCACACACAGCTGAGCTGCCATGGTTTTGCAATGGCTGACTACAGTGGCAGGTGTGGACAGATGCCTTGGCCACATTACTAGGACCACACCCATCAACAGCAAAGAGTACAGGTGGCCAATGGAAACTGTAGCTCTCTACAGGTCTCAGGATCATGTGTCTTCAACATCATTTTTCACATCCCGATAACTGAAATGAATCTACGCATTACACAAACACACCTGCCTTCAAGGACCATAGCTGCCCCACCCTGGCTCATCCTCACTCTCTTCATTGGTTAACGATTCATACACTACAGGTGCTGGATAAAAAACCTTTTTCTCATTTGTGCAGCTTGTGAGTACACACAAGAATATTCTATAACCTAAATGTGTGGCTGTAGCAGGACTGAGCGTGCATTAAATCAGTGCCGAGGTAAAAGACAGCTCGGTTCTCACTGCATTTTAAGTGAAAACGGGGTCTAAAAATATTGCATAGAAACAGACGAGCCAACTTCAACACGTATGGGAGGGACAGGGAATTGTCTGCTCAACAGAATACAAAAATAAACACACCCACATTTCCCTCAGATCTTTGTGGGTTTTAAACTGAGCTACTATAGAATAAAACCCCTGCAGGAACCTCCCATTGGAGGACTGCGATCGGTGGCTCCTAGTGCGGAGGTGATAATATGGGGGCTTTTCTTTTGATAATAAAGTGAAAGCTCAAGACACACGTTATTTCTCAGTGTGTTCAGGGTTAAGAAACACCAGGGTCCCACTGATAAATGCACAGAGAACCACAGGAAATTGAGCTGATTTTCAAAACTTCACTGGTTGTTCAGTATTTGTAGTTTCTGTGCTCTTCCTGAGAGGATCAGGAAACATTGAATCCAAACAAAGCCATCATCGCATGCTACTGAACCGCCATCCTCACATGCAACTGAACCGTTCCCCCAAGAACAAACACACCACCAATAAATGAAAGGGAAGAATAAATCATTCTTTCAATCGTTAAACTTTTGTATGCGAGTTTAAGAACCTCAGTAGAGTACACTTGCAACCCTGTAACCATATCCACTCACCCACTGAGCACCACGATGAAGTCCATGATATTCCAGCCGATCCTAAGGTAAGAGCCCTTATGGAAGGCGAACCCCAAGGCCACAATTTTAATCCCGGCTTCGAAGCAAAACATTCCAATGAAGCAGGGCTCTGTTTTCTCCTGAAAAGATAGTGGAAGAAGGCTGTAAGAAAATCCAATATGTCTTCAGGATCAGTTAAAAGTAAACTAAATAATTAGTAGGTTACTAATTATTAGATTTCTTTGAGAACACATTTTTACATTTTTGTTTCTATGGGTGATGCTGGTGGTACATGAAGTATCTGCAGTTGAATTATGCATCATGAAATAAGATATATCACTTGTAAATACGCACGTGCACCAAGAGCACACTACACTTCTCCATACACACCACGACCTCATAGTACTATGGGGCATTTAGGAAAATGGAAATTCAAATAAAAGCATTGTAAACAGTTGTTTTGCCCGTTTGGCTTATTAAAACTTTCCAAAGGGCGTCCAGAAAAACCTGAAAAATTCACTTCAGTATAGACACAGTCATGCACTCGCTAATACAGTCAGCGTGAGAAAAATAACTCGGTAAAAGAACAAATAAATCCTCATTCAGGGAGCTCCGAGAGGCTCCACAGTTCTGGAGGGGGCTCCACACTCTGCGCTGGGAAACTCACTGAAGAGTTAAGACGGAACAAGAAGTGCAATGACTGCAGGCTCCAAGTGATGTAATAAAGGAAAGCCTTCTATCGAGGATCCGTTTGAGTCACACGGTACATTATTAAATGTGAATGCCGATTCAGAGGCAAGGCACTGTTTTGGTACTGAGGCAGAGTTTGAAATGAAGGGCATACTTCATGTCATCAGATCACATTCTAAAATGGCCAATTATCTTTAAAAGGCTGGGTTGTCTTTATGCCTGTTCACCTCTAAGAGCCAAACAATACGTTCAAATATTGAGGACAGACATCTCGGAAAACCGCTGATACAGCATGCGCGGTACACCGTTCTCATATTACCACTTTCACAGAATGTTATTCCGTAATTAAGGTGCTGCTTTACTTGCAAGCACCTCTATAAAGATTTATTAGTCTAGCACTGTGCCTGGCAGGATGATCTGCTATAATTTAGAATGTCACATGAGCGCATGAACATACGTAGATGTACAGGAAACTCAATGCAGATAATGAAATTATCATCAATAAATACAATTTAAGGAGTTGAAAGGCATTAGTTAATGATGCAAGTCCTGTTTTCAGCCTGAACACCATGCTACTAACTGTCAATCATGATTCATCATGGATTATTGAAAGTGCTCAGTTACTGACATGGTAAATAGGAATGTGGTATAGCAGTGATTTTACAAGTTAAGATGAAAGTGTAGTTGCGATATGTAATGAATGTGTAATGTCTATGTCTTTTTTGTTGTTGCTGGTGGCTAAAAATAAAAGTTATTCTATTCTATATTTTCTTTTCACAGAAAACCTAAGAAAAATATTGCCCATGGAAAGTGTCACTGGTGGTGCAGCCTGTTTTAAGGGCATTTCAGAAACTTCATATGCAAAGCAAGCATGAGGTTGTAAAAGAGAGCTCTGCCTTGGGAAACGTGAATGGTGCCACCCTGGCCACCAGCTGTCAATTATATGGCATCTGTCTCTGGTGCGAAAGGTGAGCAAGGTGATGTAGAGCCACCTGTTTTAACAACCTCTCCATATTCCGTCCAAAATTCATAAATAAAGACCTTTCTTGTTGCTAGAACATCCTCTATGAACTTGGGAAAATGTACCTTTCCATGCATACCCTCCTAAACCGTGTGCAGCCATGTTCTTAGCCATGTCATAACACAGAGTAGCCCTCAACTGAATGTCTTCCGACTCTGTTTTCTGAGATACTCAGATGACAATTTAGAGGCACCTGTGTTTCAGCACAGCGAATGGAACCTACTCAGTCCCTTTAAACTCTCTTATTTAAAATCACTGTATTTAACTGGTGTGAAAAGCTATGTAAAAATGCCAAGACACATTACACAATCAGGATGCTTAAAATCCAAGTTAAGATGTTTCAATTTCAACTTCATACAGTTACAATGCTTAATCGAGCTGAAAGACAAAAATAAGAAGAGAGCAGTACATTTCAGTTTACATTCATAATTTGATAACAAAACTCAACTAAAAAATAAATAAATAAGTCATTTGAGAGAACGTGAAAGAGATCACAAGAGGTCCATTCATGTCAGAAGAGGAGACTTCAACCAAACATTAACCAAACATTAACCAAACTCCCATCCAGAGAACATAAAAATTGGAATTGAGTGTACGGCACTGCATTTGTGAAGGGTTACATCCTGTGTGAAGGCTAATCCTGTGTATCCAGCCTGTCGGGCGCAAACATTGGCCTCACCAGTCTCTTCGACATGGGCGTCTTGTCGTCTCCTGGAAGGTGCTGCTCCAGAGCCAGGACAATGCAGTTGGCGATGATGGTGGTCAGGATCATGTACTCAAACGGAGTGGCACAGGAACAGTCAAGGAAGTGAGCTCGGGAGAGTTCGATCAGCATGCAAAAACACAAATACTCAACGTTGTACTAAACATCCATTGTGCAAAAATGTACACATCGTGCTAAAAAGGGTATGAAAAAGGATTAAGACACGAGCACAGAGAACAATGATGAAGAGTAAAGGAAAGACAGCGGATCCATTACTAATTTGATTTGGCGGTCGAACATGTTTTATTCTTGCTTTTATCCACTCTCCATACCCCTATAAATACACAGTATTGCAGCATGTATCAGCAGGTCTGCAAAACATAAGAGTGCCACTTGCCTATGTTCACTGCATGACATGTGCACTACGCCATATCCAGTGATGCCATGATTTGATTTGTTGGCAGGAATTAACTTAACATCCTGTGAAGCTGATAAAAGCAGAGACATAATTCAATAATTAAGAGGGCACAGATCTGGCTGATATTTCTAGACTGATTTCAATCTAATGAGCTGAAAGCTAAAACACATTCATATTTTCTGAGGATGAAAATGGTGTCTTCCACACAACACAGGACAGGCTTGTGTAATGAAAAATGAGCTGTAATGTTAGACCTCTCTGTAGTTTACCTCTACACTTGTAGACCACTTAAGAATGCCTGTAAAAGCAAGAATAAGGAAGTGAGGCAGTTAAATGAGCTTCATGCTGAAATATGGTAAACTGGTAAAGCTGCCAAGTACATTCCCAACAGTGTAGCAATGAAACCTGACACCTTTGTTGGAAATGTCTCATATTTTTAGAATTTTAAAAGATGATTTAAATCCTGTGTCTATTCCTGCCCTTTATCAAAGGTATCAAGGCTCAGGTTTGTCTGGCAGAACACAACTCCTTTCTCCTCCCCCACTTCCTGATTACACAAAAGCAGCTGTCGCTGTCCCGCGGAAGCCTTACAAAGGTACAATCGCCCTTGTAAAAAAAAAATAAAAAAAATAAGTAAATTTAAAAAAGCCTTGCTAAAGCTGTGCTGGCAGGAGATGGGCTTGGCGTCATAGGTCAGGGGTCGTATGGGGGCAGAAAATAGCTGTTGACACAAATGAGGGCATGCAGTGCAAGCTTCCACACTGCTCCACTGGAGCCCAGAAGTGTTAGCTTTGTAGCTTTGATGAGCGGGGATTCATCAGTCTGTTGTTTGTGTGGGTGCTCCTCTTTCTCTCGGATGGGCAAAAACAGCGGCACAAAATAAAGAGGCGTAAATCTCCCCGGAAAAAAAGGGGGAAAAGATTAATGCAAAAAGAGCCGTGAGCCGAGGAGCCTCCTGGAGACAGCTCCACTTCGCTAGCTCTTTGATGTGTTCAATAAATTAACGGACAAGACACGCCTGCACTTGTTTCACTCCGCTTGTATTTTAACATCCCTTCCACATGTTTTTCTCTGAAATGGACAGACTGTGCAACGAGATTTAAACACTACAAATAATGGGATGAACTGACAAGAGTAAAGCATCTGGCAGGCCAGCATTGCCAGAAATGTTAGCCAGAAAAGCTAACAGCTGTTACCTTTACTTTCTCTCTTTACCTCATGCGATTTACTCAAAAAAAGCAATAATTTAAAATTTTTAAATGTATTTTAAAAAAAAAAAAAATATCTCTAACTTTGAGATAATCCAGAGGTTTTCACCATACATCTGTCCTTACATAAGCTGAGATGCCCAGAGATAGAGAGAGAGAGAGAGTGAGTGTGTGTGAGAGAGTGTTAGAGAGGGAGAGACAGAGAGAAAGAGAGAGTGAGGGGGGCGGGTCCACTGACAAACACCCTGCTCCTAGAGAGAGCTCTGTATCCACGGCAACCGCCTCTCTCTCGTTCTGCTCTGCCAAAAGTCAGAGATCGCTCACATTTAATAGGACCGAGCTGTCGCTGCTCCCCGCGTGCTGCTGAAACGGCCTTCACAATCAATACTCGCTCCCGTCTTGTTATATTTATTTGGTTCCAGAAAAGCGTTCCACACATAGTGCAAACACACTCTTCATACCAGTACATACGAGACCATACACACCATATGGGAAGCGTTGGCCTGCGACGCTTGTGTGAACGCACGTGTCGGTGCGCAAGGTAGGAAGGTGTGTGGGAATATGTGAAACGGCTCTGCGCTCGCATCCCAACATGCATTGCTGCTTCATTATTTATATCTTTTCTTCAGTGAAAATAGTGTCATCTGCTCACAAAGGAGCGCTGTAATGATGGCTTCTGGGATCTGTGACTCACGATGGAAGCGTGCGTGGCTTCACTCAAACAGGTTAAAAATAGCACGAGCGCTGGAGATGGAATGTGATGCCGTTCGCATCTGCGCATGAATGGTTTGTTTTCACATTGGACCCAAACTTAATGACGCTGGGTTCAAAATAATGAATCGCGTTGCATACCAAGTGATGAGTCATTCCTATGAAAATGGAGAGAAAGACATTCCTGACATTTAGTTAAACAATCTGCTTGAATGCGATTAGCGCATTTAAAAAATTATTTAAGAGTTACAGTCGAATAATTGGTGTTTTAAAAGGCACTCGTATTGAAATAAAAAAGAACGGAGCTATCTACTCGTCAATGATATAGAACGTCGTAAACCATATTTGAAGATACCGTATCTTTCTGTATTTCTTGGTTTCTCAAGCCTGGGGTGTGTTCAGCATACCAGTGACCGGCGAACCCCTATCAGGATAGGCTGTGCCCTGGAAGAAGACTCTTCAATCCCTTCTGCTTCCGACAGGACAAATCATTAAAAGGGATACTGCCGCTCCAGGGAGTTTCCGCTATACCTACTGCCCAGCGGGAATCAGATAGGGAGAGCAGCTGCGATCCCACCCCGGGTCCCTGAACCACAGCGGTCTACATGTTTCAGTTAGACCGCTGTGCCACACCCCCTTCATCGACCACAACCCCCCCTCCCCCCACCACCTGCACACCCCTGGAGCTTCAGCGTCACGCCGGTCACGGAAGCCCAAAAATAAATCTCCTATTGATTACCCCCGTTAATTGAGCACATTAAATAAAGACTCATTTATGCCACAGTACATGTTGCACTGAGTGACCTTTTATCAAGTCACGTAGAAAGCAGCACATGCATGTGTGTTATACATGTTCAGTATGTGTGTGTTCTTTTCTTTGTGTGTTCACTAAAGGGAGCATTTTCCATATACCGTGTGATTAGTAGCCATAAAACCTTAAGTCTTCCTCCACTTGAATTTTTAAAAAGCACAAATCTAAACAAAGCCAAACAAGGCATGATTCAAATCATGTATGTCACATTTATACAGCTGGAAAGAAAAAGACATTGGTTTCACCACATTCAAATTTTCTCCGCTCGGTTACACTTTAATTATTAAAGAAGGTGGGTATAAGCCAGTATAATTACTATGTGTAATTACCGTGCAGAATTCTGTCGCCGGTTACAAAGTCTAATTCCGGATGACAATGAGACAGAATAAATGGAGAGCAAAGGTATAAAAGGATTCCATTTTGCTGCCATGCTCGTTTCACTCAACGACAGCAACCGCCCAACACTCCCATCTGTATACAGGCTGTTTATGAACACCCAGAGACTTTAACCTCTTCCTCAGACAGACGCGATGCTCAAAACCTACTCGCACGCAAGCAAACCGCTCAGATTAATGCGTTTATTTATTGAGGTCGCTTCACTTAAAAAGACTATTTATTTTGCTGCACGACAAACATTTTCTCTTTTTTTAGCAGCAGCAGCATTATTTAATTTAAACATCAGCAAAATGAAACTGCCGAAGAAGTGGGACTTGCATGAAAGCAAGGGTGCTGTATGTTTGAAATAAAAAATTATACAACTCGGTCACACACACACACACACGTGCGTGTGTACATGTGCGCACACACACACACACACACATGCGCACACACACCAACAAACATAAAGTGAATGCAAATACACCTAGACCACATAACATAATTCGACAGAGCAGCAGACAATAGGTGCTGTCCCTCATACATTTTCCTCTATATTATTTAATTTGAAATAACCAACACAAGGTTGAGAAATTGGTGAAAAAAAACATTCAGGGTGTAATACGACTTGATGACTTTAGCAAATAACCACCCCTGACGCGGAAGCAACTAGAATGAATTAGTGGAATTATTATTGTTCATTGTACAGAACTGCCATCTGCAGAACACCTGTTCACTGGTTCCTTCAGTAGATGGTCTGCAGAACTCAGGTCCCACTGATCAGGCTGTAGTGTTTGAACATTGAGGACAAGTCTGTTTCACTTGTCTTGCACGGTGTGATCTTATCTGATCCATGGTGTCGAGACTCTGAGACTGGACACTATGGAACAGGCATTGAGTGTCTGGTTTGTGGTGCCTGGTTTGTGAGTGATATTGAAGCATTGTTCCTGTCGTTCTGACATCGCCGGTTCTCTGTCCCAAAGAATTCAGTCACAGTACAAGCAAGTCCAGTGAGCGTTGTATGGGATTCACTGGTTAACTAAAATAATTTTTAAAAGACACTTTGAAGAATTGGGGAACGTACAGGTCTGTCTCTAATTTTTGACACTTTAACCATGCATTCGCTCTGCCTCTGAACAGCCGCGCCAGGAGCAGCGGCTGCCTGAGATGAGGTCATCGTTCACCAACTGCTTTAAGCCACGTGACTAACCAAACCGATTGGAAGTCATCAGATATAATGTTTGTGAATCCCACTGACAAAGTTAATTATGCGAAACAAGACACCGAGTGCACACTGACATATTACCCCTGAGGGAAAACTATTCAGCTACCATTCAACAACGACTCCACCAATCAGAGAGCAGCTTGCCAGGGAGGGACTCCAGAAGCGAGCACGTGGGCTAGCCTCACAGTCGGGGTGGTGATAACGTGGGAGCCAGGGCAGTGAAAAGCTTTTAGAGAGGATAACCCCTGGCGCTATACTTCAAAGCATGCCTTAAAATGCCAAGCTCTGTACTTTGGCAAATGAAACTTAGCCGGGCTGATTTTGACCCAATGTCAGTTGATTACAGCGCTATTTGGATTTCTGGGCCCATGTCCCAGCTGAAGAGACTTACTACAGCTGTGTGTTAATTGTGCCATGGATGTGGAGACACGCCATGATTGTGGGGACATCCCTGTGCATCTTCTGGGCTCGGTAGCATTCACTCTGAGGTGATGGCCTAAAGCAGGTGCTGATAAGAGGTGAAGCTGAACTTGAACCAGGGTGGGGTCAGGAGCTATGCCCCTTTCTCTGAAGCAGCATACCAGCACCCTCATTACATTGCCTTATTAGCATTTAGCAGATTTGCTGATCCAGAGGGGCCCACATTTCTCCACGAATCACAAGCAAGCATGAAAAGAGGGTTAGAAAGATCTCATTGGGGAGGGGGTGTGAGCATTGACCAGGAATAGGAAACGGTGCCTGGATGCCCTGCTGCCATCTGATATTGGGGAGACAGGGCGCTGCATGGCACGCTGGGAATTAGGCGTAAAATACCTGGGGAAGTCTGACAGGACGCCATAATTGAATACGCTCACGCGACAGAGCTCCAAGCACAGAAGGGCTAGCATCACAGCGGCGCACCGCACAAGCGCTCCCTCGGTTTTAACACCGCAGAGACCCGTGCTGCTGGACGCTGTTGCGCACAGTCGCTTGAGCTCTTTAACAGCGCCACCTGGTGATGGAACACAGCCTCATTATATTTAGTGAAAGAGAATAACGCGCAGTGTATTTCTATCAGTGGAAGGTTTATTTTATTAAGAGAGGCAGGCTAAATATGGCAAGCGGGCAAACACCTGAAACTAACAGCATAAGACAGGATTGGGCCGAGGTTTCCAAGGCTGGTAAGGAGTCTGATCTGCCGCTGTGTTGTAATGTCATCACAGAGCTATAATGATCACTCTTTCACTTTCTGGCAGGCCTTTGTGCTCCCAGACCCACCTGGACTCCACATCAAACACCTAACCGTGCCATAGACATACTGGCATGTTTCTGATCTGGGGAAAGTAACCATTCTAAGCAACGGCTGCATCCTGGCAACAGAATCACACTGGTTCCGTTGAGGGGATCGCATAAACACGTCTAATTGACTTTCACACGGCACACCTAGAGAGTTTCTGAAATATAGCCACAAGGCTAGCATTTAGTATTCCTCACTGAATCATCATAGAGCCTTCTCAGAACGCGTCGCCTTTACTATTACTGTCTACATCTTTTTTGCCAGAATTATTAGCCAATAACCACAAAGAGCCTGCAGCCATTGATAAAGACATGAAAAATGCACATGCCAAATGTTTCTTGAATTACTGCCTGAATCAACAGTTTATCAAGTACATGGAGGAGGCAAACGGACGCTGTATGGAATTCCACGGTGTTAACTATCATTCTGGCAAGCAGCACTTTTATTTTATTTTTCTACATATTTTAACTGTGGTTAAGGCTAACCTGTTCCACAGAACGATTGCACTTCAGTAGTTTTCAGTAGAATCAGCTTTTTTCTGAGACATGCTACACTTGCAGTGATCAAGACTGGAGGTATCATTGAATTAAAAACGTGTTTTGTCAATCCTGCAGGCCCATAACAACGCGACCAACAGGAGTAGTCTGTAGACAGAGTCGAATACAACCCCAGTGTAGTAATCTCTATCCCCAATCCGTAATCGCCCGAACATGCCCAGGCTGCACCGCTCATCGCAACCTCTGCCGTCTATTTGAGAAACGGTAGACAGCCTTCAAAGAGCGTGTTGTCAGCCACTGCTTCTCCTCAGACCACAGTCTGCAAGCTGAGCTTGCACAGAGATGAGTCAGAGACACTTCCTCTCAGCTCAGCAGGCAAGCGAGGGCCGCTGGTGCGCGAGGAGACGCCGTCATCCTGGCCGACTGAACCCCTCCCATCTCCAGGTAACCCTCCAGCCAATTGCAATAGGCCTGTGGGGCTGTCGGCCAATCAGAGTTAGCATTGGCACAGTCTGGATTTGATCCAGGTAACGCTCCAGCCAATTGCATCAGCCTGTGAGGCTGTCGGCCAAAGTTAGCATTGGCACAGTCTGGATTTCATACCAGACCGTGGGCCAAAACGTTGCCTAAACAAGATGAGCTATCCAGCAGCCCCAGAATAGTATTTTAATGCAATCTCAAACATCTAGAACATGAATATAAATTTGGCATATGATATATATCTGGCAATTCCATCTTTACTTTCATAACCAGGCTCATAAATTAAATTTAGTGGGCCCATTATGATTTCTCGTTTTAGTAATCTATGGTACATTACTAAAACGATAAATAATAATTGTCCGAACTCTACTTGGTCCAAAAAACCTTTGGCCTTATGTGACCACACCCCACAATGCACTCCAAGTGTTCTGCCATGAATACTGAACGTGACATTTTTGGCTAAGGGTCAGTTATGTTCATAAAGGAGTAATGGCTCGGACAGCAATGTCCCCCCAGTGTCCAGATAGAGGAGCATCCTTTTTGAGAGCCCATCAACACCACTTTTATCAGAAACTTAATCAGACATGCACTGCAATCAGACTCTCTATGCACTGACCATATGAATGGGGCTTCTTACAAGAAACGTTTCTGTTTTTACGCGACTTATTTTTGATCGTCACAAATATAACGCATTTTGTCATTGTGTGGGTGACACAGACAACCATTGTATAATACCCAACCCCCTCCCATCTTTTTCCAATATTATTTCAAACATTCTATGCACTATATAAAATATTACATTAAAAAAGTATTTAAAAAGTTTACTTTTTTTAAAACCTTCAATTGATCCATCATTAAAATGCCACCACTAGCCATTTCGCATTGATCCACAAGCTACTTTACACCGATTCACAAATTTACACAATGCCATGGCAATACAGAAGAATACAAAGTGCTCATAATAAAATGCAGAAATGGAAGCTTCCTTCACGCCCGACACTTCACACAATCCCTCTGCCATGTCTGACAAACTGTAACCTACTTTATTACCACATGATGTTCTTACACTTTGTGCCTTCCTGTCATGCTAATGAATTCACACAAAGTCCTCCCGACGATTTCTTTTCACATTCACTTACGCAGGATCATCTGCATCGCGAGGAGGAGCATGGGAAGCTGCTATAGGCTGAAACGCCGCCCCTCCCTCAGCAGGGCATCGGAAGCATCACTTCACTTTGAATCATGCCATTTACGTGTCGTCACGTCACTGCGGTCTTTGGGGAAATTCAGTGCATTTTTAGTTCAGCTATCAATTAAAATTAAAATGATCTTCAAACCCTATCCAGCTCAATCATCACAAGAGCACTAAAAATAGACATAAATAAATAAATAACAAACATAGGTCAAAATAGGTCTAAACTGCTATTAAAAATATAGTGTTCCCAACCCAAAAAATGTGAATATATGTTGTATACTTGAAAGCTGCGAACATATTACGTACATGATTCAATAAACAAGGAGACGAAAACTAAGCCTCTCGTGTAAGTGGGGGAGGGGTTAACATTGAATTTTGAACAATTTTGCTCAGCAGTATCAATTTGATAAAACACACAAATAAGCAAATACAGGACCAATAGGAAACTGGCATACGCAAATACAGGACCAATAGGAAACTGGCATAAGCAAATACAGGACCAATAGGAAACTGGCATAAGCAAATACAGGACCAATAGGAAACTGGCATAAGCAAATACAGGACCAATAGGAAACTGGCATAAGCAAATACAGGACCAATAGGAAACTGGCATAAGCAAATACAGGACCAATAGGAAACTGGCATAAGCAAATACAGGACCAATAGGAAACTGGCCAGGATGAAGAGCAGACAGAGGACGACATTTTTTCGATGACAGTTTTAGACTGTGAGATTTCTGTAAGGAATAATTAAGATGTTTTATTGTTATGCATCATCATTAGCTCATTAGACCACGTTAATTAATGACAAATATTTTTGTCAATAGGACCACCAATTGCCCATTTAAGTAACAATGAATTTCAGATAAAAATGCATAGTAAAATGTTCAGTGTTAAATTCACTCTGATAGAGTACATTGATCCCTCTTGGACTCAATAAACTCTGTTAGAGTTAAATTAACACCAACAACGTTGCTGTGTAAGAAAAACATGAACACAGAGGAAGAAAATTAAACAGTACAAGTTTCAAAAACCATGCGCGAGATGCTTCATTTTGTACAATATTTGTTGTTGGGAACAAAAACTTCACAAAGCTCTTTTTCGAAATGTACGGCGGTCGCTGACCGTGGTGCTGAAACTAATGTCGCTTTCCGTCAGCACTAAATTGGCGTTTGATTTATTAGTTTATTCTTGGCGTTCAAATGCAAAATTTTAAATATCCTGAAACATTCATTCAAATAATTCAACGAGGACTCCCAGTGTTTCTTATACAATCTTTCATGAACACCTCCCAATTAATAAATGCCTTCACGTTGCTCTCTATGGTTTATTGCACGTTTGACCGGTGTTGAAACAGCACTATAATTGCAGTCTTGCACTAATTAACCGCGGAAACCACACTACCACTGCACATATTGTCGTCCTCATTATAGCACTGCTATATTATGCAAACAAGAGACAGTGTTGGGTTTACACTACATTTTAGGTCTACTAATATGGATAAAACTGCAAGGCTCACAAGAAAAAGCAGTATAATATAAAAAAAATAATTATTTTTATCTCATAAAATATATTTGTTTCAATACTTTTACCACAGTATGTGTCTCGTTCACATACTGTTTTAAAACATAAATTAATGTTTCACCTGTTAAACTCACATATTCCTAGGATTAAGACGGATTTTCCCTATCTTCATCGCACAAACTGTGACTGCTAAAATAATGTACTAAAGAGTAAAAACAGCCTTCAAGCTCACACCAACGGAACAACAGGTTTCCCCGCTGAGAAAAGGCATGGTTTGCAAACAATATCCACCAGATGCCTGCCACTGGGTTATATTGCTAATATGATAACACCAACCATAAGACTGCTGCAGTAAACAATGTATTTGTGTGTGGGTACCGGGGGTGGTGGGAGGGTTTGGGAGACCGGGGGGGTTATGGAGTTACATTATTTTTTACCGTTAACCAAAAGGATATGGCCACTCTATGAGCTTCTTTGCGTATTTCCTGACAATGTTGTCTTCTCCGAAAATGAAGAGCGATCTGTTGACGGTGAAACAGTTTTGCCTCACAGGGATGGGGTTGTACAGGGCCATGGTGCGTGCTCTCTGGGCTTTGGTCTGTTTGAACGCTGGTGAAACTCCACCTGTAGATACCGCCGGTCCTTCGCGGTTCCTGTTGCGCTCGGATCCCCCATCCCCGGATCCCAACAAACCGGGAACGTCGTCTCCGAATCTTGCCATTCTGTGAGGAGCAAGAGAAACCGGGGAAACAGAAAATGGTTATCCCCAAGAAAACAGGGCGGTGTGGATTTTAAATAAAAATTGGTCTTCGCTTTTCTTAATCCATAATAACATCCAAAAATTTGTCAGCAGACGAGGTTTAATGTGTCCATGTCCCCAGCCAAAAAGTACAAGAAAGAAATGTTCATTTCGTGTAAAGTACATGGAGCAACAACAGAATAAACCCTCAATTGCTTCTTCAGCGTCAACTGCCCTGTGTGAATTAATTCTAAAGAAAAGGGGATCGCCTCCCTAACACGCCTTCATCTGAGAGTGTAGGCTAGGCTATTCAAGGCAGCGCATTTTTACATCAAAATAAACTC
The DNA here is from genome assembly GCA_022702515.1 of Ilyophis sp. 1 JC-2022. Taxonomy (NCBI): domain Eukaryota; kingdom Metazoa; phylum Chordata; class Actinopteri; order Anguilliformes; family Synaphobranchidae; genus Ilyophis; species Ilyophis sp. 1 JC-2022. The sequence goes on from CM040403.1 coordinate 110,080,728, forward strand.
TTCGGGGTTTAAAACTAGCGGTCTGCAAACCACAAGCAAAAGTCTTATATATTTCGAATGGGTTGAAAATAAATAAAAATCCTGATAAAACAGTTCAATTGGAGATGCACCAGGTTTGTACAATCCCAACGCCTTTCCTGACTTCACCTCAACTGCATTAGGCTACCTCGATGACATAAAATAAATCAAAATGAAGTCAATTGCCCCTCCGAATTTCCGCTTTGTTTAGGGGGAAAAAAACACAAACTCTTCATTTATCTTCGGTTATTTTCAGTTTCCTCCACTTCTTCTCCATACCAAACTTTAGCCAGCCATTCCGATCACCTTTTCACTTAAAAAAAACTCTCCGTAATCACATCCCCCAAAGTTTTCACTTAGTCTTCCCCGCGATAGGCTTTAATGTCTTCAAAACCCTACTCCGAAACTGCGGATGAGCAACATGCGTTTCTCCTCCACACAGAGAAAGCAGAAAGAAATAAGATCAGGACGATTTGTGCGGCTGGATTACGCAATGCATGCTTCTTCCAAAACCTGGTTGCAATGGGTCATACTAACCACACGGCGCAAAAAACACCCTGAAAAACGAATATTATTGTGCTAGTCTCCCTCTCATTTCTCACGGAAATTTACTTGAGCTGCACGTCTTAAGTGGATTTTGAAAAAATAGATTGTCGTAACCATGGTGACATCACGCATCAAAAGGTCACATTGAAAAAAAACCTGGCGGCCCCTACCATTGCCACAACACTGAACGTATTCCACATGCAATACCATAGAATTCAAAGTGTCCGGCTTTTCATGAACAACCCAAATTTAATCATTTAGGCCTTTAGCTATATTTGCATATCGCAACTGCATTTAAACCTGCAGTGCAAAACGTATTTTCCAAAAAAACAAGTTGCTGTAGCACATAGGCTCGGATTAAACAACTATCAATCGATGACATAACCAAGACAGATAGGCTACAATAATGACTGGAAATGAGGAACCGCGTGCATTGGCAAGCGGCGAATAGAACAGATGTGTGCGAGAAAAAACAACGCATTTATAACAGTGCATAAAAGTTTAATGACTGGTTAAATCACTGGTAGATTTATCTCTTCATCATTAGTCTATTTCATAGGTGATTATTTACGTATTCGTATATTCGTGTTGTATGTAACACAGAACATAACAATGTTAAAATCCCATGCCACGCAAGGTAGCGTTTTCATACGAGAATTTAATTGGCCCTACTGAGGCCAACAGTGTGACTGTAAAAATAATACACTAAAGAGTGAAAGTCAACAATAATGAAAGTAAACAGTATCTTGCGCTTGTGGACAGCGGAAGCGATGCTGAGCCTTCAACACCAGTTGACGTTACATGATGTGTGCGCTATATTAGGCCTATACCTCAGAGAAACGGAAGTCCAGCGTGAAAAACTGGTGGATGAACGTCAATGGGCGGTAAATTAACCATTAGCCATATACTGCAAACAATTACTCGCTGCAGAGAGCACAACTGAATTGTGTTAAATATGTAGAGGTGCAAAAAGGTTACAGCAATCCAATTATTCAGGGAAATGGAATATACTGCACTATATGAAATAAAATATATTAAAGATCAGAATTTTTTTTTCAATACTTTAAAATACATTGGCAAATAAACAAATTATAGCAAAAATATGCATTGCTGCGGGAAAAAACAGCAATATATTTGAACTTATGTCGTGTAACAAATCAAAGTTCCAACCCAATATTCTTTGGGTAACATCTGCATCATCCTTACATGACTTCAATTATATTTACCACCCACTCAGATAAATAATCAAATTCACTCTAATAAGGCTCAAGCAGGGACATAATTTATGATAGAAATCCCTCAGTTTTAAAATTTCACAGCTCACGTAGCAAGACAATGAAACTGAAAGGCCAGAGTAACCCAATATCCGCAAGCTTGATTTTATTAAGCAGAAAATTGACTTTTAGCAGAAACTCCAAATGGCTTGAGTGACTGTAACCCACAAAGTAAAGTGTGCCATGGTTGTGAGAAGGTGAGGTAGGGTGGATTCCCCGAAGCACACAAGCAGTAGATTTCATTTACTGGGTATAAAAAGATGGGGTTGTTGGAACTGTAAACCTGTTTTCAATTGCAACCTTTAATACCTTGAAAAACACAATCAGAGCAATAGTATGTATAAAGTGACGTGTGAGCTTGTGGAATACCGGGCCAATCACACAAAATATAACCTTAAAGAGATCTCAAATATTATTTTATATGGGGGAAACATAGAGGGAACGCATTAAAAGCACAGGTTTTAATGTTACTCCATATTCCACTCAAAAGTGGTTTTCTGTCAAAAAAACAAGTGATAGGCCTTGATAAAAGCCATATGAATAGAAAAGTACAGTTTGAAATCCATCACCCAAGTATTCCAGACCAAGCAGACCATTTTCAAATGTGTAAATGGTGGAATACATTAAGTAAAAATAAGTATCTGTGTTAAAGCCATCACATCACACAGAGAAATGTAGTCCTTTGATTTCTGAGGTATGTAGGCTCTGATGATCACAGCCTTGCTGAACTGATGCTCTGCGGTGATAGGTGGAAACTGCTGGGACCACTTATTCCTTCAATTCCCTTCAGGTGATGGAATGACTGACACATAAAAAATGATGTGAAAAACAGAAAAAAACAGCAATAGTTTCCTCTTTCCCAAGAGCAATTATAGTAGCGCACGTGCGCACGCACGCACACGCACACGTGCACGCACGCATGCACACATGCGCACACACACAAATACAGAGGAAATCCCAATTTACATTGCAGGAGAATAAAAGACCTGCTTTGCTCCTTCGCTAAACCTGATTATAATTGCCGCCATGGGCACTGAACTCAGAGAGTCTCTCATCGTCTGACACAGCCGTGCGGAGTCAGGGCAGGACTGTGGGCCCCCGAATCACACTTTTTAAAAAATAAATAAATGAGAGTATTGACTGTAGACAGTCCTGCCTGCCGATCACAACCTGTACAAAGACCCTCACCTCCCAGTGCTGTCAGAGCCTATTCAAAACTGGCCCGTCAGTAAATAAAAACTAAGCCTATGAAAAGACAAAAGTGTTGGGGAGCCGCGGAGTGGAAAACGCGGGGACTACGCGGATGCCAGATGTCAGCACATCTTCATCAGGGTTTACTGAATGCGTCTGATGAAAAGTGCTGGAAATGCTGGTGTAACACAGATAAAGAGGACTTCCTGGAACAGACGTCACGCTGAAAAGCGCCTCTCTGAACGCTAATGTTTAATTAACGTGTTCACGTCCATTATTTCCATACAGACTACACAGATCAAATAAGATTAAGTTGCTTCCAAAAAAAAAAATTTCATATATTACAGAGTCTTGATACTATTAAAATACTGTTCTAAAACCATTTACTAACAATGCATTCCATATCTTTTATTAGCAACTGGATAGTTAATAGAAAGTGAGTGGGTTTTAGTTTTCCATTTGAGTTTTTTGGGCATGATTTATGTTTTGTGACTCATATTGTAATAAATGTGAGTTGAGGCATCAATGTCCTTTAAAATGCTCTTATGAATTTTAATGTACGGATTACAGTTTTGTAGGGAAGAAGATTGGAGATATGTAGGGTAGGAGACTATCTTCATGAGAGCTGTGCAGCTCTGTCACACATTGAAGGGAGATGAGGCCCATCTCTTAGAATCTGCCCACCATTATTATAACTTATAAGGCGGGGTCAGGATATTATTTTAACCCAGCTGTCCCCCCAGCTGTGTGATATTTGCCTGAAATATCTCTTCTCTTCTGCGATATCTACCATCTTCTCTTCTGCGATATGTAACATCTCCTCTTCTGCGATATGTACCATCTCCTCTTCTGCGATATGTAACATCTCTTCTTCTGCGATATGTAACATCTCCTCTTCTGCGATATGTAACATCTCTTCTTCTGCGATATGTAACATCTTCTCTTCTGCAATATGTACCATCTCTTCTTCTGCGATATGTAACATCTCCTCTTCTGCGATATGTACCATCTCCTCTTCTGCGATATGTACCATCTCCTCTTCTGTGATAAGTACCATATCTTCTTCTGCGATATGTACCATCTCCTCTTCTGCGATATGTACCATCTCCACTTTTGTGATATGTACCATATTCTCTTCTGTGATATGTACCATCTTATTCTGTCCTCAACTATGGTTTCCATAGCGACAGCCTGTCCTTGAATTTGTGAACCATTCCTGTAAACCGGGCCCTGTGCACAAAAGACACCTTCCTCAACCTTTTTCCACAGAAATACCTGCTTTCCCACCCGTGACCTTTATTTCTTCTGGACAATCCACCTGGATAGACATTAAACCAGATTTCCTTTGTACGCTCTGCTACACGGGAGACAGAAATAGGATGTTAATTATTTAAATATTTTTTTCTGTACAGACCAAAGCATTTTAATTGGTCAAATGATGGTTCTTGGAATCACAATACTGTCACTGGATTTGCAATTCACTTTAGAAGCACAGGCAAATTAAAACTAATAAACCATTTACAAACGACAAGTCAGTTTGGATATGTGTGTGTAGTGTTTAACACTGTCAGTTTGGATATGTGTGTGTAGTGTTTAACACTGTCAGTTTGGATATGTGTGTGTCGTGTTTAACACTGTCAGTTTGGATATGTGTGTGTCGTGTTTAACACTGTCAGTTTGGATATGTGTGTGTAGTGTTTAACACTGTCAGTTTGGATATGCGTGTGTCGTGTTTAACACTGTCAGTTTGGATATGTGTGTGTAGTGTTTAACACTGTCAGTTTGGATATGTGTGTGTAGTGTTTAACACTGTCAGTTTGGATATGCGTGTGTCGTGTTTAACACTGTCAGTTTGGATATGTGTGTGTAGTGTTTAACACTGTCAGTTTGGATATGTGTGTAGTGTTTAACACTGTCAGTTTGGATATGTGTGTGTAGTGTTTAACACTGTCAGTTTGGATATGTGTGTGTCGTGTTTAACACTGTCAGTTTGGATATGTGTGTGTAGTGTTTAACACTGTCAGTTTGGATATGTGTGTGTAGTGTTTAACACTGTCAGTTTGGATATGTGTGTGTAGTGTTTAACACTGTCAGTTTTGATATGTGTGTGTAGTGTTTAACACTGTCAGTTTGGATATGTGTGTGTAGTGTTTAACACTGTCAGTTTGGATATGTGTGTAGTGTTTAACACTGTCAGTTTGGATATGTGTGTGTAGTGTTTAACACTGTCAGTTTGGATATGTGTGTGTAGTGTTTAACACTGTCAGTTTGGATATGTGTGTGTAGTGTTTAACACTGTCAGTTTGGATATGTGTGTGTAGTGTTTAACACTGTCAGTTTGGATATGTGTGTGTAGTGTTTAACACTGTCAGTTTGGATATGTGTGTGTCGTGTTTAACACTGTCAGTTTGGATATGTGTGTGTAGTGTTTAACACTGTCAGTTTGGATATGTGTGTAGTGTTTAACACTGTCAGTTTGGATATGTGTGTAGTGTTTAACACTGTCAGTTTGGATATGTGTGTGTCGTGTTTAACACTGTCAGTTTGGATATGTGTGTGTAGTGTTTAACACTGTCAGTTTGGATATGTGTGTGTAGTGTTTAACACTGTCAGTTTGGATATGTGTGTGTAGTGTTTAACACTGTCAGTTTGGATATGTGTGTGTAGTGTTTAACACTGTCAGTTTGGATATGCGTGTGTAGTGTTTAACACTGTCAGTTTGGATATGTGTGTGTAGTGTTTAACACTGTCAGTTTGGATATGCGTGTGTCGTGTTTAACACTGTCAGTTTGGATATGTGTGTGTAGTGTTTAACACTGTCAGTTTGGATATGTGTGTAGTGTTTAACACTGTCAGTTTGGATATGTGTGTGTAGTGTTTAACACTGTCAGTTTGGATATGTGTGTGTAGTGTTTAACACTGTCAGTTTGGATATGTGTGTGTAGTGTTTAACACTGTCAGTTTGGATATGTGTGTGTCGTGTTTAACACTGTCAGTTTGGATATGTGTGTGTAGTGTTTAACACTGTCAGTTTGGATATGTGTGTGTCGTGTTTAACACTGTCAGTTTGGATATGTGTGTGTAGTGTCTAACACTGTCAGTTTGGATATGTGTGTGTAGTGTCTAACACTGTCAGTTTGGATATGTGTGTGTAGTGTTTAACACTGTCAGTTTGGATATGTGTGTGTCGTGTTTAACACTGTCAGTTTGGATATGTGTGTGTAGTGTTTAACACTGTCAGTTTGGGTATGTGTGTGTCGTGTTTAACACTGTCAGTTTGGATATGTGTGTGTAGTGTCTAACACTGTCAGTTTGGATATGTGTGTGTAGTGTCTAACACTGTCAGTTTGGATATGTGTGTGTAGTGTTTAACACTGTCAGTTTGGATATGTGTGTGTCGTGTTTAACACTGGGCTGTGTGAAAAGAAAAGCAGACCTCAGCATATGCAGATCTTAGACACTGTGTGTGTGTTCATTAAAGCCCTGCTGTTGGTCAGACTACTCACACGGGCTATTCTGGCAGTTATACTGTGGGCCCAGCATAGCCATCGTCTTGCTCTATCCGAAAGTAATCTCTGTTCATTAAGTCCACTAAGAAAGTTTACACCACTCATTTTGTAGCTCAGGGGTCCCAAATCATAGTCCTGGAGAAGCTCAAAGTCTGAGGGTTTTCATTTGAACTTGAACTTGGAAGCCATTTTGACCCAAGAAACCAGGTAAGGTGAGTTAACGGTGTAAACAACTGCCTTAATCGATCAATTCAGTGCTGAGTAACAATGAATGCCAGGAGACCCTGTATAATCCAGTTCTGGATTATTTCCACAATATGAGACTTCACAGCTCAGAACTGCGGATTTAACACTGAAGTTAGTACGCTACAGCAAAATAACACGTTAAATGAACAGCTATGACAGCAGCAGTCAGGATTATATTTTCGTAGTGTGTGTAAACACATCATGAGCAAAGGTTCTATTAGTCAGCTGTGAGAAAGAGAGGAAAAGGCAGAGCAGAATGCTGCCAGAAGGTCTTACAGACAAACTGCAAACCAAGAGTGTCGTCGCCTGGATTCCCTGGAGTAAATCACCAAACTGTCCTGCGTGTCCCGCTCTCTCTCAAGGCTCTCTCCTTGTTATTACTTTTTAATAGCACTGAAATTAGCTTTTTTTATATCCTTAATAAACAAATATCTGCTTCGCCTTCCATGATGGTTTGCCACAGAGTAGAGTCAAAACATGTCAACCTGCCACAGACTGCCATGAGTATGGAAAACAAATTACAGGAAGGCGGCCATCTATAGGGAAAAGGAGTATGGCGTTCTTCCCTATGTTAGAGGACGTTCATCCCTTATAATGTCTCCTGTAAAGATCCAAACTCAGCTCTTAGAGTTTAAGAGCCAAAGGGTGGAAAGTGCCACGTTATCTGGGGGTCTGCATCTACCATGTTTCTCTCTTCAGAGAGTCACTGGGTCAGCGTGATAACAGAAATAAAGAAAAGGGATTCTGTGGCTGTTTGCAGGTCATGATCTGCGGTCATTGTGCAGGTGAAGCACTTTTAAATCGAAGGGACTCGAATTAAACAGGTGGAACGATGGCGCGATTAATGCAGTTTTAACTGAAGGCCTGGATTCAATCTAAATGCCAGAGGTTTTCTTTTTACAACTGATAACATGCAATGTCTCTTTGGATTCTAATAAAACATTTTCCCATCGATTTCACTGGCCTTTCAGGGTGCTGTGTATGTGGAAAAACACTCTCCTGCTAAATTACGGGAATTTAAACCTGAGCTTTATCGTGACTTTGCACAAGGGCAACTCCTATCAGACATCAGCTCTCCTAATACAGATCAGACCATCACCTACAGTAATGGTGCCGAAAGACAAAGAGAGGTTCCAAGCCAACACAATGCCCAACATCGTAGAGCACCGTACAACAACCACACAGACAAGGTGTTGACCCGCTCTCCCCTAAAGTGGCTGGCTATCTCACATGATGTCACAATCATACGCACAGATAGTCACTACACTCCTTACAGTAAAACGACACACACTACATCCTACATGCGATGTACCTTTTCCCACCAAGAGCATATTGCATGCAGTGGCTCTTCTACCATTAAATGTTGGTCTCCCATCACAGAATATGGTTACCACATCTGAAATAACACAGAACCTTCACTGGCGCACTCATCGTACACGTGGAGTGGAGAAATGAAACCAGTTTATGTAAGTGACGCAGGATTTGACCAAAGCACTGCTTTGACTGGTTTAGTGTTTTCTTTGCACTGTTACCTAGCAACAGACTCCCTCTATTCCGAGCTCTGCCAGCTAGGCCACAAACATTAGATGAGCTTATACAAAACATACTGTATATATCAATCATTAACCATATTAAAGCAGCACTTATTAAAACAAACTCAAACTACAATAACAAATGTGCATGACTGCAAATCTGGATAATAAAAATTTTATCCCTTCTCTTTGTATCCTGTTTTTCTTTGTGTACATACTCAGAATGCACCCGCTAACCAGACCTAGTAATGAATCTATAGTAAAAAAAACTAATTTAACCATGATGAAAACTATTAACTGCAATGTTTTTAACTTTTGATGGCTTTTAACAGGCCAGCTTATGCCTGAGTAAAATAAAAAGACCACCTCATATTAACTGGTGCTGATAAAAAATGTTCTGCTACCTTAATGTCATAATTCTGCATTACAAAAAAAAAAAGTAAATAAGATTATAATAATAATAAGCTCACAAATACATGAAACAAGCATACAGGTGCATGTACACAGCCTTTCCTCCGCACACAAAACACGGCCAAACTACAACACCTGGCTACCCCTGCTGTACATTATGATAATTAATTAAATCACAGCATTGACTAAACATCTCGATTTTTTTTATTCATAAGCAAAAGGCACCAATAGTGGCATGCCTTTCAACAAAATTATACTGTATGAGTAACTATTCAGGTAAAACGCAGAATTATACTGTGAGTAACTATTCAGGCAAAAAGCAGAATTATGCTGTATGAGTAACTATTCAGGTACAAAGCAGAATTATACTGTATGAGTAACTATTCAGGTAAAACGCTGAATTATACTGTATGAGTAACTATTCAGGTACAAAGCAGAATTATACTGTATGAGTAACTATTCAGGTACAAAGCAGAATTATACTGTATGAGTAACTATTCAGGTACAAAGCAGAATTATACTGTATATGTGTAACTATTCAGGTACAAAGCAGAATTATACTGTATGGGTAACTATTCAGGTAAAAAGCTGAATTATACTGTATGAGTAACTATTCAGGTACAAAGCAGAATTATACTGTATGAGTAACTATTCAGGTACAAAGCAGAATTATACTATATGAGTAACTATTCAGGTATGAGGTTCTATCTAAGGTTCCCCACCCCTGTTATAAAGGCATGATGTAGCACAAAAAACACACTAATAATTTTATCACAAGACGTCATTAACCAACCTGGCAAGCTCTCAGTCATGTGACTCTACGGTTGCTGACAGATGTTTCCCTTTCAAAAAATCATAGATTTCAGCCACTGATTGGTGCATGGTTATACAACCTACTGTATCAAATATTGACATAAACAGAGGTAAATACAACACCCTGCTCATATAAAACTGAGAGCGGAAAGCGGAGAGCGGAGAAGATGCTGCGTTTCACGTGTTAAATAAAACTGCAAGCACCAGAGGAAAAAATGCCACCTCTAAGCAGCTCGGCAAATCAAAGCCTTTGGGGGGGAAATCATCAATCAAATGCATATTAAGATATTTTAATCTCTGGGTCCCTCTAGTGGAAAAGAAAATGTGCAGCAAAAGCACATCCTGTCACTCAGGCTATAGAAAAGGCCCCCAGAAAGAAGAAGAGCAAGGGGAAGCTTAAAGTGCGTACAAGTAAAACCGAAGGGCAAATACAGAAGGGAACAGCATGCTCCAATATAATGAGACCTCAGGAGATGGACTGTTGAATTGTGAGTGTTAGACGACTGGGCCTGCCCTGGCTAAAAGCGCTCGATGTTCAGGAGACCCTCAGTACGCTCTGAAAACCTCAGTCCAGATTACACTGTTAAAGAGCACAGAACAAACAGACGTATAATACACTGTCACAATATGCATCATTCATAGGCAACATAAATATGAAAAAAAAATGTAAGTATGTGGGTAGAGACAGTAGATATGTTTGCATCTTGAGATCAGGTAACAGTTGGACCTCTCATCTGCTGCCTGCAGTTTTACACCCATAAATGACCACACTACCTAATTAGCAAACATGAGGAGGCCACATTTCCACACACATACAAAGCCAGCTTAATGTACCACATAGCTGCACAGTGCAGGAGTCATAATGACCACAGGAGTCAAGTGACCACAGGAGTCATAATGACCACAGGAGTCAAGTGACCACAGTTGACAGAATAACCCTGATGGCTCTATGGGAATTTTTTTTTTTTAATTGGCAGGAAGTAAACACATTTATTCAAGTACAAAAGATGTGTGTGAGCATTAGATTGTCTGCTTATGTAAGTTTTGAGAAAAGCACATGGATGCAATGGAACTGTACATTCAACGGTTACATTTCCCATAATTGTGCTCTTAAATGTCTCCCGGTGTCATCAGAAATCCGTAGTCCTGGCTAGAATAGAGCTTATTTCAGAAAATATCAATCTGTACATGGATTGTGTTACATGTGGTGGACTGTCCAAAAACAAAAGGGTTTGGGATAGGTTCATATTTGCAGAGTGAGCATGCATGTAAGTATTTTAAAATGAAATAACCCAGCTCTCAATCAGCCATTAATCAGTCAGTGTATATCTGGTGATGTTTTTCTTGGCCAAATTCCCAGCTCAGCTCTCAGTATGGCCACCTACTCATTCCCAGTTAAAATGGCTGAATAATTCGCTCCCTCTTCTCTGCAGCTCGCATGTGAGGCGGGTTCTAGTGAAACTCAGTGGTGTAAAGCACTGTAAGAACAGGAAAGACATTATACAAATACAATTAATTATTATTAGTATTTGTATTAATATTAGTAGTAGTACTAGTAGTTGTAGTAGTACTAGTAGTGGTCGTTTTTTGAATCTGTCAAGCTACTCATCAGTCAGTCCATCTCCAGACATATGAACCTATTAGCCTTCATTCTAACAACACAGATCGATCACTCCTGACTGAGCTGGAAATGTCAATTGCTCTAATGATCTGTGGTGACCCCAGACCTGCTCTCGAGGGCCTTGCTGGGCAGCTGAAAGGCCACTGGGTCAGTCCAGCAGGCTCCAGCTCCAGCCCCGCCCTGTACGACGGGTCAGCCGCCACGCTGGACCAGGGAGGATAGACAGATGGCAGCATGAAGCCGATTGCACTGGCACTGGCAGGTTTAGGAACACCAGAGCTTGGTGTGTGCAAACTCCTGCGCCGTTGGCAGACTACAGGGGTTCTATCCTCATCTCGACTGCGCACTCATAAATGAATCACCTTGGTCTTTGCATGTCCTTATTAGGAGCCCTTGGGTGAGCTGCATTATGGTCCTTCGCCTTTTGGCAAATGAAGACTGTGAGCTTCCGATGGCTCGCCTGCCGCATCTACTCACGACGGGCTGTGACAGTTAGCACTTTAAATTGTTGAGATCCAAAACACATTCTGGTGTTAAAACAATCTCTCTGTCTGCAACGAGATATTAAAATTCTGGTGGTGAGGCGTGATTGTTGCTGGAGAAAATGAGGGAAAAAACAGCTTGTCCTTTGTTGAGGCTCCTGCAGTATTGCTGTAAATCAATCAGTCCAGAGAAAATAACGCCACAGACCTGACAGACTTCCATGTGGCTCTTATTCAAAATATTATTATTATTTATTTATTTAAACCAACTGTTTATTATTTTTTGGAATGGGCAGTTGTGTTTGCATACCCAATCCACCAGATGAGAACCCAGCAAACTGAAATCCTCTCTTCTAGCCCTGCTATAGTCATTCATTATTATGCTGCCTATAGGGGCTGCTGGCCAATGTCTGCACTAACATGCTCAAGGGTGTGTCACTGAAACCTATTGTAGTAGCACGACAAACCACTGAGCAGACCCTGAACACATAATTATTGATAAAATAATAACAACAACAATAATCCGTATGGAGTGATTATGAAAGTAAAATATATGTACTCCTGTGATATTTCACAGTCTCTACATCTAAGGAGAGATGAAAAGAGAAAATGCAGGAGAAGGAGGTAAGAGACAGGTTTGCCTGGCATCCTTAGTGCCGTGAAGGATTTCCTGAAGAGAGACTGCTTGCATGATAAGAGTGCTAGTATGAGCAGGGTGGGCCAGACTACTGAAGCAAGGCTTCATGGGAGCACATGAGCAGTTACAATAGTGCGTCAAGTTCAAGACAAATATCAGCTTTTTTACTGACAATACTACTAATACTAGCCCTATAAATAACTTATTGAGCATGTGCGTGTGTGTGTGTGTGTGTGTGTGTGCGTGTGTGTGTGTGTGTGTGTGTGTGTGTGTGTGTGTGTGTGAGTGTGTGCGTGTGTGCGTGCGCGTGTTGCACTGTATTTAAATAAAGAATCATGGGCAAGGCACAGAGTCTGAAATGGTGACTCCATCCCAAAGCTTAAATATGTAAATAACAAAATAATTGCATTAAAACTTTTAACTCGCAGTGTGTTATCTCAGAGTGATTCATATAGGCTATAAATATAATAAGTTATAAATATACAAACATTGTTTATAGCGCAACATGAAGTGGTTTCAGATGGCTATAAACAGCCATGGAAATGATAACTTAGCAACTCACATAATTTTTTTTATTTAATAATTTTTTGAGTAATAAGCATAATCCTTTCAAAGCACTTTGTGTAATACCTGGACAAAATTTAATTCTTAAAAGAGGCAGGCACTGGATTTGATCTCAGATTTACAGAGCAAACACTACGACACTTCCATAGTAGCCCACAAGGGGGTGCTTTAGATAAGCAGCAGAGTGCTGAAGAGATTCTGAAAAGAACATTGACTTGCTGTAACCATGAATGAATCCCCAGAGCTGCATCAATCATTGAACTTGCTCAATTACAGCAGGTTCTTTTCTGGCAACACCGGGAGCCAAAATGACAGATTACCCACACAGACACAAATCACACTCATCACGGTTGTTGCCTCAAAGTGCACCATATACGTAGCACATTCTGCTTAGAAAACCAGGCGACCGGCAGTTAAGTTAGCAAAATCTGGACGACAACGTCTGCTGCTGCAATGAAACAGAACGAAGAGAACCGATGAGTTGGTAGCAAACAGATGCTAGACCCGGCTAATATCATCACTGTTTCAAACATATCAATGTATTTTGAACCCTGTAGAATACAATGCCCCAGAACAGCCAATCTGAAATAATGGGTATTGGAGCCATGTTGTTTAATCGAATCTCTAGACCTGTTGCAGAATATGCCTCACAGGTTCTCAGTGACAGCTGCAGGTCAGAGCTTTGCCCTTGTTCTGCCCTTGTACATAGACAGCATTTCCCTCATGAAAGAGACATTCATTTCCGGTTATACCATCAGTGCAGAACATGGCTCCCCCTTTGATATTTAAATCTGTTCTAAAAATGATTTCACAGGAAAGGAAGAAAAGGCATTCATCGGGCCTGCACTTTCATCACTATTACAGAAGACCCATGCGTTAATAAAGCACCATTTGTGTTGCACGTCTCTGCACTGAAAAACAACCACTGCTTTACCACCGCATACAGTGCATACGGAAAGCTTTCAGACCCTTTCAAGTTTTACACATTTTGTTATGTTTTAGACTAATTTAAATCTCTGATTTACATAAGTATTCATACCCTTTGCTTTACCGTATTTTTAAAGTATCATATTTCATATTTGGTCACATATCTTTTGCATGCTGTTACTTCCTGAAGTCTGTGACCCATCAACATCAAAAGACTCTCGATATCTTTATTTTCAGGTACTATTACAAGCAATACAGTAACCTCTCTGCATTTGAATGGATCTCTATGGGAATTGGGGGGTGAAACTAGACTCAGCTGTAAATTACACTGGTACAGTATGGAACACATGGCTGGCTAAATGGCTGTAAGTCATCAAGGATCTGACCTATCGAACGAGCCCCAAACCATCACTCTGTTGCCAGATATGGAGTAGATGTGGATGGATCCCTGCAAGGGTTATTTCTCCTGACTCATTTTCCTATAGAACTCTATGGGGAAAAAAGTCAGGAGGAACGACCCTTAAAGTGATCCATCCACATCTACTCCATATCTGGCAACAAAATGATGGTTTGGGGCTCATTTGATACCTTAGACCCTTGATGACTTACAGCCATTTCGCCAGTCATGTGTACCAGCGTAATTTACAGCTGAATCTAGTCTCTCCCCCAATTCCCATAGAGATCAATTCAAATGCAGAGAGGTTATAGTATCGCTTGTAATAGTACCTGATATCGAGATATCGAGACTCTTTTGATGTTGTTGGGTCACAGACATCAGAAAGTAACAGCATGCAAAGGATATGCGACCAAATATGAAATATGATACTTTAAAAATACAGTAAAGCAAAGGGTATGAATACTTATGTAAATCAGAGATTTAAGTTTTAGATTTTTAATAAATTGGAAAAAAATTTAAAAAACATGTTTTCATTTTGTCATTATGGGTTATTGAGTGTAGATCGATGAGAAAAAAAAATTATTGAATCAATTTTAAGATGAGTCTGAAACATAACAAAATGTGTAAAACTTGAAAGGGTCTGAAAACCCTCCGTATGCACTGTACATCAAAAATTTCTACCTTGTTCAGCTAGGGTTCCTGCGCTCAGGAATCTTAGCAAACCAGTAATAAACTTATAAACCAGTAAAGATATTAAATTAACATATTTACTTTTAAATTCTAAATTCATTTAGTTCAGAGTATTTAATTCAGAGTTTTTTTTTTCAGAGCATGGGAAAAGAGCTTAAATGTATTTGTGTAATAAGCCTATATACTCAATGAGATTTTACGGCTTAGTTAGCTGGTATCTTGCAAGCTGAAGAGGCCATATGCACATTTGCTAGTTTATTGAATTAAAAACTATTCAGACTTTTCAAACCAGGTAATATAGTATTTAAACATTTGGGAATTGCAATAGGCAATACTATAGCGGAGGTATTACAGGCGTGTCATCGCATTATGGCATTTGCCTTGGCTGATCAAATCATTAAAAATGGTTTTGTAATTCCATCCTTTGTTTTAATCAGCAATAATGTATTAAAGTGAAGGAGTTACGTTAATATGTCCATTCTAATTATGCAATTGAGATGTGTCAGGCTCACAGAAGATAAAATCCATGGAAGAACAAACAAGGGCATAGTATCTCCTGGACAAAATCTACTGCAAGCGTCAGTGACCGGAACAATGTCTTCTAATGCTGAAATGCTTCAGAAAAGAAAAGAAGAAGAAAAAATCACACTAACTGCCTTATGGCTATTGCTGGGAAGCAAAGCCCCATTGTGCTTCAGTTTTCCATCCTTATGGTTATCGCTGTGAAGCAAGGCCCCATTGTGCTTCAGTTTTCCATCCTATGGTTATCGCTGTGAAGTAAGGCCCCATTGTGCTTCAGTTTTCCATTCTTATGATTTTCACTGAAAAGCAAGGCCCCATTGTGCTTCAGTTTTCCATTCTTATGGTTATCGCTGTGAAGCAAGGCCCCATTGTGCTTCAGTTTTCTATCCTATGGTTATCACTGAAAAGCAAGGCCCCATTGTGCTTCAGTTTTTCATTCTTATGGTTATCACTGAAAAGCAAGGCCCCATTGTGCTTCAGTTTTCCATCCTTATGGTTATCACTGAAAAGCAAGGCCCCATTGTGCTTCAGTTTTCCATTCTTATGCTTATCACTGAAAAGCAAGGCCCCATTGTGCTTCAGTTTTCCATTCTTATGCTTATCACTGAAAAGCAAGGCCCCATTGTGCTTCAGTTTTCTATCCTATGGTTATCGCTGTGAAGCAAGGCCCCATTGTGCTTCAGTTTTCTATCCTATGGTTATCGCTGTGAAGCAAGGCCCCATTGTGCTTCAGTGTTCCATTCTTATGGTTATCACTGAAAAGCAAGGCCCCAATTGTGCTTCAGTTTTCCATTCTTATGCTTATCACTGAAAAGCAAGGCCCCATTGTGCTTCAGTTTTCTATCCTATGGTTATCGCTGTGAAGCAAGGCCCCATTGTGCTTCAGTTTTCTATCCTATGGTTATCGCTGTGAAGCAAGGCCCCATTGTGCTTCAGTTTTCCATTCTTATGGTTATCACTGAAAAGCAAGGCCCCAATTGTGCTTCAGTTTTCCATCCTTATGGTTATCACTGAAAAGCAAGGCCCCATTGTGCTTCAGTTTTCCATTCTTATGGTTATCGCTGTGAAGCAAGGCCCCATTGTGCTTCAGTTTTCTATCCTATGGTTATCACTGAAAAGCAAGGCCCCATTGTGCTTCAGTTTTCCATTCTTATGGTTATCACTGAAAAGCAAGGCCCCATTGTGCTTCAGTTTTCCATCCTTATGGTTATCACTGAAAAGCAAGGCCCCATTGTGCTTCAGTTTTCCATTCTTATGCTTATCACTGAAAAGCAAGGCCCCATTGTGCTTCAGTTTTCCATTCTTATGCTTATCACTGAAAAGCAAGGCCCCATTGTGCTTCAGTTTTCCATTCTTATGCTTATCACTGTGAAGCAAGGCCCCATTGTGCTTCAGTTTTCTATCCTATGGTTATCGCTGTGAAGCAAGGCCCCATTGTGCTTCAGTTTTCCATTCTTATGGTTATCACTGAAAAGCAAGGCCCCAATTGTGCTTCAGTTTTCCATCCTTATGGTTATCACTGAAAAGCAAGGCCCCATTGTGCTTCAGTTCTCCATTCTTATGGTTATCGCTGTGAAGCAAGGCCCCATTGTGCTTCAGTTTTCTATCCTATGGTTATCGCTGAGAAGCAACGCCCCATTATGCTTCAGTTTTCCGTTCTGATGGTTATCGCTGGGAAGCAAGGCCCCATTGTGCTTCAGTTTTCCATCTTTATGGTTATCGCTGAGAAGCAAGGCCCCATTGTGCTTCAGTTTTCCATTCCGACTCCATGACTGCAGAAACTGCAGGGGCTGAAAGCCATTAGGATTACTGTGAAACACCCATTGTGATTCTCCTCACTGAACAAATAACGTGCAAAAGCAGAGCAGACTGCAGGGCTTAATAACAGAGAAATGAGTCAGTATCACACCTGAAATATTAACGGGATGCGTCAGAGGTGCACCAGTGTGCTCTGAAAGGACATCCCATGACTTAACAACCCAAATATTCCACTAGAGACCATTTTAAATGCACATGTTGCTTTAAATTAGATAAACAGGCAGTGGCAGTTATGGATTCGCAGTGAAAGTCCAACATCAAGTAAAGAGGCTGGTATAATCAAATTTTTCAAATATTGCCTAGAACCATTGTGCCGTCAATAAATCTGCCCCTTTAAATAATTAAAGCAACATAGTCTTGCCTCATAGGTGGGGGCACTGCCATTGTACCCTGGAGTAAAACATGGAACCTAAATTACATCAGTAAACATTCAGTATGACAAAAATATCATGACATATTTCAGAAAAAAAAATACTGTATAGGTTACCACATTGTGCAAAGAGAGACCAGTAAGAGATTCATGTTTATATTTTATCACAAGAACTAACACATTTGCCCTGTTTGCACTGATATACAATATGGTTTACACTGGATTTTCTTTAAGTGTTTATATAGCAGGCAAGATCCGGCAAGGGGGATTTAACCGACATCGCCCTGCACTCCAAACCACACTCCTGAAAATAACAATGGCCCATTCAGTTAAAGGCACATGCTCCCAGCTAAGCGATATAACAACCTACAGCCTATGCAATACTGGTGAACAAACTGTGCTTTACTCCACTTGATTTTCAGTGAATTGGAAATCTGATTCCATGCATTTAGACTGAGATGAGATTTTTTCTATTTCTTGCTCTCAATGTTTCAACTGAACTGACCATTACCTTATATTCGTTTAGCAGTCAGTCATATCCAGAATGAAGTACGATGAAAAAGAATGCTAACAGAGTACCTCATGATTCCCACCATGCTTATTATGGGATGTTATGCATCAGTGGAATCTTGGAAACAGGAGATGCATGTTGGATGTTGCGTTTATCAGATCCCATAAAACGGAATACAACCTAGACTACCTCACAAGCACGATCTAGACAAATCAGATGTGTCTGATTCCATGTGTTTATATACAGCATACAGTCTGCATTAAAAAGCCAAGTGGTCAGAAACCGATTGCTATCTAGCGACCTCAGCTAGTCGATCGGGCGCCCGTGGAGCGCATGTGAAAGCCACATGTGAAAAGTCTTCCTCCGACTCCACTCCGTATGAGCTTAGCTGTAGTCCACGGTGTGAAAAGACGCTGGCGACACCACGTGTTTCGGAGGTGAACAGCGGATGTCTACACTCTGCTGAATCGGCAGTGGGGTTCGCAGCATGAACGCGGCTGCGATTGCAGATGATTGGCCGTTCCAAATAGGGGTGCTTGTTCTGCAAAACATCTATACCTTCCACCATATTACAGAAAGACAGGGCTGAAACTATGATTTATAATGCTCTTCCTTCCCCCAACACACAAATGCTTCCCTTTATTGGACTCCCGGGACGACCGATCTCTGCCATATCACTAAAAGGTCCTGGCTATTTATGGCAGTTACAGAGAGCTGCTATGTGCGCACATCCCCAATCATACACTTGCCATTTTATACTACTGCAGTGACACATTTGCATTTATTTTGAAAATTGATTTTCAAAGATGAATAATTGACTGGCCCTGACAAGTGCACAGCACTGTAAATCAACTGAGGAAAAAAAAAAAAAAAAAACAGCCTGTGGATTAGCTCAGGAGCGCTCTGTACTAGTTCAGCAACTAAATGAGCATTCGAGATGAAGCAATGAACCAAGTTATCAAGTTCAAAACAACATCCACAGAATTTCTAGCTGGATGTGTGCACTGAGATTAGATATGTATTATAGTTATATATCAAAGAGCTGGAGCCAAAGACATTTTATCGGCCAAAAATGAACTTGGAATGCAGCTGGGATAGAAAGCTCAATGCTTGGACTCCACGCTTTGCTCATAAAGTCATTGTAAATTGGCGTCAAAAATACCCAGAAACCCTTGTGACGGTAGTAGGACTGGACTGATCTCTTCACAGAATTCAAGCAGGGGTCCAAACGGATCTGTTAAGTCCCTATTCTCACTGTAACCAGATGCCAATCTGAAACAAAAAAAGGAAATAGCCAACCTTTCCCTTGTTGGCCTGATTGCTTTCACAGGTTCTGGCCTCGTCCCCAGGGGCACAACAATGCTATCTTTATTGATAAACAAAACGGAATTCTGTACACAACAGTATCATTATACCTCTAGACTATTGTACATGTATCTGCACAGTAGTACAATGCTGTTATACATGCACAACATATTATTATGCCTGTACAGCACTACAGTATCATGTGGAGGCTCAAGTCTGTGCCAGCTCTCCTGTAGTACTGTGTAGCCTCAGTGGAGACAGTGACTAGCTTGCTGGGAAGTGCCTCAATGGGAAGCTCCAGCTTCAGCTGCAGCGTTCCCTGGGCAGATACAGGTGGCTCAGTGTGACTCAAAAGGCTATATTGGTTGTATTGGTGGCTGACGTGTTACTAGAAAACAACAAGAACACTTGTCATTTCAGATTTGTCACAAGTTTATCTTCTACCCAAAGTTTAAAATGGATGAGCACCCTGGGCCAAAAGTAGTCTGAAAAGGTGCAAAAAAATATATAAATAAAATTAAATACAGTAATTCATAATTTTTTGAGGAGGTGCCATGAAGTTACTCAGCTGTCCATGGACAGGTTTCCATGGATTCCCCCTTTTGCCTCCAGAACAAGTGCCGGAAACACGCCTTAGCGATTTGGGTCCATGCCAACTCCATAGCATCACTCTGTTCCTGCATTCCTGTTGCGTGAACTTCCTGTTCCACCTCATCCCAAAGGTTACTTATTGGATTGAGATCTAGGGACTGTGCAGCCCATTAGATTAAACTGAAGTCACCGTCATGTTCATTGAACCACCTTGATATGAAGTGTGCTTTGTGTCACGGCACATTATCCTGCTGGACGTATACATCTGAAAAAAGGGTAGACTGTGGCCATAAAGGGATGCACATGTTCAGCAACAATGCTTAGGTTTGCTTTCACATTCAAATGATGCTCAGTTGGTATTAAGGGGCCTCGTGCGTGCCAAGAAAACAGTGCTCACACTAATACAGCAGCAGCCTGCACCATTGACACAAGGCAGGACGGATCCATGGATTCATTCCATTTACAGCAAATTCTGACCCTACCATCTGCATGAAACAGCAGACATCAAGGTTTCTCAGATCAGGCGGCATTTTTTCAATCTTCACTCGTCTAGTTTTGGCAATCACAGGCCGACTGTAACCTCATCTTTCTGTTTATAGCAGACAGGATTGGAACCCGGCTTGGTCTTCTGCTGCTCTAGCCCACCCGCTGAAAAGTTCAACGCATTGTTCGTTCAGAGATGTTCTAATGTTGGGTCGAACGAGCAGGTGTACCTAATAAAGTGGCCACTGAGTGCAGATAACGCAAATAGCCTACTTCTCCAAACAGTGAAACATGTGGCAGCAAATCAGTATATAGAGTATGCAGACAGAGAGAGGTTTAGTTGTTGTTCGACCAAACATTAGAATGGGCAAGACTAACCGATCTAACCGACTTTGACCATGGTATGATTGTTGGTGCCCGACATCGTAGTTAAACAGCTGCTCATAAACAGCTGCCCTCCCGGGATTCTCACACACTACAATCTCAATAGAGTTTATGTGCGATAAACAAGAAAACATCCATTGAGCGGAAGTTCTGTGGGTAAAAACACCATGTTAATGAGAGCGGTCAGAAGAATGGTCAGACTTGTTCAAGCTACGAGAGAGGCCACATGCTCAAATAACAGCAGTTTACAATAGTGGTGTGCAGAAAGACATCTCTGACTGTACAATGCCTCAAACCTTGAAGCAGCAGACCACCAAGCCGGGTTCCACTCCTGTCTGCGAAGAACAGGAAGATTAGGCTAGTGGGCACATCACATGATCACCAGAACTGGACAATTAAAGATTGGAAAAACATTGCCAAGTCTGATGAATTTCTATTTCTGCTGTGACATGCAGATGGTAGGATCAGAATTTGGCATAAACAGCATGAATCCGTGGATCTATCCTTCCTTGTATCAATGGTGCAAGCTGCTGGTGGTGGTGTACTGGGGTAGGGAATGTTTTCTTGGCACACACGAGGCCCCTTAATACCAACTGAGAATAATTTGAAGGCCACAGCATACCTAAGCATTGTTGCTGACCCTGTGCATCCTTTTATGGCCACAGTCTACCCTTTTTCAAATGGATACTTCCAGCAGGATAATGTGCCATGACACAATGCACACGTCATCTCAAGCTGGTATGACAGTGACTTCAGTTTACTTCCATGGCCCGCACAGTGCACAGCCCCCAGGTCATAATCCAACTGAGCACCTTTGGGATGAGGTGGATCCGGATGTTAGCAGCTTGAATGTGTGGCCGGAAAATCTGCAGGAACTGCGTGATGCTATCGCGTGAGCATGGACCGAAATCCCAAAGGAATGTTTCTAGCACCTTGTTGAAGCCATGCCGTAAATAATTCAGGTTGAGTGTATATTGCAGTCTATTAGAATTAACACAATTGCTTCAAACAAAGGATAAGAATCTACATTGAATTTACAGGTTGTATCAATTACCCAAGCACAAACTACTAAGTGCAATAGTTCTACATCAAAGCTTGTGGATGAGGATACAGTCATTCTGTTTAAAGGAAGCTATAACAACACCCTGGAGACGATCTGCAATTTGCTGGTTCCCATATGAACTAACAAAATATTCTCCAAAATAATATACAAAGCTAGTTTGTAATTTGATTAATTTACTAGTGCCTAGTAAATTATTCTTAGCAAAAGCTTGCCATTACTGTTCTTTCCAGAACACGGCTCCATCACTGGCATGTCTGGAGTGGCTCGAAAAGCTCTCCACACTATAATGATCAGCTTTGAAGAAATACAAACACCATTACCCTTGAGGCAATCGACTGCTTGTACGGTTACCTATTTCTCCTGCGGCAGCTATGAAAGAAAAACAAATACGAGACATCTGACCTACAGACATCTGTTGTGGGCAGCATATTATGACCCGTGTGTGGGCAGCTCTGGAACTCGCTTTTCCGTAACCAAGATCAAGCTTGTTACTGCACATCAATAAAAAAAAAAAACCGGAGGGGGAAATACCAACAAACCTTGAACAGCTCTAATACCGAGCTGAGGGATGGATCTGGACTTTCTTCACCCATACACACATAACTATGTGGTGTCTGCAATTACCGACTGTCCATCATACTTGTACATTTCCTGTCAGGGCAACGTGCGGATGCAATAGCTTTTTACAACAATATAAGCGTGTCACTGCAAATAACATCATTTCATCTGCACACCCTGGGGTTTTTCAGTACAAGACAAAAACAAATCTGATGGAAAATGTCCGTTTCCATGCCATCACACAATTACACGCTGTCTCAAATGCACAGATATATTAAATGCAGGGTGATAATGGTCAGCAATTACGGGTAATTATTTGCCTGATAACCATACAAAGAACTGCACAGCGCACATTGTGCTAGAGGTGGAATAAACACAGTTTCTATGATACGACGCATGAAATGCTTACTGAATTTACATTGCTTGCACACTATAAAAATATGAATTTTCTATAAATAAGAGGACTCTCTCTGCGTATGGCTGTATCAAGTTCACCCAAAACCTCTTTTGAGATTACTAAGCAGACAAAACAGCCGCAGCAAATCCACGACAGGAAATGTTTCCTCATCATTAATTTATGACTGCTTGCACTAGAAAAGTCATTGAATGTGAGTCCACCTCATCTATTAAGAAGCATGCATATTAAATGAGATCTTCTGATGATTTACACAGCTATGTACCGGCTAGAGCTTTTCTTTTCTGCCCTAAAACTTAATTTAATGTTGTGTGCAGAGAAAATATTAATTAACCATACAATTGTCACTGATGATGACAGCCCGCTATAAACAACTGGCCGAAACATAGGAAGTTAACAGCATTTAAATGCCTCACATTCTGGTGACGAACAAACTTACTGCACAATAGTTATTGGCTTCAATTCTCATACAGATTCCAAAATCAGCATCATGAGATGGCAGCCTTGATTACCTGGCAAAGCTTCGAAACCATTTTATTGACAGAACCTATAAAAAGGGAAATCTGCTTTTCCGTGTTGCTGTTCACGACCATCCCTGCCTGCATTCAAAGGGAGCATGATTCACAATCCCATTATGTGGGCTTCTCCATTTTGTGGGAAGCGGTTGACAGAGTCCTTCTAAGTCTCAGTGAAAGGTAAGGCCCGGGGTGCTAATGCGGCCTGACGTTAAAGATACACTCTTCCTCTGGAACGTCATCAATTTGTCTGAGCCTCAAGAAGTCCAGAACTGTGAAAAATCATTAAACGGCTCAGAAGCAACAATTAACCCATTTCATCTATTTCTCTCCCTCTCAGCATGCACTCTCCCGCTAGTTAATGAGTGGTGAAAAGGTCCAGTGTGAAGGGAGCTGAGTCCCGCCCCCTTGCATGTGCAGTATTTGTACTTCCTGTTCCTGCTGATGTGGGGGGGGGGGAGGGAGTCCACACTAAAAAATTTCACAGGCCCTTCAAATCTCACAGGGAAGCCTCGTGGGCATTGATCCAGTCTGCAAGTAATGGGTTTGATCTTCATCTTCTACAATCATGTATAGACGTGATACTTTGTAGGCACATCAGCTTTGAACTTCAAATCAATAGTCAACATATTCAGTGCCTAGTAAATTCAATTTAGTAAATTATTTTCAATGTTTCATATTTTCTTTGACTTACTCTTAGTCAGAGGCTTTTAAAACATATTTGAAGAAGTGCAAACACCTTTCACAACCATACAGAGTGAGCTGAGAAACTATTTAGAAGGGGGAGAAAACAGGAAACTTGCAAAACTCAGTATGATGCTAATTGGCTCCAACTTAATGACAAGTTACACTTGTTTCAACAGTAAACCATTTCACTTATTCACATTGGTGTTAAAGATGATATTTTTCATAAGAAATGTGGCCGTTATTCTTATGTATGATGAACACCTCCAAAAGAAATCAACACTGATTTAAAGCAGCATAGGAAAACTGACAATAACATAGTTTTAACACAATAATAATTTTCATAGCCCACCCCTGATGGTAAATATATATATTCTTTCTGAACACCAAAGAACCACCTCTCCACAGAAGCAGACCCTATGGCCCTGGCACACTCACTCCCACTCTTTGCGTCGAGCTTGCGGGGTGCTCTGGATCTTGTGCGCCTGGTGGGCCTTGATGATGTCCCGCTGCTCAATGAGGCCCCCTCGCCGGCGCCTTATCACGTGGGGGCTGACGGGCATGTTGGGGTCCAGCCCCACCGCCTCCAGGGAGGTGGCGGTGGCGGCGGCGGGAGGCTGCTGGGCGCGCAGCCTGTACAGAGTGTCGAAGCTGGCCGTGCGCAGCACCGGGCCCTCCGGCAGGCCCCCGGGCTCCAGCAGGGAGCAGGAGCGGGACCCCTCCACCAGGCCCAGGCGATGCTTGTGCCAGCTCTCTGGATCCGGGGATGGGAGAACGTAACGGCGCGGCGTGCTGCCAGCAGCCACGCCCAGCGGAGGGACCCCCAGAGCATTGTGATCCAAAAGTGTATGAGCGCTGACTGAATAGGTGCCCAATTCTAACATCCTGGCTCCAGGTAGTCACCATAGTGCTGTAGGGACATAGAGGGAAAGTAGAACAAAGACAGTGTGAGAATGTGGCTGGTGTACTGTACATAGGCCCACATACATTAGCTTGGGCAGCCATGGCATAAAACATATGTTGATGAGCAGCATCCAAACAACCTCAAGCCCTCTGTGACAATGGGTAATTTCAGCATAGCATTAACTTGGTTTCACTTTTGGGTCTTCCCGCAGAGCAGGACCACACTGAGTGACTTATATGCAGCACTTTGGGACCACAGTCACCCCTTTTAAAATTCAGCTAGCATATGTTGGTGAACAGCCTTCAAAAGACATAAACAGCCTAAGATATCAGTACCATCTGCACTGAACTAGAGAAAATGACATAGCCATTAACCAGAGGAAAGGAATGTAGTGCAAGTTGATGCCATTGAAACTTCCTCTGACTGTCATGTCTGAGTTGGGTACTTATGACAGTCAAAACTGTTTGTCTGATATTTTAGTGCTTGATAAAGTGTAGCAAATGGCTTCTTGAGATTCCTTGCACTCATGAAATAAAAAATTTGTCTTCATCTTTTACACCATCAGAGCATGTCAAGTAAATAAATATATTTTCTGCGTCATCATTCATAAGCATCTTGTTAATAGTACATTACCATAATTACTCTGTCATTTATCAAACCCAGGAGGTAAGAATTTTTTTTTTTGAGAAAATAAGATCATGTGAGACAAAAAAAATACACTTAAATCCTCTGGCTTGGAAAGCCACAATTTATCACGCGAAACCCGCACAGATATTTCAATTCACGTCTCATTTAACAACGGCTGGTGGGGCGGCTGGTGATGGAGCCGACGAGGGATGCTTGTACATGGACTATATTTAACATGGCCCAGATCCCAGACCAGTCTCACACTACACATTAATTACCGAGTAGCTTCATGGAATGAAATCACACCAAGCCATTTCTTCTTGAGGAATACTCACACTGAGCTCTGACACCGCAAAACCAAAAGACAACACAATCCTACACAACACAACACTGCCCCTTGATTGTTCGGATCCTCTCACAAAAGGTGATATTTGCCCAACGAAAACAGTCACAACAGCAAAACTCATTGAAGAAATAATTGCATGCAAAGTGCTCCCACTCAGCCCCTTTGCAATTCATCGGAGATTAAACGGAAATGGAAATTTATATCTTACACATTCCTTTGCTTTTTCAAACCACTAACACAGTTCATGTTTTTCGCTCAAATACTTCCCAATATTAATATGTTTGTAATGGGTAATGCAATGGATAGTTATCGCTCCCAAGTGCACTGTGAGATAGATTCAAAATTACTTCAATAAACAGAGTGAGGCAGAGGGAATTATAAACCATCATCTGAGCTATACGTGCTTCAATCCTGAAGACGGTTCTTCCCTACACACCATTCTACCATCAGTCAAGCAGGAATAACCAGGTATTTGCAGCCCTGGTCTACAGAAATTAGATGCTAAATTTCTGGTCAGTGCTGTAGCATGCACTGTAGCATATTGTCTCATTAATTTTCCTTGTTTCATTGTAGGTCCGCTGAATGGCCCTGCTGCCGATCCTCTCCTGTTTTCATCCCTGGACTACAGCAGCACTTCTGCTCCTTTGTCTCCAAACCCAGGGGGAGCTAATGAGAGGCCACTGGATGACGCCAGAGCTGGATCATATCGGAAGCAGCAGGATTAAATGCAGCTGCGTCGTAATGAGCGTGAGCTTCCAGCAGTCAGAAAATGAACACCTGCCAACGCCAAGTTTCCTTCAAGGGCTCCAATTAAGCTCTTTGTTAGCGATAGAGCATGGGCGAATGAAAATCAAAGAAAGCCGTAGCAAAATATATACATTTCATGGTTTTCCATAAACAATGGCCTTTTCAAGTTTCTGGGGCAGAGAATTCTCCATTGATCACAACAATGACAAATCCATTTACTAATTATTTTTCAAACCCAGCTCGAGGATGCAGTGCCAGCTGCATTGTCCCTGGTGGCTGTATGAGACAACACTGAATGGCACTGCCTAAAACATAATACCTGCACCTACAATACAGAGCTATCGTTGATTCATTAGGAGCATCAAAAGGGACTTCAAGAAGACTGAAGCTTGCCTATAAGAATACTCAACAGGTCATGAATGCTGTTCATCTCTTACATTGTGCATGGAGACAGTAATAAGATACCGACGAGGGCACATCAGTGCCTTATGTTTAACAACTGCTGTATACCATTTGAGACTGCATAGGCCCACAGGGGCTCCTATAAACTGGCTGCACCCTTGCTCCCTCTGAAATTATCAGTGAATTTGAAGGAGCTGACGGAAAAGATGGAAATATTACGCCCTTTCACAAAGGTGGAGACCTGTTTCAGCTCGATAATTGTCGGCCCATTTCCAAGTTGTCTGCACTTGCCAAAGTGGGAAAGTCTAGTCAATGTCCTGTTCACTCCATCTTATTGAATTATCAATCAGGCTTTAGAACCAAGCATAGCACGGTCACTGCTGTATCCAAGCTAATTAATGATATCCATGATGCTCTAGATAAGACAAATCACTGTCTCAATTTTTATAGATTTGTTACTTTTGACCATGCCCTGCTGTCGCATAGATATAGGTATCGCTCCACAGGCTTTAGACTGCTTTCAAAATGACCTTTTAGACAAATCACAATGTGCGACATTGGAGGGCCTCAGTTCAAAATGTAAAAGTCTTACGAACGGTGTCCCACAAGGTGTGATTTTGGGAGCTGTTCTTTTTACACTGTACATTAATGATATTGGTCTGAGAGTTGAATCGGCAAAGCACCATTTGTATGCTGATGATACTATTATTTATTCTAGTGCATTCAATATTGGGAAGGCTTTTCAGGATTTACAATGAATTTCAGAAACAATTTCTCTATCTGAAACTTAATGTAAAAAACAAAACACAATTTATGGTATTCTCTCACTTGAAAGCAGACAACTGGAGGCACTTTTAGATTCAAACCTTATTTTGCCGCCCAATTGAGTCTCCCTGTTATAAGTATTTGGGAATTTTCATTGACGAAAAATTGACTTTTATGCAAGACATTTATAACTTGTTCAAGAAACTGAAGTTGAAGCAGGAAGTCCTGCTTTTCATTTGCAGCAAGGAAAGATCTTGTGCAAAGCACTTTCATGTCTGTTTTAGATTATGGTGACGTGATCTATATGCACACCAATTCTAGTGCCCTTAAATTGCTGGATTTATCATGGTGCATTAAGATTCATAACAAATGCCAGACCACTTACTCATCACTGTGACGTATATTGCCATGGTGCAGTGGACCACTTTAGACACTAGAAGACAGCGACATTGGTATGCATTTTTATATAAAGCTGTCATTGGTTTATTACCTTTCTATTTATGCCCTTATCTGGTAAGACCATCCCGGGGTTAGTCTTCGTTCACAGTCCTTGTTGATATACACTGTACCAAAAGTGAGAAAATGGGCAATGGTAAATGGGCCTTTTCCCACAATGCACCTTCATCCTGGAATACACTGCAAAAGACCCTCAGACTAAAAGAGACATGGTCTCTTCCTGAGTTTAAGGCTCTGATTGATCACCATATATGCACTATGTACGTCGCTCTGGATAAGAGCGTCTGCTAAATGTCTATAATGTAATGTAATGTAATATATGTGACAGCTGTAACTGTTTTTATGATTTAAATAATTGTGATTTTACATTGGGTTTATTGTATTGTTGTAACTGTTAATATGCACATGCCGCTTTGTTTTACTGTGCTGCTGGCCTTCTCACCAGGCTACCCTCGCAAAAGAGGTTTTTAACCTCAAGGGTCTTGCCTGGTTAAATAAATTTGAATAAATAAATAAAATTAGGTGCTGTCCATATAATCCACCCCAATTTTGCACAACTGCAATTTCTCATGCATCTGCCCCAGCACGGTCAACAGTGAAGTCTGCTCGGTTCTGTCATGGGGCTAACATGATAGTTCTTTAGTTATATAAGAGAAGGAACAGGCTGGAAGAGTCATTCATTAAGTGAAAACAGCGCAATAAAAACCATCGCAGCTGCAACTGCAAGGCCAACATACAGAACAGCAATTTGTGTTGATCATTTACTGTACAAAATCAAAAGTAAATCCCTTTGAGAGGGTAAATTACATACCAATTTAATCCTCATTTTGTGAACTACGAGAGCGACTTGCAATTGCCAAATGGTTGAGGCCCTGAAATCACCTCACAAGAAATCAATTGGAGAGCTTTACATGGAAGGGGAGTGAAATCAGAGCCAATGAAAAAAACAAAACACTCATATACATACTTAAGAAGAAAAAAAGTGGAATCAAGCAAGGGATATTTAACCCATCTGCAGATGAGACCCAAACAGCGGCCCCAGGGGGAGGCCATTTCTGATGTCCGCCTGCCATTGTTGCCGTCATCATTAATAGACTCGCATCCAGTCCGATGCACATCCAGACGTATCAAACAAACTGACAACCTCACAGGCTGCATGAACCTAGAAACACCATGGGAATGGGGAATGGATCAGACAGAATTGCACATTTCATGCCTGTACGCACTTCAAAAGACTTTAAATCAAATACCTCAGTGGGCGATTACTGTTGATAAAAAGATATTAGAGGTAAATAACCTCTCCAAACACCTGCTGCCCACGATGGTGCCCGATTAACAACCTTGTCTCTGCCTTCTCCCTTCCACTGTTAATTAATCTCCTCTGCAATGTTCAAGATGCCAGGAAACATTACCACAACTAAAATCAAAGTTCTTCATGACAGAGTTTCATCATGTTCTTATTTCAATGGGAAAATTTGTCAGGAGAAACAACCCTTAAAGTGATCCATCCATATCTACTGCATATCTGGCAGCAGAGTGATGGTTTAAGGCTTGTTTGATACCTCAGACCCTTGATGACTTTCAGCCATTTTACCAACCATGTATTCCATACTGTTCCAGCATAATCTACAGCTAAATCTAGTCCCACCACCAAATTCCCATAGAGATCCATTCAAATGTAGAGATGTTATAGTATCGCTTGTAAGAGTACCAGAAAATAAGATATCTAGAGCCTTTTGATGTTGTTGGGTAACAGACATCAGGAAGTCATGGCATGCGAAGGATATGCGACCAAAACTTTAAAAATGTATTTAAAGGCACAGTCAACTTAGTGTGTGTAAACTTCTGACCCACTGGAATTGTGATATAGTGAATTAAAAGTGAAATAATCTGTCTGTAAACAATTACTTGTGTCATGCACAAAGTAGATGTCCTAATTGACTTGCCAACACTATAGTTTGCTAACATAAAATCTTTGGAGTGGTTAAAAATGAGTTTTAATGACTTCAACCTAAGTGTATGTAAACTTCCGACTCCAACTGTATGTATTGTATAATAAGCTTGAAAAGGCATGACTGCATTACTTCCAAGTAAAGACCCTGTTCAGTTGATTAGTTTGTAGCTCAGGTTTGTATCTCTGAGGTTCCACTGCAAGAATAAGAGGGGAGGAAAGCAACAAGGCATGGAAAGCAACAAGGCATTCCCACAAATAAAATGTGATAAAAATGTATGTCGGGGGTGATTGACTCTGCAAAAGAGCAAATCTAAATATCAAAAAGATACAAGTTTTTTAATGCAGGACACAGGAAAACAAATGGCCGTGTTGCCTGTACTGGAATTGAGTTAACACTCAACAAACAGGCTCTTATTTGAAAGGCAATCTTGTCTTTTAAAGACAAACGTATACATAGGCTTTCATAATTATTCAACCTCTACATTCTTTACTATTGGGTAGATTCACAAGATTCACAATAAACCACCCTGACCATCAAAATCAAGCAAAACAGCATGGAGAGTGAATCACAGTATTTTATACTATCTATCTTCTGTCTTTCTCAGCCACTTCCCAAAACTGTAGCCCAGTTCATTACAGGGAATAAAGTATATACGACATGGACCAGTATGTGGGCATGGCTTACAGCTTGCATCTAACATTAAACAAACCTTTCTGAATCTCTGACCAGCCCTGTTTTGGTCATTTCTATACCAATTTGTGTTTATGTGAACATTACAGAGCAAAACACATTGACCAGCAAACCTGGTAAGCAAACGTTGTTAACAACACAGAATCCTGGGTTAAACATCAAAACTGAGAATTGGGGGGGGGGGGGGGGGGGGGGGTGCAGAGGAGCAAGCTAAACAAAACCGATATGAGACATGATGAATTTGAACACTTAGTGTCTATAAGCATGAGGTCTAGAGCTTGAATGATGCTGGTTGGGAGAAAACAATGACAGCTGCACAGTGGCAGGTGCACCCCGTGGTTAACTAGCAGGTGGACTCATATAGATCATTTATGAAATGCTGTATTAATTAAGACACCCTGCAGCCTGTCAAACCCCAAAACATTATCGCAGAGACCATCTTCTGCCACTCAAAATACAACATGGCATCATTTCCCATCCCATGACTCCCAATGCTCACAATTCCCTCAATGTACCACCTGCTTTCAACAACTTCTTCCTTTACCTGTGGGTGTCATTTATCTTTTTATGCGAGTATGACCTCCCATTACTGGTTAATGTAGCTGATAAATCCCTATGTTTTTTTCTAGAGCAAATTAATGAATGGATAGACAGAAATTTTGTTAGCTACACGGACAGATAAAATAAGACTGGGTAATAGAAGCATGACAAATAAGAAGTTGAAAGCCATTATGACAAGAGAATATAGTAATATAATATAAGTATAGTCATTAAGCAGGCTGCCTGACGTTGGCAAGCACTCTGACGAGGGTCCTGACAAAGAAAACAAAAAAACATTTTAATATTGTTTCAAATGTCACTCTTTTTCGGCTTCTGTTCTTTTCAGTTTTCATCAGTTATGGCTGAGAAAAAGTGGATTTCAGGTCTTTGAGGACGAAAGAGCAGATTTATCTCTGTCGCCGGACAAGATTAGATCAAAGCATTTCACAAAAAAAGCCATCTACGTTCATGCATCAAAATTAGAACATAAAAAAAATTACGAAATTACGTTTAAGCATCTGGCTGGTTATAATTGGTAAATACTGTAGTGATCAAATTATTTTTATTTTGGGAATAATAAAAAATGAAAAATAGCAGGTTACTTTGATCGATGAGAAGATATGAAAGAGCAAACAAGCTATTGGATGGTCCCTCCTGTAGCTGTAGAGAGCCTAAATTATGCATGCAAACATCAGACCGTATGCGAGGACATCAAAGCCAAAAAGTGAATATACAAAAATGTGTATGTTCATAGGATCAAGTTGTAGGTTATGAATTTTCATTCATTGTTTCGGTAATCTATAAAAAATGTTTCATGATTAACTCCAAGAATATGTGTGTTGATCTTTAAAGACCTGGCAACAGCATATTTATTTTTTTAAATCAATGTCAAAAGTATTGACAACGCTTCAGGCCCAAAATAAAGCGTTTGGAGAATTGTAACTTCTTATTAAAGTATTGAATATTAAATCTATTATGGGAGTTCTGGGACCTACAGAACCTACAATGCAGCACTATCTATAGAAGAATCAGTTTACACTACATAAATGTGCAAATTATATTTAGTTATATTTTTATTAGTTCAGAATTTTACCTTGAAAAACTCTTAAGCACTTAATATAATTAATATTACATAGTTAATATAATTAATAATATAAAATTATTTTGAAATGAGAAATTCAGAAGTTCAGTTGAACATTAATATTTGGTCGCATATCCTTTGCATGCCATGACTTCCTGATGTCTGTGACCCAACAACATCAAAAAACTCTTTATATCTTATATTCTGGTACTCTTACAAGCGATACTATAACGTCTCTGCATTTGAATGGATCTCTACGAGAATTGGAGGTTGGGACTAGATTTAGCTGTAAATTATGCTGGAACAGTTAGAATACATGATTTGTAAAATGGCTATAAGTCATCAAGGGTCTGAGGTATCAAACAAGCCTCAAACTATCACTCTGCTGCCAGATATGCCGTAGATATGGATGGATCACTTTAAGGGTTGTTTCTCCTGACAAATTTTCCTATTGAACTCTATGGAAAAATAAGTCAGGAGAAGAAACCCTTAAAGTTATCCATCCATATCTACTGTATTTCTGGCAGCAGATTGATGGTTTGATACGTCAGATCCTTGATGACTTAGAGCCATTTAGCCAACCATGCGTTCCATACTGTTCCAGTGTAATTTACAGCTAAATCTACTCCCACCCCCCAATTCCCGTAGAGATCCATTCCTAATGCAGAGACATTTTGTATCGCTTGTAAGAGTACTAGAAAATAAGATATCAAGAGTCTTTTGATGTTGTTGGGTCACAGACATCAGGAAGTCATGGCATGCAAAGGATATGTGACCAAATATTAATATAAAAAATGTAAAGGCACAGTCAACTTAGTGTATGTAAACTTCTGACCAACTGGAATTGTGATATAGTGAATTAAAAGTGAAATAATCTGTCTGTAAACCATTGTTGGGAAAATGACTTGTGTCATGCACAAAGTAGATGTCCTAACTGACTTGCCAACACTATAGTTTGCTAACATGAAATCTGTGGAGTGGTTAAAAATGAGTTTTAATGACTTCAACATAAGTGTATGTAAACTTCCGACTTCAACTGAACATGCATTAAGTAAACATTTCTCATTTCAAAATAATTTTATATTATTAATTATATTAACTATGTAATATTAATTATATTAAGTGCTTAAGAGTGGCATCTTTAGTTAAAATTTTAAACCGACTAGAATTAAGTTGACAAGACACTGAGCAGATTGTGCTGTTAAAAATAGGGCATTGAAGAAATTAAGACTAAAGAATTAATTCTGAAGAAAGTCAATTACATACAAAAGGGCAGTTTCTGTTAATTGAGCCCAGACTCCAGTAAATTAATGAGAAATGAGAGTCTCTTGTTCTGTTGGGAAATTGCATGGGGCTCCATTTCACAAATTAAATGCATTAATCAATTTTTTCACTTGGGAGTTTGAGTTTTCCTCTTTATGGTACGTTATGGCCAAGCATGAGTTATCTCCCTGTTTATCCAAAGTCAAAGTGAAACTTCCTGCAGAGCGTATTCTCAAATGTACACATGACTAGTTCTAATGTTCAATTTCCTGGTGTGAAATTCTGCAGCAGCTGTTAATTTGCATGTGATGGGATTTATTTTATAAAGATAACAACAGGAGCTGAAAACGGTTTCAAAACAGTATTAAATGAAATATAGGCCTAAATGTTGAAGTGCCATACAAAAGCTGAAACTATGTTCCACTCCAAAGTGGTGACATCTGGTCTTTTGCTGCCAATCAAAAATGTCCTTTGATTTGATCCTTTATATTGTTTTAATGGATCTTTACCAACTACACCAATCTTCAGATATTTTGTAGAAAAAAACACTGAATAGTTTTAACCTTTATTAACAATTATTTTGATTAGATTTTGGTTAGTACTTGCATATATTTAAGTGCACTGGATGCAAATATGTCTACTTGTGCTTGCTTTTGTAAAGATTCTGGTGAAATCATGAACTCTTACTGAGCACTGAATAGAACCCTTATCTTAAGAATACTGCAAATAACCTTTCCTAGACACCATCCAATACTGGCTTCTCATCTTCTCTCAATCTCTCTCTACAGAGACATCTGCACTTATACAACATACTGGAGTATTGAATGGATACAATACAGTGCAACAACAAGTGTTTTAATATTGTAATGAGTCTTATTTTCTTTCCTCTAAAGTGAAATATATTAGCTTGTTTTAAGTTACTGTGAAATGTGAAATTCTTACCCCACTGGCAAATCTTCACATTAGTAAAACTGTCACCCCATTGGCAATCTTTTTGTCTTATTTAGCAAAAACAGAAAGAGAAATAAGATTCTAAAGTCTAAATATAAGCTTTAAATGTTTGTTAAAAATGTTTTTTTTTTGCAGTGTATATTCCTGAACAACAGGCCTACCATGAAGTACACTGACTGACCAGAACACCGCTCCTCTGCTTCAAGAAAATGTTTTACTACCTATAGAGAAACAATGGAAGGGGAAAGAACGCGGGACTATACTGGACTACTTTATAAACATCTCCATAAATAAGTCAAAAAATACTCCACTGATGAAGGAAAAATGATCTCACTTCACCATGAGATAAGACAAAAAGCACAAAAACCAATTAATGAAATAAAATAAAAAAATTAAATGAATGGTAGCAATAATAAAACCATAATGTACCAGGGCAATGAAAGGTGAGTTTTTCATGTGGTTGATGTCCCAGTTGAAGAATGATTTATTTACACCAATATTTTAGTATACCAAATTTGTGTGACTGCAGGCTGTAAAACTTTTCATATGGCAGATATGTTCATGCACACATATACAGCGAGCGCCATAATTAATTGGACAGCGACACATTTTTTGTTATTTTGGTACTCTGTACTCTAGCACTTTGAGTTTGAAAGGATACATATTTTCTGGTACTCTACAAGCAATACTATAACTTCTCTGCATTTGAATGGATCTCTATGGGAATTGGGGGGTGGGACTAAATTTAGCTGTAAATTATGCAGAAACAGTACGGAATACATGGTTGGTAAAATGGCTGTATATCATCAAGGGTCTAAGGTATATCTCCTGACACATGTTCCTATTGAACAGGAGAAGAAACCATCCATATCTGGCAGCAGAGTGATGGTTTAAGGCAGGGGCTCTCAAAGTTTTGGTGACTGAGGGCCAATTTAGGGAGCCTGCATTGGATGGAGGGCCACACAATAATAATAAAAAATACACTCATGAAATCTAAATTAAGTCCAAAACTGTCCATTTTGTTCATTGCAGATTCCGAATGTGTACTGGGGGGAAAAAACGTTTACATTTTGCGAAGTTACAGGAGAGAATCTCTTTAAATAATAAGCAATCTATATATATAACAAATAATAATATAAAAGGGGGCTCTCCATTTTGTCAGTCTCTGGGCATCTTGCCCTCTTTAAATCTATTATTCTCTGCATGACAACGTCTGTTTTCTTTACTTGAATTTACTTGAATAATTAACAAGCAAACGGTCTATGAAACAACAATGTCCCATAACTCCCGTTTAGTCGATCTCTATGCATCTATCTCCATGTAACAGCGAGAGAAAAAAACACGCTGGAAGTGCTGGCTGATGAACAGAGAATGCCTCTGCAAAACACAGAAGATAAATTTCAGTTTCAGCAAGCAATTATACTGTAAATATTAATGATAATAAGAAACTGTCAGAAGTCCAACTATCAAACCTTCTTGATAACTCGCTAATAGTGCAATGTCCGCTTTAGTTGCGAGGTGCCGCCAGTCACTGTGCCACCGGTAAAACATTTAAAGGAACAGTACTGTATTAAAATGGACCATTAGTGATTTCTAATATAATATGCATTTCCTTTCATGTGGACTAAACGTGGGCTGCACAAAATGTCTTCAAGGGCCGCCATTGGCCCCCGGCCCGCACTTTGCGAAGCCCTGGTTTAAGAAATGTTTGGTACGTCAGGCCCTTGATGACTTAGCGCCATTTAGCCAACCATGTGTTAAATCTAGTCCCAGCCCCCAATTCCCATAGAGATCCATTCAAATGCAGGGAAGTTATAGTACTGCTTGTAAGAGTACCAGAAAATAAGATATTAGAAGTATTTTGATGTTGTTGGGTCACAGACATCAGAAAGTCATGGCATGCAAAGGATGTGACCAAATATGTTAAATGATTACTTTATTCTACATTATGTTAAACTGTACAATATTTTTTGATGCCCGAAAATGGGGGGACTATATAAAAAAGGTTCTATAATTTCTAAACGGTTCATCTGATATGGAGGAAAATACCCTCAAATTAAAGCTGACAGTCTGCACTCCAACCTCATTGTCATTAAATCCTTTCAAACTCAAAGTGCTAGAATACAGAACCAAAATAACAAAAAATGTGGCACTGTCCCATGAATTATGGTGCTCACTGTATTAGCCTCCACATTTTAATGATAAAGATGCACAAAATTGTGCTAAACACAGAGAAAAGACACACATATATGACTATGAACTAGTCTGTTTGGATCACATCATGGTCACTTAGCTTCATTCAAATTAAGGTTCAGTGCATGCAGTGTTGCATACATAATAATGATTCAAATTTACGGTCTATATGGCAGACCAGAGGGCAAAGACAGAATGGCTGAAGTACTTTGTTTAACACACGGTCATACTCTCATTATAGAGATAAATAACACAAAGGCTTAGGAGTCATTTGCAAAACAGCTTTTATCGTGTTAATGCATTTCCCAGCAGGCAAAACTGTTCACAAAGATAATAAGAACAATTATATCATTAATTGAATAGCCCAAAAGGGGGAAATTATACTTATTTAGACTGTAAGGTGTCAACTATGTCTTCCAAAAACAACTGCCACCTTAAAAGAAGGAGCACCCACTCCAAACATACACTCACTCCTAAACATAATTTCATAGGGCCGGATTCAGAGATGGCCAACTTAAGTCAAGTGCGTCACCTGCGCGGATTTAATGCGAGTTGATTTACGCTGTATTCTAACTTGTGTTGCGCAGATGCTTATCTCAAAATGTGAGCGGTAGCTACAGGGCATGATATTCTAATTACTTGTTTTTTGTACCTGCCCACCCGGGTTGCCAGGTATCTACAATAAAATGTTTGTGGGGTTATGCGTTTTCAACTTGTCAGTGACAGTGCCTATAATAACCGCATTTGCCTTTTTGAAAATCCTGCCTTTGTGCATCGCAGTTGCTCTTGCGTGACGGGGTACAGGCATGCAGTGAACATATTAATACATTGCATTGATAAGATCATAGCTTCTATTGATGACTAGGATGTAACAATTACACAATCAAAAAAATAATCACTGGACAGTGGTTGCACGCAATATTACTAAGTAAACAAATAAATCCTTGGATTTACTTTAAAAATAATTTATAAATATTTTTTTACGATTTAGCCTACCTAATAAAGTAATGTACAGTAACATAATAGCCTAGATGCGACGTCTTCCACTTAACGAGTTTAAGTCACATTTATTTTACATATTTTTCTTTTTATGACAACTCTTTGATAATTGTAAGTAGGCGAAGCAAAGGAAAATAAAACCAATACTTTTTTTCGAAGAACATGCACTCATTCTAATATCCATTTTGGCGAAAGATGCTGTATTTTTCATAATCATCTATTGGCGGCGCTAGACATAAAGTAAATTTTTTTCCCGAACAAAGTTGTGCGAAAAAAAATTATTACGTTTAAACTCTGAATACGCGTATCTTGCAGAAACGCCTACTTTTCCATCAAATCTCCACCCCGCGCACGTAATGGCGCGTATGTACTGGAGATATGCTTAAAACAGCTGATAAGTCTGAATCACAAATAGCTTAAGCTAGGCGGAATTTCGGGAGTAAGTCCCATTTGCACGTACTTATCTCAACTCTGAATCTGGCCCGTAGGATATGACAATCTTTATGCTGAAGGATATACAGAGCTAAAAGATGGCGTCTTTGATCAAACATCTAAGAACAAGAGCATGCGACTCTTACAACCAAAATAAAAACACATCATACTGTACACTCAAGAGCTTTCTTTTCAGACTCAAGACCCAAGTGATTTCAGTCGGTACTCCAGTAAATTCTACAAAAGTTAAACAGTAGCATTACCTCAACCAGATGTACATTGATCGAGATAAAAATACAACTTATTAGAGATTTTTTTTAAAAACAAACATATTCTAAAATTTATAAAAACAATGAGGTCACAATGCCAATAATCATGCCCTAGCTCAAGATGTGGAGCTTTAGAATATAGAGTTATGATGGTAAAATAGACCAATCCTCAGGGCAATATCCCAGGTGGGAAAGAATAATGCTTGCTGCGAATTACCATCAATTTTTAAACGTGTTAGTAATTAGGACTATCACAGTATACGGACAAAAGCTTCTTCATGGAACCTTGTTAAAATGATAACCACAGAATTACTTCCAAGCCCATCAAAGCTCATTCTTCCCACTACTAATAATCAGCCATATCAAATGCTTCACTTTTTGCAATCTAAATCTAATCAACAGATAACCACAGTTTACCAATACAAAGAGGGCTTTTTTGCCCTTAGTATATCGTCTCAGTAACTGCTGGGCATGACCCATGGTTCTAAGTCGAGGGATGTGCAATGAAGGAGTCTACTCAATATGCAGGTTACGCAGTGAGGACTGTTACCTTCAATAAAAGCATAAATTATTCAGCTGCTGCTTTGCTGTACAGAGAGACCACAGGCTTGTATAGAAGGCCATACTACATTGTAGTAGTTGAAATACAGGTTGAATGAATTTAAAGACAAAAAGCAAGATGGATAACAGTAGACCTAATCACTCCAGTACATTGAAGCAAAGTAATCTGTTGGCCAGTTTTCTAGAGGCAAATATATATGAGGCATTGCTTTAGAAATCGCACAAAGTCTATTTGTCTATATATAAAATTTGCTACTATAGACATTTATCATGTTTATACAAGTGGTTTGTGCCATATTTGGTAATTATAAATAGGGCCCAGAGAAATAATTGTGTAGAAATAATTGCATGCATTTCAGTCCTCCAACTAAGTCTCTATATCAAGTGTCAACCAATAATTCAATTAATTGTAGCAATCACTTCAGTTAATCATTCATACTTAATCGGGCCCATGAGAAGAATGATGCAAATAACACCATAACGGAGATGTATTGTATTTCCCACATGTGGAAAATATTGTACTTTATTAACAATTCAGTGAAATCCACCAAAATTGCACATTAAAAAAAATACATTTTCATTCAAAAATCCCTGTGATTAGTTCTAATGTGCAGCCTTCTCTGAAGAACACGTGGAGATCTTGAATCATTCCAAACGGCAGAACCTTGATATCCTTAGCTTTGTGCTTATGGACTGCCCTCGTAAATTCAGACCACAGGTTTCCAATACGGTTTAAGTTCAGAGAAGGCCATTGCAAAACGTTGATTTTGTTTTCACAGAACCAATTCTGTGTGGATATTGCAGTATGTTTGGGGTCACCGTCTTGTAAGGTCCACCTATGACCAAGTCTGGCAGAAAAAACTAGGTTTTTGATGAACAAAGTATCGGGTGGAATTCATGCCACTGATCTTAACAAGAGCTCTGGACCACGGGTAGAAAAACAGCTCCAAAGCATCAATGATCCACCACAATATTTGATAGTAGGTACGTGGTGCTTTACCCGGTAAAGACAACGTTACAATGTCTCTGTTGAATCATGATTTAAATCATGCTTTCTCTCACTACACTCGTTCTCTACCCATTTTCACCCTC
The DNA here is from genome assembly GCA_022702515.1 of Ilyophis sp. 1 JC-2022. NCBI lineage: Eukaryota > Metazoa > Chordata > Actinopteri > Anguilliformes > Synaphobranchidae > Ilyophis > Ilyophis sp. 1 JC-2022. The sequence continues at coordinate 110,121,078 of CM040403.1, forward strand.
ACCTTTGTGTGTGTGTGTGTGTGTGTTATGCTTTTGTATCTATAAGTATTGGTCTATTGCAATCTTTGTCCTGTGGTCTAAATATAAGTTGCAAGATGTACAAATCAATAAATCCATAGGTGTTCAATGTATACCAGAACAATATTGTTTTATTTTGTCACCAGTCTTAGTGGAGTTTGTACACCCATGTTTATCTTCATCTACATCAATCCATAACTCTGTGATTTTATCATCTTGCACTAATACACACCTAATAATTAGTCCCAAATTATGTCATTAGTCGTGTGTCTAGGCTGATTGCTGAACTCGGGAGTGTCTTTAGTGATACCCTCAGGATAACTGCTCAAACTTACATTGAGAGCCCATTCGGCCACATGCTTGATTATTTCTCTGGGCGCTTCTTGTAAACCTTTCAATACCGTGAAAAGCACCCGATCACAGCCAAGAAGGGAAGTACTGCTCATAATGTAGGCTATCATTCAAGATGTTGTCTCCCTGCGGTAGTGCACAGACAAAATGCTTATACCAGCACAAATCTGCTGATTCACAGCAATGAACAATGACAAGATTTTTCAAACTTAAGAAACACAAAGTAGGTCTGCTCTTTTTAAATTCATTATTTCATTTTCATCATGTGCATCATTGTAACATCCCATAATTATCAGCTCTTCTGACTCATGCACTATATGACCCACAAAAACACATTTAAGAAATGTGCTGTCACTGTATTAACTTAAAAAAACATAAATGGCTTCTAAGGGCCATTTGTAGGTAAATATAGTGGTCATGTGTAAAAACAAATACACTGCCTGGCCAAAAAAAAAAAGTCACGCTCTAATATTTCGTTGGACCACCTTTTGCTTTGATTACGGAGTGCATTTGTCGTGGCATTGTTTCGACAACCTTATGCAACGTCACAACATTTAGTTCCGTCCAGAGTTGTATTGACGATGGGAGAGTCAAACCACTCCGTAAAGTCTTCTCCAGCACATCCCAAAGACTTTCAATTGGGTTAAGGTCAGGACTCTGGTGGCCAATTTATGTGTGAAAATGATTACTCATGCTCCCTGAACCACTCTTTCACAATTTGAGCCAGATGAATCTTGGCATTGTCGTCCTGGAATATGCCCATTGATGGGATAACCTGGTCATTCAGTACATTCAGGTACTCAGCTGACTTCATTTTATTGCTGCATAACGTTGCTGAGCCTTGACCTGACCAATCGAAGCAACCACAAATCATAACACTGCCTCCAGAGGCTTGTACGGTGGGCACCATGCATGACGGGTGCAACGGCGACTATATTTTTGGCCAGGCAGTGTATAACAAGTGCATTGTGAAGCATTATGTGAATGAAGCTACGTCCATTTTATGTGTAAAGCAAAAGAAGCACATGTTGCATCCTATCCACCTCCACACATTATAGTGTGTAGCCTAGCCCTCTTGAATTGACCATGAAATCATCCTCAGTTTATCCAGTTTCATCAAGTTGATTTGTGTGCAATGTACAGACTTCACCACAGCGAATGGGCAATGATGCTATCCTACAGTTACAATGCTACCTTATTTCAAACCAAGAACAATAAACTGCACACAGAAAAAACACAAAGATTAAAATTCTTAGAAAATAAGACATGGTGTGTACTCTGGGTCTTGAGCCATAAACATAACTATTTTAACAGAATCAATTCCCATGCAATTTATGACAGGTGAAAGCCCATTAACAGACTAGGGCTTACCCCAAAAACAACTACTGAACTGCTCAATGCAGTGGCTTGATTGTGCAATTAACCTCTATGGTGTGTGGTCACCCTCATTGACCCCACACCCCCATATTTCATACTGTATATAAATATTATGCATAGACCATGCAGTTTTAGTGGAGTTGCTGTTGTCAATCCTGGCTGGCTTCCTACACACTCAATTTGCGCTGCTAGTATAAATCAGTGACCAGTCGTCCCCCAAAGCGCTTGTGTGGGCTTGACTGAATGCTGTCGCAGTGCAGTCATGCCCAATTTACAATGGCCATGAAGCGGAACTCATTCACTTTAAAGGAAGAGCAGGGCAGTGTCTTACACGGCTCTGGGTGAACTCTGTCCTGTCCACGCATGGCGGTGTCAGTTGTGTGCTCCAGTTGAACATTTCACGGTTGAGCGCGCTGCATGCCGTCGCCTACCTTCCCTCTAACGAGAAGGTGGTTCTTTTTACACATTCAAGCCCCGTCCACTTATAGGTCCCCGTGTTGTTTGTGGGTCGAGGGAATGCTTCACACACGCGCAGACGCACACTTTCTGGATCTGGCATCATCTTTTTTAAAGATTATTGCTCTTTCCACATGGCTAGGCTGTTTACCCAGGTCGAACAAACCAAAATCCTTTTAGTCTAATATTCTCGCATTGTGCTCTCAATCGCACACCTTCACTCTCTCGCAGGACTTCTCTCTATTGGAAATCCATGCCATCAGAGCTCATTAATGAGCATCATATTCCTTTGGAGGAAAGCAGGGGGATTGGAGATGGATTTCCATCACTTGTAACAACTGCAAGAAGAAGGTTTTTATCGTGCCAAACACAAACAGCATGGAGCACATTCCAGTTTAAAAAAATCGACTGTTGCACAGAGCAACACTCCCATCCATTCAAATGACCCACTCTTATGTACTGCATTGTAAATCTATCTAAACATCTATTAAATTGTGACATGTATTCGAAAATAAACCTGATGAATATTGTGTATAGTGCCGTATATCTTACACTGTTTTTAATAAATGATATTTGTAAAAAAAGAGGCAGTTTCTCTTTGGCAGTTTACCTGTAGCAAAATTAGTGGAACAATACAGCATGCTGCCATAAACAGGTCTCTAGGCAGCCTCTTTTTATGGGGCAATATGAAAGGAGGAGCTACACAGCTTCAGTGATGAACGCTACACAGCTTCAGTGATGAACGCTACACAGCCGCTACACATTTTCACCCAGTAGATTGAATACACTGCATCTTGCACAATTTGTCGTGTAGGTTTAAACCACATGTGCAGTGCTCCCCTGAGATTTATTTTTATAGGCAGGGAAGCCAGGTTCCCTGACAGGGCGGCGGCAGCAGCAGCAGCCCAATGAGCCTGCACCCTCCTGTGCAGTGTAGCTTTGTCCTTTGCCCTGTGTCTACTCTGAAGAAAGAAAAATCTGATAACAGTGCTCTCTTGAATCTGGGCTATTTAGAAGTGCACACTTCAGAGGAAAGGGTGGAGAACTGGGATAGCGTAGAAGCCTCATCAAGTCCACAGACAATTCTGAAAATAAACAATATACGTTTTCCAGTAAGAGTCTTTAAAATCATTGAAGTTCGCTGATTAATACAAAGAATTACCAAAATAAGAGACTATAAGTGTCTGTTAAAGTTCTTTGGCTCTGCTGCCATATGGAGGCCGAACTTGTCCTCTATATGCCTGGCTAGGGACCTCAATATAGCTCCTGTCAGCATAGACTCCATCAGCTGCTTATTATCCAAGTAGCAGCTATGATATTTGCACTGGAACATAGCTACCCATTTAAATAGATCATCACATTTCAACCACTTAAATGATCAAAAATCAATAATTAAAATTAGAAAAGGAAATTCCTGTGTTTGTGTTTGTACACAACAACAAGCGCACCTTAAACATCACAGCACTTTCTAATATCTTACAGATCTTCCGACAAGCGGTTTGCAAATTCCTCAAATAAGAACCCAGCAGATTAGAGAGACTTCAAAACAGTAGGGGTCGGAGAGCTATTTGTGCACAACATGATAAGGATTCTGAGGTACTTAGGCTGGATGCAGTTTCAAGAACTGGGGCGTATACTATGAAGCAGGATTTCTGAGTTAGCTGGATAACTGCACTGAGGAAAAGCCGGAACAGCTCTTTTTACATGAGTCCATGTTCCAGATTGCAGAGGGTTCCAGGTTTTACTCAGTGCAGTTATCCAGCCAACTCAGAAATCCTTCTTCGTAGTACCCAGAAGTAAAATATAAATGTAAAATGTAACACTTTTGCATTTTGGCTAAAGTTTAATTTTGTGATCTAATGTTTGCGAATTGTCAGCAATTCTATAGTTGCTGAAATTAGTCTGAGTTTTAGATTTATTTGTGTACAATCCACAGCCTATTGGAAATATTTAAATTGAATAGCTGCATGTAATGTAAGCCAAGTGGAATGCAACTTTCAAAAATCTAAGAACTGTATGTTTGAGTTGTTTTTTTGTATCCATTGTTATCCATCCGCTATTATTTTATTGCATGACCAACTGCAACTATCATTTTGTTACCGAGTAGATGTGCTCAACACACTTCATGTGATTTTCCGACCAATACATCAATTTTGATGACAAAGTATTGGATAACGAACAGACTGTAGGTATCGGTGGCAAACATTTGACCCCATCAGCAGCTCTGTGAATCTTTTCTAGGGGCACATTTCCCTGGAGAAGACAGGAGAATGCATGGGGCAGCTCAAGTTGCTCATCCTGCTAAAATGTGGATGGAAATTGGTTAAAGAAATTTAGTTAGCAAAATTACTTTTCCCACAGCATGGTGATAATGGTATGCAGGTATGTAGAAAAAATACTGAAGGCTTACGAAAATGTGAGTGTGTTGGTGCAGTCAGAATTTATTAAGCAACAGTAATTGGGTGGATGGGGAACAGGTGTACTGGATTTTACTTTGAAATCCTCATGAACCCCCAGGTTCCCCATTTGTCAGTTTTCTATTACAGTTACACTTTTTTAAAATTAATCAAGGCAGTGCTGTTCACTTCTGTGTAGCTGAACTATGGCATGCAACGTTTCACTGATGAATAATGGCCAAAGTGCGGACATTTTAGGAAACATTACTTTTATGAAACGAGGCTGTGAATGTGACTTGAATACTGCCCCCGACATCTAGTAGCACTTAATAACAGCGCCTCTTCAGCACAGCCATCTACATAAAATATATGCAAATGTTCATGACTGAAATTAAACCTGAAGTAGGCAATTATTATTTATTTTTTTAATATATATTTTTTTAAATATCAGGGAATGGTCATGCTTTGTTGGAGGCAAGAAAGAGCTGCTGTGAGAGAAATCCAGCACCATACAATGCGTTTATACCCTCTAATACTGCATTGTGAAACTGGGGATTCGGCCCCAAATTTATAGTTTCAGAAAGTGGCTCATGACATGAACCAATCAAACAGATTGGCATGTTTCCATCGTGAACATATCAATGCGATTGACTTTGCGTGTTCACATAATAGTAAAGCTAGCATTGACTGTTGAGAGACTTTCACCCGCTCGTGTCTGCATCACCAAACGAGACTAAAGTCTGGAATAAGTTTATGTAGCTGGGGTCTTTATAAAATTGGTTAGCTATATACAGTGGGTTGAAAGTATTCAGCCCCCGTTGACTTTTTAATATTTTGCAGGGTACGAACATTTGACTAAAAGAAATGTAATCAGGCTTTTTTTGCTGGTATTCAACACAAACAACTTGTGTGAAAAATAAAATCTACAATTTGTTCCAAATTATTTATAAATATAAAACATAAAACAATCAATTCCTTAAGTATTCAGACCCCTTTCTTCATTGTACTTTAACAGCCATACAGGCAAAACGTTGTTCAAAACTGCACTTCATAAAGTGCCCAGACATCATGTTTAGATTGTATTTAAACACTTTAAATTGTATGTTCTTTTAAAATGTGTGTAAATACTGTATTTCCTGGTAACACAGACATGACAAGGTACCTTCTATGCATTGTAATGGCTCTGAATGGGATTTTAGAAAGAACAATAGACATTACATCATAACACTCAAACACATTATATGTGATATTGTTCACTCACGGCATTTGAGACCACTCATTTTATTTAAGGAACACCTGCATTTTACTGTACGTTTTCCAACTCTAGGATATGGTGGCAACCATAGCCTTTCTGCCTAGTTATGCAAGAAGACTGTTTGCATATGCCATTTCTCTTTGAATACATCGCAGGACCATAAAAACCTCATTTATGAGATTGAAAAGCACGGTAATAATTTTACTGCCAACCGAATAATTAAAGTACCTGTAGTATGACGTATAGAAATTCACTACTAAGCTCATAGTTACTCCTATTGTCTCCAAAGGCAAATAATGCCCTAATACTTTATTGTTAAAATACAATGTAAAAATTGTATTAGTTCCTCATAAAAAAAATATGTCTGGAAAAGCAGTATTCATTGTGCCAACCCATTGCCAATAGATATTTTATAAAACCCAGATGGAAGACAGTTTGAAAGACTTCAAAGCACAAGGCTATACAGTGTACAAGGTCATTTCCATATAAGAAAAGGATGCACGACATGAAGAGCAGAAAATGACTCATTACACTCCATAAGACTCTCCAGCACCATTGCTTAACCCATTAAACCCCAAATTGTTTCTCATTTACTCTGAATATACTGTTGTACATCGCCGATTATAGCTTCAAAAACAAGCTTTCAGAAATTGAACAACAATAACTGAACTAAAAAGAGAGGTACAAATTGCAATTTCATTTTATTATCATCTCCAGGACAACCAACAAGGATTCCTTCCTCCCTCAGGCTATTAAATGTGTATGTGATTCAAATACCTTCATTTCCACAGCTGCAGATTAGGCCTACTGTCATTGTTTGGAGCCGATACTGTCAGACCCCCAGTTCAAAAAACTACTGCACCAGTTTGAACACACATTGATACATATGCATGAATCACAGTTAGCCATGCAATAATTAGGATTTAAACAGACGTCTGCAGTGCTTTCCTATTCAATCAAATTTGAAGACTTTGAAGAGAGAAAATATGATTTTATATAAACATAACCAGAGATGTAATTATGTGCACCTCCTTGTTGATTGAATATTACCTGGAGAGCAAAAAGTCAGAACATTAAAAGGAGCACACTGGATTCAACGACATTACAAACCCAAAGAGAGAGCAAGACATTTATTTAATGACTAAATTTTCTACAATTTATTTTTATATGGTGTTAAATACATCCTGCAATACCTAACAGGCACAAGGTTCAGTCTGTACTGGTATAGAGTAGACGCCAGTGCAGAATCATCTATTAAACCATGCAAACAAAACCCCAGGTGCAGAGCACAAGATAAATGTCAGTGGTTGACATGGATGGCATTTTACCATAACTGGAGCAGAATTCAGTAAATCAAATGAAATTGTTAAAGATTTGAGCTGCAATAAATGTGTATGTAAAGCACCCACACAATTTATTCGTAATTTCCATGGCTCTTGAATCCATGTAATCTATGAATCATATGTTTCATTTCAATATACAAGTAGTCTATACGTCATTGCATACATCAACTGAATAAAATGATTTTTCAGGTTTCGAGCTAATGTAGACGCATGAAATCCCCTTGCAGAAAAGCCTCAAATCATGTACCATTTCTGTTTTTCACATTTCAGTTCCGCATTATACAAGCTCTCACATTATTCTCCTGCCACCCCTGGCTTCTATACTATTATTGGCTGCCAATGGATAAGGTCACAAGAAGTGTCTAGCCACCTGGAAGTCAAAGGTCCAGAGTTTCAAAAAAGTAATTTAAACAAAATCAGCAGCAACCATCAAACAATATGATAGGGAGAGGCATGACAGCTATATAGATTATCCGTTATTGGTGCTTAAAACTGTTAAGAGTTTACTGTTAATCATCATTTCTGAAGAACAAATATTAACATTCACATTGTGATTTGGAGCACCATATTGGAAGCGATCTAGATGGGAAAAAGATGCTCACTTCAAATATTTTAACCATATACCTCAATTTGCCCTCTGGTTACATCCATCCACTTTTGAAATTATCATGAGGATATTTTACACATTTAACAGCTCATTTCCATTTCAGCCAAATAAGACATCAATATCCTTCTCTCACACTCTTAAATGCAAATAGTTATCATTGAGATAGCTGAGTGCATTAGGTTAAAGGACATAGAGTACGGGCAAAATAATACCTTCTGTATACAGAAGAAGAGGGTAATCACACATCATGTTTCAATAATCACTGATTAGCCTTCTGTACATAACATCTTCAATACACTAACCACAAATCAAACTAAATGCCATACCCTACACACTCGACAGTACTGAAATATGATACAATACACTGTATATTCTGAAATATGTACAAACCTGCTCAACTATTTGGAAACTTTGTTCTAGGCACATGTTAATCTACAATGATAGGCTATATGAAATCATTGAAATTCATATGCTGGTATACCAACAGCAAGCTTGCTCAGTTCAGGCACTGAAAAATCAATGCTAGGTTTAGGACCATGGAAATGAGACGCAGCCGTCCAGAACCACTGTGTTCACAGGTTTTATTCAACATTGGTTAATAAATACTTACTCTACCACCAGAAATTACTACAAATTTTTCCAAAGTGTACTGCGTTTCGTAATAAGTACACTATGTATTGCGCGTGATCGACTAGATCTAGCAGGACCTGTGGATTTACATCAGTTCAAAAGGAAAAAAACTGACACACCCCTTCTACCCACCTTACATTATACTGTATGCATGCATGCATGTATGCATGTATGTATATATTAAGCTGTTACTTTTAGCATATACGCAGTGATATACAGTATATGGTGCCATTATGTACCCGCAATTGATAGCCGTACAATAATGAGTAGCCTATACAATACAGATTACAGAGAAGCCGCTGAAACCGATGTCGGACTACCGAGACTGCGGTCGGTGTTTCTCGCATATTCTGAGTGGAACAAATTAGAGTATTAAGCAAACGAAGCTCTGCAGTTAATGTACTTTCCAACAAATTACAGTGCATGTAGTAGCCATGTAGGCTACCCAACATACAGCGGCAATGTAGTCTAAATACCAGCAAATAAAGAAAAACAACATTTTATGTGCATCAAGAAAAGTGTGTATAAATACATTCACATATGAAGAAGTTGTGTGACTGCAAACACAATATGTTAAAGCAAACAGGTTGCTAGAGTCTGGGGTAGACTACTGGTAAAACAACAGACGCACGTACTGTTTCGCATTTGAACAGCATCTGCAAAGAATGTAAAAGTTTGCATGCTCTGTCCATTTTTACGCGTGAAGCCTAATTAAAACATAACACATCGCAGCTGTTTTACTCGTATGAAAAGCGTTGTAGCATATACTACCAACACGTTGTGAATATCAAAGCTACAAGTGTTATTCGGACAACGTGCAGTAGGTTAAATGACATATGTGCAGTTAACCCAAAAGCGAAAATAACTACATTAAGTGAATATTGCCGTTACTTTACCTAAAAACGAGGATGTCCCATGTTTCCTTCGTTCTCCTTCCAGAGTAAAAGCTTGGTCAGAATAATGTGTTTCTCCTCCTCAGTTTCCCTGCGTAGAAATTGAAAACCGATTTGATTGGCAAGCGCACACTGCACAGAGAAAACGAGGGTTATCGCCTCCCAGTTTGAAACTGAGGTTAGCACATCAGAAGGGGCGGCAGAGCAACTGAGTTTGGGGTAATTAAGGAAAATAGATAATTATATTTAAGCAGTAACAAATAAAAATACATAGCCGCGAGGTTTAGTCAAAATAGTTGACCATATCCGTAGTCAAATTATAGCAAATAAAAATGCATTTACAAATCGTATGCGATGCCTTATGCCAGTCATCACGAGCATTGCCTGCCTCAAGAGAGTTTTTTTGCGTGGGTTTCCATTAATTTCGATTCCAATTATTTACAGGGTTGCACAGAAAAGTAGGCTATTAGTAACCGCTGGGGTCGGCTGTCGCCAAAATGTATTTGCTTCCGTGAAGTAATTTCTGTACCCAGCCTAAGGCTATCATGGATTTCAGCAGAACAGTTACATTATGGACAAAATGCTAAATGCTTTTCTACAGTTAAATGCAAAAGAATTGGCACAGCAACACAATTTTTGCTTTGGCTTTGCACTCCAGCACATTGAATTTGAAATACAAAAATGAATATGCTGTTAAAGTGCAGACTGTCAGCTTTAATTTGAAGGTATTTACACCCACATCAAGAATGCACTGTTGAGCTCAGCAATTTTAGCAAAATCTGATAAACTTTTATCAAACTGTTCCTTTAACCCAGGGGTGCGCAACAAGGGCCAATCCATTTCAGGATTTTATGCCAACTTCTGCTCTTAATTATTTAATTAGCTCAATCATATCTTGAGCTGACATTTGTATAAGCACCAGCTACAGCTGCAGACTGTACGTGTATCCTAAAGATTTTACTGCGCTCAAGTACTGGAGTGAACCAGTGTAGTTTATAGAGCTGTCAGAATATTAAAACTAAGGTCATCGGTTGGAACAAAGACCAGGACCGGAGCTGTGCACCCCTGCTTTACAACCAGTTAATCACCCCTGGTAATAGTACTGTAAAACAAAAAGTACTGTAAATTGACATGTGTATACATCAAACTGTATAGAACAACATGTGGAAAATTTAGCAAAGTTTTAAAATTAGTTTTGAGTGAAATTATTCATTTAAATTCTTAATTAATGCAAAAAAATTAAGTCAAAGTGTTGAAAGAGCAAGTCTTTGGGATTACAATGACACCAAGCTACCGTTTTTACCATATACTGTCATCAAACTGTAGATCTCGAGGGTAGGTCAAAAATAAAGTGAAAATTGACACTTTGTCCCTAATTTTCGTAATGATGGTTTGCGTTTTCTTTCCTCAAAATTATAACAATGATCATTACTCCATAAGGTTACATATTGGGTGTCAACTATCAGATAGATTTGAAAGATCAAGGTTAAAAAGAGTCAATTTTCTGCCGGAATGACCTATTACAGGATAACATGATATGTCAGTATTTTACTTCATATCTGGCAACAGAGTGATGGTTTGGGGCTCGTTCGATAGCTCAGACCCTTGATGACTTACAGCCATTTAGCCAGCCATGTGTTCCATATTGTACCAGTGTAATTTACAGCTGAATCTAGTCTCACCCCCCAATTTCCATAGAGATCCATTCAAATGCAGAGAGCATATAGTATCGCTTGTAACAGTACCTGGAAATAAGATATCGAGAGTCTTTTGATGTTTAAGGGTCACAGACTTCAGGAAGTAACAGCATGCAAAGGATATGCGACCAAATATTAAATATTATACTTTAAAAATATGTTAAAGCAAAGGGTTTAAATGGTTCAGTTTTCAATTTTTAATACATTTGCAAAAATTTCTAAAAACATGTTTTCAACTTTGTCATTATGGGCTATTTTGTAGTATATTTTCTCAATCTATTGTAGAATATGTCTGTAATGTAATAAAACATGGAGAAGGTGAAAGGGGTGTTCAGACTTTCCGGCTTGACTGTATATATATATGTATATATATCTTATAACTACATCCATATTTCGGTGGTGGGCCACAATCACTAGCATAGCATAAAGGAAGTAGGAAGTAGTAGATGTGGAAACCAAAAAAAAGCACAAAGATTATTTTGGGTAGCGACAGTGGTCTGGAATTGTTTTGTGATGCTTATGGTTTCTTTATCAGACCTTGCTAACTCCCTGCCAGCACCGTAAACACAGTCTGGTCTCCTTTGGGGGTGCAATAAGGAGAACACTTATGTAAACCACCATACAGTGGTACTCATGGCTCATGACATTGGAAGACAGGCAGCTAAGGTTATTGTCAGTTATTTTCATCTGGCTGGTGACTAATAAATAAATATTTAACAAGTTATCCATATGAATCATCGGCAGGTTTGTGCAGGCTCCCAAGAGGAGGACTTAATTTGTTGTTGAGAATCCTCAGGAAAATGGCAATGTGTCTATTTCCCAAAACTAGTGCATGGAGGCTGTTGACTGAATTCAAGTTGTAATTCATATGCAGTGAGCTATTTGTGTAAACATAATGATTAAACTTCTGTTCATCTACTAATTCACAGGTGATCAACCAGGGATGTGGGAACTCCTGGTACATTATTGTATTTCATACGGGTAAAACACTTTACTACACACCAGTGCTGATACCTGTGCTTGCACCTCCTACACATTTAAATGGGATAAACACTTTCCGTGGACTCTCAGCCAGATGAGAGCGCAAAAGCAATTTTCAATTTTCTTGTGGGGCTTTTTTATCGTAGAACAGATAAATGTTTTTAATTTATCCCTTTACAAAAGTTAGAGCATGTTTCAATTAAAAATTGTTCAAATGACCCATCTAAAAGGTTAGAGTAATTTTACTTTGAAACATTTCATTCTAAGAACATGCATGTCCTGGGATTCATACCTGCATACATCACTCTTTTTCATTCTCAGTTATTTATGACAGAGCTTGGTGTGCCTATTCCAAATAACTTCGATAAACACCAGTCAAGTATACTTGCTGAACAGGATATTTTAAATTTATTCAACTTTGAAGGAAAAGTTCAGTGTAATGACTGGTGGTGAAAGTTGACATTAGTTTTTTTTTATAATCACTGCAAGTTTGGTTATTTTTGTTTGGGGCAACAACTCAGATCATTATAAGTACATGCACGGACGCACACGCACACACACATGCACACCAAGAGATAAAACTTTTTTTATTAAGGCATTTGAAAATTTTCATGCAACTCTTACATTGTTATATTGACATGAGTGACGTTATAATCACGTGTTAATCATATTAAAAATATATTTTGTAACCACAGACAACCCTCATCATTATGGCACCGGGTGCCATCATTACCTCCATCCGTGTTGCCAAGCACGTAACTAATTGTCAAACCATCAAGACAGCCTATCAAACAACTGCATGCTGACTCCTTGCTGCAATAATGGCGAGTCAGCCAACACTATCACTGTTTTTATTTCTGCTGAGGTCTGGACTTAAGAAAAGACAACTGATTATAACATCCCAGTTACTGGAACACAAAGAAACACCATGATGCCATGATTTTCCAAACAAAATAAATAGACAAAAGTAATATATTTTTAAATCTATTTAAACATGTAACAGTACAAAATGATCCTTATCCACATAACTTCAAAAAAGACTAAGCCGAAGACCGTAAGCAAAGACATTTTGAGCTTACGAGCTGTTAAAAGCTGAAACACTGTCGCCTGTCGTTTTGCTTTACCGCCACTAAGTGGCAGGCGTAGGCTAAATCAATTTGTTGGTTATGCTTAGGTCAAAGATTTGGGTCTTTGCTTTGGTTTCCCTTGGCTTTCGGTCTGGAATATGCAATTATGCATTGACCACATGGTTGAACTACAGAATTGTGGGTTGAACAATGGTTCTCCGTTTCATGCTGTGACGTGTTTTTACTTTTTTTCTCTTTTTTACTTCATGCTTCAAATTCTTCAGAATGCATGCTCATATATAGTTAATTTAGATGCTCAATCTAAACATTTTAAGTTTAATTTTTTTTTCATTTTAAGTTTAGATTTAGCCTAAATATACTTTCACTCAAGTGTAGCCAACCACAGCTCACGATGTCTAATTAAGTTACTCTCTCTCTCTCTCGCTCGTTCAACGCGAGCATTTTAGCTTTGTTTGATCATGTTAGCCGCATTGTTCACAGTCATGAATAACATATCGTAGATATATCCAGACTGAGGCGACTATGTCCCGACATTGCGGTCTTTGTTTTATGTTGAACATCTCTGGTTTAGTAAGCCTGGAAAAGCTGTATACTTCAGTCAATTTAGCGTGCACGTTGTCATCTACGACATAGTTTTCTTGAAACCACGATTATTAAAAATATAATCTTTGGCACAATCACGGAAATTAACAATTATAAAAACGTATTTATTCGCAAACACGAGTCTACCTGCTAAACTGGCCATTTTGCAAGCAAAATTAAAATCTCGCGATATTATCACACTCCCGCGAGCAAAGGCGCCTGTCTGACTCACTGGTTTCCTGTCTTTCCCAGTTGTTTAGTTAATGGCGGACGAGCAAACAAACGGCTAGCCCAATCTCCATTATAAGCCGGGAAAAGACAAGTTAAGAGGCGGGTAGATAGCTGAACTGTCTCTTGGGAGGACGTGTACGCACCAAGTGAACAAGAAAAATACTTACTGCTACAAGACGTTATCCCGCATTAGAGGACAAGCAAGACAGACAAGTTAGCTTGTAGCTGAAAGATCCACAGCATACATTATGAACGTTCAAACGTTACAGGATCCTGCGGCCTGAATACTTTTTGGTTTTGGATAACTCGTAAATCAAGTGGGAAAATATCTCAATTTGAAAAAGGAACCGAGGACGATATCACAATATAGCGTTTGTGAACTATTGCCTGCAGACATGCCGCTGTATCTTTTGAGAAGGTGACATCGGAAAGAAGCTGCTATCCGAGAACTGCCGCCGGACGTCACTAAGGTAGCAACCTAAGTAAATAACACTAACGGTAGCGACCTAGCTAACAAATCGGCTAGCCATATGGGCATTTAAAGAACTAGGTTACTAACTTACTAGCTAACCTGGTCACTGTTAGTGACTCGCGGTACATGCTAGGCTAGTTACATTGCTTTCCCTAGTTCTTATCTGCTGTGTCAGATATAACAATGAGATGAGTAACGTTAGGGACTTGGCAAGGTAGCAAACCTGTTAATAACAGAGGCGGCCAGTTAGCTGGCTAGTGCTACATTAACAACTAGGTAAAACTGAACAATATAGGTAACGTAATGTTTGCTACCTATTCGGGACAATGAAAATAATGTCATAGAATGTTTACTTGCCCATCTTTATTGCTGGCTAATGATAGCGGGCTTGATAATACTAACGTTAGGTCGTTGCTATGGAGTGTTAAGTAGTGTGACCTCAATCACGGTGGAGTTGCACAACACAGTAACACCGTTTTCTAAAAGTAGATGGACTTAACGTTAGTGTAAACAAGATGGGTGTTCGTGTCGACCTGGTGTTTCCATGGGAATTTGGGAGTTGGCTAACGTTAAGTTAGCTTCTGTAACGTTACTGTCGTCACCATATGAAGTAACTTACATACTTAACTACAGGTACAGATTGCGTATGTACACTAACGTGTTATCTAATGTTATCTTGTCCGGACCAGACTATGTTAACTAAAGTTATTAATGCTGTAGAAGCTAACGCTGTTTTACCTGGTAGAGACAAGTTACCGTTTTCACCTTCACCTTTTCAGCTAACGTTAGCTATGTGGGTGCATCAGAATGAGTTCCCTGTTGTAACGAGCTGACATCGGCTGACCTGCAGATACAAATATACAAATCGTTTTGGTGGTTGAACAGATGCAGAATCAGATATTGCATCCCTCTTGGCTGGTTTTCTTGACTTGTACATTAAGCCCTGTGCAATTGGCGACTGGTGCACTCTCGATAATTGATAAGTCTAAACAGATATACATTATTTTGAAAGTAAAGTATCCCCCCCACACACACAATACAATTTTTTAAGTAGCATCATATCTTCATATACTCTACAACGTTTATTCTTTAAAAATCAGTCTGAGCATTTAGTACATTTTTTTACAAGCTGCTGAAAAGGGCCTGGATGTCAAAGAGAGGGTGTGGCCTTTGAGGAGAGCAGGGCACCCTTGTGTGATCCCTTTCTTTATTTTGATTTGTCTGTGTTGTGTGTTTAGATGGATGCATTACCCAAGAAGTCAGCTATTGTCTGTAGTGTTAGGATGACAGTAACTCTGAATTACTGCCTAAATTGGTTTCAAGTGAACATAACTGAACACTGACGATGTCCTTCTGTCATTGTTAACCTTGCTCATGTCCTGTAGCAGGTTGCTGCCTGCATTTAAAGTCACTGAGTTAAATGTTTTACAAGAAGGGCCTCTTGTTGAATAAATTCATTGTAATGAAATTTGAAAACATAGAGCTGACAAATTGATTTCTCAAAGTTAATTGATGTGAGCTGCTGTACTGTCTTCACATTTATGCAATACTTAACTACGGGTACAGAAGCACTGAAATATTTATTTGTGAATATGGCCATTTTTTTGCATTTGCAAGTGTGATGGCGCTACACAATAGTCCCCAGGTTAACAGTGTTGTTTCTTCCATGCTGGGTTTTGTTTTGACTGTTGTTTTGTCACACTGATAAGTATCTCAGCAAAGACCTTCAAAGTTGACAAAGGAAAGGTGATCACAGCATTGTACTGATTGTATTAGTGGGGGTATAATTAGCTTATATTTGATCACTCATAGCAACTGCATGGATGGAACTGCATTCTGTACGTCAGGTAACAGAACATCAAATCCGAGCTTTGATACATGCTATCTTTGGAGAATTTGTGATCCACCCTTTTACTGTCCTTTTTGAATTGCAGTTTGATTAAGTGTGATGTGATTTAAGTTAGATAACTACTATAAGATGTCCTTTTTCATTTAACCTGTGTCCTGTAAGATGTTCTGACAGTTGAGAATTGCATAATCATGCCTTTTGCCAATGGAAGTATCCACAGCATTTCTGAGTTTTTTTACTGGCAACTTGTATCATGGTTGTTGTTATAGTTAAGAATATGACCTTCAATTATTAAACATGTCACTTCAGTGATTATTGAAAAGGTGAAGCAAAGATAAGGGCAGTTTAAAAAAACAAAAACTTTTGTTAAGCGTTTCACTTGTAACTGATGATCATTTATTCCAAAGCTAGCTTTTTGTCTGTTTTGCTTTGGGGTAATAATTATATTTATAAGCCAAATGCCAGCAAAACTGTTTTCTGAGACATGCTTTTAAAATAATTATTTTATTTTATTTTTTTTAAATACGAGGCCTATTAATAGCAAGGAACACCAATATTTGAATGCACTCATTGTTTTGGATGTCACAAATATGGATTGTCTAAACCCTTTTCACACAATGTCCGGCAGTGTTTAGGGGTCATGTGTGAATGAGAGCCAGACATCCATCCAGCTATGTTGTTTTTTACTTCTGCGGGGGGGGGGGGGGGGGGGAAAGGAATGTAAATAGAGCTTGTACACCAAATGAATGATAGCCAACATTGATTCAGTTCAATTCAATTTTATTTGTGTGGTGCTTTTTACGGAGATGCTGTCAAAAAAAAGATACTTTCCGGAAACAGGCGATAGGAAAATTAGGCAGGACAGAGTTTTTCAAAAACCCAGCAAATAAGGCAAAAAAAAAAAAAATAATACCCAGTGGAAAGAAAAAACACTCAGACGGTCACGAGAGAACCTCTCCAGTGAGAAGAACTCTCAGGAGGAGCCTTGTGCCTCACAAACGCTGCGTGAGCCAGTTCTGTAAATTGAGTTTCATTTTTGCTTTTGACTTTTTACACAAATAGCCCCAGATGGCAGCCCTACGCTTTATTTCCCTCAAGCATTCTCAACCCAAAGTAGCTGTACCAACCGGAGAATAAATGTCCATTTCAGAACTAATGAATGAAATTAAATCTCCTTCTTCTGTTTCCTTCATGTTGGATCCTCATCGACTATGCAACCACTGTATTTGCATATTTTAGTGATCCTTTTAATTGATCCTAGTCTAATGCGGACCATGTTTTACTGGCCAGTTAGTAAAATCTGATGACCCAGAGCCATATATTATGTGGACACATCTGTGTGCACCAGCATGAAGTTTTAATAGTTTTTCCTTCTTTCTTGTCCAACCCTGTTGCCACTAGGGTTGCAAAGGGGCGGAAAACTTTCGGTAACTTTCCGTAAATTTACAGTGGGAAGTTAAGCTCGGGAATTTAGGAAATTTGGACTAATTTTAATTGCAAAAGTTAGCCTATTACATAAATTAGTTGGAAAATACACATTACATGCTTTGGTTAAAACAACCCAATTTAATGCAAATTCAGTTGAATTTCAACACTGCATTGTGCATTCTTCCATTGCATGTGCAGTGCATTCTTTTATCACAACCACAGATCATTCTTAGCATCCTGCACACTACTGCAGGGCCCTCTGCATGCACTGTGTATTCTTCCATCACATGCTGAAATAATTCTCAGCATCCTGCACACTACAGCAAGGCAAAAGAGTACTCAAGTGAGTATGTCAGACGTGGGTGGAGTTTGGTTTCGGAAGTAAAGACTGAAAATCTGATTGATAGAATGAGCCGAAACGTTCCTGGATTAGCCTTTGTGGTATAAAGATATATATCATACGTCGCATGTTCCAATTTTTTACAATCAAGTAATGATTTAATGATTGTAGTCTGGTTTGTAGTCCACTTTGTAACACTACGACTACATATCCATTACTGCAACGCGCGGGTGGTTCTCGACCAATCAGATATCATCATCTCATCTGGACATTTTTGGCAGTGTATACCACCTTGCTAATTCGGCTATTTTACTTAATTGAACTGTCCGGAGGGAATTATGGGATGTCAAGTTTTTAAACAGTGCCAGCGCTGGTATATTCACAAAAAAAATATTAAAACGTAAAATATACTCAAAGCTGGTCCAGAAAAATGACATATTTTGCGAACGGGCATTATATTGAACAATCCAGGGAATTGATGGTAAGGCATAATCACGAGAAATGGTTTAAAAGTAAGTTTTAGTTAATGTCTATGGTCTAAATGAATGGGGAAGTCACTTCCGAAACCAGTGTGACATAGTCACTTGAGTACTCTATTGTGGCCACACTGCTGCATTTGAGCCCAAGGACTACATCAATTTTGAATGGGATTTTTTATTTGGGGGGGGGTTTAGGAAATACATTTATTTTATTCAACATTCATGTTTTTTGTTCAATGAAAGAATCCATTAAAGTTCTACTCACAAATGTTTGCATGGATGTCTGCATATGACGAGGTAAATACAGCCTAGTACAAATAACGCCAAACAACATTTTCAGTTTATTCCAGTTAATTCCCGTTTATTCTCATATATTCTCGTTAAAAAAAGTTTCCACCTTTGAATATTCCCCTAATTGCCACAACTGTCCATTATCAGTTAAGCTGATAATTAGCTTTGTTTTTAATATGTTATACTGTGGCCATAGTTCCAGCTCAAGAACAGAGGAATTTAGTGTTGGTAAAGTCGTCCAGTGTCAGATCCCTAAGAACGCCGCTTTCATTGTAAGCAAGCTTCACTTTTAAGTTTCATGCTTGTAACGTTGAAGTTGAACAAGATTATTTTTCTCTTCTAGGTCATCACTTGGTCATTATTCAAATGTGTTAATAAAAAAACTAAATAATTTGAACGTTATGTTTTCTTAATTTTGCAAACTTTCATCACATGTCTGGAATGCCTGCTGTGTGAAATATCAGGTAACAGAATGTGTTGGATTCTTTCATCAGAACGACAACTTGATTATTTGTTTACTCAACTAAACTCCATTGTTCGAGCATTAAAGAGTGCTGGCTTATAGAGCCAACTTGTGATCAGTTTTTAATGATATAATCATATTTGTGTTCTTCTCTTGTTTGTTTTCCCCTTCAATTCTCTATGCTCGGTGCAGGTTAAGTCACAGAACCTGTTTTTTGCTGCTTCACAGCTAATGAAAGAAAATACTGCTTGTCAGCAGTCTGTCATGGAAGATGTATGTTTTTTTTTCCCTGTGTGTGTGTGTGTGTGTCTGCGTGTGATTTTATCCTTTCCTCAGCACATAGGGCCGGTACTGCTTGTTCCAGTGCGTCTTGCTGCCAGGTCACATTAATGTCTTGCCCTCAGCCCCTTTAGCGCTATTGCTCCATCTAGAAGCTTTATTTAGGGCTCTGTGAGCATGTAATGGGAATATTACACACGTCAAATATGTTCTAAAGATACAAATTAAATTTATTCTAAGAGTGTCTGAAAATAACGTCTTATAGGTTACAGTAGTTGAGGTCAAATTGCTTTCACGTCCTCAACCTTGCCCAGAAGCACCTCTCTTTACTCATTTGACTTTGCTCTTCTTTGCCGCACCTCCAGCTGGCAAACTGCTGCAATGTGGAGCAGCAAGCGGAGCGAGGCGCCCCTGGGCAGTCCTGCACAGCCTGCTGGATTAGGTCAGTCTCTTCTCAACGATTCCCATTGTGTGTGCACGGCCTTGCAATGACGGCTAAGGCTTTCTCTCCAGCGCAGTAGGTCCTTAGAAAGGTAAAACTTTAACTGAAGATTCCGTTAAGGTCGGGTCACGTAACCATTTTACAACATGAGCAGCTCCATTTGGTCTTGAATGGGTAACTCCTTACTTCAAATCTATCCTTAGTGTCAGGATTTTCTTTCCAGAGCACAATAGCCTCAGCTGCAAAAAGTCACCATGTCATCTCTTATCTTTTTCTGAGCTCCACATTCACATTAAAATATGACTTATATGTTTTTTGCTTTGCAAATTCACTGAAACATCAGCTAGCAAAGTTTGTCATGGTGGGTTAGTTTGAACTGTATAACAACTTTTATTTATGTTATAAATACTCTTTTTGTCTTTGTTTCAGAGCTGACGGCTGCATTTAAGAGTTTTAATCAGACCAAAGCCGCTGTGAGTAAATTCTCCTGGCTTGACGTTATTCATCATCTGAATTTTATACTTTTTGTGTTTGACTTTGAAAATTGTGTTTGAAAATTGAAATGCATTGTAATATTTGCTATTGACTCTTAACTGAACTCATATTAAAATAAATACCTCAGGTCTCTGTGTAACCCAGTTTTGTGTTGCTTCCCCATAGTTACGACACATCGAGAACCGCCTTGAGGCTGCTCCTGGCACTGGGGTGTTGCTAGACTCTGTCATGGATACCAAGAAAACCTCCAGTGGGGCAACCAGGAAAGTTAGCCGCAGAGGTGAGGCAGACTAGGGTAATGAGCTCCGCGGAAGGCAGCCATTAAATGAGGACGGTGTAAATTTACAGATATTGGATATCTGACATGCTTTCTCAGGCTAGCTTTTCATGTAAGAGTAATGTGAAATAAGTTTCATAACAAGAACATTTGATGATGAGAACCTTTCAGCCCATCTCAATGTCAAATCTTTTCTATTGATAAGAGTGTATCCCGCACTTTACCAAGGCCAAACGAAATTGACAGCATTAGAATGTTAACATTTAATATGATACGTATTCTTGTAGTTGCTTCATTCGTAAAAGATGTCGAGTGTCACTTATTTTCTCAGTAATGAAGGTATACCTTAATTTGAGTGCTCCTCATTTATTTTTGTGCTTTTGTGGGGGATGTGTGTCAGGACTAACCTGCTGTCCTTCTTGCTGTAGAAGGGAGGCGTGCAGAGCACACCTCACTCACAGGCTCGGCCTCTAAGCCCAGAGCACGGAGCCGCCGCAGCCCAGAAAAGAGCTCGCGCAGCCCCCTCAGGAACACCACGCTGGACAGCAATGTTAGGAGGGCCAACTGTGTGGAGTTCAGGGAACCACTGGCTTCCTACAGGTAAGAGCAAGTCCTGTCCGGGCTTTCTCACTGTGCATCAGAACCTGCTATCTAGCGACCCCTCCTGGTCGATCGGGCCCCTGTAGATTGCAGTCAAAGCCGCTTATGAAAGGTCCCTCCTCCGACTCCGCTCTATGCGAGCTTAGCTGTAGTCTGTGGTGTGAAAACGAAGCCGCTGGGGACACCACGTGAGAGCTGTGAATGTCTACACTCTCCCGGATCGGGGGGCTCACTCAATAATAATAATAATGATAAACTTCATTTATACAGCACCTTTCATACAATGTTTTGCAGCCCAAAGTGCATACAGAGAAAAAACAACTCGTCAAACACAATAGCGGTAACTTTGATAACAATTATAAATGATACAAACAATTATAAATGATAAAGTAATCAGGCAACAAATAGATCAAATAAAACACCAGTTTAAAATAATAAAACGATATGAAATAATATATTTTTTTCAAACAATAAAACTTTAAATAAAAACAGCAACATATAGCTGCTCACCCGTTCATGGGTACCAAGAAACGCGCGCATATTACCCCTGTTCTAGCGTTGCCGCATTGTCTACCTGTGACTTTTATCTTTGATTTTAAGCTTATTTTATTGGTAATTAAAGCGCTTAGTGGTTTAGCACCTGAATGCATTAATGACTGTTTGAGCGTGTATCAGCCTCCGTGAGCTCTCCGCTCTGCGAACACGACTTTGTTGGTTATTCTTTCCGTTAAACCTAAACACTGACTGCAGGCTGATTTCTGTTTATATGCTCCAGAATAATTGAAGTCCTTACCTCATAAAATACTATAAAATACTGTCAAACCTTGAGTAGTATTGAATCTCATCTTAAAACATTTTTTTTTTTAAACTGCTCATTGCTTTTATTATAATTCTACAGTACTTTTATTATTTATACATTTCCTTTTTAATTTAGTAAATTTTATTCAATATTGTTTGCCTGTCACATTTTATGTTGCATGTATATTTACTTTTTATCTTTCTTTTAGTTTTATTCCACTGTTAGATTGCTTCATTTGTTTTGGTCTTACGCTCTGTTAGGCACTTTGTTATGGATCCTATGTAGAAAACACACAAACAAAGCTGTACAATTATTTACTCATGAGTGCTCCTCAAAGCATTGAACTCTTTTGCTAAGTGTAGGATGTTGGCTCAATACAGACCCCACACATTTGCATGTGCTCGGTCCCATCTAGCTGCTTCTGTGATTGGCACCCTGTATGGGGAATGGCCTGCTGAGTGAAACTCCCTTTGTATCCCTCTAGTGACTCCAGGCCACATTCGGCACCGATATGGTTAAGATGCATGAGTGCATCAACCAGGGCTACATTCTGCAGGCCTTAGTGCTCAATTCCCATTTATTCCTCAGATCCCATTTTTTTGTTTGGAATTTCACATATCCGATACCAGTGTGAAGCGATTGCTCTCCTAAAATGACCCGCACGCGCAAATGAACAAAAACAACAGTTTGTCAGCTAATGACGAGAACGGTGAGCAGACCAAGGTTTTAACTAGCTTTTTATGCTGCCATGGCTGCTACTTCTGTGCAGAGGGACTCGTGGATGCGAGATCGGAGACAGGAATGGGCGGTTTCAGTGAAACACAAGCAAGGCATGAAATGAACCTCGGAGGGGCGAGTTAAGAAAAGAGTGCGTTCGGCCATTTAGCGAGTGAGACCAGTCGATATAAAACGGATAGTTCCGGGATGCAGATTTGTCAATACAGCGTTCCAGCCGTGTTAAAATCGGTCTGTGGTTAAAATACACAATATTTAAAAATGCTGTCACACGACACATCTTTTCTCTTTGGCTTAGGCTACTGTGTAATGTTTGGTAAGCAGCTACATGAGAATCGTGCAACAAACCAGGACAATAATATGGACAGTTCTAACATTATTTTAAATCACGAAACGGTTAACGCAGCTGTCCGCAAATTATATTAAAACGTAGCCTACTTCCGACTTATGGTGTATCGTTTGTGCCCAAAACCAAAAAAATCCACTTCTTTGCACATTTACCACTTATCTAAAATGACAACATTTGATTAGCTAATATACTATGAATCTGTTCATAACCTACCCTGTAAAATAGTGAGTAACTAGGCCGTGCGCTACGTTCTAATGCCCTGCAACACCAAAAATGGCGTAAAACGTCACATGAATTCCGATCTGACTGTTCAGACTGCGGTCACTTTGACACAGTCAGACATGTATCGGAGTCTAATACCACATTCAAAAGTGGCCCTAATCAGAATTGGAAATGTCAGATTCAATGTGATTTTCACTGTTCATACTGCCATAAAAAATCTGATCTGTGTCACATTTGAGGAAAAAATCTGATCTAGACCACTTTTTACCTGCAGTGTGAATGTGAACAAGTGACTTTGAATCCCTTATTATGAGTACAAACATGCATTTCTAAAGCAAAGCTGTCAGCAGATGCCAATGCTGGGGTTACTGTGTACTGTGCTTTGTGCAGTTCGCCTTTGCTGTCTTTAAATGTCCTGTGTTGTGTATCATCTACAAAGCTTGCATAGCACCAGCCATGTGGGAAGGTAAAAAAAATGCAGGCAGTCCTGTTTGTACCTTCTTACATACCTTCCTACATTCTTGTTGTTATCACAACAAAAGACATTCAAATATGTGACGGTGGCACCACTGTGGTTTCCCCCCCCACTGATTAACAGTTTGAATTGTCTCTCACAAATATGAAATTTAAGTTTCTTTCCATTTTGTGTTGTGAAGCCCTTTTTGTGGTACACATTGATCCCTGAAGAATTACACAAAAATAACACAGTAAATTGGCATATTTTTATCTGCCCCTCCTGCATGTACTTTGCACAGAGTGATATAGTGAGAGGGACTCGTTGGCTTGCAAGCTGTGACATAGTGTGTGCCATAAGAGTATTCAAGGTTTGTCTGCAATGTGTCTTTGGTATGTACATTGCTAAATATGATAGTGATGCATGTGCAAGCTCCGATAATCGCTTAAGTCAGGTGTGCGGCTTTTTCTTTAGAATTTCCCTGGCATGGATGGACTCTTTCCCTGGCCATGTGCTGCAGTTGTGGATTCTCTGTGTTTGTTGTTTCGTTTAGGGAGGCGACCCCACCCCTTACCCCCTCTCAGCTGGAGGCCCACAGCCTTCAGTCAGAGAGGCCCCCGTGGCCCCTGCAGGACGCGCGGCTAAGCCAGCTGGTGTACCAGAGCGACACCCGGGACCAGCAGAGCCGCGACGTGGACAGCACGCCCTCCTCGGCGCTGGACAGCACGGTGGTGCGCTACCTCAACGACCGGCCGGCCCTCGAGGCGCTCTGCAGGGGTGGGGCCTCGGCCCCGGAGGCGGCTGCGGTGACCGAGACCTCGCAGTCCTCCAGCCCCGGCTCGGCCTCTCAGCGCCTGGAGAACCTGAGGCGCCGGCAGCCCGACGACAAGCTGGAGAAACTGAAAGAGCGGATCCGCCGGCAGCGCGAGCACCTGGAGGAGGCCGCCGAGAGGGAGAGGCTGCTGGGATACCTGCAGCAGCCTGTGGGCCTCGGCGGCTCCGCCAACATGGCCGCGCCCACCGCCAACGTGCGCAAGGTGGCCCCCGCTCCGCCTGCACCCATCTACAGAGGTGAGGCACGGCTTTAGATGAGGCTCGTTTATTTATCGCGCCCGGAGTCCTTCGTTTACCGTTTTGTTTTTCTTTTTGTCTTGCGCCAGGTTTCAACCCCACCGAGACGAAGATCCGCACACCGGACGGAAAAGTGTGGCGGGAAGCAGAGTTCCAGGGTCTGAGTCGAGAGATGTACATAGACCTGTCACTGCAGCTGACGGGTGAGCACTTACCCAGAGAGTGTGAAACGCACACACTCACACCAAGCGAACGACAAATGACAGAATAAAAGAGCGACAGATAAATTAAGAGTGAGCATCTCTTGAAGCCGTAAAGACACAGCGCTTACCTTGTAATCTCATGGGTGCTGGATAGGAAAGGGGTTTTGACGTCAGTTTGAATGCAGAAACACGGAAGGATAAAATTTAGCAGATGGACTATCCACTCTGGTATATTTCCAAACCCTGCACTTCCTCCTCAAACGTCACTGCTCTTTGGATAGGCGTATAACTGCTGTTGGATGCCATCTTCCAATTATACGAATTAGAATTTACGAACAGTCTAAACAATTGTGGTGTTTGGTACAGCAGGGACGCTCTTAGTGTCCCATTGTGCGCTGTTTGATGCATTTTTTTCTTTTTAAATTCGGTATATTTATAGACACTTACGGTTCAATAGTAATTGGAGTCATTTTTGCATTTCTTTTTTATATTTATTTTTCCCCCATTAACTCTATCTCAGACAAATATTTGAAAATTGTCCACGGTGGATTTTAGTATTTGCATAGTTGGCTGCCTCAGACCAAACTTTGGTTGACCGGCGTTGAGTTTAAGAACCGAGTCACTCTGGCTCAGACTTTCCAAGCATGCTGCCACAACCACAGCAGCCCTGGTGTGCTGCACCTCCCTACAAAGTCTCCTAAAGTGACTGCTCAAGGCCTTACCCCATGCATGCTCTCCATCAGCCATCAGCCTATGTACTGAGTACTGGGATTCACACCCATACGCTCCACCCCTCTCTTATCAGAATGGAGGGAAACGGAGATCTGACCACCACCACTTCAGTCTGCGTAATGTTAATGCTTTAAAAATGTTAAAGTTGCATGTTTGTGTTTCTTCTTTCTTGTTCAAGCAGGAAATGCTAAAGTGAAGCAGAGGCCTGTGGAGAAGGCAAAAGAGAAGAAGCCCTCCAAGCCCGTGAGAAAAGTGCACAAGTGCCCCGACGCTAAGCCAGGTTACTTCCTCTTTCTCACTATGTTACACTATGTTACACTATGCTGATGAGCTCGCTCCTCCTAATGCACTTTATATTGCCATTGTTGTGCGTGAGGCTTCATTTAAGGTTTTCATCTGTTATCTCAGGTGCAGAGGGCAGGGGTATTTATTACTATAGCCCAAGGTATTCATTGTCTGCTTTTTTCTCTTCCTTATTTTGCCTTTCTGTGCACAGAATGTAAACGGTAAAGTTTGTGCCTTGTGGCCTCAGTTTCTGGATAATAATTTTAGGAATATTAGCATTATTGACGGATTATCTTTCTTATGCTAGTTAGAATTTTGTTATTGTATTGTGGGCTGCATTGAGCCGGTGTAAAAGAATATCTAAAACCCTGCCAAGCATAAAAACTCATCATATTCCAGAGAAAAGAGCCCCGTGTACGTGTGCGTGATTAAGTCCCCATTCTTGTGGCATATGCAGTATGTGAAATATGTACATGCTGGCACTCAAACGCACACGCAGTCGGAATGCTGATGCGTCACAAACGTGTTGGCATGGCAGCCCAGACAGCTGACAGTTTGGCTCCTCTGTCTTCACCTCTCACTGCCCTCTTCTTTTCAAGTGCCACGAGAAGACAGCGGTCTGGACCCCTCCCCCTCTTTCCAGCGCTGCCCGCTGTAGCGTAACCCCCCCCTGCTCTACTCGTATCAGGCTTGCCATTTGCACCGCTCGGCCTCGCTAAAAATAGGCCTGTAAAAATCTCGGATCAAGTTCAGCGCCGTCGGCTTCTTTTACAAACAGAAACAGCTGCCCGCGGAGTCGCTGCACGGTGTTTCCACAGGCAGAACATGAGCAGGTCTGCGGGGAAAATCTTATCTCCCCTCCATTCCCGTGCCGCTGCCGATTCTGTGCCGTTTTAACGGAAAACTATTAGCAGCGAAGGCAACAAAGGGGTTACCCCCAGTATGATAACTCCCACTTATCTTGATTTTAATTGAATTGAATTTGTTTATATTGGTCGTGTCCTGTATCTTAATTGGGCCGAAGCGCGTATATTCCATATCTCGCGACATTCTCTCAAAATCCCTAGCTCAGGGCTCTGCTTTTCTCCTTGGAGTTATCATGTTTTCATTTTATTTATTTATTTATTTTTATTTAAATTTTCTAAATGGCGCATAAATAAGCAGGAGTCATTCAATTTGCAGGAAACACTCAAGGAATTTTCCTCAGAAAAGATTTACTGTGCAGATGTGGTCTTGGAATGCCTCTCTGTGGGAGACGAACAGGCTTTATTTGAGGTGGATAATGAGTGAATAGTGAATAGAGTACATACAGTAATGTCTGCAGCCTCATCCAGCGTTCCAGTGTTCCAGGTTTCCATGGCGCTCCTGTCACCTGATTGGTTTGTTTTGTCGGTACATCCTCAGTTGCTCCGGCGATCGCGACATCATCCAGGAGGGAGGGGCAGAAGCTGGGGAGGACGGGTCCGGGCCCGGCTCCTCGGGTTCCCCGGGAGCCAAGGGCGGAGGCCACAGACACCGCCGCTCGGACAGGTGGGCGGGAGACACGCGTCTGCGGCATGCGTTCATACACACACACACACACACAGAACACACACACCATCTCCCCCACAACTATATGCACGTGTCTGTCTTTTCCTGACCTCCAGACTCGGTGCTCTTATGCTCTCCGTTACTTTGATAGCATGTCTTACCGCTTTCTGTTATGCGCGTGGTTGTCGTCCGAGCGCTTTTGGCGGAAGCTCCAGTGAGTAGACGGCTGACTGGATTCGCATCCCCCTGTTAGTCGCTGTCAGTGACTGGAATGAATGGGGATTGGCGGGCCCTCTCCGGATGGCTGCACAATTAGCCATGACCTGGTTACCAGATGCTGACCTTGTTGTAGACTCAGACCCATGGGACAGGTTAATGTTGTGTTATGGCACTGCTGAGCCAAGCAGTACTCTCAGATATATAGTGTAAAAGAAACAGTCTAGTGCTCAATATGGCACAGTACTTTGGGGTCCTGAATAAAATGTTATTGAACCGTTTATGTGAAAAGGAAGATTTGTTTTTAGATATTTAAAGGTTTGCTGGGAGGCTCTGTTTCCTGAGCCAGCAAGCTATACCATTTATGTATATTACAATTGCAAATTGGCATGCTTTTTGCAGTTTGTGAAGATGTAGCAATACTATACATTGAGCGGTGCACAAATAAGCATTAACTAAATTTGATTGCAATTGATCGATTGAAGATGGTAATTTTGCTTGCTGGTCAATTGTACCAGTTTTGCGCTGTGATATTTAGCCTTTTCAGCAGTCGCTGAGGACAGTTTGCAGACTTGCAGTTAACCGTGATACAGTCACAAGGTTATAAGATTTCTGTTTTCAGATTTAAGGTTTAATACTGTGCTATTGAGCACTCTGTGTGTCACTTGGTTTCTTCCATGTTTGTGTTTATAGCTGAAATATATGGGGTGTTTTCTTTTCTTTTTTTGAGTTTCTAGGGATGGTGTGAGTTGCCCATGCTTAATGGTGGCAGCAGTGAACAGATCTGTCTTGTTTGTAGTTAATGTGTAATGTATGATTGACCCACATGCTTCCAGTACTCTGGAGCTGAACATTAGTCCCCAGCTCCTGACCCCAATGCTGACTTTTTCAGCACCGACTCCTCGAGCGAACTCTGACCCCCGGCCAGGGTCGGGCCAGCAGTCGAGAGCGAACAGCACGGAGAGGCCCTGCAGCCACGCCCAGTCTGAGGACCAGTCCAGGGCCACCCCGGCATCCACGGTGACCGGCGAGGGGGAGGGGCGGGCCCTCAACACGGACCTGCTGTCGGCCGACATCCGGGGCCTCCTGGACGACCTGAGGCTGGAGGGCGGGGGCGAAGGGCAGGGGCCCGGGGTGGCCCCGCAGCATGATAGCAAAGCCAGGAGGAGGACCAGGCCTGCGGCGGGCGCTCCGCCTCGCCTTTCTCGCAGCGCCAGCCCCGCCAAGGGCAAGCAGGAGGCCGCCGAGGTGGTGCCAAAGAGGCGGCACTACGATGCCGAGTCCGTGCGCCAGTACATCGCCCGGCAACAGGAGGAGCGTAAGAGGAAACAGCAGGAGGAGCGCAGGACTCAGCGGGAGGAGTTGGAGCGTAAGAACCAACGCCTGCAGGAGCTCTATAAGAAGCAGCGGGAAGGCATGCCCAGAGTCCAGGCGAGCAATGAGGGCCCCGCACAGAAGCGTCTCCAGGAGACCTACACCAAGCTGATGCTGGAGCAGGCCAGGCTTGGGGAGGAGCTTCCGCAGACGCTGCCCACTGCAGAAAGCCTGCAGGTAAGGCGGCCAATGAAATGTGCAGAAAAGAGACTCAAGGCAAGCTCATCTCACACCTAATCTTGATATCTATAAAACAGTTTACAGTCGCATTGTAGCTGCGTTCTAAGGTGACACTTAAATTAATACGCACTGTACTCTTTTGTGAGATTACTGTAAGAGTTTTGCCATGTGTAAATGCTAAAAATCAATTTTTTCACTCACTTTTTACTTTGTCATGCAAACGTTTAGAACCCTTAAAATATATAGCCGCCTTCCTATTGATTTTAAATAGCCGTTTGACTGCAGGAGGAAAATATCATTGTGTTTGTTAGTGCCGGCTTGAGGGCCACATTAAAACCCAGTTATAAATGTAGGTAATCCTGTTGCCCTTTTCAAGGCCCACAGTGAGTGACAGATTATTGCAGTAGTGTTGCTTCAGTCACAGAGGCTCTCAGGTGCCCTGTGTGAGAGGTGCTGACAGAGTTCATGTGTCTCGCAGCCCAAGCCCCTGTACCAGCCTTCAGGAGAGTCAGACAAGGAGAACAAGAGGCTGGACAGGTCCCAGAGCGCCTCCTCCAGCAGCGACCTGTCTCTGTCTGAACACCAGGCACCGCTGCTGACCAGGTCAGAGCCCCACCTGTGTGGTTACCGGCTCGCTTACACACACACACACACACACACACACACACACACACACACACACAGACACAGACACAGACACACACACACACAGACACACCTTTCTCTGTCCGAATACCAAGCACCGCTGCTGACCAGGTCAGAGCCCCACCTTACTGACACACACACACACACACACACACACACACACACACACACACACACACACACACACACACACGTTTCTAAACACCAAGCATCGCTGCTGACCAAGTCAGAGCCCCACCTGCGCCTGATCATTCCACCATCACAGCTCTCGCACGCACGCACGCACGCACGCATCAGCAGCAGTGTGACCTGTCTCTGTCCGAACCCCAAGTATTGCTGCTGACCAGATCAGAGGCCCACTTGCACGATCACCAGCTCACATGCGCACACGCTCACTCACTCCCGTCAGCACGAGTGTTACTGCGTGAATATAGGCAAGCCCACTGCAGCGTAGTGGTGTGTGAAAATCTACATTTCTACATGTACACCATCTACATTTACCCAGAGGCCAGGCTGAAATGACGTAAACTAACATCAGATTGGCAATCACTGGGCATTATGCAATATGTACAGTTTCCAGTGACCGTGTAATGTTTTTAAAGAGCAGTCAGGCTGTACAAATTCACACCTTACGTGAAGTGAAAATTAAAATGAATATTAAACTTGTGAAAATGTAATAGTGGGTTTTGTTGAAGTGGAGCACTGACGTGCAGTAGAAGGCAAATGTAAGAATTTGAATCATAGTTGAATTGACAGACTTTTGTTGCTTGGAGATGGCCTTTAACAGCACAGACACTTGAATTTCTGTGCAGCCTCTGTGCAGTCAAAGTGAAAATGAAAATGAGTCCCAGCAACAGTGGTGCGTCACAATAGCAAGCATTACAGTGACAATGTTGTTGTTTATTTTTTTAAACAGAATCTATAGTGATTCTGAACAGAGTTTCAGCATATTTTCATTTGTATGCAAAAGTATGGTTTCTGAAATTATTACCTATGAGAGAAAAGAGTGCATTTGAAAGTATAACCACTTTGCTCACAAGAATGTGCATAAATATGAATTCTAAGACCTGGTTTTCATTAATAATATACAGTATCTTGTTAGTCAAGCAAAATGAATGATTACAGTAGCACATTAGTACATTGTCTGTCTGTGTCGTACATGGAGGTAGCATATCTGCAGGTCCAGTAAAGGTAGTGTTTGTTGCTACACTCGGTTTCCATGGGCACTCAGTCAGGACACATTTCTAAAGGACATGGTGAACTGGTCCAGTATGTAGAGAACAAAGAACTTGTGCTATTTAAAAAAAATTTTCATGGAAAACATCACATGGCTAGCAGTGAAAGCCGGCCTCTATGTCCTATTCTGAGAGGTAACCGAATAAAGCAGGGTACATAGTTTTTGCCAAAGGGAATTTTGTCTTCACTGTTACTGCAATGATTACTGTCCAGAGTTTTCAAAATTTCTGAATTATTGGTCAGCTCTCTAGTACTATATATTAATTTTTTCTTGTTTTTCAAGAAATGCTAAATTGGGTACCATTTTAAGCCTATTGTTTCAATAAAAATAAAAAAAAGTTCAGCAAAACTACAAACTGAAAGTTTTTTCTTTTTCTGTTGTGTCTGAGCTAAAGAAGGAAGTTGGCAGGCATATCTTTTTTTTAATTAAATGAGGCTTTTTATTTATTTTTTATATTTCTTTACACACTAAAGATTAGTGTCTGTGACTGTGTGACTATGTGACTGAATGACTGTGTGACTATGTGACTGAATGACTGAGTGACTGTGTGATTGATTGAATGACTGAGACCTGCTCCTAATAGGGATATCTTCCTTGTTGTAAAAGGAATGAGCTGGGTCAAGGGAGACAAGCCTGGATGCAGCCCGACCGCCTGAGTCCTGCAGCGAGAGCGGTTGGCTCTTTGGCGCCACCTGCTGCCCACCTCTTCACCCACTTCCTGGGCATAGAGTCTGGTATCTCCGGGCTGAAGAGGGAAGGCCCGCCCCCGGGCCTGATGGGAGGAGCGAGCAAGAGCAAGATGACCCGCATCGAGGCGCTCAAAGCCACCGCGGCCTCCCTGTCCACCCGGATCGAGAACGAGGCGCGCAAGCTGGCCAGCGGCGGAATCAACTACGACTCCGCCGGCAACGTCAGCGACATGGCGACCGTCCCCCCCGCTCCCCTGCGCGACGACGCGCGCTGGGCCAAGCCGCTCAGCCCGCCCATACAGGAGGCGCCGGAGCCCGACGACCTGTCCTTCAGGATCCAGCGGTTACTAAGCGCAGGGCAGACCTCTTACGACGGGGTTCTCCCCGGCGTGGGCAACCTGCACAGCTTCAGGAGCCTCAAAGGCTCCCAGCCGGCCTCCGCGCCTCCTGCTTCGGGCTTCCGGGATCAGCAGGAGGAGCAGCAGGGAGCAAGAGCGGCTGCGGGGAGGAGAGCGAGCCCCCACCACTCCAGCGGCGACTCCATTAGCGAGGGGCCTCTGCTGAGCGAGGGCAGCCTGTCGGAGGGGGACGGGAGCCCCCCGGCCGCCGCCAAGGGGGTCTTCAAACCCGCGGCGTTCTTCAGAGCTCAGGAGTTCTGCGCGGAGGAGCGCCGCTCCGTCCGCCAGATTTCTCTCTTCCAAAAGGAGGCGGAGAAGTACCCCGCCTTTAGCTCCGTCTCCCTAGCGCAGGAGAGCCGGAGCCCATGGGAGGAGCTCGCCAAGGGAAGCCCTCACAGCGTCATCAACATCTTCACCAAGAATCTCAGCAATTACAGCAAAGGTCTGTATAGAGATAGCATGGCTCGCTACGACCCCTTTCACACTAAACATTAAACACACACATTTTGTGGACAACGTGACGCACTTGATGAGTATAAATAAATAAAAATTAAGTAGTACCCAAATTATGTCTAGCCAAGTAATTTATCCATGATTTTCTTATCCTGCTAAATGTCCTTATAAGGAAACAATTGAGCCCTGTGTAATAACTGGGTCATGGGGATGTGGACATCGACCTGAACGGGCTGTGCTCTTTAATGTTTTCTGGTTTCCTAATTTTGAAATCATGCCCTTTTGTGATGCCTGTAATTCAATAGAGTTTGGTCTGCAGTGCTACATTAATGATGTTTGGACTCATTCCTCCTCCTGTTCCCTGCAGTACCGGAGGAGAAGGCTGGGGGAAGCTCTCCTGCCTTGGGCTCCGCCCCGTCAGCCAGCCCTGTGGAGGCGGGGTTGGCCGGCTCCATGGACATGGGCGCTTATGAGGACGACTTCATCACCTCCAGCAGCAATGGGGGCAGCAGACATACTGGCAGCAGAGGACACACTCGGCTCAGGTGTAAATGTGTTCCGTAATCAGACTCACTGCAGAACTAAGGCTTCTGCTTCAGCTTTCTAAAAGGACAAATCAGATTCTGCTTTCCACAAAGGACAATTTCCCCATTTTTATCTGATTATTTTCACTACTTTTTTCCCTGTGCTTGCATTACAGTGTATTTAGATAAGTGCACATTTGGTAAAGTCTCCCAACAGACACACCCTGCAATAAGTGCAGAATTAAACAAGGAGTGACAATTAAACAGTAGTTCATCTTCTACTGGGTGCGAACTTTGCCAGGGTTTCAGAGGCATGCTTTTTCTTGATTGCTCTGCTGCTTGTTCACACAGTGGTAACTGCATTAAGAATTTTTGTTTCACTACTCCAAATCTACTGTACTTAGTCTTCCAAAATACCCTTTTTTAAGCCATCCAAAGCCCCAAACCATAAAACTGGACAATAATTGCCATTGCACTGTTTTCAAATTTTAGAAGTGGACCACAAGATGGAGCTCTTGCTATACATTCCAAGCTGCATGCTTGGAATTTTTAGCGAGAGCCTTCGTGATTGTTTTCTGTGAAGGTCTTGTTAGTCTTTTCGGACCTGTGGGCCCTTGTTTGCTGTGATAATACAGGGGAATTCAGTGTGACATTGTGCTTTTCGTCATGTTTTCGCAGCCTTGTGAACAGTCCTCAGGATGAGATGGTTAGCAGGAGGTCTCCCTATGACATCCGGGCCACAGACCTGCCCTCCCACCATTCCTCTGGCTCTACACCAGCCTCCTCACCCCGCTCAGTCGACTCCGTGCGAAAGAGAGGTGAGGCCTTGCCTGGATACCCACAAATACCCTCAGTGAACCGCTGCCTCAGAGTGTAAACTATTCAATGTTTCAAAATATTCCCTAAGTGGCTCCACATTACATTCATTAAGAGCCGTGCTAGGCTAAGTATTGATTGGGCCATTAGCGAGCGTCCCATTTGCCTTGTGATGTTTGTTATACGCTAGCTCTTCTCCCCCACAGCCAGCGCACTGTCAGAGGAGAGCCTGGAGCTCACGCTGGTGGAGAGGCAGAAGAGCCCCTCCTCACATAGCTCAGAGCCCCTGTCCCGAGACTCCCTGAGGGACGCTGCTGTAAAAGCACAGGGGAGAGACACGGACAGCCCCCTCAGGGCGATCTCCAGACACTCTCCTCTCAGGTACGACCCAATTAGACCTGCCTCTGATTCCGGCCGAGATCCAGGAACAACATTGGTTTCTGAATGCAGATACAGAATTGGCAGATTTCATTATTTTAATACCTAGTAGCTAGCTTTCCACTGTGGGCCAAAGACCTAGGAATGTACTAGGAAGCACTAGGTCTTGCCCAAAGTGGAAAGGGGCCCTTGTGGCCACTGCAAAAGGAGTCTCACATTGGAATGGTATACAAACAAGCAGTTCACATGACAGAGAAGATGGGACATGCCTGTGGCTTGTTGAGACTTGAGACATGCTAAGCATTGACTTAGAGCAAACAGCTGAATACTTATTTTGGACAAGGCTGGCTAAAAATAGCAAGGGTAAATAACACTCATTACTGTGGTGAGGAAAGGATTTTAATTGAGGGCTTCTGCATTCTACAATGTCTGTTCACAGGGAATAAAGTACATGCCAAAATAATAACACCTGCTTTGTATTAAATATCCATAGCAGTCACAGAAAGTAAGCCACCACCTCTTAATTTACAGAAAAGAAAATCCATTGTGAAAAGAAACGACTCCCAAAGCATGATAGTAGGCATAGAAAATGCTGGCAGTTTAAGTGCTCATGCAGACAGTACTGAAAGGCCTGTGCCCAGACTGGTGAATACTCATATAGACAGTACTGAAAGGCCTGTGCCCAGACTGGTGAATACTCATATAGACAGTACTGAAAGGCCTGTGCCCAGACTGGTGAATACTCATATAGACAGTACTGAAAGGCCTGTGCCCAGACTGGTGAATACTCATATAGACAGTACTGAAAGGCCTGTGCCCAGACTGGTGAATACTCATATAGACAGTACTGAAAGGCCTGTGCCCAGACTGGTGAATACTCATATAGACAGTACTGAAAGGCCTGTGCCCAGACTGGTGAATACTCATATAGACAGTACTGAAAGGCCTGTGCCCAGACTGGTGAATACTCATATAGACAGTACTGAAAGGCCTGTGCCCAGACTGGTGAATACTCATATAGACAGTACTGAAAGGCCTGTGCCCAGACTGGTGAATACTCATATAGACAGTACTGAAAGGCCTGTGCCCAGACTGGTGAATACTCATATAGACAGTACTGAAAGGCCTGTGTCCAGACTGGTGAATACTCATATAGACTGTACTGAAAGGCCTGTGCCCAGACTGGTGAATACTCATATAGACAGTACTGAAAGGCCTGTGCCCAGACTGGTGAATACTCATATAGACAGTACTGAAAGGCCTGTGTCCAGACTGGTGAATACTCATATAGACAGTACTGAAAGGCCTGTGCCCAGACTGGTGAAAGCAGAGGAGTGCTACCTAACACTGGCTTCTTTGTTTGGGCAGAGAGATGGACAGGTCTTTTACTCCTGAAAAAACTTCTATAATATTGGCCCCTCTTCTGCACTCTAAGTCCAGGTGACAGATTCCTTGCATGCCTTTTTGCCTGTTGAATTGGACAATAATCATTTTACTGCAGTTGAAAATTGGATCTGAAAAATATACAGTCGAAGGAGGATTTAGATGTAGAGAATGATGCTGTTACTATCAGCTGGCATTTGATGAATGGTCAGTGCTGTTTTATTTATTGTCTTAACAGTAGATTGAGAGAAAGCAAGGGCATATCAGAGTATCAACCAGGTCTTTGGCCTTTGATGTGGCTCTAATGCGGCACAGCTGGCTTTTCATGCGGCCGCTGGATTTCGGGAGCAGAACAGAACTAAGGTCCAGGGTTACTCGGCTGTGTGAGGACCTGGCAGTGCGCCTGTCCACTGCATTGTGGTCCCATTTCTACATCCACTGTTGCGCGCTCTCATTGGCAAGCAGTGAAAGTGAAGTGTTAGAGGCGTGTTTCTACATGTGCTGCACAACTGCCAATACGACAGCGAATGGGTAATGACAGTCGCACAAGCTGTCAAATTCAGCCTTTATGTTATTCAGTGGTTTAATTTGGATCATTTGGCCTGAAAAAATTCAGACGCTCCCCTAGCTTGCCCCATTTACGCTTATATTCATGTTGTTATAGTATAGTAGGTCAGTCTGCCCTTTATGTTTCTTGCTTTATTCAGACGGGCAGAAAGCAGAGAGGGTAACAGATTAAGAAAGGATGACAGCTCAGAAGGTACCAGGGCGGGGGATGGAACCCCTGCCTGCAAGGAGGGAGGTGGGGGGCGGGGGGGGGGACTTGCACTACGGACTGCACCACACATCTCGCTGTCATGAGTTCTTAAAGCAAATTGTCGCTCTTTACATGGGTCAGAAAGAAGTGTAAAGGTAATACTGTTTTTTATTTTTATTTTATTTTTTTTATTTTTTATATAAATACTCTTTTTATTTTCACCTTAGCTTGGGTTCGGATGGCAGGAAGTCTCCGAGGAGCCCGGGTCGGTCTCCGTCCGGATCTCCAGCAGGCTCGGGTTCTCACAAGGCTTCCCCGGGCGACACCTCCCCTGCGGGGGCTGAACACCTGAGGACTGGCTCCGCCTCCTTGCACACCTCTGCCCTTCCCAGTTCCTCCTCCTCCTCATCCTCTGCCAGAGCCAGGCCTGTGACAGGCCCCAGTGCCTTCACCAGACTGGGCGCCACAGGAACCTCCGAGCCCAAACCTGCAGGTGCCGGCCCCAGTGCCTTCACCAGACTGGGCGCCACAGGAACCTCCGAGCCCAAACCTGCAGGTGCCGGCCCCAGTGCCTTCACCAGACTGGGCGCCACAGGAAGCTCCGAGCCCAAACCTGCAGGTGCCTGCTAATATTGATCAGTGACAGCATTTTTTTGATACAAGCTAAATGGTGCCTATAATTCTTCTCTTGGAGCACTGGAGGAATAATGTTGAAAAACATTGTGCGCACATCCTATAAAAATGGTTGAATAAAAGCTGGGGAATTGTAATAAATGTCTGGACTCCTCCCCTCTCTCCTCCCCCGTCTCCCAGGTGAGCTGCACTACGCCCCCAGCACCCTGCAGCAGCGAATGGCAGCTGAGCTCAGCTACCTGGATGCCATGGAGGAGTCTGTGCGGCAGTTGGCTGACGTGGAGCGGCTGAGGGGCGTGTCTGTGGCCCAGCAGGAGAGCGTGTCCCTTGCACAGATACTCAAGGTGAGGATGTGGGTATGATGGAAAGCCCAGTATTGCATATCTTTCAGATTGGGCATATGAAAAGCACTTCATAAATACAGCTCTATTATTTGTGAAATGTATGATTTCCAAAAACTGTCTACAAACCCCACTTTGAAAAGCTCAGTTATTCTTTCAAATTTAATTTTAACATGCAACATTTCTACACACAACTGAGAAAAGGGTGTGCTTGTGGAATGAATGTCAACCCTTCCCCCTGCCAGTTGTATCTGGTTAAGTAAAAAATAAAAAAATAAATAAAAAACCTAAAATGTATCGAGCCCCTTCATTCAGTCGAAATTGTAAATCTGCCACATGCATCCACAAAAACCAAAACTTTATTTTAAAAAAATAAAATAAAAAATAAAAACGTGTTGTAAAGTAATTAATAATACTCAAAGGGCCCACAAACATGCATGTGTCAGGAGGAGATTTGATGGATATGTTTTAATATTGTTATATTAATGTGAACTACAGTCCCAGCAGCAGAGGCACGAGCGTGATCTCTTCCTGCTGAAGCAGAAGGCTGAGCAGGAGGCCCTGGAGACCAGGCGGCAGCTGGAGGAGACCCGGCAGCGAGCTGCACAGGTACAGAGCCTGCAGCTGGTCACTGCACTCTTATCCCATCTGTACTGTTAGCCCTTCTGCACTCTTATCCCATCTGTACTGTTAGCCCTTCTGCTAATCTGGGGAAAAGGTAAAAAGGGCTCTCTGTGGGATCTCTGAGTTATGGAGCAATGCCTCAGAGCAGTTTGTGTCAAACTTTATTTGTATAGCACATTCCATACACAGAGCATTGCAATGTGCTTTACATCGCAAAAGGGTAACAATAAAAAATAGATAAAATAAATAGCTAAATAAACACAATACATAAAAATTTAGGGCACATATATCTCAGACTATGAAAAGAGTTAAAAACAAAGAAAAGATCAAATAAGTAAATGAATAGATAAAATAAATATAAATTGAAAGCACATATATCTCTGACTATCATACAAACACATGGACTTACACACAGCATGGTGGACATAAACTAATCCTCAATGTTTTTAGCCTAGTCTTAAAATAATATAATGTTGGGGTATTTCTCAGGTCCTCAGGCAGGGAATTTTACTTGCTTGGTGCATAGAAGCAGAAAGCTGCTTCTCCATCTTTCAAATGAGTCTTAGGAATGGATAAGAAACCACTGCCTGAGGATCTGAGAGTTCTAACTGGTGTGTTTGTTGTCTGTTCGTCTGTGTGTGTGTCTGTGTCTGCGCGACGTGTGTGTGTGTGTGTGTGTGTGTGTGTGTGCGCTGTGTGCGCTGTGTGTGTGCACCCCCTGCAGGCCCATGTGGAACTGCAGGAGAAAATGGCGCACTCTCAGCAGGAGTCCCGTGGAGGCCTGCAGGACGCCACCAGCAGGATGATCAGTCAGCAGGCCGAGGCTGTGCGCTACACCGCCGACGCTGCCCGCCACATCAAAGAGGTGGGGTGTGAGGAGACTGCGCCCCTTTCCCCTCTCGTATTGTACCCATGCCTAACTTGTTTCAACCACCTTCGGTATGCACTTATTGTACATCGCTTTGGATAAAAGCATCTGCCAAATGAATGTTATGTAACTACACACCTGCCTGGCTGGTCTTTCTAAAAGGCATACTGAACTTTGTTAGATCATAATGTTGTATAGCTACCTGGTCCCGATATGATTCAAGCTGACCTTCATGCGTTGCTCCAGCGGTCAGCAACTGGCCAACGAAGAATGATGTTTTTTCCCTCTCCATTCACTCCCATTGCATGGCGAAACAGGTCTCAAAAGCACACTTTTAGCACATAAACGAATGCAAACAATGCGGATTATGCCGATATACAAAATCAGGACATCTGGGTGATCTCTCCCTCAGATGACAGAGTTGGCGCGGTCCCAGATTGCCGGGGCCCTGAGTGTGCCGGCCCCCCCCGTCACTGCGCTGTTTGACCAACAGCGACAGCATCACCACAGCTTCCTGAAGGAGCTCCAGTCCCGCACCGATACCGACAGGTATTCTCAAGGCTTGTATGGGTGGGGCACTTGGTGCTCGTGCTGTCTGTACCCAGCCCTAATACTGTAGGGGAACTTTCAGCAAAAGGCTGATTTTAAGATACTGACAAGCAGTAACCGTGTTTGTGCAGGTTCATCAGATAAAAGATAAATACTCTGTAGTGTAATTCTTGTAATGTAGTAAATTAATAGCCGATATTTCCCCAAGAGTAGCCGTGTTCTCTGAGGTGTTGTGCATAAAATGACCTTGTCCAGCAGGAAGAGTGAAGGATCTGTGAAGACTGAAGAGCCCCTCTCATCGCTCAGCAGCCCGACAGGGTCTTCCCCCTCCCAGAGACCTGCCCACAGGTACAGACCACAGTGCTAATGCGCTAACCTTAAGACACACCCTAACCATCCGCTTTCATGTGCCATGCTAAAGCGCTAACTCTAACCCTCCGCATTCTTGTGCCATGCTAAAGTGCTCACCCGAACCCTCCGCATTCCTGTGCCATGCTAAAGCGCTAACCCTAACCCTCTGCATTCTTGTGCCATGCTAAAGCGCTAACCCTAACCATCCACTTTCATGTGCCATGCTAAAGCGCTAACCCTAACCATCCACTTTCATGTGCCATGCTAAAGCGCTAACTCTAACCCTCCGCATTCCTGTGCCATGCTAAAGTGCTAACTCTAACCATCCACTTTCATGTGCCATGCTAAAGCGCTAACCCTAACCCTCCGCATTCCTGTGCCATGCTAAAGTGCTAACCCTAACCATCCACTTTCATGTGCCATGCTAAAGCGCTAACTCTAACCCTCTGCATTCCTGTGCCATGCTAAAGCGCTAACCCTAACCATCCACTTTCATGTGCCATGCTAAAGCGCTAACTCTAACCCTCCGCATTC
Source organism: Ilyophis sp. 1 JC-2022 (assembly GCA_022702515.1). Classification (NCBI taxonomy): domain Eukaryota; kingdom Metazoa; phylum Chordata; class Actinopteri; order Anguilliformes; family Synaphobranchidae; genus Ilyophis; species Ilyophis sp. 1 JC-2022. The sequence continues at coordinate 110,161,728 of CM040403.1, forward strand.
CTGTGCCATGCTAAAGCGCTAACTCTAACCCTAACCCTCCACATTCCCGTGCCATGCTAAAGTGCTAACCCTTACCGTCCGCATTCCTGTGTCATGCTTAAGCGCTAACTCTAACCATCCGCTTTCCTTTGCCATGCTAATGCGCTAGCCCTGGTGCATCTTCGGTGGCTTCCACATGCCTTTTCTTTGGCCTGACCGAATGTGTCCGTTCCCTACCCCACAGCGGTAGCACCAGCCCCCGTACCAGATCCTCAGAGGCCCACGAGAGCAGCGTCCCGGGCAGGAAGGCTAAGAGCAGCAGTTCGGTGGAGGAGGAGGTCCACACTGCCGCAGACGACTCTCTCCGTAGCTGCAGCGTTCCATCTCTGCTTGATGAGAAGGGTGAGTGTGCCGGGGCACAGAGCCTTGTTATATTACATTACATTAACATTTCAGCATTATCCATATTTTCACATAGAATCCATTTATAGAACTGGATATTTATTGAAGCAATTCAGATTAAGTCCCTTGCTCAAGGGTACACTGGCAGGAAAGTAATCTCACTGCTACACTGCTACCCCATATTCCTCCTGGTAAAGATGTGAAAGTAATTGTTTACCTTGAGGTCTCACTTTCCAGAAAGTGACGTTTTCCCTCCACGCCCTTTTTAGACAACACTTCGATCGCCACAGAGTACTCCCTGAAGTTTGACGAGTCGATGACAGAGGACGAGATCGAGGAGCGGTCGTTTCGCTCGCTGCTCCCGTCCGAGTCGCACCGCCGCTCCACACTGAAGGGCAGCTCCCACGAGGACTCTGAGGAGGAACGCGCTCAGGAGAAGCCCAGTTTGCTCAATGCTGCTAAGGTTAGGCCCTCCTTCAGTAATGATAGGTGGAGTGCCCACCTTCACAGAATTTGTACCTGCTGAAGGTGAAAGATCAATAACCTTTTTCAAGGTCTTCACTGATTTAATTATATCTGCCTCCCAGGTACAGTGAAAGTTAAGGTAAAAAAAAGTAAAGATTGATGTTACTAGCTGAATATACAGGTGCAGCTCAAAAAAATTTAATATCGGGAAAAAGTTCAATATTTTTTTGTCACTCATTTCAGAAAATTAAACTCATATATTATATAGATTCATTACACATAGAGTGAAATATTTCAAGCCTTTATTTCTTGTAATTTTGATGATTATGGCTTACAGCTAATGAAACCCAAAATTCAGTGTCTCAGAAAATTAGAATATTTTTGCTTTAACATATTTTTAAAGTATCATATTTAATATTTGGTCGCATATCCTTTGCATGCTGTTACTGTGACCAATCAACATCAAAAGACTCTCGATATCTTATTTTCAGGTACTGTTACAAGCGATACTATAACCTCTGCATTTGAACTGATCTCTATGAGAATTGGGGGGTAAGACTAAATTCAGCTGTAAATTATGCTGGTACAGTATGGACCACATGACTGGCGAAATGGCTGTACGTCATCAAGGGTCTAAGGTATCAAACGAGCCCCAAACCATCACTCTGCGGCCAGATATGGAGTAGATGTGGATGGATCCCTTTAAGGGTTGTTTCTCCTGACTTTTTTTCCCCATAGAGTTCTATAGGAAAATGAGTCAGGAGAAATAACCCTTGCAGTGATCCATCCACATCTACTCCATATCTGGCAACAGAGTGATGGTTTGGGGCTCGTTTGATAGCTTAGACCCTTGATGACGTACAGCCATTTCGCCAGTCATGTGTTCCATACTGTACCAGTGTAATTTACAGCTGAATCTAGTCTCACCCCCCAATTCCTATAGAGATCAGTTCAAATGCAGAGAGGTTATAGTATTGCTTGTAACAGTACCTGAAAATAAGATATCGAGAGTCTTTTGATGTTGATTGGTCACAGACTTCAGGAAGTAACAGCATGCAAAGGATATGCGACCAAATATTAAATATGATACTTTAAAAATATGTTAAAGCAAAATATTCTAATCTTCTGAGACACTGGATTTTGGGTTTCATTAGCTGTAAGCCATAATCATCAAAATTACAAGAAATAAAGGCTTGAAATATTTCACTCTATGTGTAATGAATCTATATAATGTATGAGTTTCACTTTCTGAAATGAGTGACAAAAAATATTGAACTTTTTCACGATATTCAAATTTTTTGAACTGCACCTGTATATGCGTGGTAATTCTGTTTTAAATCAAGATATTGAGGATTGCCCATACAAATGGGGAAATGGCTTAGGCCACAGGGAGGGTTTTTCCTCATGTTGACTAGTAAACATTTTTCTAATTCATTAGCATTGATTAAAAAGTATGCCTGTCTGACTCGTTTATTCCATATGGGATTCTTGGGGAGACTGTTTCTTAATTTGAGTTCAGGAAATTTTCTAAATTGACATTAGAGTGGTTTTAGGTCTATGCCACGATGATTTCAGTTGATGCAGTTGTGATTTTTTGACATAGCACCCAAATTAAAGTATATGTTTCCAGTTTGCCCCACTCGCAGAAGTGTTAACAAACTTTTCAATGTACCAAGTGTGCATTTGCATTCTCTATTTGTATAAGAGGAATACAATCAGACTCATTTACTTCCGTGATAACCTCTTTGTATTAGGGCATGCAAGTTAGCCTAGCATTCAGCCTCATGGAAATTCACAGATGTTACTCTAACGTGCACGACCCCGCTCTGGTAGATAGCAATGGGGTGAGGGGCAGTTGTCCACCGCTGGAATTGCTGCAGGATGAGCCAAACCTGCTTAAATTTAAAGAGGACCCAAACCACTATGCTGAACGGCACTGAGCTGGTCTGGAATAATCTACCTGCCCCTGAATGTAAGGCACACGTGTGAGTTGCTCCGTTGCCCCTCTCTCTAGCAGCCGGATGGCAGCATGCCCTTCTCCAGCGGGCAGCACAGCTTCTCCAGGTTCACCATGGACATGGTGCGGCAGTACATGAAGGAGGAGGAGGTGCGGGCACAGCACCAGAGCTCCCTACTGCGCCTGCGCGAGAAGGCCCTGAAGGAGAAGACCAAGGCCGAGCTGGCCTGGCTGGAGCACCAGAAGAGGCAATGCCACCTTACCACCCAGCTCATACTCTGCTTTCTCCTCCACCCAACTCATACGCTGCTCTCTCCTCCACCCAACACCTCCACCCAGCTCATACTCTGCTCTCTCTTCCACCCAACACCTCCACCCAGCTCATACTCTGCTCTCTCTTCCACCCAACACCTCCACCCAGCTCATACTCTGCTCTCTCTTCCACCCACCACCTCCACCCAGCTCATACTCTGTTCTTTCCTCCACCCAACTCAAACCCTGCTCTCTTCTCCGCCCAACTCACACACTCCACCCAGCTCATACTCTGCTCTCTCCTCCACCCAACTCATACACCCCACCTCTCCTCCACCCATCTCACACACTCCACCCAGCTCGTACTCTGCTCTCTCCTCCACCTAACTCACACCCTCCACCCAACTCATACACCCCACGTCGCCTCCACCCAACTCACACCCTCCACCCAACTCATACACCCTACCTCGTCTCCACCCAGCTCACACACCCTACCTCTCCTCCACCCAGCTCACACACTCAACCTCTCCACCACCATGCTTACACACCCCACCTCTCCTCCACCCAGTTCACACACTCAACCTCTTTTCCACCCAGCTTACACACCCCACCTTTTCTCCACCCAGCTCACGCACCCCACCTCTCCTCCACCTAGCTCACACACCCCAGGTCACCTCCAATCAGCTTACACACCCCCACCTCTCCTCCACCCAGCTCACACACTTCACCTGTCTTTCTCCTCCAGCGCAAACCAATGCTCATTGGAGAGAGTATCCATGCTCATTGGAAGAGTGTCTTCCACTATTAATCTGTATAAAGTACTGTACACATGTTTACAGCTCTAATTTGCTTTTATGTAGAGAATTCAGAAATGAGCAGGTGGGGTATAGTGATTATAAGTTGTATTTTTGTGATATTTGCACAGACACTTACGAGACAAGGGTGAAGATGACAAGATGCCCCCCATTCGAAAGAAACAGCGAGGCCTTCTGTTGAAGCTGCAGCAGGAGCAGGTAACTATGGACACCGGTAACCCCGCCCCTCTCACAGCCCCAAGCACAAAGCTGTTGTGGTCACGGCTGCTTCTTTGGTCTACAGGCGGAGATCAAGCGTCTGCAGGAGGCCAACAAGGCGGCACGGAAGGAGAGGCAGCTCCTCCTCAAACAGCAGGAGGACATTGAGAGGATGCGACACACCACCCTCAAACTGAAGGAGCGCCTCAAGAGTGCTGGGGAAAACAACCCGGTCAGTACACACACACAAGCACGCACTCATATGCTCACACACACACCACACACACACACACACACACTCATACGCGCACACACACACACACACACACACACACACAAGCACGTACGCACCCACATACGCACACACACCACACACACACACACACTCATACGCGCACACACACACTCATACGCGCATACACATACGCACACACGCACACACACACACACACACACACACTCATACGCGCACACACCCACCCACACACACACATTCATACGCGCACACACCCACCCACACATATGCGCCCACACACACACATGCGCCCACATGAGCGCATTCACACCCACGCACACACACACACACACACACACACACAGACACACCATTATCCCAGGGGCTTCAGCAGCCATTACAGAGAAAATACTTTAAATCAATGGGATTTTTTTCTATTTTTGTTTGTTGTGATCAAGTTTAGAAATGATTTCAATCAGTTAATTGCCTTTGTCCTTGTTTCCGTGTTTGTCTCGGTGTGTGTTCATGCATCTGTGTGTGGTGCGTGCATGCTGCAGGAGGCGTCTGTCTCGGATCCTGCAGAAGGGCCAGCCATGCCCAGCCCCGCCCTGACCGACCTGGACACGCCCAGCCCCTCCCCCGTCTCAGTGTCGGGCAGCGAGACCAGCAGCATCATGCAGAAGCTGAAGAAGATGCGCTCCCAAATGGATGAAAAGTAATGGCCCCTCTTCCTCTCTTCCTCTCTGCCTGTTTCTGCTGGTCTCCTGTGCTGACCATTAAAACCTCTTTATATCAACTCTTAACTCCTCATTCTGTTCTTATTGTTATACTGATTCAGCTTTGGCCTTCTATTTTATTAACCCTGGATTTTCAGTTCTAAGGTTTTTGCTTTACAGTATTTAACACGGTTAGAAATAAGTAACGCATAACCGACAGGTAAGTTCCATCATGGAAAAACCTGCAAAACCTACTATTGCTGTCCAAAACTCAGCGCCAACTCTAACCCATTCAGTAGTGCAGTTTCATAAGTTTAAAAGTGGTGAGGATTATCGCGTTACACATTATGTTCTTATACATCCCTAGTGGCCACTTTACGTATTAAAAGAAAGGAGAAAAGTCTTCCTTGTGCTTCAATGGCAGGTAGCAACTTCTAAGATCACTTGTACAGATTAATTCATGGCTTCTCCTCAAAACTACTTGAAAAGAAAACTGCTGTTAAAAATTTTATTCTACCTTCCCTCATGGTCAATTTGTAGAAATGTACTTTGATTTCCACCAGCACATTCAATGTAACTGGAGGAAACGGGATGAGTGTTTGATTTTGAGAGGTGAACTGCCCTCATTTGGTTTCCAGTTTGATGGCAGCTCTCACACTCTTTCCTAAATGTTGAGTGAAGAGCAGCTTTGTGCTGACTGATGGGAGCCTGATTAACTTCCTCCCTCCACTGTCATGTTATGAGCCCTTTCTCCTCCCCTTTGTGGTGTGCTAGTGAATATGAGCATGCTCTGTGTCCATCCCTTACCGAGAGCCCATTTGAAACCAACTAGCTGTGATACTGCTTTATATTTCTTTTCATGTGGCCTATCATTTGCCTTTGCATAATGTCATGTCCCTGGATACACAGGGGCCTGTTTAAAATTAAATCAGTGTTTTTAACCCCCTTTTTTGCCTATGTATTTGGGAAGCACAGTCAAGTCACAGCTATTGTTCTGGCACCTGTCGTGGGCCAGTGTTATTGGGAGGTTAACGCTGGAGTAGGCAACTTTTTTAAATTTTATTATTATTATTATTTTTAGAAAGATATCGGGGAACGGTCATGCTTAGTTGGTAGCAATCATAGACAAAACTGTTTTGAGAGAAGTCCAGCACCATACACTGTTTATACCCTCAAATTCTGCATTCTAAAACCAGCGTTTCGGCCCCAATTCCTATTTGCAAAACAAATGAAAGAGGCCAGTTCACATTGTGAACAACAATGAGATGGACCTTGCGTGTTCACATAACAGCACAGCTAGACCTTGCGTGTTCACATAACAGCACAGCTAGACCTGCATGTTCTCACAACAGCAGAGCTAGACCTGCGTGTTCACATAACAGCACAGCTAGACCTGCGTGTTCACATAACAGCACAGCTAGACCTTGCGTGTTCACATAACAGCACAGCTAGACCTTGCGTGTTCACATAACAGCACAGCTAGACCTTGCGTGTTCACATAACAGCACAGCTAGACCTTGCGTGTTCACATAACAGCACAGCTAGACCTTGCGTGTTCACATAACAGCACAGCTAGACCTTGCGTGTTCACATAACAGCACAGCTAGACCTTGCGTGTTCACATAACAGCACAGCTAGCTAGCTGCAAACGTTGAGAGTTTCACTCACTCCTGCAACACCGAACGGGACTAGAGTCTGGAATAAGTTTATATATCTGGGGTCTTTATAAAATTGGTTAGCTATATAATTCAGCTAGCCATCACTGTCAATTGTTGTGTTTGAGTAAAAACTGGCTTGCTGAAAGGTTACCTCCTTTATTTTCTCCATTATTTATCCATTAAGAAAACCAGAAAAAAGGTTCTATTGTAAAAAGTCCCAAGTTGGGGCTAGGTGTATCAGGTAACTAAGTCTGGGATAGAGGGTAGCCTTGTTCAACATTTTACATGTATGAAAAATATTTTGCTCACGCTAGCTATCGTGAACTGTCAGGTCGATGGCTAACTTAGACTAGTAAACTGTAGACAAACAAAACCATCACTTACTTAGCTACCAAACTTGGTGACTAAATGGAAAATGTTTTATTGTCTTTTTTTAAAGGGGTAACATGGTGGTTGAATGTGACACATGCCAGTTATCTTTAGGTAACGTCAAAGTGAATGTGTCCATCAATGTTGTTATTCGGTCATTTTTAAGTACTATAAAACTCCTTTTTATATGCCCAAATTTCCCATTCTACAAGTTCACTTCGTTTTGTAGACGTATCAATGAGAACTGTCAGTCAGATATGATTGACAGGCCGTTCCCCCCACCTTACACACATTTGTTGTTTGTAACCATAGTTACCTCGAGACTGGATTTACCAGGAAGTGTATAGGCGTTTACAAAGTCCTTAATATAAGCAATGTGAGATTTCACACCAGCTTTTAACCTCCAAACATTGTTAAGGTACACGTTACCTACCAGGTCATATCCTCGAATTTGCGTAATTTTGAAAAAAGTACGATAAAAGCACAACGATGGTGCTTCTCCCGCTACACCGAGGAAAAGTCCACTGCAGTCAGCCATGCTATCGATAGCATGCTGGGAAGGATTGATTCAGCTAGCTGATGTTAACTTTTCACTTCGGAAACCTTACAGCACAGTTTTAACGCCAGGGAAGGGTATGTTCGATAAAGTAAGGCTAGAGTATGGTCGAATCGAGTGCGCTGTGCATGGTACTGCCATAGCGCAGGAGGGTTAACATCACCAAAAGCAGATGCATTCAGTAATGTTAGCAGGATGGCCAAGATGTAGTTTGAGCAGGATAACGTTAGATCTAGCCAGCTATGTGTTGACACACCGACTCTCGACAACTTTGATTTTGTTACATTAACATTATCTACCAGTCAGTCAGTTATCAAATCATTTTTTATATAACATAGAAAGTGCTCAGCTATCAATAGCTGGCTAATGTTAGCCAAACTTGAATTACCCTTCATAGGTTACAAGTTGATTATCGAAACAGTCAACGTTTTAAAATGTTGCTAACTTTTATCTAAGGTTTACAACCTAACAATAAATTCAGTAAAGTTAGCTTGCAATAATAGATAATCAATCATGCACTGTGTAAACCAGTAACAAGGCTGTGAACTTACTGATGGGTGAAGAGGTGATGGCGCAAATTGGTGTGGTTCAAATTCACATCTTTTTTTTTTTTTTGTGGCGTGGATGGGGGTGTGTTCCATAGACAGTTTTGAGACGCTGGGGAGTGGTCATTTCTCGTGTGATGTCACACGGGAAACGACCTGAAAATGGGACCGCAAAATTAAATCGTCTATTTCTCCAAACCTAAAGAAAATACAGATGTGATAGTTCCGTGATGTTCCCGCAATGCCCCTATGTACCAATATCATACTAAACACCAGAAAGTAAGGTAAACCACCATGTTACCTCTTTAAACTCTGTAACGATGAAAAAGATTCTGTTGTTTTAACTGGAATCTTGGACCTGACATTTTTAGTGTAGCTATGCCAGTCTGTAATCCTGCAATTGTAGCTAGAAACTTCGATACACGTTCACACCGAGGTTTGTGGAGAAGCAGTGAGGTGGGCGTGTGTCTCTTTCTCTGTGGCAGGGCCAACAGGTGTTATGACTTTCAAAATGTTTTCACAACATTGTGGCCGTTGAGAAAGTTGCCTACTCCAGATTTAAACTGTAGTCTAATATTCGCTTCCCTACTGTTTGTTTCACCTCTGTGCTTAACCTACATTTCACAAGTTTCTATTGTACTGTTATTAAGAAATTCTTCATATTCAGAATGCCAACCGTATCAATTCTGAAAGAAAAGTGTTAGTTGTAAAGGTGTGCATTTTGATTTGTTTTTACACTTCAACAGGAGCATGAGGTAGGCCCATAGCCCAAAGTTCAAAACAAAGATATAAATTGTTCCTTTACGTACTGTAGACTAAAAAACTAATACTTTTCACTGACGCACAAGTATGTTCATGTAGCTCATCCGCAAGCTGCCTCTGTCTCTTCTTTTCTGTCTGCCTGCCTTTAGCTCTCTCATTGTGCTGCTGTACTTCCAGAGTATTTCTTTCCTTTTGTTGAACCTTCCTGTTTTTCCAGATTTGAACACTCAATATTATTTATTACTGTTGTCACTGATGAATAGAATAGTCAGTGTGTTTTATTCTCATAAGGTCAAAGGTCATATTTTGATAATCATTAGTTTATACATAAACAACATGATGATCACTTAAAATTGATTTATTTTCTGTTCTTTCCTCCTGTGAATTGAGTTCAGAAAAAGGATATTTGCCATGGCACAAATACATTAAAAACATTTTTTTTTATAAAGTGTTACTTTTAGGGTATTGCTGCTAGTCACACATGAAAACAATCTTGATGTGTCATCTAGAGATTTAAGTTGAAGATAAATGTATCTGCTGGGGTACAAATTGAAGAGAGTGTGCACCCACAAACAAGCAAATGTACATAAACCAATGGATATATCTTCTCTTGAGTTGTGACCCCCTAACCTTGTAGTCATTAATCTTTGTTCTAATTGGGCTCTTAAAACATTCTCCCACTGCACTGGGGAGTTGGGTTAAAGTATCCTCTTTAGCAGCACCGGCACAGCCTTTTTAGAGTAACTACATTACACCTTTGAATGAGTCATTAACTATTAAGTGCAATAAAACACATGCTTACTCAAGTTCTCTCTCTCTCTCTCTCTCTCTCTCTCTCTTTCTCTGTGATTGTCTCTCTCACTCCGTCTTCACTCAACCTTTCTTGCTGTTATTTTCTTTGTGTTCCAATGCTCATCTGTTGTTTGTCCTCTTCGTTTGTGCTCAAAATCCTCTTCCTTGCTTTATTTTGTAGACACTGCTCTCCTGTCCATTACTTCTTCTCTGTCTTTTCGGCTCACCACTGGGCCTCTCTCAGTGTCTGTTTCCCCAACCTCCATCCCAAATTCCAGCTGTTTATCTACAACCAGTTGGTCAGGTACAGTGCTCGCGCCTTTCTCACTGCTTCCCGTCCCACCCTCTGTCCCATGGAGCATGCTCTGTTCAGCCACCGCCACCAGGGGGCGGGTGCGAGGAGTGTTGGCGGGGGGGGGGTTGTTGGTGCTGCCAGGAAGTGGGGATTAAAGGCTCTAAAAACTACAAAGCGCTGCCTTGTTTAAATGAGCAGATCTCTTGGCAACAATGTGAGCATGTTTTCCACCACAGCCTTGACTCGAGATGCTTCCCTTTGAGGGACCTTTCCATGGACACAAATAAGCAAAGACTCAAGTCCACTGAAATTTGAGCAGATCATGGGTCTGATGTTTGGCTGTAAAGTTGGTGGTGGTGTTGGTTTCCTCATGGTTGTGGCCAAGGCTTGTGCTCATTTTGATATGGCAGGGTGGTCTGAATGAGACTCTCACAGTAAAGGGTGGGAGCTCCCATGTCTCTGTGGGGTGTAGCTTTGATGGCCTCTTTGGAGCTCCTTCAAGCCCTGTTATTGTGCATTTTCACTGGGTCCCTGATGCCTGTGTATTTCGCCAAACGATTCATGTCGCATTTCCTGCCATTTTCACTTCCAAATTGTTGAGAGATGTTGAGAAGTATCCAAATCATTAAATAAAATTTTAGGTTGCGTTCTAAATCTTGAGGCGCTTCATTTTAAACACCGCTGATAAAAATGCCTATAGTGTAGAGGAAATTGACAGAAATACAAAGTAAAAACCTGCGTGTTACTTAATTCGAACTATAATTGAGGATTTATTGTCATTATTAAAGGTTCTTACATTTAAATTAAACTAGACTGATGCCAAGTAGCTGTTCCTTCACATGGCGCGATCTGGAAGTTGGGTGTGAAAATGGGAATGTGTAGGATGCAAGACGTCGACTTTTATTAACAGTTATTAACTGTTTCTTAAACTTGCTTTGAGATTATTTTGTTATTTATTAGTTGTTTTCATTAAGAAAAACAGGTCTTCAATCATTAATTAGTCACGTTCATGTTGGTTTTACCTTTTATTTTACTCAGTGAATGAGGAATAACAAACAAATACTAAACCTTCAAATGCTGCCAAAAAGTTACATGAGTGATGATGTTCAAATCTAGTGAGACCTCTGACCTGCTGCACAGCTGTTTTTTATATGTATTATTTTGGTTTTATTGTATGTTTTCAATTGGCTCAGACAATTTTTGTTTGCAATGATGTATATAGGTTTCTGTCAGCTGTACAATGGCTGGTACTGGGGCATTCAGATATTTGTGGATAGAAGAACCAGTGTGTATGATTGTGAATAAAGGCGAGAATGTATCTCTTCTTATGTACAGCCTCTGGAAACTTAACGTCACTGTAAACAATGCCTGGGCCAATCAAAAAATGTATATTAAAACTGACATATAACAAAACTCAGACATTTTTTAACATAGTATTACATGGGGTTAATGCTACTTTCACTTGGAGAAAGAATATGTTATTTATGGGGGGGCGAGGAGGGGCAGGGCTTGGATGCACAGTAAACATAGTATGTAGAGCTCATTTGCTCTGTGCATGCGCACAAATGAGTGGACCATTTTAAAGTTACACCCCGAGAGGCATGTAAGTATGTTGTGTTTTTTAATCTTGGGTGGATGTGCTTGTGTCTGAATTTCTAGGGGTCCATTGTCTTTGTTTAAACCCCTGTACTAAACCAGGTGCATGAATATATCTGGTAAATGAGAGGCACAAACTAACTTTAGTGCCTGGGTTTCCTTCATTGTGGTCAAACTCCTCCATACTCGCCTGTCTGTTGGGAAGAGTTGGGACAGCTTGTGCACAATAGGGTCAAAGTGCGGTTGAGGTAAGCATGGTTCTCGTGGTCTTTGCGTGATCTGATTTTAAGGCCGTACGCTGGGAGTTAAGGGGAACGGGTGGTTTCGGTTGGCATGTCGGCTGGCTTGTGTGGCGCCGTGGTCATTTCGGTGCTCCTCACGCTGGCTATCCCCTTCTGTGTGTCCGTCTTTCTCTCTTCCGCTCTCTGGCTCCTCCCCCCTCCCTCCAGGTTCCTGACGAAGCGTGAACAGCAGCTCATGCAGCGGCGGCGCCATGCCGAGGAGCTGCTGGAGTGGAAGCAGCGTCTGGATGCCGAGGAGGCGGAGGTGCGGCGCATGGAGAAGCAGGCCCTGGCCGCCTGGGATGGGGAACAGCACCGCGACAAAGGCCGCCTCAGCGAGAGCTCCAACGCCAACCTCAGCGCCAGCCATGTTACCCCCGGCGACAAATCTGACCCAGGTGAGAGAAATGGGGGGTGGTGGGAGAAGAGGTTGAATTTTGGGGATGAGACATTATTCTGAAACTTTTCCAGGTGGAAATATAATTTGTTTGAATATTTATGAGGTAATAGAACATTAAAAGACCTTCTGGATTGTGTGTTCTGTGATTATCATTTTCTTGTAGTCATTCCATGATTTAAAATATACATTTAGGGCCTGGTTTATTAAGACCCTTAGCATGTGCAAAACCTTCTAGCATGCGCAAAACCAATGACATGACCAATACTTAGTCATGGTGTTTGTTTTGCACCAATCATTGGTTGTGTTGCTAGTTTTGCGTGTGCTTAAAGGTTTTGCACATGCTAAAGGTTTTAGTAAATCAAACGCTTAGTCTATTCCCATTTTGCACTTCGTAAATAAAAAATGTTTGGAGGACGCCTTTATAATTTATTTGGTTATAACTGTTTTACCCAACATTTCTGTGTCTCCACAGAGCCAGAAAGCAAGGGTGAGAACTCCCCAGCGGTCAGTGTTTCCAGCCAGCAGCCTGAGCTCTCTGTGCCTGAGGAATTGGACAGTCGTTCTACAGACCAGCCTATCTCTGAGCTGCCATCACCACACAAGGATGCCAGCCAGCAGCCTGACCTCTCTGTGCCTGAGGAATTGGACAGTCCTTCTACAGACCAGCCAATCTCTGAGCTGCTGTCACCACACAAGGATGCCAGCCAGCAGGAAGACACAGTCTACACACAGGAGTTTGACTCGTCCTCAGAAAGCAAACTGGTAAGAGGGCCTTGGCCGTTACTAATTGCTGTCCTAAGATGTAAAGGTGACACATGTTTAAGCTCTTTTGTTGGATCAAGGCCAGGCATGGTATCTGAATCACAGATTTGATGTTGTATGTCATGTTATTTGGAGTCACTAATTATGCTAATTACTAATTAAAATTGCACGGTTGCCAATTTTGGTCAGTGGAGTGTAAGGGGGAGGGGGGGTAAGGGTAAGGTAGGGGGGGGGGGGGGGGTTGGGGGTCCTGTCAAAGATAGGTAGGTTTCTTTTGAAGTTCAGTTTTTATTTGGTGCAAGATGTGTTTTGGTAGTGTGAGAGCCTGAGAGCCTGAAAGCGTGTGCTGGCAACCCTGATAATTGTGATACACTGACAGCCCATGTAGCATATTGCACTGACTCCTCACCAATCAAGGAACAGAGGTGCAAAGATAATTGAACATATATTTTATCAGATGGAATTTATTAATATTTCATTAGGTTGTCCTAATAATAAGCTGATTAATGAGAGGCTCAATTCATGTTCTGGCCCACCAGCTAGTAAACCTGGAAAATATTTGGCCCGAGGCTGACCCCTGACCTAGAGTATTACAAGTTTTCGCAGGTTTTGTTTCTGGAATCTTCCCTCCTTGGATCAAACAGAGAACCTGTCAGCTTTTCCCTGTTTCTGCACAGTGCAGTGAATGTGGGCTTTGTCTGCCTTCGGTCTGAGCCTCTGTATAAAGACTGCCATTTTGTTTCTGATGATAAACGCACCGTCACGTTTTTATTCTCCTCAACAATGTCAGTCCTTTTCTTTTTTAATGGGTTATACTGTTGAAAGATGGTTTGTTTTTACACCAAGATATGCGCCTGTTGTGATCAAAATACTTACTTACTGCATCAAATAGCTGGAAGTTTTTCGTTTCTTCTGATTTGCATTTATCTCTGTATCAAAATTGATTTTGTTTGATCATCAGGGAATCTCTTGTTGTGATGGTGATCCTGAGAACGTGTTTTAAACTCCCTTCGGGGCCTGTCCTCTTCCTGTATTTGACAGTCTCCTTCACCCAAAGCCAGTCTCAGCACTTCCAGGCACCCGGAGAGCAGCAGCAAAATGCAGCTCCGCTCGTCTTCCAGGCCGAACGAGCCTTTGGCCAGTGAGCCCCGCTCTGTCTCTCAGTCAGGTGAGTTTGGCCAGTGAGCCCCGCTCTGTCTCTCAGTCAGGTGAGTTTGGCCAGTGAGCCCCGCTCTGTCTCTCAGTCAGGTGAGTTTGGCCAGTGAGCCCCGCTCTGTCTCTCAGTCAGGTGAGTTTGGCCAGTGAGCCCCGCTCTGTCTCTCAGTCAGGTGAGTTTGGCCAGTCTTATGGTCTGCTCTTGTCTGCATTGTGTTTGTCAGGTGCACAAAAGGTGTAGCTTAGACATTGGGAAAATTAGTTTGTACAGTGTGGCGCCGTAAACCAATGTGTGTTTCCCTCACTTTCAACCTGCGTTTCCCTCACTTTCAACCTGCTTAGTTGTGTTATAGGTTTTACTGTCGTGCTGTCTCTGTGACTTTTTCAGTTGCATCATTCACTATATAGATGGTATACTTTCTGATTGGACTTTCATTGTAGATTCATATAATCTCTTTTATGGAAATTATTTTTGCATTGTGTTTGGCTTTATTGCAGTTAGGTCATTGTTAACCAATATGATGCAAAATGTGGTTCCTGTGGTGGCTCTTAAAGTGCCATGTGTATTCTGTATTTTATGTTACAAGAGGCTCCGTGGTAATTGTTTGGCAGGTGTACATTTTTTTATGGATCTGTTTAGATGAGGCAGGTGCAGAACTCACTTCCTGATGCCTCTCGCCCTGTCTGTTCCAGAGCCTACATCTGATCAGAGTGACATCGAGAGCCGCATCCACGCCCTCAAGGAGGAGCTTCGCAAGCGCAAGTCCATCGTGTACCAGCTGAAAAAGGAGCAGAGGAAACGCCAGAAGGAGCGTCTCAAAGCGCAGGAGGCCAGCTTACTGAAGCAGCTGGAGGTCAGTGTGGTGGTATACTCTTCCCGCTTCCACCTTTCTCCCTCCGGTTTTAGTGCACTTTTTCAGCTCTGTGGCAGTATTTTGATCATACTCTCAATTAGGGCGTACTGTGGTCTCTTTGCCAGGCCTCTGTTTGCCGTGAATAGGTTGTACTTGCAGTTTGTTCCAAGGGTTTTGCTGATAGTGTTTTTAGGGTTCAGGTTGTTTTTAGTGTTACCTCACAACATCCTGATTCCTGTGTACTTAATTTGTTTATTGTCAGTTTCTTTCCCTCTCCTCTCTATACACCCTTGAGAAATAACACAGGAATACCTGACTAAGGAAACTAAACCACTGGCAGGGGCTTAACATCTACAACTAGACTCCCATACTAAGATCTTACTGTGGTCTTCCAATTCTGCTAAATTACTTACATTCGTCAATAACAACCAAATGTGCATTAAAACAAATGGTAGTTTTGATTGGTCAGTATTTTATTTTGCATTCGTTCATAACATAAATGTTAAGAAATGTACAGTCATTGAATGCAGAGTGACCACCATAGTGCCAGGAGACCAACTTTCTGCAGTCCACAACAGTGAACTATTCACAATGGAGGATTTGATGTTAGTTACTCCCATTTGGCTAAAAGAAAATAACAAGACAGCCAAATACTTTGTGTATAGAAAGAAATGTATCTTGCCTGCAAAGCAAGGACAATAATTCCAAAGTGTGAACATTTTTCCCCTGAGCTTTTTATTTAATTTATTTTCATGACTGTCTACTTTATGGGACTGAACCACTGAGTGAGAATGATTAATTGAGAAGATTATTTGAGAATGATTCGGGAGCATTTTCCAGGTATGTTAGGTCAAGAGTCAAGTCAAGGCAGAAGAGGTCTTTTTTTGGTTTCCATTATCAGGCCCCATTATTATACAGCAAATATTGTGAAATTAGTCATTTGGACAAACTTGTGAAGTTTGGAAGTGTTGCCTCCTTTATACTGAATCCGAGATACGATTTTTATGTCGCACACGTTTTTACTTAAAATCTTGTGGAAAAACTAGGTTTTCAGTGTCATTTCAGTGTCTTTGTGAAATATGTAGTGTAAACTGAAATGCTCTCAAAAGAACAATCCAAACGAATGTGAAATATCTTTGAGTCAAATTGGTTGGAATTGACAGCAATTCATAATCCTTTGAAGGTGCTTTTGGTAAATAGTATATCAAAATCATTCAAGTTCACATTATATATTTGTTATATAAAGGCGGTAATGGGTACAGAAATGGTTCTCATTGAAAGAGGTAAAATTTCTGTTGCATTTGTGTGTTGTAGTAAAGTCTTGCCTCCTTGTTTCTAGTCCTATAATGACTTCATTCAGAAGACGAAGGCTGAGCTGAGCAAAGAACCAGACACCACACCCATGACTAAACCCCAGATTAAAACACCAAGTTCAACCACAGAAAAGCCCAGGATCAAACCACCTCCTCTTCAAAGGTAATGAATTACTGATCCTATCTATAGACTTGCATTTGTTTTTGTCCATGCACCTCATCACTTGTTGATTTTTTCACAAGAAAATGGAGTAAAATTATAATTTATTTTTTCCCTTCAGGCCTGAAACCAGCAAAAACTGGAAGATTGCGACTGAAACGGAGAAAGGAGAGAGAGTCCAGCCAGAGTCTCCTACTGACCGTGGTGTGTTTACTCTGTTAATTATGCACTCTTTGCTTTTATTGCATCTGTATTATCCATTTGCCCAAAATATAATAAATTGCTGTGCAGGGTACATCACATGATGAATTTCCATATTGCACCTTGTGTCATTCTATATGTTTTGAGGAAAAACCTATTATATCAATTCAGTTATAGCTTTTGTACATGTACAAAAGTAAATATAGCACATGCTTTGGTATATTCAGTCTGTCTGTATGTAATGTTTGTGGAATTTCAGATGATGTCACACCATCAGAGCACAGCAGGTTCTCCTCTTTGTGTGAAGAGGGGTCCTCTGATGAGGATCCACCCACAGTCACACCAACTCCAGTACAAGGAAGTCCAGAGCATGCAAATGTGCTGAAGAGTCTGATTTCACCAGACTCCCTGCCTGGTTACCGCTTTGGGGAGCAGGATGGGCTTACTACGCCACATGCGGGGGACTCTGGAGACGAGAGCGTCATCTCCAGCCAAAGATCGGAGGTGCTGGAGGAGCTGGAGTTCCTGAAATCGGAAGAATCCGATAACGAAAGTAATCGCTCTGATCCGGCGCTCAAGCTGATGCTGGATCTGCAGCCGGTGTCCCAGGAACAAGGCTCATTGAAGGACAGTCCGTCTGCTGAAAAGACTGAACTAGGGATTTCTATGGAGAACAATCGTCGTGCGAGTGAAGAACATGGTTATGAAGACTTAGTTGACGCTGGCGAAGACATAAAATCTGGCGGGACCCTGATAAAACAATCAAAATCGTCCCTCAGGGACTCCAAAGACGGTCTTCCATCATTTGAAAGAGGCACCTCCAAAAGGGAAGGTTCCTATACTCCCGAAATTGACATACACTCATCAGACACAGAAGCACTGTCAAAGCTGAAGGAGGATTCACCTCTTGCTGACAGCTACCGTGATGATTTTGAATCCTCTCTGGAGTTGTCACCTCGGGATGGACACCACACCTCAAAACATGCCTCCCCTACAGCGCTGCAGACAGGGACGAGACCCAGTACCAGGTCTCCACTTTACAGTAGTGAGGAGGAAATCAGTGAGGCGCTGAATGAAAAATCCAACTCTGCCAGTGGTGCCTTCCATTCAGAGAAGCTTCTGGATTTCAAGGCTCAGTCTAAACTCGACAGAGACAGAGAGGAAAGTGAAAAGGATAGGCGAGAGGTCATCGGTCTTGAAAAGGCACCCCTATCTTCACTTCCCCTGTCGCCTCCCTCCATGACCCTAGATATGATGCCCGACTTTACTGTTGGGGACCGTGTTCTTGTGAGCAATGTGCAGCCAGGGACACTTCAGTTCAAAGGACCGACTAGATTTGCTAATGGGTTCTGGGCAGGTGTGGAACTGGACAAGTCAGAGGGTAGCAATAATGGCACCTACGATGGTGTGATCTACTTTGAATGTAAGGAAGGGCATGGCATCTTTGCTCCACCAGACAAGATCTCCCCTCTGCCAGAGAAGTTTCAAATATATGTGGACACCACAGAAGATGAGGACTCCTTGGATGACCAGTCTGACAATGAGTCCAAGACGAAGCTTGCATTCGAGAAGCAGTTGAATCAGAGTAATCTTCAAGACAAGAAAGGGGACAAATCTGAGATGGCTAATAAATCCGGTGAAAAGGAACCGTCATATGTGAGTGAAGCCCTACATGAGGACCCTCCAACTCAAGGTCCATCAGAAAAAGATGACCTTTTAGAATCAGCTGTCCAAGTTGAACTGAACGACCTTGAGTCCAAATCCAGCGAAAAACTAAATGGGGACAAGCACCCAGCTTCCAATGGAAAGAGCAGGAACATCATATTGGAGTTTGAAGATGCATCAACTGGTGACTATGATCTCCTCATTACAGAGGTGGGCAAAGTGGCTACAGGAAAGCAGTCACTGGAGAAGTCCTCAACCCCTCTACTGGACCTTTTAGCCAGAGAGAAGGACAACCTGGAGGCCCAGCAGAAGGCCTCGCTCTCTGATCTCTCCTCTGAGGACCAAGCCATGGAGAAGTCTGATGCAGAGAAGATGGGTGACAAAGGAACTGTAACCGTGTTTGCAGATAAACTCCTCAATGGCTTTGTGCAGGACACCGTCAAGCAGTTCCAGCAAATCAAAAAAGCCCGGAATGAAAAGATTCAAACTTCCAATCAGAGGAAAGAAAACGAGGCTAATGAGGAAGACTGGCTGGGAGGGAATACTTCTATCCAGTATTTGCCCTTCCACACAACACAGCAGGACAGCCTTCCCAACTTTCTGGAAGAGGGACAAGAAGAGGTTTCTTCTCCAGAGCTTTGCAACCGTCCGGTGAGTTGAACTGTTGTTGTGTATAGCTCACCTTTATGACTTTTTTTTTTTTAGCTCAGAAAATAATGAAAATCCCCCCCTAGCAAAAATTCCACACAAAAAAACAAAAAACATACGGACTGTCATAAAACTGAACAAACTAGTTGAGACCTCTGTTATACCTTACCTATATGTACTGTAAATAAACATTTTTCTGTGTTTTAGATTTCACCTTTAACCCCTAAATTAATGACTCATGAAGTCAATGATTACATCAAGGAAAGATACGTCTCTGCTAGTATAGAACATCAAAGATTACAATTCAGCAGTGCTGACGAACATCCAAACCTTGATTTGGCCTAAAAAGCCATTTTTTATCAGCAAAGTCCAAGGTTCAAACAACCCCAAATCCTGTCTTTTCTACATGCTAAAGTTGAATGATTCTTTAGCAGTCAGTGCTCTTTGTTTTTTCCCCTTGTATTCTGCTGCTAGTATGTCTTTGGATCCATATGCCTTATTTATTTTTCAAGAAGAACTTTGGTGGATTTAATACTTTGTCATTGTTACTATAAATACATTGAATAATTGTTCAAGACTACCTTTTTTGTTTTTTAAGTACAGGATAGATTTGCTGGCTTGAAAAGCTTAATGAGTGATCACTGGCTTGAACTAAACATTGTCTACACTTCTCCCCTTCTGTACCAGGAAAGCCCTGTGCTGGGGGCAAGCGGTCAGGAGGAGCTAGCCAAGCGTCTGGCAGAGCTGGAGCTCAGCCGGGAGCTGCTGGATGTGTTGGGGGATGAACAGGACTGGTTCGACGAGGACTTTGGCCTCAGCTCACGAAAGGAGCAGCAGAAACAGAGGATCCAGCAGCAGCGGCAGAAGGAGGGGGCGTCCACCACTGTTGGCATTGGGGGAGGGGAGCAGGTTAAGACCCCAGTAAGGCCTGCCCCCCCTCAACAGGCCAAGCCCACAGAAGAGCCGGTCATGGTAGTGCCCCACACTGCACCCGAAGTGGAGAGGTTGGTACATGCTGCCACCCAGGAGATCTGGAAAAGCTGCAACCTGGGCCAAGGGCTGCAGACACTAACAGGAATCCCCACCCCTCTCGCCTCCAATGACTACTTGGGCAGTGATGCTCAGGGTGAGGACCAGGAGACCCTCAGCAAGCGTAGTTACAAAAAGGTGAGGTCTGCTCTCTGGCGCATGGTGGTGACAAAATGAATGTGTATGTGTTCAGTGACATTTTAGGTTGAAAATATTATCAAGATGAATGTGAATGTGTTCAGTCACAATTTCAGTTGAAAATACCCTGTCTTGTGTTTTCAGGCTGTATTTGACCTGACATGGGAAATCATCCAGGACATTTTCTCAGAGGATCCTAATGCCCATCAGCCCCAGTGGATGAAGCCTCGGCGTCTTAATTCCTCCTGTTTCCACAGAGTCAAAAGCCCAGAGGACATCATAAAGATCCAGGTTTATATGCAATTCACTCATGCTGGTTTCCTAACATTTTGGCTCTGCCATCATATGTGCATGTGCACTCTGTTGCTGTTAAACACTCTGGCTAAGTTGTTTGTGTTTGTGTTCTTTCTCTAGGCATTCATCACCACAGAGGTGTTGAGGCTCTATGGCCTAAAAAAAGACCAGAACCAGAAAACCGACTGGCAGAAGATGTTGAAATTTGGAAGAAAGAAGCGAGACAGAGTGGACCATATTCTGGTAATGAACGTTTACATGGTATTGAGCATTGGCTAAGCTAGTAAAGCTCTCCAAAAGGTGCAATATTAAAGAAAAATTAGAAAAAACTACTGCAGCTCAGAGCATGGTACTTTACCTGAATGAGATTGAAACAAATTCAATGAGTCGTGCAATGCGTTTGAGCTTGCTTCTGAGTGTGTAATTAGGAAGAAGTAACTTTTGATTTTTTGCCTCAGGTTCAGGAGCTGCATGAGGAAGAGTCTCAGTGGGTGAACTATGATGAAGACGAGCTCTTTGTGAAGATGCAGTTGGCTGATGGAATCTTTGATGCTTTGGTGAAGGATACTGTTGACGTCTTGACAAAAATTCAGGAGAAGAGAACAAAAAGAGCCCTTTCCTAAACTCATCAATTTCAATCCCAAATATCCCATCAACTCATCCCAGGAACTTCCACACCCAACGTGCCAATAATCTTTGAATGCCTTTCACTAAAACCTCTGTAAATTTTAACTTTGTTTCGTTTAGTCTAACTTTCTTACAAAGGTTAGTTAATTTGTATTAACTGAAGTGCTTCACCAAGGATCCTGAAATCCAGCCTTCTATCAATATGCTTTAACAATTATTTTAGTCTGCTTTTCTTAACTCCCAGAGCCAATGCCTACATTCTTTCATGTGTCTACAGTTGATTCAGAGTTGGAATGAGCACTGGACTTGCTTAGTTTGCCTCCATGCTGCTAAGTGGACCTCTTGATTGTATTGTGAAGTGAGTGCTTCATTGCATTTGCTCCACGTTAGAGGTGTGGAGAGTCTTGGCAACAAATACAAATAGTGGGATTGGATATCCCCCCCCGAAAAAAAATAGATACAATTAAATTGTAATGCATTGTTTCATTTTGTGCTTCCCAAAAAATAAGCAATATTCAGGATAATCCCAGCTGGGATAGAAAGCAAGCTAAAGGATTGTGTGCCCTTTCTGAATAAACAAACGTAGTGACTAAGCACAAAAGGAAAATGTAAAAAATAACACTGTTATAAAGAGATTTTTGTCATTCCCAGTTAGTGTGGGTAAATTGCAATTGCAAGAGAAAATGCATACTTTTTAAAGGATTTTATCAATTTAATTTATTTTGGAATATTTTAAGTCATTTATTTTTCTGAACAATTTATGCAAGACACAACTTAAACACAACTGCTTTCTCAGTGTTGAAACCATTTATCTTAAATGCATAGGAGTACAGTCATGTTGGACTCAAACCTTTATATTTGCCTTTTACTTGATTCAGTTTAAGTGCCTCATTGGTTGTAGGTTAATGGGAATTGTCACATTTAAGAGCAACAACTAATTTCCCTGGCCTTGATTAGTTATCATTGTTCTCATGGTCTCATGGGCTTTAATTGCATTGGAACCTTATTTTTATTCTGACTATGGTGTTCTTCAGTCCCATGTTTGCAAGGCTTTATTCTCATCTCCCGCCTTGTTTAGCATTAATTCACGCCGAACAATTCAAAATTCCCTAGTTTGTCAGGCTCCTCCTATACATTGGTCTCTAAATAATTGTTCAGAAGTTAAAATGTGTGATTTAAAATATACTTAAGTTTAAAAAGATAGCCTCTGTGTACACACCGTATTCAAAATGTATTCTCTGTCTCGCACACACACAGCGATGTACTGCTAACCTTGCGTCATATTTATCAGTGTATCCTCCCAGGAAACTGCAGTTACTGAAGGGCTTGTTTGCTACTGTACATAATTGGCTAATAAGTCCTCATTTATGTCTGTTTTATCTGTCTGAACATACTGATTAATGTACTCTAACGGCATTGTAAGTTTGTCAGCTGAACCGAACAACGAATGACTCATTCTTCAGTAAGGTGTTCTGGTCTTCAGAAGATAAGTGTCCTTAACTGTGAGGGTAGAAACTCAGAGGTTTTGCCTGCAGCACATCTCGTTGCCCTCCTGTTTAAATTCTGTGGCCAGCCTACACCATGGTGGCTCAACAAAGGGAGTGGGCCATTTGTGATGTGCTTGAACAGCAGGAAACTGTATTATGGATATTGTATTTTCTTTCAAGACCCATGTGAAGGTTCACAACTCTTATGACACCTTCCTTCCAACTCTCCATTGAAATACTGAACAGGTGGTAGTGAGCGCAACCCATGATACTCCTTTTTTTTAAACAGTTGCTAACAAAGGTTTCTTGTGCCCCTCCCTCTCAAAGAGGGAGAGATGTTCTGGTTAACTATGCATTATTGGTGGGTCTGATGGTTTAATATGTCATCTCCCCATTAATGAGATAAATGCAACCTTCCACCAACTCATTTGCAGTAGATTTTCCTATTGCTCCTTGTGTTGGTCAACTAACAAACAACGCTTAAGGGCAGAAAACATGTTGTTTATTCTGTTCCCTGGAGACGGATTATTGAGTCAGAAGACTCTTATTGCAGAGGGACAGACTTACAGCCCTTTTGGAAATGTGGCTACGTGCTAAATCTGAGCGGTAAAAGTGATGATATTGTAATTTTTGAAATAGATTGTAATGCTAGGCACAAATGGTTTGATAATCATTTTTTAAATGTCTTTTGGAGTAATGATTTGAAATTCAGAAGGGTATGACTATTTATAACAATGACAATAATGTACTGTGAGCAACAAGGGTGCACTTGAAGACTTGTAAATTGACATGTGTGTAAATATACCAGATCTTTGTCTCTTACCAGACTAACAATCAACAACCTGTAAGATTTGTCAGATAACCTGGTTTTTTTTTGTGTATGCGAATATGTATATAGTATACATATATATTTGTTAACTAAATTGAACTTTGAAATTGTAAATAAAGGTTTCATTTCTAAATCTAAATCAATTTTTGTTAATTTCTCCAGATATTTTACCTCATGTGGGATTTTTGATTCTTGGACTGGAGGGCCAAGATTTTACTAATTCTACTAAATTCTTGGCAAATACATGCAATGTCTTGTGTATAATTGACTTTAATTAAGCTGACATATTTTATGATAGATATCATCAAATATATGTACAAAAAATGTTCTTAAAATAGGTTCAAATTCTGAGCTGAATTATATAGACTATACTGATATTTACTGCACAGTTAGTGCATATGAGCTATGGAGCTGTCATCTTCAGTTTTTGTTCAGTGTCTGTTGACTGCACAGTAGGTGGGAGGGTTTTTGCAGGTTAAGGATGTTGGTTTATTAGAAGGACAGTAAATTCCTCTTCCCAGGTATTGACTGCTAACTTGGGTAATGCCCTTGCTCCTCCTGGGTAGAGAGCTGGCAGAAGAGTGGAGGGACCGGGGACTCCCAACAACCCACTTCCCAGCACTTATGACTGTTTTATCCATTGTGGATGTCTAAAATATGTATTAATTAAAAACTTATTTGTAATTTTAACTGGGAAACAACTCCCCCCCCCCCCACTTACCTTACGTGATGCTAAGTGTGAAAATAGGACATTTTATATTTGGAGATTATCATTGTTATGATTTGACCATTAGGTGGAGCTGATGTTACATAATCATATTATTATTATTATTATTATTAATAACAACACAAAACTGTTAAGTGAAGTTTGGCTTGGTCAAAAGCCATAAAAGACAGAAAAATTCAAATGGGCACCACCAAGCCAAACTTCAGCTCTACACTGAAGTTTACAAGTTTACTCTACACTCAGGGCTTTCTAGAACTCTGCTTTTTACATCTGACTGCTATACAGTTCTGTAGCTTTGTTGGTCTACTTTTCTTCAACATGTACACATCACTGGGAAGATTGGATCAAACTTCATAAAAAAGCCTTGTTTAGAATGTTCAGTTAGAATTATGTTGCTACCATTGTTATGCCCGCATGTTAAGTCAATGGCCAATTAATTTCCAGTATCAGAATTATACGTTTATTTAAAAGCTACCATAAACAGAAATGTGACTCATGAAAAGCATGAGTCCTTGTCATGCCTGGCATTTCAGTATGTCTACTTTAACGATTAATTAGACTGGTAGAATTTGAGTGAGGTTGTTGGAAAAAAACATCTTGATGCAAATTTTTTGATGTAGCTACTTCACTATAGAAACGGCTGAACACATCTTTCCGATGTTTGTTTTGTGGCGAGATGTTGCTGAGAATGAGCCCTGCGGGACCCCCGACAGAATGAATTCCAGAGAAGACCACACCAGAGGTAAGGCTAGCTGTTCCGTCCCATGTTTCGTCCAGCTTTGATACATGACAGCGTTCAGAAGGGTATCCAGATCCCTCTATCAAAGTTAACAGAAATATGGGAGAATGAGTCAGTAGAAGGGATTGGGGAGAAGACCGGTAGTTTTACATTGAAAGCGTAAAATATTGACTTTGCATAAAGACTTAGAGACGTCTGGAATTAAAGCAAATGACCAATGATTAAAACGTCAATAGGCAGGAGTAAGGAGTTTAAATGCTCGTGTGGACACTGATCTGGCCATGTCTAAAGGGTCTTGAGTTCAGACTGGTGAAAGCTGAGGAGGGAATACCACTGCCTAACACTGGCTTCTTTGTTTGGGCAGTGAGGTGGTCAGGTCCTTTCCTGCTTAAAAAAGGAGATGTTTTTTTTTTATAACATTGGAGCCTCTCTTCTGCATTCTTTAAGCCCAGGTGACAGATTCCTTATGCCTTTTTAACTGTTGAATGGGATAATAATTACATGTAGGTTTAGTTGATTCATCATCTGTACCACAAATTCATACAATTGATCTACTGTATGCAGGCATGACTTATTTTCTCCACAAACAAAAGTTAAGTCCCAACTTGTTCTGGGCTTATGTATGAGAAGAATTTATAAAAAGTAAAATAATATATACCTATATTGCTATATCTGAGTTACTGAGCTGAAAGTGTGTGTGCGTGTGTGAGAATGTTCCCACTGAAGGCCCAAGCTTTAGGAGGTGAATTCACAGGCCCAACTCGATCTTTTTCCATCTTCGAGACCGGCACTCAGGTTCTGACTATGTTGTGTCGCGCTAATATTCCGGCTGGCTTTGTCTCAGTCTTTTCAAATTCCCTGTTCTTTGCCATGATCTTATGTGTGTTTTCATTCACCACACACAGTGGCAGCACCACTCCCCATACCAGATTGTTTCCTTCATTAAAACGCAACAAAGGATAATGTATCCAGAAGGATATGATCAGCATTTAGGTGGAGGAGGAGTTCCGCACGCCGGCCAGTCTGCAGTGGCAGCATCATCAGGGATAGGCATTCTGGCTATTTCCTTGCGACAACAGACGCTTTCGGGTCTTGTTTCCTTGTGAAAATAACCTCACTGAGGCAGGCCGGTGCTCCATTGGTAGGTCTCCTCATTCAAGCGCCCTGCTGAGAGGAAACATTAAACGTTAAAAGGAGAGAAGCTGCACACTTCACCCCTCCCGAAGCTCATAAAGCACAGGCCGACTCGCCTGGGATGGCAATGCGAAGCTAAAACTGCTAGACTGGGAGCCTGCTGAACTCATTAGGACTGGGCGCACAGTAAAAATGCTGTAAGCCCCGGGTTAACTGCTCCTCAGAGATCCCTGAATCCCTCACAGCGCTTGTACCTCAGGTATTAAAAGTAAAACGATGCAACGAAAGGGAGGAGAACCATCGGGGATGGAGGGGAGGGGAAAGGGGGAGAGGTGGGGTGAGACCAAAGCATTACATGTGGAATTAAACTTGAACTTTGACCCTTTTTTAGTGGTCAGTGACACGCAGAGACAAGGTGCTGTTTATTCTTGTTGCTGCTTGTGGGATGGTTGGGAAAAAAGCAGGAAAAGCTTTCATGCCCCATGACTTGCCTTGGAACAGTATCTCTCAGCTCACTTTCCACAGTATCTCTCAGCTCACTTCCCACTTTCCACAGTATCTCTCAGCTCACTTCCCACTTTCCACAGTATCTCTCAGCTCACTTCCCACTTTCCACAGTATCTCTCAGCTCACTTCCCACTTTCCACAGTATCTCTCAGCTCACTTCCCACTTTCCACAGTATCTCTCAGCTCACTTTCCACTTTCCACAGTATCTCTCAGCTCACTTCCCACTTTCCACAGTATCTCTCAGCTCACTTCCCACTTTCCACAGTATCTCTCAGCTCACTTCCCACTTTCCACAGTATCTCTCAGCTCACTTCCCACTTTCCACAGTATCTCTCAGCTCACTTTCCACAGTATCTCTCAGCTCACTTCCCACTTTCCACAGTATCTCTCAGCTCACTTCCCACTTTCCACAGTATCTCTCAGCTCACTTCCCACTTTCCACAGTATCTCTCAGCTCACTTCCCACTTTCCACAGTATCTCTCAGCTCACTTTCCACAGTATCTCTCAGCTCACTTCCCACTTTCCACAGTATCTCTCAGCTCACTTCCCACTTTCCACAGTATCTCTCAGCTCACTTCCCACTTTCCACAGTATCTCTCAGCTCACTTCCCACTTTCCACAGTATCTCTCAGCTCACTTTCCACAGTATCTCTCAGCTCACTTCCCACTTTCCACAGTATCTCTCAGCTCACTTCCCACTTTCCACAGTATCTCTCAGCTCACTTTCCACAGTATCTCTCAGCTCACTTTCCACAGTATCTCTCAGCTCACTTCCCACTTTCCACAGTATCTCTCAGCTCACTTTCCACAGTATCTCTCAGCTCACTTTCCACTTTCCACAGTATCTCTCAGCTCACTTTCCACAGTATCTCTCAGCTCACTTTCCACTTTCCACAGTATCTCTCAGCTCACTTCCCACTTTCCACAGTATCTCTCAGCTCACTTTCCACTTTCCACAGTATCTCTCAGCTCACTTCCCACTTTCCACAGTATCTCTCAGCTCACTTCCCACAGTATCTCTCAGCTCACTTCCCACTTTCCACAGTATCTCTCAGCTCACTTCCCACTTTCCACAGTATCTCTCAGCTCACTTTCCACAGTATCTCTCAGCTCACTTCCCACTTTCCACAGTATCTCTCAGCTCACTTTCCACAGTATCTCTCAGCTCATTTTCCAGGATGATACTCAACATTGATAAAAGAGAGGCAAGCAGAAGGTGACCTATTCATTGTGTAATCAAGATCTTCTTCTTCATCTTGCTAAAGTGCTAATATGACAAATCTTGTATTGAACTGAGTCAAGTGAATAATGTCAACAGTATCAATTCTGGAACAAAACAGATGTAAAGCATTCCATTGTTTACAGCAGACTAAAGACTTTATGTTTGGGTCATCCACAATTTACTTCTTCATACTGTTTTTGTTTCAGCTGCACTTTTCAAAATAAAATATTATTATAATAATATTAATATTATTTTTTATTTTTTTCACTGTTTCCATTTTTATCACCTTAAATTAATACATTTAATCACCTAAAACTTATTAGCAAATTACAGCAAAATTGTTTTTTTGTCACTGAAGAATTGAGACACTTTTTAGGGTGTTTTCACATTCTTTTTAAACAAATCAAACTCAGTGATTTTAAAGGGAACCAGCTGAAAATGAACTCAGTCCTTTTTGTATTGACATTGTAAGTGCACTTCTCAGAGGCTCATTTTCTGGTCCATTGATGAGATCTCAGACCACTTGTTCACACCACAGCTCTTTGAGAACTTTCTGTAACATTGTATTGTGTGTCATTTCCTTCAAGATGTGGCCTCTGCATATGTGGGCTACGTCCCAATATTCTTCACTCCTCACCTCCTTTCCTCCATTCATCTTCTACCCGGAAGTATGCAAAACAGCCTATACATTTCAAGTACAAGTAGTTGCGTGTACGGTATACAATGTACCTGACATTGCAGTTCGCATCGAGACATTAATTAATGTGTAATTTATATGAAATCAGCAACATTAGATTAGGACACAAAAAGCTGTTTCCGGGGCACGAAGGAGAGGAGGTGGTAGTGGAGGAACGAAAGATGCTTTCTTTGAATATAGAGATGCACCCAGGGTTATCATTTGGTTGTGCTAAATTTTGAGAAAGCTTCTGAGAAACAGAAAAAAAGAAGCTAGAATTGCAGTGAACTACCAGAGGCCTCTGACAACTGAAGAAGGTATGACTTTGCACTTTGCACAATAATTTTGCTACAGCATCACCAAAGCCAACTTATGCTCTTTGCCACACTTCAGCTCTCACCTAAACGGTTGCATAGTCATTATTACAACATTAGTATGGCTACTTTCATTTTCTCTAAAAACTGCAGAAGTATTTTTGTGCATTGTGGACAGCTGTCGTTGAATCTGATCCTCATTCCAGATTTCACAAAGAGCAGAGGTTGCTTCTTCTGACCACACACTCTCTCAATAATGACCAACAGGCATTCTGCTATTTGTTTTTAGTCGTGTATGCTCAGAAGTTACTGCAGCTGTTTCAAATCAAGGCACTAAAAAGCAAAGTTTTTTGTGTTCACAATGCAGAAATTAATCGGACCTCGAAAAGAACCACAGACAAAGCGCACTGAAACGACCTCCTGACGTGATCTGAGTTTGGTTCATTTCAGAGGGGTCTGTGTTTATTTGCTGTGTTTACATATGCACATAAAATGCTGAGTCATCTCTCTCTGAGTTCATTTGAGAGGCTGAAACAAACCAAGTGTGAAAACGCCCTTAACCAGTGTTTTATTCTTATAAATAAACAATAAAACATTGTTATAAATAAACATTATTATTTTATATAAATGAACAAAATTATACTTTTATTATTTTTAAAGAAAGCATTAAATGAATTCATAGAAATGTGTTTGTTTTTGTGCCTAAATGAAGAATAGCTTTTACCCTTGTGGAATAACTAGTAACAAGTAACTGGTAACTTTTTGGACATAAAGAATGCTCATATGCACCTGCAAGCAGACTACATGCGTACATGTACACACCTATAGGCAAAAATATAATTTTTGTGTTTGGAGGCCCGTAACCTTCTCGCAGTCCTAAAAGATCAGTTTCTTATCTGTAATTGGGCTCTTAAAACATCCTCCCACTGCCCTGGTCCGTCCATTACTTCTTCTCTGTCTTTTCGGCTCACCACTGGGCCTCTCTCAGTGTCTGTTTCCCCAACCTTCATCCCAAATTCCAGATGTTTATCTACAACCAGTTGGTCAGGTACAGTGCTCGGGCCTTTCTCACTGCTTCCCGTCCCACCCTCTGTCCCATGGAGCATGCTCTGTTCAGCCACCGCCACCAGGGGGCGGGTGCGAGAAGTGTTGGGGGGGATATTGTTGGGCTGCTACAAGAACATGCGGGTTAAACAAAGTTGCTGCCTTGTTTAATTGAGCAGATTTCTTGGCAACAATGCAAGCATGTAAACAGAAAGCACAAAATATTTGTCTTTCAAAATTATGTATTTCTGAACCATGGCCTTGACTTTTTAAGTTATTATCATGGCACTCTTTGAGTAAACAGATGTGACTTATGTGACTGCTGCGATGGTGCAATGAATAAAACTCAAACTTAACTGAAATATGGCAGATTGTGGTGGTTTGGTTGTCATGACAGGGTCATCAAAGGTGAATAATGGTTGTTAGGCCTGTCCTCATTTGATGTCATCGGGCTGTTTGCACAATGCAAGCAAATACATCCTCATTCCTTTTTACCTCAGGGCCAAGTGCAGAACAAACAACACTCCTCTCTGTAGCCCATGTCAACTCAGTTAAGTGCACTGTTGCGAACAAACATTCTGCTTAATTTGAGCTCTGCTGAATAGGGAAAGACTGGAACATGGCTGGTAAGCCAGGCTCAACATGATGTTGCTTAATGGCCTCCTGAGTTCGTGTTTGTATTTTCATGGAACTGTGGAATACAAAATCTATTTTGACCATGAGGCTTCCCACTTAGTGAATTGATCATGTTGCACTTCCTGTCATCTTTACCGCCAAGTTCTTTAGTGACACGAAGCATCCAAATGGATTTTCCCTTCCCTGTAATTGATGATTTAGATTGGCTGATGCATTTTCATTCTGAATCAAGTGCTTAATATTGAGAAAACTTCTGCTCACTCAAACTATCTCATCACCAAATAGTTTATGAGCAGACAGGACAGAGGAGGGTATTTGTTAACAGAAACCTGAAGCTAATGAACTGAGGTAATGAACTCAATAATTCTTGACTGGTTCCCCTTATTAAGTAACTGTTGCTTGTGAAGAGATGATCCAGAAGTGTGGGATGGTAGTGAGTATACATAGCACGAGGGTGTTCATTAAGAGATTAAGATTCATTCAGAGCCTTTCAGATTATCTTCCCCTCATTAATTACAGTACAACATGTTCTTGGCCTTCAGGTTTTCTTGCATGCAGTTCATGAGATTGAACCACAGTACGGTTCAAAGATGGCAGCAATAGAGAATTCCAGTGTAGCCACAAAACTCATAAGAAAATCAAATTGGGCCTGCCCAACAACAGAGCACAACTTTAGCATACATGTAGTACAGTGCATTAGTCAGACTTTTACAGAATGATCCACTGCACTACACACTGGACCACAATGTACATCTCATTATTTAATTTTCTTACTTTTACTGTACTCTTTCTGTATTAGTTTATCATTCTCAGATCAAAGCATCATTATGCAGAACAGGGAAAAAGGGCTGTGGAAGATTTGGAAAATCAAGACATGTACTTGTATTTTAGTATAGCTGCTTGGTGGCTCATTCGGTTAAGGCGCCACATTGTGGTGCATGGATGAGCCCCACGGTCGGGGTTCGAATCCAGATCTTGCCAGTAGACAATTGGCAATTGCATTTCCCAGGGTATGGGTGGGATCAGTTGGCCAGTGTTCATCAGGCAACCCTGCTGAACATGGACAAGCCCATGGCCTGCATGCATAGGGCAGTCTTCCTTCAATTCCACTCGTTTGGCGATTGTGCACGTGTTTCGGAGATACCCTTTGTCCAGTGCAGTGGGGTTGTTTCATGAATGTGGTTTGGGGAGACAATTTGGACACTCCAAATTGGGGAATTGGATTGCAGTAGTGGATTCCACAGCCCCTTTTACCTGTTCTGCATAATTCTGCCAAATTATTATAAAAAATTAAAAAACATAATTTTAGAGGCATCATTTTTACAGATCCACTTAGTTATTAACTCTATTCCAACTCGAATCAAGCACAGAAAAGTGCTCTAAGGAGGATATCGATGTTTACATTGGTTGTACTGTCCTGTGTGGACTGTCTCTTGAGAAAGTTCTATCACCAGAGGAGAGCCTACTAGCTATCAATGGTCCACAAAAAGGTAAATCGCCAGACATGGATGAACTGACCATTCAATTCTATTCCTGTTTCTTTAAAATGTCATGGAGCATAGTTTGCCATTCCCAGGTTGTGTACTAGCTGGCCAGGCAGGCAGCGCATTAATTTAGAGCGGTGATCAAACCTGTGACCCGGATGACTGAAGGTTATACATAATAACCATCACTCATTGACCAATCACAATCGAGCATTCACCCATACCATGGTATAAAATAATTTAACTTCATGATAAAAAGCTTTGTTAAATGGATGCTTACCTGAGAGCCTCAAAATGGCAACAATTATCTCACTTAAGACAAAAAGTGAAGATCTACTGCTCGGCAGCCCATTTTGTTATTAAATGCAATATAATACAATATTTTAAATGCAGTATATAAACTCCTCAAAAAAAGTTCGGAAACGTTATTTCGGTCGATTATTCCTCCCCTTTAATAATACCAATTGGTATTGTATTTTATATCGTTGGAAAGCCTGATTAGTCACCTTTACAACGAGGTACAACTTGTAAGGATCGTGCATTCGTGGAATGAGCAACACAGCTAACCGTGTGGGTAGCGGCCCAAAAAAATGTGCCAAAATCCCCTGCAATATTCTTCTGTTGGTATTCACTCTCATTTTGAGTTGCTTGGTGGACTGGATGATTGCACTCTCCCACAGTAATAAGGAAAAAACAACACATATTGGCCATTTTTACACTTTATTCATTTTACACTGTCAGGGACCTCAGTAGCG
The DNA here is from genome assembly GCA_022702515.1 of Ilyophis sp. 1 JC-2022. Lineage (NCBI taxonomy): Eukaryota > Metazoa > Chordata > Actinopteri > Anguilliformes > Synaphobranchidae > Ilyophis > Ilyophis sp. 1 JC-2022. The sequence continues at coordinate 110,194,403 of CM040403.1, forward strand.
TGTGGAAGATCCATACGCAGCCACAACAGCTTGGCACCTCCTCCTCATGCTGGTCACCAGCCTGGTCACACACTGCTGTGGGATGGCATCCCATTCCATCCCACTGGCATACACCTGCCAGCACTTGAAGCTCAAAACGAGAGTGAATACCAACAGAAGAATATTGCAGGGCATTTAGGCAAATTTTTTTGGGCCGCTACCCACACGGTTAGCTGTGTTGCTCATTCCACGAATGCATGATCCTTACAAGTTGTACCTCGTTGTAAAGGTGACTAATCAGGCTTTCCAACGATATAAAATACAATACCAATTGGTATTATTAAAGGGGAGGAATAATCGACCGAAATAACGTTTCCAAACTTTTTTTGAGGAGTTTATATACACATTTTTTTAAATGTTGGTATGTTCTCTGTTGCTGATAATGAGATGATGATAATTTAGTTAACAATAATCTTTTTTATTTTTATATTAATTTGTATGTATTTGATTGGGCACAGTCAGTCAATAAGGTGATTTAATTTAAACACCTATTCTGGTGAACATCATGAGAAGATGCATGAAGGAATAAAAAGTTGTCCACTTTTCTGGAAAAAAAAACCTTTGTGCCATAGCTACGTAAGAGGCCACACTAAGTACATTGTCACCCACCAGCTGGCAAATGCTTACACCTGTCATAAATCCAGAAAGATATTACAGACACATGACGTCGAGCTTGTATCGCCTCCAGTTGTATCCAAACATGCTTACAGTCAGCGATTTCCACAGAGCCCCTCTGGTACTAATGGTGGCAAATATTCATCAGACTACTGTTATAAATTTTCAATGTAAATGATGTGTATGTGCATCCTATAAACATTTTTATCATTTTGTAATTGTACTTATAGTAATAATCAGAAGTAAAACTGCTGTCTGATAACATCACACATGGTAATTTGATGAAAACCCTGGGGGTTATATAAAAACATTGACAGTACAGCTCTGTGTTTTGCAAAATGTCAGTACTAAATGTCGGAGGCAGTACTACTTACTGATTAATAAAGATAGTGCTTGAATGATTTCATTGATGGAGTCAGTGTACTGTTAACTTGTTCCTTGTGGAAAAATAATAAGCAGGCAAGCGGTAACAAAAACCAATGACAAACACACAATGCATACAAATTAGAGCAGTGAATATGTACAATGTTTTGCTGTCATCAACCTCACTGATAGAAAGTTGGTATAAAGCAAAGCAACATCAGCAACATAAACTAATTATGAAAAATAAATAATGCAGATATTTTTGCCATGTTAGCATTGTGTTCACAATGCAGAAATTAATCGCACCAAAAAATATATTTGATCATTTATTTGTGATATACTGTTCTCCAGCATCTCCACCAATCAAAAAAAGACTAGCAGGTAGCATTTTTATTGTCACAGATCAATTTCCTGAAAGACTGTAATCACATGTAAATGTTAAAATATGCCAGCCCTAATGGTGATACCAGAAATGTTAGTAGTGTTAAAAGAATGCAGAGTTTATGTATGAGATGACATTCTTCTTGCTTCTTTAAATTTGCACAGTCACCTATAAGTGGAGTTAAAAAATAAATAATAATAATAATCTGCCAACATATTACTGGTTTGTAAAAACCTAAGGGTACATATGGAGGAGTCAGGGTTATATGTTTTTGAACAAGTATTGTATGATGTTCCTCTCCTGAGTGGTTTTAATTCAAGTCTGATTATTTTCCAATGCCATTCTTTTCTCATTTCATTCTCTAAAAATGAGTTACTTAGTATGTAGTTAATGCCAAACAAAGCAGCTTGCCAATTGAGGTGTCAACTGAAGACTCTAACAGGTTCTGGAAGTACCTTATGAAGTTTTCAGCTCTTCCTTCACAAGCCTCTTAGAGCAGGGGTCTTCAACCTTTTTCAGCCTAAGGACCCCCTTGGCCGATAGAAACAGAGCGGGGACCCCCAGATATAAAAAAACAAAAAAACAAGTGGTTGCATCATGGGAATCATTCTTTTTTTATATAGTTTTTGTCAACAAAAGTAGCTTATTATTGCCTATTAATGCTTTGAATTTACTCAATATTATATATTTTTTGTCGAAAATACATTTAAAAATTGTTATTTAATTTTTTTTAAATCCCACAAAAATTGGGGGACCCCCTGCAGTACCTCCGCGGACCCCCTAGGGGTCACGGACCCCCTGTTGAAGATCCCTGTCTTAGAGCAATACCGTAAAAAATAAAACCAAAAAAGTTGTAGATTTAATTTGATTGTTAAAGAGGGCATGTACACTGATTACTGCTGGTGAGCACACACTGCCCCCTGATGTGTCCTCTGTCACGTACGTACACAGCAGCTGTCACAGCTAGCCTGGCAGTGAGTCATGAATTATCCCCTCACACACCTGCAGTTACATAAAGGGCATTCCTGTTCTCTTTCATTTCTACTTATGTCAATGATATTTAGATTAAGGCCCAGTATTACATGTAGTGTAACTTGCATTAATTATCCTAATTCTAATTCAAATCTAATGTGTTTTTTTTCCCCTCAGGAGAACAGGACTACAATAGAATTAACTCAAGTAGGTTTTGTCAGCAGCATTGTCTCCTCAAACTCCTGATTTAGTTTCTGTGGCCAGCTTGCACCACGGTGGGATCAAAGAAGGGATTTGACAATCTATCATATGGATGAAACTCAGAACAAAGTGGAACTTCGTGAATATTGTTTTGCCTTCAGTTGTTTTGTTAGGGTTTGCTATTCTTAGACCCCATCTTGCTCCTTTGAAATATTGAACAGAAGGATGAGAGTGTAGCCTACGGATGATACTACTTTGGATTTAAAAAAAAACGTACTCTTTCCTACTAGATTCTTTGAATTACTATGCAAATGCATGAATAATTACTGGATCTAATGTATTAAGTTTTGTGCAATATCCATTTTCATATGATAAAAGCAATCTACCACCAACTGAATTACAGTTTCTCTTCATATAGCTCCTTGTGTAAGACAACTGCCTAACATTTTTAAAGAACAGAACAGTTTATGTCTTCCGTTCCAATCACTGGACAGAGACTGTTGAGTTATAATACTTAGTTATTAGAGAGGAGCGACAGACTACACACATTTGGAACTATGGCTGCCTGCTGAACCTGAGGGGGCAAACGTTTGTGTGTTTATGAGAGTGTTTATGTGCTGGAAAGTTTTTATTTTAACTTCAGCAGGGGTGATGCACAGTGCTAAATATCCAGATAAAATATATAAGCACAGAGTGTTTGGACAGGCGTACCAATAACTGAGACGGCAGGGTCCATCATAGTTTCTGGACATATACAACTGAATAAATGACTTCCTTGAACAAGCAGTTAACTCACCACAAGACACCAGGAAGAAAGACCACAATGCCTATCATTTTCAAAGGAAGGTAACTGCTCGTGCCACTGAATTGCAAGTGGATAATAGTACGAATTCAAATTCCTATTGAATTATCCACAAATGCAAATTACCTTCGTGAGAACACCAATGAAACATTACAGCGACGAGTCTAAGGATTAACGACCAAAAATCCAGTGCTACATTCTTGAATCTTGATAATGCCAATTATGATGTAATTATTCAAGTCAACTGTCTTACCAGAACAGTGCATACTTGAACCTTGACTTTTCGTAGTCTATAATTCCAATGTTACACAGTTTGCGCGCTATTCTCTATTTTTCAAGGTGATAAGGAAGGGGGTTTATTTAAACAACGTAGGTTCGGTTGAGTCACGGATGCACGGACAGAATGCAGAGGGCCTCTGTTTCTCTCCCAATGTGCAAACATGCTCTGTTTACACTTCACTGAACCCAGTACTTTAAGTGGAAAAAATAAGTTTAGGATAAAGCGACCAGATGAGAGGGAAATGAAAATCCGTGCAACCACGTGGTTGGAGGTTGTTAGGTTAGTTCACATTCAGTGGATTGTCTAATTGCATGGCACAGAAAAAGGGAATCGATGCTTTCTATTTCAAGAGATGGCTTCATTTACTCAGTGAACCAAGTGTTTTGCAACCTTATCCAGGGCGAATTTTCTGTTGTTAGGTCGATATTTCTAAATGAATTATTTCATATCAGATGAAGGACACAGAGAAGCACGAGCACCTCAGTCTGACTATAGCCTACGCTCAATCGACTGTTTACGTTACAACCCTTCTACAGAATTCCATGAATGCTAAACGAATCTTCTCATTACTACAAAAAAAAAAACGCTACATCATTTGAGAAACAGTTCTCTGTGCGGTGGTCGGTGACATTCCAATGAAGGCGTACATTACTTTGTCAGTTATATTATTGTTTGACTCGCGGAGCAGACAACTGAGCAAAGCATTTGACAGAAAGCTGCTGCATTCCATACAAATGGGCGAAACGCAAATTAAAAATGACGCACACCAATACAGGCCTGCTGTCACACCATAGTTTTGCTGGATGAACTTTCATGACGCAACAAAAAGTTAGAAAACAATATCTGATAATACCGCTGCACCACAAAAAGACTGTAGCCCGCCCGTGCTATCTCCAAATAAAGTAGGTTGGGCTCCTCCTTCGTGTTGAGATTAATTTGAGATGGAGGGGGAGCGTAAGTGAGCGAGCGAGAGAGGAAAAGTTTGCATGTCTTTCTGATAAGCTTCTCGCTTGCTCAGAGTCGAGTTCGTTGTTAGTAGGGAAACAAGAAGATGGCGCAGCACCGCTGCTGTGCCACGTCTCGATGTTCACGGAAAATGAGGAGAGTTTTGAATTCCTGGTTAATATGCGTCCTTATGCCATACGTCTTTCTTTTTCCTCCTTCTGCCGAAGCCGGACTGTATACACCTACTACCGACCAAATTGTCATCTTAAACCCGAATACTGTGGACTCCGTGTTATTTAACTCATCTTCTGCTCTAGTGGTTGAGTTTTACGCATCTTGGTGCGGACATTGTATTGCCTTTTCTTCTGTATGGAAAAGTCTGGCAAGGGATGTCAAAGGTTTGTTGTTCTCTTCCCTCTTCAAAGTAATTTAAATATCAAAAGCATGTGAAGTACCAGTATTTCAGTTTTGCTGAGCAAGCCTATAGGGACGAGTGTGCACAGCTGCGCTACAAGAACAGTTATCATTATTATTAGTTATAATTATGGAAGCCGCATCTATACCATTATGCAATGTAATGGTTCTCCATTGTTTTTATTTGTATATATTTATTACTAGGTGTTTTGGAAATTGTATTTCATAACCAAAAACTAGCCACCTACATTTTGCTACATTTCTATGGATTCCCATTAAAAGATCCCTGATGATAAAAAAAAAAGCTAGAACAACATTTGAGTATGTGAAAAGCACAAGTACACGGACGAGGGGCAGGTGTGTGAGAAACTCGCAAATTACTGTTACAAAATTGCTCTGTGGTGAGTATTGAAAGTGGGAAAATGATTAATTGCTCGTGACATGCAGGTCGGATCCACAGGTACCAAATAAGTCCCTTATGAGTTCGTTTTTCCTGTCGATGTTATGAAATATTTTCAGCGCATATATGTTCTGAGTGTATGTAGTTTCCCCCAACATATGCGAACTTACCTGACAATTGCTTATGTGAGCACGTGATGCGATTTAAAATTCCACATGCTGCCTCTATCTTTGGGCCCTTAAGTGCAAGCACGAGCCTCTGCCCATTGGGAAATCTTTTTGTACAAAGTTCTCAGAGCCAGGTAAAAAATTTGGCACGGTTTCTTCTTGGCAGAGAACACTCAGCTGTATGACCTGTACATTTTAAGGCCTTGGATATTGGAACACAGCCATGCAGAGTATGGACCTTCTGGAATTATTTGCCTGTGCTCACTGCCGTCTCTGAGCTGATTTTACTGTAAATGCAAATGAGATTCATCAAATACAAACACGAAGAAAGACTAATGACAAAATGGAAACCTGTTATTCTTGTTACCTTGTTATTCTGTAACTACATTGTTGCACCTGCTGTTAAAGTCAGCCCCAGGTACAATATGATACTTAGTGCAAAGTGTTCGACATCAAGTCAACCTATAGCATGTAGGCTACTCTGATATACTAGCTCATATTAGACTAGTAGCAAGAGCCCTCTTGTCATTTCAAGAGCAAGAGGCCAGATTTTACCATATTGAATTATATTCAGTAGTCATACAGTTTAGCATCAGTATTTGTCATATATTAAGTTGATAGACTCATGTGAATTAAGCTCTCATTCGTTTTCTTAGTCATGATTTGTTTCTACACCATTCTCCATTTTCTGTGTCCCATTAGAGTGGAAGCCTGCTGTGGACCTGGCAGCCATGGATTGTGCTGATGAAAGTAACAGAGTCACCTGCTTCAGATTTGGCGTCACGGGGTATCCCACTCTGAAGGTACTATATGACAGTGAATGATACCACTTTTAGGTCTATACTGTGCTGAAGGCTGCTTGCATAACATAGACCTGAGGTAATGTAGGAACACATGTAGCACAATTATTATAGCACTTTATTTGGCTTTAACTTGTTAATGAACATCATAAAGGACCAGCATGACAACTTTGGCTGAATTAGGGTGTTCCCATCATTTAAAAAGGGGTTAGATAGTTAATCAGGGTTTTGTAGAGTATATATTTTATCATGTGTAATGATGAAGTGCCTTTCAAAGGCTGGGAAAGCAGTGCTATTTATCAGTAAGTATTTCAAACAATTCAGTATGTTTTATAAGTCAGAGTAGGTTTACAACATCTACATATTTGTGGCTTGCTGTTATGGCATACCACAGATTAGCCTTGTGTATATAATGTTCTTACCGTTTGGAAATCGTTTGCAGAAATAATTCAGCCCAGTTGGAACAAACCTGTGTGGGTTTTTTTTTATTATTCTTGTGTTTCTGGATGTGATTTTTTTCTAGTACTTCAACCAATTTGTATACATGTTACATGCATGGAAAATCATAAATATAAACAATGATAGATATGACATGTTGTAATGTTATTCATATATAGACTAAAATTAATTATTTGTGTGTCTATAGTTACCAATATCAGATCGTTGTCAATTAATGTATCTTTAAGATTTCAGCACAATTTTATGTATATTTTAACAAAATGTTAATCCTATATTATACATTTTTATTCAGAAGTTGTTTTGTTAAGGGAGGTGTTATGTACTATTTGAGACTGAGGCCTCTTGTTGTTTGCTTATGCGTCTTGCAACCGTAGCCTTGTTGAGGGTGCTGTTGTCAGGAAGCAAGTGTGTCGTCTTGATGAGAGAAATTTTAGTGATGATGAATGGACGATGAAAAGAGCACACTCCTCATTAAGGAGCAGATTCAAAGCTACTGCAAACTAAACACTATTCTAAGATCCAGAATATTTGTTTAAATATTGAATATAAAATATATAAAAATATATATTTGTTGTATATATGAAGTGTGTACTGTGTGACATAATATATCACACTACACACACACACACATACATACATATACAGTATATACCAGGACATTACATCCAAATCTGTCTCACCATTTGTTCTTTCAGCTATGCACCATGAATGATAAGTAAAAGGTTGTATTATTGCAAACAATTCACTGACTGATGCTTAGAACAAAGAGCACTATGTCTGATCTGTGCTCCTTTTGTTCATTTTATTTAGGATATGTTTGCTGTATTGTTCCAAAGTATTTACATACGGATCTTTTTCCGGTTAAAAAACAAAAAGTGACTGCCTGTTCGATTAACGTTAGCTTTTATCTGGAGTTTGTGTATATTCCTGGGATTATTCTGCTCCTCAGCCTCGGTTTTTATTATCGATTTATTTATGTTTCACTGTCGGCTAGTGAGTGCCAAATCGAAACTGTCATTGTGCTTGCCTGTGTATGGGGCACAACAGCTGCAGTTGATTTACAGGAGGAAGTGGGAGGTGCGTGTGGTCAGCTTCTCTGCCGGCTCTACTGGTCCTCTGCAGCAGAGAATATGACACTCTCTTTCTCTCTGACAGTTTTTCCACGCTTACTCAAAAAGTGGGTCCAAAGGAGAGCATTTAAAAGGTAACACTTTCATGTCCCAGTTTCTTTGTTCTACGTTCCCTCCTTGAAGGCGTTGGAGCCCCATTATCGTGTTGAGTGGGGAGTGATCATTGGGCATCGCTGCTGCTGTTAGAGGAAGTGAAAAGCAAGCGAAAGCCCTTCAGACCCTGTCATGACGTCAAGCGACTGGAAATGTTCTGCGATGAAAGATAAAATTATAAGTTCCAGAAGCCAATGTGGGCCTGACGCAGCAGGTTCAGGAGGAGCGGCTGCTCCACTCAGTGTCACAGACATTTACTTATACTTTACTTCATTTCATAAGGTAGCATTTCATATAAAAATGAGAAATAATCTTTAATGCATTGCATCTGAATTTGTGCTTATTTTCACACGTCAGTATGGCATGTATGTTTAGGCTGGGTTGCCTTATTGGTTATATGTTATTTAAGTTATTTGAGGGTCTGGACACTCATACCATCACTTTGAGCACGTCTTAGCCTCTGTGAGATTTTGTGCTCACATATAGTTTAATTTGTGTTTTTGCTCAGTGAAGTTCACTTATCATGATTAGTATTAGTATTCTGATAATGATAGTATTAGGATTAATATTATCATTGTCAGTATCCTCACCATCGGTTCAGGGAACCCGTGGTGATGAAATGGTAAATGACTCTCTGCATGCTGAAACTCCTTTTGAATATGGACAGGACCCCAACATGATGTGAAGGGGTTGCGGCATAAGATCATTGACACGATGGAGACGAACAATGAGACCTGGCCTCCTGCGTGTCCTCCTCTTGAACCTGCCAGGTGAGCCCACCGATGCACAATCTCTCATTATCTCCATTCACTTCAGCTGTCTATCCCAAGAGATGCTGGGTATATGTGTTTGTTATACGTGTTCTCAAATAAATCTGTGTGTAGTCATTAACTGGATGTTTCAGGCGGTGGTGTAAAATCCAGGTTCAGAGAGTAAAAGTCCTCTCCAGTATTTTGTTCCAATCACCTGGATTTGCTGAGTCGCACTATTCTTTAACCAGGAGGTAGAACTAATTAGTGAAATCAGCTGGCTGAGCTCATGGGTGGAAGAAACGCATGGCAGGACTTTTACTTTCTGACCCCTGGGTTTTGCACCTCTGGTTTCAGGATTGGCTTGGATTTCTGGTGAATTATTTGTCGTTTGGAATATTTAGGGCACAGTTGTCAGACTCCAGCCCTGGAGGGCCGCAGTGTCGGCTGGTATTCGGGGTGTCTCAGCACCATTGGTTCATTTAAGTCATTGATTGGCTAAGGAATCCACACACCTTGTGCTGAAGGCCTCATTTGGCAGCTGATTGAGAGGAAAGGACAAACACCAGCAGCATACTGTGGCACTCCAGGACTTGAGTTTGACACCCCCTGGTTTAGGGTGAGCCCAAGCCCAGGCCTTCACCCAGTCTTCAGCCTAGAAGACAGTCAGGTGTGCATTCACCATACAGGCTTCACCATAGACATTTTACAGCGATTCAAAAACAGCCGAAAAGGAGGAGGTGTAAAATCTAGCTGTTAAATATGTAGAAAACAAGTCTTTGGGGAAATAGTGTTGAGGGTTCTAGCTTTCTGCCCTACTGGCCTTTCTGTGTGAAAGCATCTCAGTGTTGAGAAGTGAATTCCTTCTGCTTGTTCAGTGCAGTAAGAGAGAGGGTCAGAGAGTGCATGTGTGGTACTGATCAGAACATGGCCCAGAGCCTCACGTCTGACTGAGGCCATTCAGAGTTTTTAATTTTTTTGAACGAACCTCCTGCAAAAAATGTTGAACTGTATACATTTGCTGTGTGTTTTCTCCACAGTCTTAAATGCATTAGCTGTGTGTTTTTCTCCACAGTCTTAAATACATTTGCTGTGAGTTTTTTCCACAGTCTTAAATGCAGATTTTTATTTCGGCCTCCTGTTGGATTTTATTCCAGAGAAATTATTTGAAACGTTTGCTGATCAGAAGCAGTCTTGGAGCATGGTGCGACTATGCACTTATCAGACTGCCTGACTCAGCAGGCTGTCTAATAAAAAAACTGCCTGGCTGAGGTGCTACTGGCAAAAAGCACAAATGTGCTGATCATTAAAGGTGCATATTGTATACTTTCATAACAATGACAGGGGCTACCTGCCCAGGTCTGAAGGGACGTAATATTAATATCAGACTGCAAATTTTTTAAAATCTTTTTTTCTTTCCTTTAATTTGGCATGCCACATATGAGCCAATCCCATTCCTGCTATTTAATTTCAGTGTGGGTGGGGTGGGCTCACGCTAGCATGATATGCATGTAGCCATTCAAAATGGGCTTTTCACTTTGGTGTCATTGACCAAAATGAAAAGCACTTTGCACAAGCCGCTGGAGGACTGCACATCAGACCACAGGGGCTCGGCTGGCCAGAGGAGTCATTATTGCATTATGGGGTGGTGAAAACCGTACTTACTGAAACCCTCCCTTCCTGTGTGACCCTGTAACCAATTACACATCGCCCTCCATCAGCCGTAGAACAGTCAGAATTCTATGAGGTTGTGTCTGTTGAATGCGCTGCCTGATCCCTTTGTCTCCCTCCTGGTAGCAAAGCAGAGATCGACAACTTTTTTGAAACAAACAGCATGGGGTACCTGGCCCTGGTGTTTGAGAAGGCAAATTCATACGTGGGCAGAGAGGTGAGGAAACACAAGCGCATTTCACTAACATCAGTTACAGTCTTAGTATAGAGCCATGGCGCTCATTCATCTCAGTAAATTCAAAGCCGTTTCACTCGCTTTGCGTATATAGGTTCCACAGTTTATTTGTATTCACATGTCAGGCAAATGGTAAATATCCTGCAAAACTGGTTATGAACAAGGGAGCCCCTGCTCACGCAGTCTGTCTTGTTTCAGGTGACGCTCGACATGCTCCAGTATTTGAACATCACTGTGAGGAGGGTACTGAGCACAGAAGATGGTCTGGTTTCTAAGCTGGGTGTGACAGAGTTCCCATCATGCTACCTGTACCATCCCAACGGGAACTTCACCAGGCTCAGCGTGTGAGTGGCCAATCACTCTGACAAACACTGACCTCACAATATACCTCCTACAGTAGTTCTACAATAGCCATTTCATCTGTTCCTATGCTGTCTTTCTGTGTTCTAAAGTCACTGTTCTGTTCATATTACAAGCCATAGAAATAACAAACAAGAGGAACCCTTTGAGGTATATTTTTATAATCCTGAAAACCTGACTTAACATACAGGAGATCTATCTGGTTATGTATATTTTTAATGAGCTTTGTAATGTAACCAAATGTATCCATTTGGTTGTGAACGGTTTCCTTTCAATATAATTTTTTATTCCTTTACAAACATCTGGCCTTTTATTAGGCCCGTAGAATTATGATTTAAGTAATTATTCAATTTCAAAGTGCGTTTGCCGTGACTCTTTATCCCATGAATAAATATGTTTTTTTTTCTACTTTGTTTTGTTCTTTTTTAATAACTTGGCATGCAAAAGGAGTATTTTCCTTGACAAATGCAAAAGGAATGATTTATGGCTGATTTATTTATTTTTCCCCACTGCTCTGCTGTGTGGGAGCGAGAGAGGGCTTTTTAATCTGTTGCATGAGAACAATAGCGTTCCTTTCCCGCGGTTCACCTGCCAAACAGTCCCAGATCCGCCTGGCGACAGATGGCGTCCCATCAGCTCTGAATGGGTGATTGATCCTGCGGGTCGCGGATCCGTCACTCGCGGCCCTCCCAGGTGAACGGGGCCCATCCCCCGCCCGCCGCAGACGCGTGCCTCCGTGCTCTGGGGACCCCTGGGATGAATAGCCCCCCCACCCCCCATTGAATGTAATTTAGTCCCAGGCTGCGGCGGGCCGGGCGTGGGCCCCGGTGCGGCTCAGCTCATGGCTCCCGGCTCCCTGCTCCGGGAATGTCTGGGATGGGAGACCGGGATGGGGTAGGGATGGCTTCCTTTTTGTTCCATTGCCAGGGTCAGTGGAGGGGGAAATGATCACCCTTCTCCTGCGCCATCTGTTCGTCAGCGGAGAGAGGAGGCTGTGCGCGCTCAGAAAGGCTCAGAAGCATGGGGTCTTTCCTTTCCTGGAGAGGGGCTGGAGCACACAGACCCTCTTACACACTTCTTGTTTAAAATACCAGTGTGCAGATAGGCGCTTCTCTACATGAAGAGATTCAGTCGTAGGGCGATTGCATTTGCATTGTGACTCTGAGGTCTGGGGTGTCAGTCCTACCTGAAAAACCTGCATTTTATTATGAATTACATATTCTGTCCCCTGGGAACATCTCAAAACATTAATCGTCAATCACTGCCAAGGGCTCATGTGTAAAACCTCATTTTGGTTCCATTTATTTTAAGGATTGTTCACATTTGTATCCTATGGAAATTATTTCATAGTCTTTTTAGAATGCAAAACAGCATTATGAAGAAGCAAGTTATAACAGTTTTTTTTTAGGATATAAATTTAAACATGGACGATGTCCTGGATGTACACTTTTTTTTCTGCCAGATTCATTACTCTTGCAGAATTTTCCACATCTATCTGCGGCATTCCTCAGTCAACATCAACGATTGTCTGTCTGTCTCCCTCTCAGGCTCATTGAAGCTCGTTCTTTCTACTCGTTCGCCCTCCAGAGGCTTCCTGGGGTAATGCGGGCAGGCAAAGCACTGCCAGTGCTCTCTGACCTCCATAGAAATACCACGCAGCAACAGTGGAGGCCATTCAACAGGTGAGCAATTGGGCAGGTGTGCGTTTTGAAACAAAGGCTCTTGTCTTCTCACATGCACTCCCTCATGCACATATACACGCACACACACACTCGCACACAAACACGCACGTATATGGACACGCACACACACGTATACATGCACAAACATGCATTTAATTCCAGAATTCTCACCTATTTAGATTTATTGCAGGTAGCAGTATAAAATAAATAAATAGACTCCTCTACAGCATGTTGACACCTGGTTTATTTTTGTGTTTTGATGGTGATTTGTATATTATATGCAGTCAGGCTGGATCAGAAGATTCAGAACTAACACAAGCTGAGCTTCTGACCTTTTGAACGTGGTGCTTGTTAAATGTACTGCAAGGTGTTTGTTGTGTTCTGTGGGAGCGATTTTGATTGTGTTAAACCACGCCGTCAGGTCTCGTGTGTATATGTCAGACCTGGAGTCAGCTTTGCATTACTCCTTACGTGTGGAACTGGCAGCTCACCCCATAATCAGCGGAGTGGACCTGATCTCTCTCAAACGCTACATCTCAGTGCTGGCTAAGGTGAGTGAGGAGCCTGTCTCATGTCCCTTTTCCACCAAGCAAGTTTGAGGGCCGGTTCGGAGCCGGTGCCTAATTTTGAATTTCGACAGCAAAAGAACCGGCTCTCGGCCAGGAAAACTGGTTCCAGAGCGGCACCAACGCTTAGCTGGTCCAGAACCAAGATCCGCTTACGTCAGGGGCTGGGGGCGGGATTATCATGAGAGGCTAGCTTCAGATTGAGCAAGGAGTAGGAGTAAGAAATCTCGCATTGATGCACGAGACTGCTGTAACGGTAGTTCAAACTTTCAATTAGCCTTCGGTTGCTAGCAAAATTTTGCCCCAATGTTAAGTCAATGGACAATTAATTTCTGCTATCGTAGAATTATAAAGGTTTATTTAAAAACTGTACAATAAACAGAAATGTCATTTGTCAAATGCATTCGTCCATGTCACGCCGATATATCGCTATGTCTACTTTAGCGATTAGAGTTGTAGAATTTGAGCTAGGTCGTTGGGAAAAAAGTCTTAATCTAAATGCAAATTTTTAAATGTATTTAATTATATAAAAACGGCTTTACAAATCTTTCTCATATTTGTTTTATCTCCAGATATTGATGAGATGAGTTGATCTGCCAAATGGCTTGGTAATTTGTATTAAAACGGCTGAAAAATTGATGGGCGAAATCTGGGTTTTAACATGTAATGTATGTAGGCTCGCAAAGCCAGGAGCAACACTAGAGGTGCGATGTAGTCCGCCATTGTTGTCACTGTGTTTGAAGTTGGCGCTAGCATTGCTGGGAAAGCGGAGGCGTATACAGACGTATACAGTGACGTAATGACTTGGCTCTCTAGCCCGTAGAAAAGCAAACTGGTTCTTAAAAGGTTCACAAGTTGAATCAACTGCGAACCGGCACTAGCACCAGCTCAGAACCAGAACTAGGTTCGTGTTGGTGGAAAGGGGGTATCACTGATGCACCTTTGAGAGCATGTTTTCACATATATTAGCATTTCTGAATTTGGCCACCAGGGGGAGACGGAAACATAAACATGACATTCTAGTGTGCTTTTTGTTGTAGCACAGGCAAAACACACCAGTGCTTTGTAACAGTGCTCAGGTTTAAGTCTAATGACGGTGAATCACATGATGAATTGAACAGGTGCTTGTTTCTGTAAAATATTTTACAGTATAGTAAGATAGTCTTAAAGGATTTATACAGCCATATACAGGTTTACACCCAATACAAATTAACATTGTACAAACTTCAATAGATTTGTATTCTAATTAACAAAGTATCCCTGTAAACACTTGTAATACCATGAATTAGTTACTGGCAACTTTTCTGTCTTTCACATTATTTTTACATTTTGTGTGCTGTTATGATAGATTGTATCCACTGACAGTGTTACTGAAACACAGGTACAGAATAGACAAATACACAAGAAGCACACAATGGGAGAGATCTCTGGATGCGCACAGAACAGACACAAAATTTGTTAGGTGTGCGGCGGACTCACATTACAAGCGTTTAACCAAAGTGGCAGTGTTGAGCTGCGCTGCTTTCTCAGTGAGGGCCGTACGACACTCAGCACTAAGCAGAACATTGACAGCTATTGACTGGTCCGCTGCAGGACGCAAAAGGCTCTCTTGGGTGCTGTTGAAACTTTTATTTACTCCCCTGATGTAAAGTGCCATGCTTACCCTCCCTCTTACCACCACACCCCCGTTCCCCCGAGACCCCCCCCTGATTAAGAGCCCCCCCTAGGCCCACTCTCAGTCCTCCACAGCTCATTGCACCAGGTATCCTTTGATTAGGCCCAACACAATGTCCTCCCCACATCCACGTCTCCCCTGGCTGGCTTTGCATCAGGATGCCTCCTCCACTCCCAATCTGCGTGATTATATCTGACTCTCTGGGGATGTTTCAAAAGGGTGGGGGTGGAGGGGGGGTGGGGGCAGTCCGGCCCCCCCATTAACTCTAGTTTGTGTTGTCAATATCTGTGAGTCCCTGTGGAACCCCTCCCCTCCGCAGACAGACAGGCCTTGTTGCCCACAGCTGGGCTTTGGGGACGAGAGTAAGCGGCCTTTATTTATTGACGTATGCCGGAGATATCAATTAAACACACGTGCCGTCTGAACAGAGAGGGCGTGTTTAACCCGGTGGGGAAGCTTGTACAGGCACGAGAGAGAGAGGCCGCCGCTTAATGCATGCAAATGAAGGGGAGAGTGGAGTGACCTGTTTTCTGGGATCAGACCACACACATTCTCAGCGCCCTGCAGTCGTTCCCGTATGAAACTCCTAGCCGCGCGCGTTGAGTCCACTTTCATAGTTTTATAGTTTTTTTTGGGGACATTATCAAGAACCGTGCGGTTTATAAATAATTTATATATTTTTTTAAAGCGCTTCTAGCCTCCAACATGAGGCTTGTAATTGGATGAGGTTGATGGCGACACGTTAAGTACAGATGCTGCCTCCATTGTGCCTGACCAGCACATTAGTCTCTGTCACAATTTGGCATTGTGTGAGCGTCACTGAGCTGAGCTTTTAGGCTCTGTGGGTTTTACAACACACAAGTCCTGCAAAATGCCAAAATGCATTTTTTATTTTATTTTATTTTATTTTTTTTATTTTTTCTTCTGTATAATTTCTGTTCTGTAATATCACCGGGTTTATATTAGTGCTGTAAACCAGAGGCCGGATTTATGAATTCCAACATAGACAGTATTTCAGGATTAAAAAGGCAGATCTTGGGATGCATGAGAGCATTACCAAGAGGTTTTAGGATTACTCCACTGTCCAGCTTTCTTGGGAAAAAATAGCTGCTAGGAGAGGGGGAAGGACATGGAATAAACAATACAAGGGAGCTTAATCCCAAATCCAGCCCTGCTCTGTCCCATTTCGGTGCAGTTTAGAACAGTGCGGAGTGTGGGGTTTAGCGACAGTCTGACCTCTGACCTGCGGGGGCAGGGTAACCTCTGGCAAATGGAGGCGTACGTCAATGTGTGAGGAGCTGCAGGACTGAGGGGTCAGTGCGTGAGGAGCTGGAGGACTGAGGGATCAGTGTGTGAGGAGCTGCAGGACTGAGGGGGGGTCAGTGTGTGAGGAGCTGGAGGACTGAGGGATCAGTGTGTGAGGAGCTGGAGGACTGAGGGGTCAGTGTGTGAGGAGCTGGAGGACTGAGGGATCAGTGTGTGAGGAGCTGGAGGACTGAGGGGTCAGTGTGTGAGGAGCTGGAGGACTGAGGGATCAGTGTGTGAGGAGCTGGAGGACTGAGGGGTCAGTGTGTGAGGAGCTGGAGGACTGAGGGATCAGTGTGTGAGGAGCTGGAGGACTGAGGGGTCAGTGTGTGAGGTGCTGGAGGACTGAGGGATCAGTGTGTGAGGAGCTTGAGGACTGAGGGGTCAGTGTGTGAGGAGCTGGAGGACTGAGGGGTCAGTGTGTGTGGAGCTGGAGGACTGAGGGATCAGTGTGTGAGGTGCTGGAGGACTGAGGGATCAGTGTGTGAGGTGCTGGAGGACTGAGGGATCAGTGTGTGAGGAGCTGCAGGACTGAGGGATCAGTGTGTGAGGAGCTGGAGGACTGAGGGGTCAGTGTGTGAGGAGCTGGAGGACTGAGGGATCAGTGTGTGAGGAGCTGGAGGACTGAGGGATCAGTGTGTGAGGAGCTGGAGGACTGAGGGATCAGTGTGTGAGGAGCTGGAGGACTGAGGGGTCAGTGTGTGAAGTGCTGGAGGACTGAGGGATCAGTGTGTGAGGAGCTGCAGGACTGGGGGATCAGTGTGTGAGGAGCTGGAGGACTGAGGGATCAGTGTGTGAGGAGCTGGAGGACTGAGGGATCAGTGTGTGAGGAGCTGGAGGACTGAGGGGTCAGTGTGTGTGGAGCTGGAGGACTGAGGGATCAGTGTGTGAGGAGCTGGAGGACTGAGGGGTCAGTGTGTGAGGTGCTGGAGGACTGAGGGATCAGTGTGTGAGGAGCTGCAGGACTGAGGGGTCAGTGTGTGAGGAGCTGGAGGACTGAGGGGTCAGTGTGTGAGGAGCTGCAGGACTGAGGGGTCAGTGTGTGAGGAGCTGGAGGACTGAGGGGGGATCAGTGTGTGAGGAGCTGGAGGACTGAGGGATCAGTGTGTGAGGAGCTGGAGGACTGAGGGGTCAGTGTGTGAGGAGCTGGAGGACTGAGGGGTCAGTGTGTGTGGAGCTGGAGGACTGAGGGATCAGTGTGTGAGGAGCTGCAGGACTGAGGGGGGGGTCAGTGTGTGAGGAGCTGGAGGACTGAGGGATCAGTGTGTGAGGAGCTGGAGGACTGAGGGGTCAGTGTGTGAGGAGCTGGAGGACTGAGGGGTCAGTGTGTGTGGAGCTGGAGGACTGAGGGATCAGTGTGTGAGGTGCTGGAGGACTGAGGGGTCAGTGTGTGAGGTGCTGGAGGACTGAGGGATCAGTGTGTGAGGAGCTGCAGGACTGAGGGGGGGGTCAGTGTGTGAGGAGCTGGAGGACTGAGGGGTCAGTGTGTGAGGAGCTGGAGGACTGAGGGATCAGTGTGTGAGGAGCTGCAGGACTGAGGGATCAGTGTGTGAGGAGCTGCAGGACTGAGGGGTCAGTGTGTGAGGAGCTGGAGGACTGAGGGATCAGTGTGTGAGGAGCTGGAGGACTGAGGGGGAGGCCTGCTGGTTGTTGCCAGTGCAGGAGCTGGGGAGCTGTTAGCCAGCTTTTACTCAGTGGCATGTATATTACTCCCCGAGGTCGAATGAGGCTGGATTAAAAAGGGCTTCCCTGGGCCAGCCCGACAGATGCATTCTCTTTTGAGCGTCTCTCGGAGGAGACTGCGGTTTCTCAAGTGCTGATACTAATCGGATTTAAGATGACATATTGCCGGGGTGAAGTGGATTGTCATGGTCCTGCGAGAGGCTCAGGGAGTGGGGGAGATAGGGGGGTGCTCGGAGAGAACTGTGCCACGAGAGCCAGGCAAACGGGTCAACAGCAGAGCCATTATGCACTTGGCAGCACGGTGTGAGCGCAGCGGCGGCAGGAAGCGGTCTACCTGCCGTCGTAATTTCACTTAGGAGGACATTTAGTGCATGTATAAAGCCCTCATTAAAAAAGAGTAGAGTAAACAATGGGCTCGATTGGAGTGCTTGCGGAGAGGCCTGGTTTGCTGTGTCTGTCACGGCTGTGTGCATGCAAAGCAAAATTGTTGCATTCTGATGGAGAAATCAAAATCTCGATTCCCTGCTAATGGCGTGTATGCATGTTATTCCATTTCTGGCATTCATTTTGAGTTGTCTATTTTGGGTCGGCAGAGATAACATTATCTGTATCAATGTTCGGAATTGGGGTGGGTGGGGGTGGAGGTGTGTGCCGACGAACTGTCGAACGGGGGCCTAGAGTCTCATTGTGTTGAGAAACGCATTCAACAAGAGCAAATTACTGTTGTTTCATTTTCCGTTTAATGCTTCCTCTTTCTGCTAATCTCCCAAAATCTTCTGAATATCATTCGTTAGCTTCGGGAAGAAAAATATCTGTGGACAACACATTATCTGTGCGTTTCAAAATAAGGTATTGAGGGTTTGGTTACACCCCTAGTACCTCTTGTCAAAGTCAAAATCTAAAGTATGGGAGCATGTCTGCTGGCTGAGAGAGAGGGGTGGGGGTTGGGGAAAGCCACTTTGTTGAGAAGTTTTTCATTCAAATGTTTGTTAATGAGATTTTCTCACTGGTTAGCAGCCCCACGGTAGGGCTAAGCCAATTGCCCTCCTGGTAGCAGCGCCGACCTTATTGTGTCCCTTTAACGCCCCGCTGGTAACGCTCCATTTTTCCTTTCTCTCTCTAGGAACACCCAAAATATCCCTTTCTTGTAGCAGCGGCTCTCGGATTAAGGGAACAAATCAAAGCCGAGCGTGCAGAGGGGTTAAGTAAATCTTCGGGAACCTTTTTAAGTGAACTGTGTTTAATGGAGATCCCGTTAGAGAGTGATGAATAGAACCACGGGCCCGGCGACGCAGCGCTGAACAGATGGCTGGAGCAAATTGAAACCACTCAGCAGCACAAATCAAAAAAGGTGCACCTCTGGGATACTGCCCCAGCCCCTTTCACTGTGTGATTCTCAGCACGGGGGCACAAGACAGGGGTCACCTCTGGCCAGCTTCCAGGCCCACTGAATTTCTGCGTTCTCAATTACTTTAATTTCTGTTTGTACCCGAGGCAGTTTGCTTGGTCTTATATTTTCCACCCGTAGCTTAGTTATTCAAATTTTTTTTTAAGATATATTTTTTTGGGCTTTTCAGCACAGTGTAGAAAGATTAGAATAATGGGAGCGAGAGAGAGGAAGAGACATGCGACTAAGGCAGCGAGGCCGCACTCTAACCGCCACCATCGCGATGAGCATGTGGACGGTGCTCCCACCGGATACGCAACAGAGACACCCCCCGATAGATTAAAGTTTTTCACAGATGTTTTGCTATGAACCTGCCCCAAACAAGCCAGTCCCAATATGACATTTGCAGTGTCTGTCCACAGTTATGGATAGACCCGTATTCTACATTGTGTGGGCAGACGTCAGTGTGTGCTCGCGTGCATGTACACGTATGTAGCGTGAGTGTGTTGTGTACGTGTTGAAAGATTTCAGAAATGCACAAGCATTATTTTGCACAAAAGGCAGAGTAGAAAAAGTTGAGTGGAGCTTCGTGACTGCAGCTCTTTACCTGTTTTGAGTTGAGCATTCAGCGGAGATGGGCGTTGCCGTGGCAGCGCACTGTTTACTGGGCCGTCTCCCTGCCATTAACTCAGCAGTCAAAATGACGAGATTAAATACGGCTCGGTTTGCTAGTCATTTTAATGGGCGGTTTGATATTGTAGCTGCCATAGAAACTCTCTAAGGATCGGAAATGACTTATAAATCCAGCGGGTTGTTTCGGTGGTTAATGCCGTTCTCCCCGTACCTGATACCGTTCTGTCACCACCTCTGTCTGTCCTCAGACAGAGAGAGTCCTCCCCTGGTTTGTCAGTCCTTTTCACAATTTGCAACATTTCTTCTGTAGTTGGAAAGAAAGCAATAGCAGGAAAGTGTGTTTTTGTGCATTCATGCTGATTTGTCATTGGGAAGAGTGTGTGAAATGTCTGACCGGCAAGAGTACAGTCTAGGAGCGTTTTTAAGCCAAGGGACTTTAATAACATGCACTGCAGCAGGGGCTTTTAAAGCATTTAACTCTAATGGCATACTGCATACTGCATACTGCGGCCATGCACATACTGCTACAGTACTTTAGTTTAGTTTCTACACGAAACCCCTACTGCAAGGATGTCAAACTCATTCCACCGAGGGCCGAGTGTATGCAGGTTTTTGTTCCAACTGTGCCATACACAAGCTGATTTCACTAATTAGCTCAGCTCTTCAACCAAGGGTGTGCATATTAGAATCAGCAAGGTGTGTGTAGAGCATGGTTAAAACAAAAACTTGCATACACTCGGCCCTCGATGGAATGAGTTTGACACCCGTGCCCGACTGCATAGGGGACTTGTACATGGGTTGAGAGTCAGATGCCCTAAGGCTGCGCCCCACAATATCCCTCTAAAATGTGAATTTTTATTATATTTATCACTCAAATTCAGGAATAGTTTTTATTCTGATTTAAATGTAAACTTTAATTTTTTAACTTATGTACAATTATGCACTGAAGTAATATTTGGACATGTTTGAACATGCTTTATTACAATATACATTTTATAAATGGTTTGGTGAAATCAACTTCTTTGGCTTTTTGTCAACTTTTGATTCCCATCTGGTGTTTTTGTATTACATTTAAAATAATAAAGAAACAGGGCAGGTTGCTCTGTACATTAAATGAGCTCTATGGTTAAGTGGGTGTTTAGAGTGGGGAATACGGGCTTTGGAAGTGAGACTAATGCAGAGGCTTTCCACCTTGTCGTCTGGTCAGTACTTTCCAGCCCGGCCGATGGTGAAGAATCTTCTGCAGTCTATGGACACCTGGCTGACGCAGCGTGGAGACTCTGAGCTTCTCTACAGCTCTCTACAGGACATGCTGGATAACACAGGGCAGGTCAGCGCTCATCTCACTGCCTCCTCCACGGCTGCTCAAGTACAATATCTTCTCTTTTGATTAAGGTTTCCTTGCATTTTCAGGTACCGTGTGCATCTGAATTTATACAGTGAAAAGAATCTTTGCCAAATTTTTGGAAGTATACATCTGTCTGATTGTGCTATTTCAGTTTAAGTTATGTGCAAGCAATGTTCGGTAGTCTTGGTATCTCCATCACCGATGGTGTCACAGTAGACTAAACTGGCTGAAGAACGTGCCATGTTGCCATGTCAGTGCACATGGTGCAGTCTTATTGGCTGAAGAAAATACCATGTTTCCATGCCAGTGCACATGGTGCAGTCTCATTGGCTGAAAAAGGTACCATGTTGCCATGCCAGTAAACATGGTGTAGTCTCATTGGCTGAAGATGCCATGTTGCCATGCCAGTGCACATGGTGCAGTCTCATTGGCTGAAAAGGTGCCATGTTGCCATGCCAGTGAACATGGTGTAGTCTCATGAAAAAGGTGCCATTTTGCTGTGCCAGGGTGTATGGTGCAGTCTCATTGGCTGAAGAAGGTTCCTTGTTGCTGGGCCAGGGTGCACCATGCAGCCCCATGTAGATGTGAAATCCTCTATTTTGGTGCCTTCCTTTGTTTTCTTTTGGAATGCACTTGATGTTGTCGTTCGAAGAAATGCCTGAAAGACCACAGGCTCTCAAATTGGAACGGTCACTTAGTGGCATCATTAGCTTTTAGCCGCAAGATCAATGAATCAATGAGTCAATGAGGAAGTATGAACCTACTCCCCCAAGGAAATGGAGTGGAGTCGGCTCAGCGTACACACACACCGGCTCTCTACAATCGACTGCTTTGTAATGCTGTCAATCACAGGCAGAGCAGCCCCCCAGTCTCCTACAGTGGCCCACTGGCCGTGGGGATATGACTTCCAGTCGATCAAAGCGCACTCCATCAAAGCCTTCATACCTTCAGCCTAGCCGCGAGCTCTTAACCTCAGCGTTTTATTAGTTAGTGTTGATCCACATCAACCTTTCAGTCATATTCCCTCAGCCCACAAATAACCCATGGCTCACCATTTGTTTCACTCACAAATATGATGATTGTCTTTCGTTCTAAAGTCGCTTGATAGATCTTGATAGGTCATCATAAACAAAAAGAGGAATTTTAAATATGTTGCCATTTTTATTAGAATGAGACAGAAATACATTTTGAATCAGCTGGATCTCTATTAAGATTTGATTTAAAGCTCTTCTGCTAAACTGTAGCCTGTTTAAGAAAGTAACCAAACAGGTTGTGATATGGTCTTGATGTGTGTAGCTATATGTGTGACTCCAGATTCCGGATGCAATCCTGCCAGAGGGGGTGACATGGGTGGGATGCCAGGGTACCCAGGAACATTTCAGAGGGTACCCCTGCTCCGTATGGACCCTCTTCCATGTCATGACTGTGCAGGCCATGAAGACCCCTGGTGCAGGTAGGACCTTAAAGGGTGAATTCACCCAAGCTGTCTACACTGTGCAGCTTACCTGCTATACAAAGTGAGCAGTGCAGTTTTCACAGTCCTGAAACCTGCCCTTCTCTGCTTTTTCATGCTGTAACATCAGTGTGTAATATTCCCCCTCTTTTATGCAAGCACTTGATTTTGAACTTCCTGTATCAAGTTTGCCTATATAATCTCCCCATATTACCTGCAAATATGTTTACATGTGGCCTTTATTGATTTATTAATTTTTTTAGAAAAATGTTATGACAGTTTTTTTATTGAAACTGAGTGTACGTCAGGCTCACTTGTGTCTGTCTGTAGTTCTCAGATTGCACTGGGAGGTTGATTACTGTGCTTCTGTCTCTTACCAAAAGGCCTATGTACTTGAGGGCTATTCAAAGTCCATGCAGGACAACATACATAAATAAACAGAAGGCTAGTATCTATTGCTTAGCTATCTTTGGAAAGCCAGATCTCTGATCTATGTTCTTTTTGGAGAATAATAAGTGTGATTTGCAAATCTAACTTTGAACAGTAATCCTTAGAGAGAAGGAAAAATGTAATATGGGATTTGAATCAGGGTTAGGGTTATCCTGAAATGGGTTAATTTTAACTTGCATTCTTTGTTATTGAAACAAATAAGTATATTTGTAATATTGATACATACTACAGATAAAGGACGACATGTTAATATAAATATCCTAATATCATCCCAGTATCCTAATATTATCCAGTGCTATGGATGCTGTGAATTAATTTTTCTGTGGATTTTTAGTTGAAACTAATACAAGATGAAGGTATACATCAGAGGTGTCGTGTTCCAAAATTCACTGCCCCGTGGGTGTTCTGTAATTGAAAATATACATTATGGGCCTGGTTTACTTAGACCTTTTGCATGTACCAAACCTTTTAAGCACACGCAAAACCAATAACATGACAAATGATTGGTCATGGTATTTGTTTTGCACCAATCATTGGTTGTGTTATTAGTTCTGTGTGTGCTAAAAGTCTTTGCACCCGCAAAAGGTTTCAGTAAATCAGGCCCTATATGTATTGCACACATTATACACTTTGTGTATTTCTCTTGCTGTATTGCGAGATGGGCAGGGGGATACAGCTGCTGAGCAGTGCTGTGCAGCTGGTACACTGCTCGGCAGGGGGATACAGCTGCTGAGCAGTGCTGTGCAGCTGGTACACTGCTTCCTAAGATGGCTCTCAGTGAGAGAGCTCACTACAGAGCACTGAGACTGGAGAGATGCTCAATGTTCTGTTGGGCTGACCAGCACCATCCTCCCTACACACACGCACAGACACATGGATACGCCCAAACGTGCACACACGCGCACACACAGACACACACAAACACACACACACACCCACACACGCGCACACACAGACACACACACACACACACACACGCGCACACGCGCAGACACACACACGCGCACACGCGCAGACACACACACGCGCACACGCGCAGACACACACACGCACACACAGGCACAAACACACACAAACACGCGCACGCACACGTTGATGGTCTGTGGAGTGTGGGTGGGAGGTTTAAGGGGGCTTAGTCACAAATGAGTGTGGAATGCCTGACAGACATATTTTTCATTCATGTACAGGCCATCATCTGACTGCCAGCGTTCACAAGAGTCCTGCAGGTTTTGTTCCCTTTTCGTAGTTTTGTAGCTATAAAAGACCTTAATTGCGAGGGGGTAAAGAGAGATTAGTTTAGATTAGTGGCATTTGAGTGGTTAATAAAAGGGGCAGCTGACCAGCGCTCCTCTCCTTGCGAGGCTAATCCTAGGGCTTACAGGGGGGGCTTCGTATGACCTGCAGATGGACGACCAGGGGTGTCCATCTGTCCTCTGCGGACCCCTGGATTATTTTCGCCCACACAGATCATCTGAGTGGAAAGACACGGCTTTAAACAAAGCGACGGTCAAAACAAACCTCACTAAATGCATCATCTGCTTTGCCTTTCTCAGTCTATTCGCTTGTCACAGTTGGCTTTTTCAAAAAAAATTCTATTAACACACTGCAGCTTATAGTCTTGATGTTCAATAAATTTATTTCTCCAAAGCCCCAACTTTTTTTATTGTATTTGTCATTTGTTGCACCGATGTTTGGTTTTCCATTGATCTGTAGGACATCCCAAGTTTAGGTTGTGGTGTTATCATGCCTTCACATTGAACGCTCTCTCAGTGCCCGGCTGCACGCCCCCCTGTGTGATGCGTAGTTGTTGTCAGGCAGTGAAATGGGCTCCTCTTCCCTCTGCAGATGCCCTGGAGGTCCTCCAGGCCCTGAGGGCCTACGTGCACAGCTTCTTCGGCTGCCGGGAGTGCGCCTCGCACTTTGAGACCATGGCCCAGGAGAACATGAACCACATGAGGACCTTGTCGACCGCAGCGCTCTGGCTCTGGTCCCGACACAACCGCGTCAACAACAGGCTGGCAGGTGAGTGTCCTCGCCCGCGCGGGTACAGAGGTTCTTCGCCTCTGCCCGTGAATCTCCCCCAAGCACAAGCCGTTCACGCAACCGCCTGCCTGTC
Source organism: Ilyophis sp. 1 JC-2022 (assembly GCA_022702515.1). Classification (NCBI taxonomy): domain Eukaryota; kingdom Metazoa; phylum Chordata; class Actinopteri; order Anguilliformes; family Synaphobranchidae; genus Ilyophis; species Ilyophis sp. 1 JC-2022. The sequence continues at coordinate 110,219,778 of CM040403.1, forward strand.
CGCTCTCTATTCATACCCACCAAACAGGAGATTCTCAGAGGTGCTGTATATGTCCTTGCTCTGGCATTATCTGCAAAATATGCCCCAGGTCCCTCCAGTACATTTTTATAGAGCAAAAGCTGTATGAAGGCAGGGTTGCATTTATTGCGCTATAAGCAGGGCTGCTTTATGAGAGTGCTTGGGTAAAATGTCTTAATAAATCTGGAGAGATGTACAGTGGCTGTAGTGTGGGGAGTATTACCAAATACCTTCATCAAACATTTTTCTCCCGTTTTCTTTTATTAGAGTTTGAATGTGTATCCATTTTTCTCGGCACACAAAGGGTTAATGAGAATAAACCCAGCTCTGTGTGTCTTTGTTTTCTTATTCACATTCACACTCTGGGTGCTAGGGAATTCCTCCCTGCCTGCAGGCCACCTTTGGAAACGTTGATTCATTGCTTCCCGTACAAGCGTCACATGACTTTAAGAATCCCTTAATCTGCAGATGCTGAAAGCATTCCTTGCCTCGACGGTGATGTGCTTTCACTGCAAAGTCAGAGGGCTATAGAGTGATTATAAGCATTGTCGTCAGTAAACCCAGGGTTCATGGGAGCTCGGAAGAAGATTTTTTAAGCACTCTTTACTTTTCCTCACAATGACTTTGTCTTCACTCTAAGGGATTGACATTGACTGTAACAAAGTCAGAAATGTAACTGTTTTCACTGTTTTATTGAAACATGAAGGCCACTGCCTAGGGATGCCTTTACATCAGAAAGAAATTAAATAATAATTCTAATATATGACCCATGCTGATATAGAAGGTATAGAAAGACATTGCATTACGCTGTAGAAATCCGACTTTGATATTGCGTGTACCTACCTGTTGAAATAAGGGTTCTAGCACAGCTCTACTAAAAACATTTTCACCTGAAGTTTTTGCAGGATTTTTCTGAGAAATGTCCCTACTCCGCTCGCAGCTAAATCCCTGTAATTCGGCGATCCTCTGGGCAGACGCCAGCTGTCCCCCTCTTCTTGTCCCGTCTTTTCCTGCGCTTCAGGATTAGCCCCACTTCCTGAGGCAAGCAGTCCCTCGCTGGACCCTCTGCAGATTAAACGCGTGCCGGACTGCCGCCCGCCTACTGCATGCCACTGAAAAACTGCCGCTTGTGCAGTCATGACCGCTGGTTTACATGCAGAGTGCCCCCGTAATGATACGATTACCGCAGAACCACACTTCTTTGGATTTTTTAAATTCAGGTTCGTGAAAACACTTTGATTTGAGAGGTTTGAGATGAGAGACAAGGGCAGAGACTGGGGCGGCAGGGGTATATATTTTTTACGTATCGTTTATTTTTTCCCCCCTAACTTCTATGGTTGAAGGGACGACCCTGTCCTCAATCATCAGAACAGCGAGAGTCATGAATAACCGGAGACTGAAGGACACGAGTGTCTCCCTCTGCCCCTCCCATTTCCCCAGATACCGCCTTTTCATTAGGGCGTGTCCCTGAGAGCTCTTCTTTCGGCCTGACGGTCCGTACGGAGCGCAATCTAGCAGCACGGGGACAGGCGGCCCCACGCAATTCCCAAGGTGCCTATGACAGCAGGTGGCACACGCCGCGAGTCTCCAGCCCCACGCAGGCCCTTATGGTAATCCCCAGCCAGAGTGCTTACAGCGCTGATGTAGCGCATGATAAAGTCTGAGGGTGGGCTTCGGGTCGCCTCAGGGTTGGCGGAGGAAGGAATGAGGAATGAGTGGAAGGTTTTTTGGGGGGGTGGGGCTTTGCCAATGAGCACGCCACCCCCCCCAATTGCCCAGTTCCTCACCCCTGCCTCCTCTGTTGCTCCCCCCCAGGGGACCGTCCTCCTGCTCAGAGTGTGCCTCTTTAGCAGGTCCCCCTTTCAGAGGCAGCCGAGCGTGTAAACGGGCCTGTTTGTAAAGCGGCGAGACAATTCATTTAACCGGCACAAAGGGGCCCGCCCACGGCCAAGCCCCGCGCACGGCGACAGCCAACCTCGCGGGCAGCGGGAGCAGCGTTACGCGCACGCGGGGGACCGATAGAGACGCGTGTCTGCGGAGGAAAAAACGGGCTTCCCCTCCCTTGGTAAAGGAAGGAGGCGACACTCAGCTGAGATGACTGAGGAGAGAATGAGTTGTTTCTTTTGTTTGTTTACCCTGTAGCACTAGCCTAGCAACATTTTCCAGCCTGCCTGTTGCTTTGGGGGGGGGGGTTATGGTTGATTCACCTTGAGGGCCCATCTGTATCTTCTGGAGCTCCCTGGCCACACAGACTAAAATGAATGGAATGGAAATACATATTTATATTTAGAAGAATATTTTATGAATTATATCAACAGTCATTGGCCAAATTGGCTTTCTGGTAATATTGTCCGTAACACTAAAGTCACCCCTGGAATGAAAAGAAAGGTAATGAAAATTGAGAGAGGGATCAGACGCGCGCGTGTCGTCACGCCGAGCCGCGATATGAAAGCTGTCACAGTGAAATGTTTAAAAGGACCCAATTCCAGCAGGACACAGTAAAATTGATATATCTCTTATGTAAAGTGCCGTATGCAGAGTACATACACACATGCATATGACTGAGATTAATGTGGGAGAGAGATGGGGGATGTAAATTGACAGTGCTGTAAAGTGACACGACTGCTGCAGCTTTGACTCGCCTCCTGCATCAGCGACGACAAGCAATTTATTAGCAGATGCCCCCATTTGAGGGCCGAAGAAAACATGTAAAGCAAAAATTGTAATTCATTAAAAGGAGAGCTCCCCTGGAGGTGTCCGCTTTCATATCCAATTTGGAGATGGTGGTGTCTTCAAACGGGTGTGGAGATGAGGGGGTCTGCCAGGTGGGGAGGGGGTCTCTGTCCCCCCTCAAACACATCCATTATATCCCTCCACTGCTCCCACTGGGCCATCCCACCAAACCATTGATCATTGTGAGGTCCTGTCACACACACCCACATACACATACACACGCAAACATACACATACACATATACATACACACATGCTACATATACACACGCGCACACACACCCACATATACATATACACACACACATACACACACACACACACACACACACACACACACACACACATACACATGCAAACATACACATATACACACACACATACACACACACCCACATACACATGCAAACATACACATATACACACACACATACACACACACCCACATACACATGCAAACATACACATATACATACACACATGCTACATATACACACGCACACACACCCACATACACACGCACACATACACATACACACGCACACATACACATATACACACACATCCACATACACACACACACCCATGTACACACACACAAAACAGCTACACACATGCACACACACCATAACACATGACACACCCTAATAAAAGGTTTAAAATTGTGTATTCATTGTGCATGTGTCCAGATTTGTAATTTTAAAAAAAATGTGAATAGCGAATGATTTTGAACAGGTGTGAGGGCACAAGAGGTCAGCACTGCTGTTCAGTGGACACAGCTGTGTTCAGTCACGTCTGCACTTAATCAAATGGGAGAAAGCACAACATACAAGCTTCAGAGTCGCAGACAAAAGGACTTCATACCAAAGCGGGTCTTTAATCCCAACGGGAATTTGGTGTTGATATGAAAGTTTTGTGGGTTGTGCTCAGTTGACAGTCACAGCTTTCTATGAAGATGATTAATTGTGTTTAACTGTACTTTTTTTAACAGGTGCTCCGAGTGAAGACCCCAGCTTCCCCAAGGTCCAATGGCCGCCCCCAGATTTGTGTCCCCCCTGCCACATGGTGAAAAAAAACGGAGAGCACTCCTGGGACCAGGTGGAGGTCCTCAAATTTCTCAAGGAGTACTTCTCCTCCGACCGCATCCTGCAGGACTACCTGGAGGACGAGGTGCGGCTGCTGAGCAAGCAGAGAGAGAAGCTGGCTGCAAGGCAGGAGGCCCGACAGCGGGCCGACGGGAAGGACCAGAGGCAGGAGCAGAAAGCCGCGCAGGAGGGAGAGGGAGAGGAGGAGGAGGCGGAAGAGCAGGGCGGGACTCCGCACCCGGAGGAGATGGCGGAGTTGCGGCAGGTGGACGAGGCCCGGGACTTGGAAAGCTGGCGGGCGCGGGAGTCCGAGCCGGCGGCGGCAAAGCAGCGGCACCAGAGACCCAGCATCGTGGGCCTGAAGGCCCGGGAGACACGCGAGGACATCGTGGACCTCGACTCCTTCGTCAACCAGCACTACAAGGCCCAGGCCCTAAGGGCCGCCGCGCTAGCGGGCCACGTCAAGAGGCGGAGCCTGCAGAGGAAGGAGGAGCTGGAGCCGCAGCCCGTGGAGCCGCACGGCCAGGCCCGGGGGGGGAACAGACTACAGAAGCGCGGGCTCTCCGGGAGGTACGTGGGGCTGGAGCAGGAGCAGGAGCAGCCCCACCACAAGCGCTGGATCTCCCTGCTGAGCGTGGGCTTCTCTAGCCTGGACATCAGCCTCTGTGTGCTGCTCTACTTCACCTCGTCCATGTGCCTGCTGGCCATGTACCTCTACTTCAAGCTCCGGCTCAGACAGCGCAGAGTCAAAGTGGCCCTGCCCTGAGTCTGCGGCAAGCCACACCCCGGTCCCCCCTTTCCCCTTTTTCTTTCTGCCCTCGCTCCCCAACCACACAAAAATAACACACAATTGGCCCATGTTCCTGTAACACTACGGAGTCTTCAGGCAAGAGAATACCCATGTGGTCCTTGTTGTGCTGCTGTTGCAGTGATAAAACAAGCTGAAGTTGTGCTCAAAATTACACGTGACCACTTATGAATGCAAACGAGTGTCTGTTTTTACTGCTGTTTTTAAAAAGGTGAAGTTTTCATGATTGATCATATTTATTGTAATTATTCGTTTTTTTTAAAAAATGTATGTGATGACAATGGGCCTCGTTTATCAATATGGTCATTAAAAAAGAGTGTATATTTGACGGGTCAAACTTGCGTATGAAATTTTCACGTGTGATTCATCAAACGTGTGTATATCACTGATCTGAGCGTAAATGTATGATAAGTCAAACTTGATCGTATATTAGGAAGCGCGTTCAGATCATTATGAATTACCATACTCACACACTCATTTTATTATCTATATTTGGCAAGGCCACCTTCTTTAAAACACACATGCCAATGCGGTTTTCTAAGCTTCACGCTTATGAATGAACATGAAAATAAACGTGTGCTTATTTGGAGTATTAGTAGTGGTATGCAGCCTAGCTCAAAAGCCGCTATGTGGCAGAGGATAAACAGGGCTAAAATGCTTCCTCTGAATTGCGAACTACAGCTGAGATAAAAATGTAAAAAGAAAACAACCATTCCCGAAAAAAGTTCTGCCGCACGGTACAGGAAGTGGCATCCTGGACCCCTCTTCTGCAGAAGAGAGGACGGGGATCATTGGGAACGTGGCCATGAGTGATAGAAGACGCAACTGCGACTTGATTCGTCAAGATTTTAATATTCTCTCACGGCGATTGTGACGTTTGCTAGAACTTCTTGGCTAATAAAACTAGGATTTATAGAAAAAATATGAAAACAGTTTTGCGTCTTGCATACAACATGACTGGTTATGTGTAATTATTTTCATATGGCTGTCAACAATAAATCCTTACAGAGGCTATTTCCTGATGTAATTATTTTAACCGGCTTCTGCTCCATTCCATTTAGGCTGCACATGATGAAAAACTAATAGTGATTAAATAATATTTAAAATCAACTTATTCAGACACTATTTTTGCCAATTAGGCTACACAATGTACGTCTACAGCCACAACGCGTAGGTCAAGTGCATTTTAAGATATTGCCCAGATGCATGAACTGCTTTTAATATTTTCATAAATGGAATGACTTGGACATGCCATTTTTATGATCAGCTACTCATTTAAGGCAAACTCTGATTTTAAAGCTCAGATAACCTTTGTTTTTCAAAGAGCACCTTTTTGTTTATCGCCTGTAAGACTCTGCAGTGCTCTGAACAAAAGTTCTTTGTTTTCATTATAGGCTGCATGACTATTACCTCACTATTCATTGCATGCAATGTCGCTGCCTCGCCACTGGGAAAAGCGTACACAAGGTCAAGAGCTGTCGTGAGATTTAATCATACTGTACACCCACGTTCATTTTGATAAATCCGGAAATTTCCCTAAAAATGGCCATACACTGACTTTACGATCAGATTTGAACGTACACCTTTATGATAAATGAGGCCCGATGTGAGTTTTTAACTGGATCAGTTAAGAATAACATACTCATTTACCATGAAGGAGAGGTTCTCAAACAGCAATTGACCCCTTTACTCACACACATATTACACGCAAACACTGATAACTTTGTGCCGCCCAAACCTGTGCTTCACACTGCAAGCTTCTGGAATGGGCTGTTTGATTGAAGGGGGGCAGGTGATGTCACATATTGCATCTACTGTAAACTCATAACAATGTCAGCGTGGACCCTCACTGGATCCAGCCTGGCTTTTAATGCCACTTGTGATTTACTCTGCTACAATTTCACATTATAATCATTAAAACCCGCTTGTTGATCGAAGGCCAATTGTGTACTAAAACGGATTGAACTTTTGAAGCCAGGTTTTTGAGCCACATCATTCCCTACAAACATATATGTCTCTGTGATCTCTCACGTCAAAGCGTGACTGATTATCTATTCCTAGTCTATTTACATGCATATTCATGTGGCTGATTGATTGATCGTGACTCCCCAGCTGCGAAGGGTCTGCTCATGTCCTTTGAATGGCTTTGCACAATGCCGAACAGAAGGTTACCAAGTAATATACAAAATCACTGAGAATCAGAGGCCTGTCATCGGCCTTCCCTTCAAAACTATGAAGAGAATTCACCCGGCTGTTGAAAATCCAATAAAATTATTTTTGCTAATAAGATGCATTGTCTGAATTTTATGAAGTATCTTCATGGCAGTTTACATTTGGTGTTGGGGCAGATAGGGGGTTATTTGGGAAAGGTAATAAGGTAAGGCGTAATGGTGTTGGAGCAGATAGGGGGTTGTTTTGGGAAAGGTAATAAGGTAAGGTGTAATGGTGTTGGGGCAGATAGGGGGTTTTGGGAAAGGTAATAAGGTAAGGCGTAATGGTGTTGGGGCAGATAGGGGGTTGTTTTGGGAAAGGTATTAAGGTAAGGGGTAATGGTGTTGGTAAGTTCAGTTCAGCACAGGCAGACACAATAAAAACGAAGCTACAATAAGACGCATGCAGGTACATGTGGGCAGACTGGCAATATTACAGGACGACAGGTGACAACAGACAGCAAGAGATGTTCAGCACAGACAGACTGAAGACGGTAAAGTGCAATTGCGTTTTAGTGCTGACAGATTTGACTACTAATTTGCCATTTTTTAAAATGAGCTCTAAATAAAATATATCTTTCCGATTCTCTAATATTGGCTGGGATGAAATTCCATTCTAGTGCAGCTTTAACCGAGAAAGCAGACTGACTGAAAGTACTTTTCCTGAATGGAATAATGCAATCCCCTCTTGTGAGCCGATATGCAGTTGTTCTTATGTTGACAAACTGTTTAAGCGGGGGAGAAGTCAGGCCATAAATAATGTTGTACATAAGACAAGCATTTACATATTTAATCATATTTTTCCAACTCAGCAAATTATATTTTTCTAATATTGGGCAATGATGAAAACTTAATGATTTCTTGTCAAGGATTTTCATTTATGCAAAGACTACAATGGTTTTAGAGTAGTGATGTTAGCCTGCAACCAAGTTGTTAAACAGTGATATGTGAAATGACCATGGAATGCATGTACATCTTAGCTGCCTCTATTGACATGTAATCTCGAATTAACCTGACACTTGAAATACTGAATTTGACCCGGTTACAGACTTTTTTCACCTGAGCCTTAAAAGAAAGCCTAGAATCAAACAGAACTCCGAGGTACTTGTATTCGGATATGACCTGTAGCCTCTCCCCTGAGACAAAGACATCTGGCTCTACACTAGAACGGTTTGTCTTACTGAAAAACATGCATACTGTTTTGGACACATTTAACTGTAAACAGTATTGCTCTAGCCAATGTGCCATGATGTTTGAGAGTTGATTGGCAACTTGGGTCACACTGCTACCATGTACATAAATGACAGCATCATCCGCATACATTTGGATGTTAGTGTCAGGAGGACACACAGATGAGAAGTCATTAATATACAATGAAAATAGCAATGGGCCCAGGATAGATCCTTGTGGGACACCAGTGGACAGATGGAGGGCAGTTGATTGATGATTCTGTACTCGGACATCAGGATCAATTTGACAGATATGATTCTAGCCATTTAAGTGTACTGGAAGAAAAGTTAAAGCTAGCTAACTTAGACATGAGAATTCTATGATTTACAGTATCAAATGCCTTCCTAAGATCAAGAAAAACAATTCCGATAACACCACCTTTATCAAACAGAGACTTAATTTTCTCTGTGAGAAAGCATTTGGCTGTCTCAGTTGAATAATTGGCCCTGAAGCCAAATTGCATTGGGTGCAGGGCAAAAGAACTGGTATTCAGATGACAGATGATGTGCTCAGCTACCAACTTTTCTGCAACCTTTGACACTGTAGATAGGATGCTGATTGGTCTGTAATTACATGTAGAATGGGGATCTCCACTTTTGAATATTGGAACAACAACAGCCAATTTCCAAGCACTTGGATACATTCCCTGAGAAATCGAGAGGTTAATAATTTTGGTAATTGGATTGGTTAGCGTTGTACTAAGCTCTTTGAGCATAACTGCATCCATACCAAGTATGTCCTTTGCTCTAGGTGGTTTAAGAGATCTAATTATTCTCATAACCTCTGATTCGGTGAAATTCCTTATGCTGAGAGCATTGTATTTACTGCATAAACATTTGTGTACTCAGGTGAAAAACATTGTGCAATGGTAACAACAGAATCAGTGAAGTAGTGGTTAAAAACTTCCACTACTTCAACTGGATTGTTTGTAAGTTTTCCATTTACTTTAAGTTCGAGCAGTTTCCCTTATTTGTTGTGATGTCCTGTTAAATTTGTTAACTGGTTCCAGATAATTTTGGAATGACCTCTTTCCTTTTCTATTATGGTCAAAAAAAAATCTGCCTTTTCTTAATTTCATTACCACCTTGTTCCTTAACATGGCAAAATGGTGTCTGTCATGACTCAATGTAGTTTTAGTTGCAGTTTTTAAGACAAGATCCCGTTCTTTCATCAGTTTTAAAATATCCGCATTTATCCAAGTGACAGTGTTTTTTTTTTTTTTTGTGCCTAAATTTGCAGTTAAAATCTTTAATAGTGCTCTCTAGTTTTCTTGAGAATATTTGAATATCTTCCTCATGGTCGATTCCCAGCAGTAGATTATTCCATTCAATCTGTTCAACAGCACTTTTAAAGTTCTCCTGTTTGTTTTTGGGGTTTCCAAAAGATTCATTTTCCCTGACAAAAGGACTAAATCGCTTATTGGTTCGTTTTCTGGCCACCAAAGTCAGATTGTGGTCAAAGAGACCAGTCAGCATATTCAATTTTTTTTTACAATTCTCTCAGGTCTGTTACTAAATATTAAAGCAATTTGAGTCTTGGTGGAATTAGTTATTCTTGTGGGCCCACTGATCAGCTGCATGAGGTCAAAGTAATCTGTTATCTGTTTGAGATTCTTTCTAGATGATTTGTCCTCCCAATTGATGTTAAAATCTCCCATAATAATTGCCTCTTTGTTGAAATTACATTATTTTAATAATTTCTCAAATTCTTCATAGATGCTACTATTGGAGGAGGGAGGACGGTAAATTACAATAATAACAAAAGACATTTGTGGTGATAAAATAATATTTAGACCAATACATTCCAATTCCTTACAGTTTGACCATTGTATTTCATTACACTGGATACTCTCTTTCACATAAATCATAACTCCACCTCCTTTTGAGCCCATTATATCTCTCTTGTAAATGTTAAAACCAGGCACGTTTAATGCTGCTGATGGGGCGTTTTCGTGAATCCAGGTCTCAGATAAGCAGAAAAAGTCTAAATTAGAATCCAATAAAAGATGAAGGACTTGATCACTTTTAGATTTAATGCTTCTTATGTTGAAATACCCTCCCAAAAGGCCATTTGGCTTAGCTTTAGGATCCCAAACTGCTCTTGAATGATTGACAGTCCGAAAGACATCCCACTTCCTGTTCTTTAGGATCGCCGAATGTACAAGTTTCCTATTTACATTGCGCGTGATTTTTTACAACCACACGTGGAGTATTCTTTGGTTCGGCTTGTGTAACATTAATGTCACTTCCCGAAACAGTCGAGACGTATAGACCCGCCGACAACCCCACGGCTCTCCCAGCCATTGCGACGGTATTCATGTTCGCCACCAGCCCGACGGCACGTCGCAGTCCCTCAACCCCGGTCTGGGAAGCCCTCGCCAGCCCGGCTTCCGCATCCGCGACACCAGCCCCGACACCCCCCGGATAGGCAGCGCCCTGTGATACAGTTGTATTGCGTGTTGCATCCGCCATGATGTTGCCGCCGTTGTTTCCGTCAGCCCCACCACCTGGTTTGGTGTGGAGTGGGCCGGGGCACGGGTGAACATCTCCAGACAACAGCAGACAAATCGTAATGATCAGTGCGTCACCCCGTCTAAATTGAGTTGATGGTTTAGTGCGTTTCTTAATCCGATTGTAGAAAAATGGAAAAATTAATGTCACGGCTAGGGCGTGTTTCCCGGAGACAAAGTTTGCCATGACTTAGCACACCATTAGGGGGTTGTTTTCGGAAAGGTAATAAGGTAAGGCGTAATGGTGTTGGGGCAGATAGGGGGTTGTTTTGGAAAGGTAATAAGGTAAGGGGTAGTGGTGTGGTGGTGTTGGGGCAGATAGGGGGTTGTTTTGGAAAGGTAATAAGGTAAGGGGTAGTGGTGTGGTGGTGTTGGGGCAGATAGGGGGTTGTTTTGGAAAGGTAATAAGGTAAGGGGTAGTGGTGTGGTGGTGTTGGGGCAGATAGGGGGTTATTTGGGAAAAGTAATAAGGTAAGGCATAATGGTGTTGGGGCAGATATGGAGTTGTTTGGGAAAGGTAATAAGGTAAGGGGTAATGGTGTTGGGGCAGATATGGGGTTGTTTTGGGAAAGGTAATAAGGTAAGGGGTAATGGTGTTGGGCAGATAGGGGGTTGTTTTTGGAAAGCCAATAAGGTAAGGCGTAATGGTGTTGGGGCAGATAGGGGGTGTTTTTGGAAAGGTAATAAGGTAAGGGGTAGTGGTGTGGTGGGGGGGGGGGGGCAGATAGGGAGTTGTTTTGGAAAGGTAATAAGGTAAGGGGTAGTGGTGTAGTGGTGTTGGGGCAGATAGGGAGTTGTTTTGGAAAGGTAATAAGGTAAGGGGTAGTGGTGGGGGGGCAGATATCGGGTTGAAGAACAAGCCTGTTGCCATCTGGTCTGATGCACCAGCTAAATCCTAACAATTTCATTGGGATTATGGCAAGTGAGTAATCCAGCTTTCCTTTGGGCTGTAGGAGATTACTGTGGGGATTAGCTCCCACCCCATAATAAACTTTATTAAAATGCAATCGGCTTTCAGAGCCTCTTCTTTCATATGCACTTGGGAGAGGTATCTCTTTGGGTGGGAGGGGTGTGGCGGTGGGGGTGGATGGGGTACGCACCACAGGAGAAGCAGGGTTTTGTTTGCGCATCTGAAGGAAATGGCCGCCTGCTCCTCAGAGCTCTATTGCCTGAGGACTCTATTATCCACCCTTGTCTGTTCTTCCACATCATTCCCCTCCCTGTCAACCCTATCAGTTTGGACTTTCACTTTGAGAGGAGCTACAAACAGCTATTAAACACGGACTTTCTTAACAGAATAAGAGTTATAAAACTACTGGCCATGCATCAAAAACCAACTAACCCTTATCTACGGCTAAATCCTGCATATTTAAGCATATGAACAGAGCTAATTGTGACATAAATAATTGTAATAGTTTATGTCATGATTTCATCATTTATAATGGTAATATTTAATAGAAAATGGTTTAAATCAAACATGTGCGCTCCTATTTTATAACTCCACAGATGTTCTCCACATACAGCGTCTCTTTGACAACAGGACTCTTATTTGACATTCTGGCTGGTAATAGACGGACACAAATGGTTCACAAACTGATATTGTTTAATTGCATTGCGTATTCTTATTCTGCATTTGTGGCTGTCAGCGGAAGACTTTGCTTGCTGCCCTGTAGTCTGGCGCTCGCAGCAGTTTCCAGGTGTGCAAAGCCAGGGGCATTAGGGAGAGTGAAACTAATGAGGAAGTTGGCTGCTGTGGAGAAGAAAGCCGCAGCTCTGCCAACAGGAAGGCTAAAAGTGCACCGCGAACACAAAGCGTTCAAATGCTTATCTTTAGCATCTTAATATACCATCCTACTCATATTATGGAGAGTATATCTGTTTTACAACGAACATTGTACAAAAAAAATCTTTAAAAAAATAAATTAAAAAATGCCCTTGTCCTTGTCCTTCACACTGTATTTAGCATAGTGCATGGAGACCATATAAAATCAATGTTCATACTAGAATATCCACTGCTTAAATGAGGCTGGGTGCTCTATTGTGAAAAATGGTAGTTCGAATCTCTTACACATAGACAGTGTGCAGTCAAAGTTCTCCAGAGAGCTATTATAGACCAACCCCTTAGGGCTTAACAACCAGACAGGGGATGTCAACAGCTGTGTGTTCTGACTCTGTGCAAGACTCAAAAATTTTAAATAAAGACCATCCTGTGAGTTTTAAAGGTTGGCCACGGGCAGTGTAATTGTTTTCAAGTCCCTGGCTGCCGTGAAAAGAAAAGAGCCAACGAGGGCGGTAATCACACGTGATATTAATCCTCTGTCCGGGCAGCCGCCCTAAAGGTTTCATAAATGCGGTGACTGCCAGCAGTTGGGAATTGTCTTGCCATTATACAAGATCATATGGGAAAAAATGTAAATGTTCCGAAGCTCAAAACCCAAGGGTAAAAAAAATCTCCTTGCAGCCTTTGCGTTGTCTTCCATAAATTAGACAATGCAGGGTTTTATTAGTGCGCTCTCCTGAGCACGCCGCCTCACTGTTTATCACCCATCTTGTGTTAGTATTAAAATGCCGGACAGGTTTGATACATTTTCTGTCATCTCCTCCCGACTTTAATAATACTATAAAGCTTTCCTATTCGGGCCCAGTGTCCGAAAACACAGAGTGAATTAATTTTAAAAAGGGGGGGAGGGGAAAGGGTTAATATACGACACTCTTATCACAGCTCGTCTTCCCATTGACCCCAAGTTTTTACATTTACCCCTAAAACAGGAGTCAAACAGGGTCAGATTAATCTCATTTTACTGCTGCAGCCCCGCCCCTTCTCCCCTCAAGCCGAATTACATCTCCAGCGCCTCACATCCCATCTCCCAGCCCCCCGACCGTCAGCCTATCCCAGGAGCTCCCTTGTGTCCACGGAAACAGGTGATGTGCTGTGGGAAAGGCACTCTCCAGTGAGGAACGGAGATACCAGCTGAAAAGAACAAAGCCCATCTGTTTGTATAAACATACAGTGGAAGTTAAAATCGATGAGAAGTTGGAGGTGAATAAGTGGAGGTGTACTTTGTTTTTAAAGGAGTAATAAGGTGTCCTGTACTGCATATTATACAGACCACTGCTATTGAATGCTATGCTACACAGCAGTGTGCTTTCTTTTGAGCTTGATTATGAAATGCGTTAGTCGTTGATGTGACTTTTTTTTAGCTAGCTTTTCTTGGACCCTTTTGAAATTAGGCCCTTTTCTGTCCAATAATAAATTAATATGTGCGCTATGTATTTTCCACACTTTCTTTTGTTTGCAAGAGGTGGAGAAACCATTGACATTTCACATTTGTGGGCTTGGCATCCTACTTGATTTTTTTTTTTCACTTTACCTTTTTTTTTCCAAGTGGTTTCTTTTGTTCTGTTTTAAAAAATTTTGACAGGGCTGCATTCCATCAAAGAAAATCCACTATACAGTACGGCAGCTATTTAAAAAAATCACTGTCATTTATTGTCCAGGAACATTAAAATCTCTATTTGTGAAATATCTGGAAGATTTATGTAAACTTCTATCCAAAATTTTACTTAGGATCTCAAGTATCCTTATTGATCTCCTGCAATATGTAGATAAAGCTGGTAAGGAGAAGGTGATGGCATTTTAATATTATTTTTAAAATATTCTTCCAATGCTTGTCATTCCAATACAAGGTCATGGAATTTTATTATTATTTTAAAATATATTCTTATCAATGCTTGTGGTTCTAATACAAAGTGATGGCATTTTATTATTTAAAAATATATATTTTTACCAATGCTTGTGGTTCCAATACTTTAATGAATCAAACTCATATACTAGGGGGCTGTTGGTCCCATCATACCTCCAGACACCTGATGCAAAAGCAGATGCTATTTGTTGGAAATGTAATGAAGTGCAGCCTTTAAAAGCACAAAGAAGGGCTGAACAGTCCCCGTCTATACCATGATACTATACAGATTGGTTTGAGACATATTCAGTAAGTCAATGAACATTTCCCACCTGTTACTGTGAAATTAATAAAATAACCTGTTGCTCTTGACAGTGAGCTCCACTACAATGTTTGCATGGAGACCTTCAGTAAGGAAGGCTAGCAGCAACTTTATTTTATCAAATAATTATAACTTTCCGAATAGACTACATAATCCTGGACATCTCTGATTTCTCATTTAAAGCTATTTTACTATGCCGGAGACCTGGCATGGCAATTCAAATAAGTAGCATAGTATAGCTGTGTGTGTGTGTGTGTGTGTGTGTGTGCATGTGTGTGTGTGTGTGTGTGTGTGTGTGTGTGTGTGTGTGTGTGTGTGTGTTAGTATGTGTGTGTATATGCTTTTTAAGTGTACATGTATTGTGTATATCCATATCCCCATGTGTGTTTGTGTGGGTATGTGTGTATGCTTTTTATGTGTAAATGTATTGTGTATATCCATGTACCTGTGTGTGTGTGTGTGTGTGTGCATGTGCATGTGCGGGTGCATGTGTGTGAATCTATGGACCTGACAGTTTGTGTGTTTTTCTGAGGCCTATAGGAAAGCTTTTGACTGACCGCAGTAGCAGTCTGGAGGTTTACCATATGTATGCAAACATACGGAGATTCCAGGCCAGTAATATGCAGCAGAGGACAATACTGATCTCATCTCACAACACCAGATGCACTTTCCTGCTCAGTCAGCCATTACCACGTGTGCTGATTAGGGCTGACTGGGAAGTGTAGTTTTCCTGTAACTCAGTATGTATGTATAAATTAAGAGTAAATCAGGAGTCAGTTCCAAATGCAAAACATTTTCAAAGTGAACACTTTGTTTACTCCATCAATTATGCAACAATCTTTTTGAGATACAGTGCCCTCCACTATTATTGGCAACCCTGATAAAGATGAGTAAAAAGGGTTATTAGCACCCATGCATTTATATATAGAATAAAGTAATTATTTTTTTATATTTAGTTGCATATCCTTTGCATGCCATGACTTCCAGATGTCTGTGACCCAACAACATCACTCTTACAAGCGATACTATAACATCTCTGCATTTGAATGGATCTCTCTGGGATTTGGGGGGTGGGACTAGATTTAGCTGGTTTTATGCTGGTAAAATGGTTGTGAGTCATCAAGGGTCTGAGGTATCAAACAAGCCTCAAACCATGACTCTGCTGCCAGGTATGCAGTAGATATGGACGGATCACTTTAAGGGTTTTTTTTTGTCTGACACATTTTCTTATTGAACTCTATGAAAAAATAAGTCATCCATATCTACTGTATTTCTGGCAGCAGAGTGATTGTTTAAGGCTTGTTTCATTTGTCAGACCCTTGATGACTTAGAGCCATTTGGCCAACCATGTGTTCCATACTGTTCCAGTGTAATTTACAGCTAAATCTAGTCCCACCCCACAGATTCCCATAGAGATCCATTCAAATGCAGAGACGTTGATGAGTATCGCTTGTAAGAGTACCAGAAAATAAGATATCAAATATATATACATATATTTTATATATACATGCAGGGGTGCCAATAATTGTGGCATACGTGGTTTTGTTAAAAATAATTTTTTGTTGATGAGGAATTTTTCTTTTCATAACAAATTAATTTCAATTAAAGGTTGGATTTTCTCATTATTTTAGTGTGAGATTAAGCTAATTCACCAAATGGTGAACTTTTTATAACCCATTTTTTTTTTACTTTACCAGGGGGGGGGCAATAATAGGTGGGGGGCACTGTATGTTTTTTTTTTTTTTTTGATTTGTGTGGCGTGTGTACTGGTGGACTAAGGTAACGTGCAACCAACCCAGTTAATTATAATTTAACATCCAAAAAAACCAACAAAACATCCCTACCACAAGCCGTAAGCATTCTTGTTAGCAGGATTGACATTGATTCATCCAGTATTTTTTTTTTTTTTTTTATTTAGATTAATTTGTGATGTGAATAATATTCACATCAACTTACTTAGTAACCTAGTGAAATAGAAAATATGATGATTACATTGAATAAGGGAATCAATTTCAACTTCTGCATTGCAATGCATTGCACTGCATAGTGCAAATGGGTACTGGGTGGTAGTGTAAATATGAGCTTATTGTAAAAATGGATGCAAATTTCTGATAGGCAAGCAATCATCTAATAAACAAGCAATCATCTAATAAAGTGTCTGTGTGGTGTGGTGTGTGTTTTTGTTTTATTTTTTGTATTTATAAAGAGATTTCAGAGAGAGAGAGAGAAATTTCAAGAGAAAAAAAATGGCCAAACAGCATGAAGATTTGAGCGCATTACCATCGATCCCTCCTGGGGATACAGCGCAGCCCAGGAACCACATGTATAAACAGTGCTGCGCAGAAATATGCCGTCAGAATACTGCGTATGCAAGTAAAATAAAAGAACCTGCGTACCTCTGCACACGCTGGGTACCATACGTACGCAGTGTTTGGAGTCAGGTCTGATATGAAGACACCATGATGAAAAGGCAAAGGGAGAAAATGCAAAACTTTGCGAAAGCCGATTTTCGACTTTCTCCTTGAGCATTCTTTTACGCATTCTTTTACTCAGAGTTTTATACACGTGGCCCCTGGGCAGTGACAGGGACACAGTAAACAAGAAACTGCAGAATAGCCACTGCAGTTTCTATACACCTGCCTCAGCTTCACGCTCTTCATCTCCTCAGTGAAACCAAACAGAGGGAAGTCTGTCTGCCCAAAATGGAGACTTGTTTTTTCTGTGACTAGATGCAAGCAAAAATGTATGTGCCTGATATAGAGTTCATACCATTTGTGTTATCAGAGAATCATCCGTTCTAAAATACCAGAGCTGCAATGATGCCCATCTGTGTGAGTTATGGTGGTTGTGTTCTGAGCACTGTTCTGTATCTAATAAAAGGGGGAAATCTGATTCACTAAATAGCAGTGTGCAGAGACTGTGGTTGATCTCCTCTTTCACCTCCCACCTGGATTGCTGCAGTCCCTGTTTGTTTTTGTTGGTGTGACATAGACAGTTACATAGACCATGGTAACCTGCTCCATATAGAGAATGTCAAAAGAATAGAATCCAGCCTATCAGCTTTGATGCAACTCTTTAAAGAGTAATGCCTCATGGAAGAGATCTAACAGATGATTTGCCTGAGAGTTGAGACATCAGCCAATCAGGTGAAAGAATGGTTCAGGCAGTTTGGCTCTGCTCAGCTCAGTAAGGCTCCTGTACTCTTAGGGCCTTTTTTACCAAACCTTAGGAGGGAGAAAAAAAAAAAAGCGCGCGCGCAAAAAAAATAAAACAAAAAAAACACAAAAAAAAAAAAAACAAAAAAATCCAAATCATTGTTACTGATTTTTTTTGATTTTGCATTCTGCTAAAATAAATAGTCTTTTTTTTCTTTTTTTTTCTCCTTTTCTCTCTTTCATAATGTATTTCTATGTATAAATAAAAATTAATGAATGTTGAACAAAAAGTTATAGATTAAAGTTGGGTTTATCCTCTATTATTAAAAATATTAATTTTTATATCTTTATTTAATATTATTTTTTTTTATATTTTATGCATATGTTCATGCATACATCTACGTACATATGCAGGTGTGCACATCAAACTGTTTTCATTTTCAAACAAACAAAAAAAAAACCTTAAAACCACATCCTAGCTTCTGTAGAATACAAAAAAGGATAATAAATAAAAAAAAAAAAAAAAATGTAAAAAATGTTTCTGTGTTTATTGATATGATAATAAAGTAGTATAGGCCTAGCGCATTAGCTACCATACCTGTTTACACAGAGCTGTGCTCACTTATGTGATGTGCACAGAGTTGTATGAATTGCATTCTAGAGCTGTGCTGTCAGACAGTCAGCTTTCCTCCAATCTCTCTCTCTGCTGTGATGAAGGAAACATTTTTGTGTGATATGATGCTCTTTGGTTCATCCATCAGAGATTAGTCACTGATTTCTCACAATCAATAATATTGTGATCACTTGTCAAACCGATTTAACAAATTAGATTTCTTTATTACCTGACCTTTGTGTATCCCAACATATGTGCCACATATTCCTTGCCTCGTGTGTCCAGTTATTTTAACCATGAGAGAAAATGCAGCATTTACAGGATTCAAAAGTATCAGAAGAAATATAAAGAGTTGGGGCCTGGCTATGCCTTTCTCTGATATGTGACCCGTCTTTGCGTTTTATTTTCCCTTCACTCGGAATTAATTCAAGTGTATGCAGTTACATCCTCAGTTCAATAATATTCGGTTATAATATTTTCTTTACCTTCAAATAACTCTCCTCTATCCCATGCAGCCTCACGACTACGTAGCGCATTAACAACACTAAGCTAAATGTACTGTGTGCCGCTGAAAAACGCTGCTCGAATCATTCATTTGTCAGAACCCAACAGTTCCAATTTTAGATCTCATAGCAAAACGATCACATTGTGCATTCATGGAGACCCGCACGCAATTTGGAAACATCCCTCATACGTTTATAGTGCTTTCAGGGTCAGAACTCTCAAGGTGTTTTCTTTTTCTCGAATTTATGCTCGGAAGATGAACTTGGACCGTTTCCCGGGTCTGTCAATCACCCTCGTGTTAATGTACTAGTGCATATGGTCTTGCCGTTAAACAAAGGATAGCTGACATTTCCGAAGAATCTTTGTGTTTATGAACAGGTAGGCTGCTAA
Source organism: Ilyophis sp. 1 JC-2022 (assembly GCA_022702515.1). Classification (NCBI taxonomy): domain Eukaryota; kingdom Metazoa; phylum Chordata; class Actinopteri; order Anguilliformes; family Synaphobranchidae; genus Ilyophis; species Ilyophis sp. 1 JC-2022. The sequence goes on from CM040403.1 coordinate 110,239,038, forward strand.
ATAAGTGATACTGCTTCGCAGTCCAAATGTAAAGCGATTGTCAGAGCCACCGTCATATTTATTTAATGTTACATTTTTGTCATCTGATGGTAAATTGACCGCAAATTCTGTTCAAATGGTATACGTGCTGTTTAGGAAACATTCATTTTGTTTTTCAGTGTAAGGTTCAGTTGTTTTGGGTATCTTCTGTTCCTAGGCAATGTATTTACCGGAAACGCTGAAAAAGAAAGGCGTATAGCAGGGTGACTAATTTCAAAGCGTATTGTAACGAAAAGATCTGTCCTGTCCGGAGGTGGAGTTTCTAGATGTGGATAACACGCGTCATGCAAGTAAATTATCGCAGATGGATTTCGACGAGTTTTGTCTATCTGGTGATTCGTTCCCGCTGGTCGGTTGACGATTTGTGTTACCCCAGAAATGTTTCATACCAGCCTCACTGTTAATGCATCTTTTACAGAGATGTAAGTGTTATGTCTGGCAGGCCTATACGTTCATTCATATGAATTTCTAAGTCAAGTTAGGCAGAAAGCGTATAGTATTTGGATAATGATTAATTTGTGGATGTAGATAATGCCTGAATTTGTTTATTTGTTTCCATAAACGTTTTGGACATAAAACTCGCAAGTTCTAACTTGTAACACTGCTGAACCTAAAATCAAATGACTAGCTTAATTCAAACATGATACATTAGGCTACGTTTTTGAAAATACACTTAAATGAAGAGATGCACGAGGTTTCATGCATACTGAACCGCTAGTCACACCAATAATGAGGTAAGGATGATGCCTTCATGTTCAGTTTCCAGTAAGTACAATAAATACATTAAGTTGTATTCTTCCTCTTATTTAACTCTATACATTCAAAATATCCTATAAATAAAACATGAACAAGCACATATAAATACAAAGAGAAATACGTGTAGATAATAATTCCCATTTTTTGTTTATTTAAACAATGCACAATCCCGTTCTTCAACTAATTACGTAAATGGACAGGACCTGTCAGGAGACAATAACTATTCCCTAATAGAATTTGCCCCCAAGTGCAATTTAATTTTCTCTTTGCCCTCTGCTAAGGTCCCCATCTCTATCTCCGTGTCTTTTCTTGCAGAGAAATGGTGAAAAGGCTTCTGACTTTGATGCCTCGGCCTCCAGGAGTGCATTTTTTGATAGTATTCTTATTTTACTGAAGATGAATAACAAGAAAGAAAGTTCAAAAGATGTCAACGCTCCTTGTTGTATCCGCCAGCAGAATTGAACTTTAGCAGAACGGAGAAGAGTGCTGCGCGCTTCGTCTGCGCCAGTGCCTAGAGCGCTGTCCAGTGAGAGCGGTGCTGAAATAAACGGCCGCTGGTCACCTGAGTAGGTAGGTTTGCATGACCATATATGTTTTATAAAGGTAAACAGCCACAGGGCAATCGAGTATTCTTCTACGAATAAAAAGTTCCCTTATTGTAACTATCTATATGTTTGGTATTGTATTGTAGAACGACACATATATATGTATGATGTCAGGAGTGCATGTAATTGAATGGCAAATATTGGTTTGTATTAATAATTAATTCATTGTTGTTTGGATGTTAACTTAGACAGCTGATCCTCCAGTCCTCTGTCGAGTTAACAGATTCAATACGTATTGTAATGTATTCTAATGTATGATGTCAGTGTACGTCTCATGTAATATTAACTTTCATTTTGTGACCAGCAACTCTGCCGCCCATGTTTTAAATAAATTAAAAACTGTATTTTGATGTTTTTGTAGACATTACACTTCTTTACATGTAAGTATGGTGTTAAAACAAGCAAGCATGCAACTATTGTACTGCAAAAAATATACGCCAGTTTGTTCGCTGATATCGGCGTTGAGTTTTGTACATTTTGAGGAGATTTAAATGAAAAAGAAACGCATGTACAACCGAATTTGTTGTTGACGTCATTATTATTATTATTATTATTATTATTATTGAAATGTTTTTGGGCCACGAATAGTCCAAAGCTTAAATACATAATTGAATGCACTAATACTATGTAATATAGAGATGTTGTTACATAAGATTTTATTAGTGTTTATTAATACACGTTGAACAAAACCCGATAGAATTCTGGTGTGATTTATTTTTTTAAATTGCCACTGACAAGTGAAGACCAAGCCAGGGACACCTTTTAAACATCTTTGTTTTCCCCTTTTATCTGTGCAACGCTGACACAATTCCGGTGGGACGTGAAGGGGGAGGATACAAACAGTATAGATTGATTTAATTCACGTAGATAAGAGAAAGCGGATCTTTGAAAGATCTCTGAGTGATCTCTTGTTAGCATGGTGCATCGGTGAACACAAGACGTCCTTTTTGGGACCACACGAATAGTTCAATCTGTGTGTTTCCACGGCAGATCAACAGATGTGAAGGGCTATTTCCACCTGCCTGACTGGGTCAGTCGGACCGCAAATCAATGAAAACCTTATAGGTGCACAGTTATTTATGTATGGTCAAAAATTCCTGAGCAAGATGAAAGAAAGAAAAGAAACAACACAGAATTTTATCTTTGCTATCATATACTGCTAGAAGAATTTTTATTTTTACGATGCAATTATTTTGCTTCTTACACTAACGATGTAAATACAAATGTTTAACCAAACCTTCACAGGTTTTGTAATTGACACATTATGGGTGTCTGGTTTGAGCTTATCAACAGCATTAATCCTTCACCGATGCCCTATTTGACGTTGCAGTTCAAGCGCGTTCCATGACTACGCGGAAATGTTCTTGGCTATTTTTTGCATATTCTTACCGAGTGAAGATTATGGTAACATACTATACGTTTATATTATCATGCGTTACACTCTGACATAGTTGTGCGGAAGCATTGGTCAAACAGAACGGTCAAGAGGGACAGAACTCATGAAATGAAATGTCATTGAAATTTTACACTGAAATATATCTAATTAGAGGTGGCTAGGTCAACACCAATGGCAGAAACCTCGCCCTTTCCTTGAGTTATTGCTCACGGGTTCTTCATTGTCCTGGTAGTTGCCTATTATGAATTTTTACTACGAACCCTCTGCTATTAGGGAATACGCGAGGACCGACCGCGTCGAAAGAGTGTAGTCAGAGCCTTAGTAATTATTCGCGTCCTTGTGTTTGAGACTCAAATAAAAACATCTAACGTAGGCCTATACTCTTTAAAGTCCAATCAGTCCGCAGGCCTATCTATCTATCTATCTATATATCTATCTATCTATCTATCTATCTGTTTATCGTTCTATCTGTCTGCCTGTCTGTCTGTCTAATCTGCCTTTGTTTATCTATTTAAAAATGAATGGGTTTCGTTTTTCCTACTTCTGGGGCAAAATACGAACACAAAACACAAAACAATTTTTGAATATTAGGTTTTACTTTCACATTTTTTTAAATTTTAGTTTATAGCTTGGGTTCATTGGAAGATTATAATATTGAACGAGAATAGTTACTTGCTGCATCAAATTAATTGCTGTGTCAAAGCCTACATATTGCTCCATAGTTATACATATTCCAAATTAAATGTACACTGGTTTTATTCATATATTAATTGCTTTTCTAATTCTGTGTTGACCATTTAAGTGCATTTACTTTTCAGCAGTGTATTTAAAAGCCAAATGCATGTTTTCAATATACTTAGCAATCACAATAATTGAAAAGTCTTAGTGGGGGAAATTAAATTATCAAAATGAAAATGAAAGGTCGGGTTTATTCACAGGCGACACCGACGTGAGTGCACGGGTTTAATCGTTGGAGGTTGATAGTTATCCGGGACACATGGCACGCAAGAGGGTTTAGCGTTCATGTGTGCAGGTGGAACATTCCGTCAACGCAAGCCTATATTCCCGCTGCTCAGGCTCAATCAGCTTGATGTGCTTTTGTATTAAACAACACTTTTTTAATCACTGAATCTGCGGTGCAAGTGAGGTATTGTGCTTTCAGAAACCAAAACCGCCATGGAAAAATTTGAGTTCCGAGATTTTGAATCAGAGTGACAATTAAACCCAACTATCAATATTTTAGAATATATAATGATGAAAGTATGCTATACCTTAAAAAATGCTGTTTTAATATGTAAAGCACCACATTGAACATGCATTGTAGGCCTATAGCCTAGGCGACTGCAAAACAAAAGAAGAAAAGAGCAACCACACAGCAAAACGTCCGGTGTAAATCTAACACTGCTGGTGTATATTTAACAGCCTAGGAAATTTAGGAAAAAGTTTTTTTTTTTAAATGTATCTAATTTTTTTATGTTGCAATGAGGATTACGTACACATCCACCTTTCCAAAAATACTCCTGGGGTAGTAGTATCCTTTTGAATGTTAAACAGTAACTGAAACTTAATATTAGCTACACAGCCCATGTCTTGCTTTTACAACCCTTTCAATTCTGCAAATGATGATTAGTAGCCTACAAATAGCCTTTTAATTCAATGGCCGAGTGTTAATTATGCAGTGAACCCAGAAATAGTGAAATCTGCTGTTGTTTCCGCTGAATTACAGTAGTGTTTATTCAGTGGATAAAAGCACGTAGCCTATATCAGAGAAGTAGTCTACATTCCCCGCCCTGTGTTGTAAATATCTAGCGGTAAAATAATGATGTGATTTTGAAATAATTTGATATAAAGTAGAAGAAGGTCTTTTTAAATTGACTTATTAATGAGGTGGACGCTTGATGGTGTTTGTAAATACTGGAGTGTCGAAAAGGGAGACAGAATTGATTGTGATTTGTATGGTTTTGGCAGAGTTGGAAGGAAAGAACTATGGGCAAAATGGTTTTGTCCTTATTTGTAAACGATTACTAGACATGCATTACGCGAACAAAAACATCAACCTTAACTGGTAAGATATCAACAACTGATTTAATTCCTTGTGAAAAATGTCCTACGTTATTTTTTTACATCCGTCTATCTGTGATATCTTGAATTTGACAATTTAAGGGAAACATTTGAAGAACTCTAAAAGTTATTAAATTGATCGTAAAATCGCCTGTAATTAGGCTACATATTTTGAGCTTTCAATTAGGATTCATTGCATTTATTTCGATTAGCCTATTATTTTATTTATCCGACAAGTTTGATTATTGAATGTCACCAGTCACCACCTAGGCTACTTATAGCTACAAGCCTTTATTACATTATTATGAATGGTAGACCAACTTAATTTTGATGACCAAACGGTGGGGTGTAGGACTATTATTTGACTGGTAATTCAATTATTGAATTATTGGTGTTAACAGCAGTGTGTAACCTCATTGTACGTTTATTGTCTGCTCCGTCCGATGGCCTGAATCTTGATCATTAGAATATACTGTCTCTCTCTTAATGATAGCTTATATGACTAGCATGTATAGCCATGCTTTGCTTTCCATTCGGAGCCATAGTAATCTTAGTATGTGTTAAGTAATAACAATTAAAATAATGATATTGTCTACCGTAGCTATGCCCCGCGTCAGAAAGCATCGTGTGTAGCCTATTCCTGGTCGCATTCTCTCACACAATTTAGGGTCATATGAATGCAACAGCCTTAAAGCTATAGTAGACATTAGCTAGGGCCACGGAATTATGGTCGTCTCTGTTTTTAAAAAAAAGCGAACACGAATAGGCTACATTAACTTATTATGGTTAAGTTAGCCTTTATTTTAAACATTTCAACAACGTTTCTTTTTTGCTGCACCAGTGACAGGTGATTTTATACGATGATCGTCATCATTAGCCAATCACCGATAACCGTGTAGGCTAGTGCTACAAAAAGAAAGATCTACCACTGTGTTATAGGCTGTCCAAAAATACAATAATCGTCATCACCATAAGAATAGAAAGCAACAAACATCATTGTGACCAGTTATGACAAACTGACAGGTTCAAGTACAATGATGCACAGCAATGTTAATGTCAACGATGATGTATCCCGTCTTAAATGTGCAAATTAGATTTACAGTTGAGCTGGCTCTGTTCAGACTGACGCAGATAACAAAACGTAGGCTAATGTAGGCGCATGATGGCATATCCTACTCTGAAGTATAGCCTACATGGTCAACTTCAAAAGGAGATAAAAGTAAATGGATAGTTACTTGTGACATTAGAATAACTGAGTTACTATTTTCTGTTTAATTTTAAAGTAGACAGGTCGTTCTGTATTTGATATCAATTTGCTTATTTCTCAAGCCAATAGGCCTTCCTCTTAATATTATTGTGTTGAATATTCCATAGGCACACCATTGTCCAACCTTGAAGTTAAGCCGTTTGTGCTTGATATCCTCTTAGATTTATATCTATTGCAATGCACTGATATCATTTGATAGCTTCTTATAGGCTACTATGGCAAATGCCTAGGAGCCAAATCGACAATTTAGCGTATAGTAAATGTGTGAGTTCGAACTGAATCAATCATGTAGGCTAGCCTACTCTACAATAGGGCTCCCGTACTAAAATACGCATAGTTATAAGAAACGCGGGTGCAAGGCACCCGTCTTAGTTCCCTATAACCTGTGACGTTGATTTAGCTAAGAGCGACAGCGGCTTGATACTGTCTATCTTAGCCTAATAAGGGAACTACCATGGTCTGAATATTTGCGGTTTGTATCGGCATACAAATCAAAAATATTATGGAATCTGCTTATACTTTCCAGTGTAAAAAACATTTATTATTATTATCATGATTACTATCATTATTATTATTATATTTACAGGGTTGAATCTTCTGACTTATGATCAACAGAAATTATTATTATTATTATTATTATTATTATTATTATTATTATTATAGCCTAGTTGTTGTTGTTGAGCAATTAAATCTCGATATGTAGACCTATCCCGACATTACCTACGGAGGCTAGTTTCTGTCATAAAATATTTTTGGAGTAAAACGTAGCACAGTAAGCCTACAGAAGCAACCATCAAATATGATTATGGAAAAATAAATGAGTTTGTTTACGAATGCAGCACAAGGTTTCAATTAGCCTACCACTTCTACTGACCAAATATCTTTTGGTCGGTTGTTAATCTAAAATATCGAAACATTGACCGTAGGCCTATGTATAGAAAATGGTAAGTTAATCAAGTGCCAAGAGTAGGTTAAAAATCTGTTTGAATTTCAGCACTTCACTATGTTTTCTATTAGCCATTCTTCCACTTATCCGATAGTAGGAATGACTATGCTACAGATAACCACGTTTTGGGGGTAAACAGTGAATAATAATGATGAAAATGATTATTGGTCGTAGTTATTATATCGTTGACATTATTATGGCTATATGAGTAAAATTACTAACTGTAAAACTAACTAAATAAATAAATAAATAAATAAATAAATAAAGCACTGTGCTTTTGGTATAATGTTCGCAGTGTGGTACCAGAATAGGAACATAATATTGATCTAGATAGCTGTGCGAAACAAAGAGCGCCGAACCACACTGCGTTACATTGCAGCCTTGAAGAGAATTGGATGCGAAGATTGAGTTCATCTAGCCTGAACTACGAACTCTCCGGAGGGAATATTTTATCAGAGACTAGTCACTCGACTACTGGATTGAAATGAACACTGTCAGCGTAGACTCTGCTCGGACTTCTAACACAGACTGTCATGGCAATTAGCTTTTTGGCGATAGGTTAAGATTTCGACTGTATTCATTTTTACACTGCTTGTGTGCTTCAATGAGACAGGCAGCAATGGAAAAATTAGTATTAGTATTGTTGAAATTTACGTAGGCTCATTTGACTAATAATTTTGTAATCCTGCGTTTTAACGAAGTAGCCTAATGCAAGCCATAATGTAATTTTTCGGAACTAGAGCCACGACATATTGATGCAGGCTTATAAAAAAATACGTAGCCTGTTAGACGTAGCCTATCAACAATGATCAGATTTATGAAAGGTTTTGTGTAAATTAAGATTGCACTGGAAAAGCTACATGCTGTGTGCCCAGCAAAGCCAAGTACGACATTTACTTATATGGGCCTAAACATTACATACATTTTGAGAGTGAACGGATTAAATACATAGAAACTAACCAATTTACCTGAAAATTAATTGTTGCTGGTATATTCATAGGCTATCTGAAAACAAGAACGATTCTTCCGCGAGCTAACTCGAAGGGAAAGCTGGCCTGTATTTATTGTGCACATCATCCGGGAAGGTTCCGCCTCTGATGGTATCCCGCCTCCACGTTCCAAACCCCACCTTCTCACTGCTTACCTGCGTCCATGGCCAACATTCTTCAGCCCATTCGCGGCCATTCCCGAGTTCCCATTGGCCCTCGGGCGGGGCCTCTGGCCGTGATTACGTCATCATTGCCCCTGCAGTGTGAATGAATCAAGCTGCTTGTGTGATCCACACCAAAAGAGCACGGCGAAAACCGCAGGCTCCGAGGATATTCCAGGATAAAAAACGCAGCCGGGAATGTAACAGAGGAGGAACATTAACTCAGACGGGCGCATCCCTATTTTGTAAATAATTTAAAATTTGATTTTATATGAGACAGACGGGAGATTCGCAGCCTTCCGTTTTTGAGAGTATTTATGCCTGTTTTTTATCTTGTTGGATCACAATGATGCAAAGTGCGGCTGTTCTACCAACCGAGAGTCCTGTCAAGGGTCTACCAGAGATACTCGGAGTGCCAATGCAACGTAAGCCTTTTCTCCATTTTCTATTGATTATTTCATAAAACAATTGGCAGGCTTGCTTGGAAATGCTGCAGCCTATGCTGTGAAGAAACATAAAACGGTAGTTTAATTAAGCTGCACGAGACTAGAAAGAAACGAGACCGGAAGTATGGAGACAGTATGATATTTCATATTCTTTCTCATTTACAACATGTGTGTGTGTGTGTGTGTGTGTGTGTGTGTGTGTGTGTGTGTGTGTGTGTGTGTGTGTATGTTCGCGCGTGCGTGCATGCATTTGTGTGCGTGTGTGCATGCTGTCTATATGCCCCGCATGCTCGTCTGTGTGTGTGTGTGTGTGTGTGTGTGTGTGTGTGTGTGTGTGTGTGTGTGTGTGTGTGCGTGTGTGTGGTGGGTGGGTCAGATATTACGATTGATACTGCACACACACACACACACACACACACACACAATTAACAATTAACCATAAACGAGTGTAAATTGTGTAATTAGAAAATATAATTGTATAAAACATATAGGCCTATCTTACAAAATCACAGATAATAGTCATGCTGTTCTTGTTGCGTAAAAACAAGACGAAGGCCTAATAAATACATACTGACATGTATATTCTATTTTATAATTCTGTTTACACTCTAGACATTTTGATGGTTAATTGTTTACACCTCCTATTGCCTCTTTAGATTTGTATTTATTTGTGTATTAGTATGTCTGCAATAGAAGAAAGTTTTATACAACTTGTAGAAAGATGTTCCTCGCCCATCTACCACCAGTCGTTTAGTTTGTTTGATGGTGTGTATCCGCCCTATAGGGTTTGATTTCACAGTGGTTGTGCCAGCCTGATTGCGGTGGCTATGGACTTGATTGAATTGTATCATCGTAAGCACAGCAGGTTTTAGAAGGGCAATTTGCGTCTGTATTAACGTTTAAAATTACATTTCATTGAATAAATGAATGCCTACATTGAATGATGCATAACAGATAGTTTCATTGATCAAATTCTATTCAGAACTCTTAGTTTCTTGTAAGATAAAAGTGAACACATTATTAGCATCATGTAACATTACATTACATTACATTACATACCAGTAACGACACCATTAGCATTGTCTTATTCATATTAAGCTACTTTCTGGCACATAAATTTTTTTATTTCTAAATGCATATCTGATATCCAAATACTCAGCAGCATCGAAGTACAGAATTACCTATTATCTACGCATCTGCTCTTTATCTCCGACATGTTAATCTCTACTAGGCCTATATAATCTGATCTCGCGATCAAGATGGAGCTTGAATTGGATGAATTCCTGACCTAATTATTTATATCTGAGCCAGTGGAATGTTGGGCTAAATTTATTACCTTTCGATATTGTTTTCATCCTCTATGTTTGAAGATTTGTTTTGGAAAACGGTGCGTTTTTCTGTACAGTGCGTATCAGTGAAAAAAATACCAAACCTTGGGTTTCTGAGATATTGGCTTCGTCAACGTTAGTTACCTATTATGTTTCCCTTTTCTCATATTTTATATAATCAATGTGCCACGCGTCTGGCTGTGTCTGTACACATTAAAGAAACGTCATATCAACTGTGTATCATTTCGTTTTATATATGGTTTAATGCATATATTTGAATACAACTCAAACGTATGGAATAACGGCTGAAAAAAACGAGCATTTTAAACATAACTTTCATGCAATATATAGTTGAAACGCATGTTGTTTAACCATTTTATGTATTCCACTATTATTATTATTATTAGTAGTAGTAGTAATAATAATAATAATAATAAAAATAATAATCATCATCATCATCATCATAATTTTCATACGAATATTAATAATATAATTTTTATTATACTGCTGTGGTATTATTATTATTATTATGTGTTTTGTCTGTATGATATATATTCTTTCAAAGGACGTATACATATACAAAAAATATGCGAAATACCTCAACAGAAGCCTGAACCCAGATTTAATGAAAAATTTGTAAATCGAACGATTGTACTGTTCTGTATTCTCAAATAAGCACTATTGTGTCGCCTAAACATGATACTCTTAGTCGCCTATGTCTTTAAATGGAATAAATTCGGACTCTTCCCTCGTGCTGCTTTTGCTCATGCTTTATACTACACAAGCCTGTAGACGTTGTAATCTAGATTGCATGTTCATGTTTAAAATATATTCTCTGTCAGTAATTCCCACAGAATTGTCATAATGAACCTTTAGTTTAACGCTTTGAAAAGAATAGCACAATAATTATGTTAGTTATTTCTCCTGACCTGTGGGTCGATTGATCATGTAGGCAGACATTTCAAATCTAAGCTGCATTTACCTTTGCTTTGACTTTGAGTCGTGTGAAATATTTGAGGCCTGCAACTTAGTCTGATACCTCTCGTATATAGAAAAGGAAGAGCTGTACAGTGTGTCCCAATGTCAGCAACGAACACTGGACTGCCGCACAAATGACGGACCAAAAATATGTAATCTAATGGATTTACAAGCCCAGCCGCCAAGGGGTAGTGCAGGGGTAGCATGGTGTACAAGCCCATCCGCCAAGGGGTAGAATAGGGGTAGCATGGTGTACAAGCCCAGCCGCCAAGGGGCAATGTAGAAGTAGCATGGTGTACAAGCCCAGCCGCCAAGGGGCAATGTAGGAGTAGCATGGTGTACAAGCCCAGCCGCCAAGGGGTAATGTAGGGGTAGCGTGGTGTAGGCTAGAAGTATTGCCAAGACTCCCACGTGGCGCTATCCGTTCAGCACCATCTCAAAGGTTTATCGTTCATTAAATCTTGTTGTGTTTCAGACGTGTCTTGCCACCATTACCTTACATATTCTCTTCCGTTTCGCTACTTATTCAACTGTAATTATAAACTGCTTCACCAAAATCACAAGGGTCGTCTCAAGCGAGGCGTTTTAATTAACAGGCTTTTAAATTCACAGCTTCATAAGTACCGGACAACTGCCGGGCGCACTTATTCCACGTCCTCCCATCAAAGTGTTGTAAGTGATATGCTGCACATGTGAGGCAACCTTTACTTTGGCTGCCATCTTTTTAAGATTTAAAGAAACCGTGTTATGTCCGCACAGTGCGCTCTCGTGAAATAATTGCATAAACATTCCACACAACGATAATATGGCTATTTTGACTCTATTAACACAAGACGTCGACTGGCTTTGCACGGTGCATTTCAACGATGCACCTGTTTTTGTCGTAGTGATAATTAATGGCAATGAACCTTACATCAGCAGCAGTATACAGTAGTGGTATAAAAAACGACCATGTCTGCAAATGTTTTCACATAATGCAGTCCACGGCATGAAGGAAGATCTTGGCACACACACACATTCAACGTTGTTTATGCAGAAAATAAAATATATTTTTCTTGTTTAACAGCCTTAGGTTCCGCCGTTAACAAACTATTTCAGGTAACACTACTTGGAAGGCCTATCTATAAGCCTAATTAAGCCATTATAATTTTAAGCTTCTTTTGATAGTTCTGTTTAATGTATTTTAAAACTTTATCTACATGTTGATTTAATGCCAGTGGTAATACAATTTAAACAATAATCTACCAATAAAAGATAATCTACTAAAATAAAAAATTAAAGTGTTAAAAAAGGCGTTAGAAGGGGTTAGCGTGCTACATATACAGTGCCGATTTTTGTTACAAAACACGCAACGATGACAATTCAGAAATACAGAGGCCATTTCCAACAAATAAAATAGTCTAGAGCATACAATGAAACGCTTGCCTTTATTCTAAGCAATAAGGGTGCTTTGATGTCCTCACAAATCACAGACATACAGTCAATCGTATTTGTTGCCGGTGACTGTTTATTGGGTATTGGTTACAATTTAGAGTTGTGTGCGTTAACGCTTAATCTAGCGTGCAACATAACACAAGCAAGCACTTGTGCACCGCAGTTCAGCGGGTGTCCTTTGAATAAGAGGATCCACCCACCTGCCAGCTCTACATTTCACCAACTTCCTGTTTCTTCACTCCATTAGACAAGCCACTATAATGTGCCCTAAGGTGATTCAAGTGAAATAATGTTACTTTTGCTTCAGGTCAATCGGTCAATTGCAATTTTCACCCCCCATTTCCAATCTCTTCTTGTCCTCGCCTGTTATACTTAGCTATCGATTACTTATCATGGGAATAGATCTCTTTCTTCCCCGAGTCTGTTAACCAATCAAACATTCGTTCTTCACAGAGGAAAGCTCAGATTGGAAAACAGAGAGGGTGGCTGTTGCCTGTAAGGTTTTTTGAAAGTTATTGTTATATTTTATTTATACAGAGGCAATTTTTACACAGCCGTATTTTGATATTCACAGAAGGCCAGGCGGCGTTTATGAATTGCAATTTAAGTATAGCCTATTTCTTAATCTATCGCAATTGAGTAGTATTGTAAGTTTTTTTACTTTGTTTTAATAGGCTACTGTTATTATGGGAAAATATATGGTATTATTATGAAGTCTTTTATTTTAGTAACACGACTACGTTATATTCTCTAGGTCTAATGAATTCAGTTAAATAAAATATTGGCTTTTACGCTCAACTATTAGTATAAGCCCTACTATCCATAGGCTACTACTACTACTACTAGTACTACTACTACTACTAATAATAATAATCATAATCATAATCATAATAATAATAATAATATGTATTCGTATTATTCTGTATCATTTATAACTCTTAGGCTATTATACAATATATGAACAAATGTAGCCTACCCCCAATCTATAATGTGATATAGAGCGCTGTAAAATACCCATTCACGGTGAAGAGATTAAAATGTATTCCAGAGCTATATGTTTATAAGCAGAAAGACATGGTGATAAAAATCTATTAATTCCTCCTCTACACTATTTGCTCTTTTTTGATTGTATACATTATCGTCATAATGTTACCTAATAGGCTTCTTTCTTCTAAGCAGTATTTCTCAATACTAAGACACATAGAAAATCATACCCTTTTGATATTGTGTATTTCTCATACGGCAGAACAAACAACCTGGTATTTTGTTAAATAAGTCATATTGATCGCCAGATAATTATATAAAAATGTAAATTTAAAAAAGCTTTGCATAAAATATCTAATGAGCTTTGCTAAACTACATTGATTTTCTAGAATTAATTTCGTAATCACATTCTCAAGGAGTGCGTTCTTAGACATGTCACTGAAATACTGTTTTTGTTATAAGAAGACGTATTATCAAGCCCTTACTGTTTTTCCATTCAAAACAATAAGCCTATTCGACTGATATTTACCTGTAGCTCCTCGAAGAAAGCATATTTAACCTTTTCAGGGGCGTGATCAGTGGATATCATAATTATTATCAGTATTATAGCCTAGTGAATGTGACTGTAGGCTACACATAGCTCTATATGAGGCTATAGCCTACATTGTGAGCATTATAGTAGGAATACGTCATTTCGAGCCCAACTATTACATACGCTTCTGCTATAAAAATAACATTAGCCTACCGCTTTGTTGTTTTATGGATACATATTAGCCGATAGTTACTGGAGGCTGTTAAAGTTTTTAGTTAAATTTGTCAAATTATAGTTTCTATAATATCCACATCCCATCTAAATAATGTAATATTTGCAGTGGAAACAAAATGAAATCTTCCTATTTTTTCTCTCGTTGCCGTCTGGAGTTGTGAGTGTGAAGCAACTTAAAGTAACGTCCGCCATGTGTTTTCTCCCACTCACAGAAATTCCCCAGTGCGCAGGCTGCAGTCAACACATCCTGGACAAGTTCATACTGAAGGTGCTGGATCGACACTGGCACTCAAAGTGTCTGAAGTGTGCCGACTGTCAGGCTCTGCTGGCAGACAAGTGTTTCTCGCGGGCGGGGAATGTATACTGCAAAGAGGATTTCTTCAAGTGAGTGCAGGTTAAATTCTCTCGCATATTTTTATTCCACAGAAAGATCCATAGCAGATAATCATAGATTACAATGCAGCCTTACTGACGGTTCAACATTATCTCAGGTGTTGTCGACGACAATTTTATAAACAAAAAACTGTTTAAATTAGCCGATATCACAAATAATTGTCCGCAATTATGCGCTTTTCTAATACGACAGACGCATATAACATTCCAGACATTTATTTTTTTCCTAACCTCTTAATATGTGCATACCTGCTGTAGTCGTGTATTGCAATGCAAAGTGTTTTTTTATATAAAAGACAGAAAATGCTTATTCTAATGAAAATAGGCTTATATAATATTATTTATTTATCATACATTTAGCTGTTATATTAGTGAGTTAATACTGTGCAATAACAATTGATGACAGTATTATTGTACCTGAATATTTAACCAAGCAATCATGTTATGAACACAGCAGGTGTTGAAATTGGACACATATGAAGGCTATGTGATTTTTATTTTTTTTTGGAGAAAATTAATTATAGTAGCTAAGGAAAATAATTATGAATAACCTTTGCTGTGGTAATTTATCAATAGTGTGAGCAGCCATTGACCAAGGACTGCTACTTCTGGGGGGGAAAAACGAGATTAAATGACTGCAGTGGTACTAAGATAAAGCAAGCTGAGTTGAGTACAGCATTCTGTGCCTGCTTCCAGTCCAAATGGGGCTGTAGTTTGCGGCCATGCCCTTGCTCATGTGTCATTCTGGGTTGTTCCTACAGTCTGCATGGTCCTCCCTAGGTTAGGGAACACCTGTCTTAAACAGGGCCCAATAGCTGTTTACCGGTAGGTCGAGATAGTGAGTCTGCTTTCTTTAACTTTAATATACGGCCCAAAGCTCCCTCTCAAATGCACATTTGTGGGGAATGTTTTACATCTTCTATATGAGCATAACTATTAGCTGGGTTTCTCTGACTACGCATGCTGATCTGTAGCTAGTGACTGTCTGCGGGTTTATTGTCTTCTTTGCCCAAAATCCACACAAGGTTATTCATTTAACCTGAATTTGACAGAAAAGTAATGAAAATTGGCACTTTTGTAGCTGATTGTGTCTAATGTCTGTGCACTGGAACCTTTAATGGTTTAATGCACAATAGTTATCTGTTCTATATTGAGATAATTCTGTATGTCATGGAATGTAAGGCAAACATTTCCCCCCCCTTTTTTATTCATATATATTATATATAGTTCATATTATTATGATCATTATCAATCAGATAATCATTGTTGTCTCGTTTGTGTTAGGGTTTGATGATTAAGGGGGTGTTCTTGTTCTGATCAATCTGACAGAGAATCCAGAAAATCCGGGCATTCAGACATTAATTGTCTGTTTGTGCTGGGTACAATAAAGTCCTTTACTCCGTGGTCTGGTTATTCTGGATCTAATTATCTATCAATACGTGAAGTCATGCAGGGCCATATGAGAGCTGATTTCTTAACCCAACCTCTGATTTCTGACCCAACCAGTTAGACAATCATCTATCCAGTTTGGCACTTTTTATTTTTTTTAACCTGAAGATTGTAGTCATTGCTGATACTCCAGCAATATTATGCGATGCTGAATATTGTTAAATACAGAGGAGTAAATGTATGGGACTCAAGTCAATATGCCAGCACCATTGGCATAAGAAGAAATACAAGTACTGCACATTTAGTCCTCCATGAGTTGGGTCTGACAGCCCTATTCTAGTGGCTCTCTGTAGAAGATGGTACAATATCACCACCAGCCTGAGGTGGGCACAGATATAAAAGGAACTTTGCATTTTTCCCCTTTCTCTCTCTTTTCCTATCCCTTTTTACGATTGAATTTCAGAGGCATTAAAGAAGAAAATTAGGTTTGACTTTTATCCAAAACAGGATCAGTACTGATCAGTACTGGCTTTTACTAAATCATGTTTGAGGGGGTTTAATGTCAAAAGCTTCAATGAGACCTAAAAAGCTCCCAAGGCAGAGAGTGGAAGCTAACTTTATTAGGTGGCCCAGGGGACAACAGGAGGATTTTAATGTTAAAACTACCACAGTGTACCAGAGGGATGTGACAGACACAGGAGGATTTAAAACTGCCAGTGTACCATAAACATGTGACAGATACAGGAGGATTTAAAACTACCAAGAGTACCATAGAGATGTGGCAGACGCAGGAGGATTTTAAACTGCCACAGTGTACCATGGAGATTTGGTAGACACAGGATGATTTGAAACCATTTTAAACTGTCACAATGTACCATAGAGATGTGGCAGACACAGAGGATTTGAAACTGCCACAGGGTACCATAGAGAGTTGGCAGACACAGGGGGATTGAAAAATGCCACAGTGTACCATAGAGATGTATCAGACAAAGGAGGATTTGAAATTGCCACAGTGTACCATAGAGATGATGTGGCAGACGCAGGAGGATTTGAAATTGCCACCGGGTACTATAAAGATGTGGTCGACACAGGACAAATTGAAACTGCCACGGTGCACCATAGAGATGTGACAGACACAGGAGTGAGCTGGGAATTCAAAAGGAGTGAGCTAAGGTTGGGAACTGGATTTCCCAGCAATAATGAGGAAGCTTCACCTTAGTCAAGAGAATGGGTTTATGTCTCTTTATACATTCTGTGATTTACAACCCTCCCTGAGTCACTGTTTTATTGGTTCTCTCCAGTGTGTTTACCGTGCAAGCGCTACTGTATTTCTGGTCCCCCACTGCATTGATCCAAGCCATGAATCAAGCTAAAGACCAGCGTGCCAGGGCATGAAATGCATTCAACTGCAGTTTCCCCAATACAACTAATACTCCTAATAATATATTGCGGTTGTTAGTCTGAGAAGTAGTTGGGAACGCAGTGACATTGCTGAAAACCAGCATTGTTATGCTGTCATTTTTGTCACCACTTTCTTACTAAACCAAATGAATGAGATGAGGTTTCTGGTGCTGTGTTTTTTGTTCCAAGTTGTGCATGTGTGTATTTGTGTTCCCAGACGTTTCGGGACGAAGTGTGCGTCGTGCCAACAGGGAATCCCCCCGACGCAGGTGGTACGGAAGGCCCAGGACTTTGTGTATCACCTGCACTGTTTCGCCTGTGTGATGTGTAGCCGGCAGCTGGCCACTGGAGATGAGTTCTACCTCATGGAGGACGGCAGACTGGTGTGCAAAGAAGACTATGAGACTGCCAAACAGAATGGTGAGGCATCCATCTTGCCCCAGTGTAGTGCAGTCATCCATCATCTCTCACAAGCCATTCATCTCCATTTTCTTCAAATTCTTCTCTGTCTTGAAATTCATACAAATTGAGTTGTCCAAAATCTTTCACGTAAATACATACCTTCCCAGAGAGCGTTTTCTCAGCGACCCCAGGGCGACCTCTCTGACATTGGAAACGGGGCCTAAGAAACCTGATGCTGTTCCGGCTTGCATAGGCAGCATGCACTTATTGCCTGCTTGTATAGGTGCAGTTCACTTAGGTGTCCTGTTCAAACAGAACGTAGAGGCGTAAAGATGGGGTGGTTCCACCCTGGTGCGTGGCTGTGTGTTACGTCCTTGGCGTTGAGACTGCAGGCAGGCCCGCCCCTCTCGCTGCTGGGAGCCCCAGCCGAGGCCAAACCAGTGTGGGGGGAGGAGTCACGGCGCAAATCGAGGGCCAAGCTCCCGCAGACCATTCGAAAGCGTTTATATCTGGGGTTCATCAGCCGGGAAGGCGCACTTTACCCCTTTATTTACAATAATAGAGACATCGATGGATCACAAGAGACCGGGAGATAGCGAAGAAACAAAATCATAAAAATAAAAAAATATCCCGGTGGGATCTCAGCTTCTTGGTTATTAAATCTTAAGTGTGACCTTTTATGGATTTGATGCTGAAAGCCCCAGCTTTGTATTTATGGAGATTTCCATGCCCCTCTGATTGATTATATTAAGTGATGTAATGCACATTTTTAGTGGGGTCCCAATAACTCCCCACTGCTGGCATTCCCCTGGGAGACTTATATGCTCTGTAGCTAGAGAGCCAGTGTCTGAGCCGTGCACAGGGATCTGTAGATCTGTCTGCACGGCCGCTCCTTCGCAGCTCACTTTATCATACATTATTATCTTCACTCTCTGTCCCTTTCCCACGCTTATTAGACAGAACTGAAAAGGCGCAGGTCAATCCTTTTTTGTGTGGAGATCCACTTAAGGGAAATCATTCTTAATTCTGAACATTTCATTTTTAATAAATGTTCATAAAACAATACGTTGCTTTGCTGAATATTACTACGGGCTGAGCGTACGCTCGAATTTGCTGCAATGAAATCTTGTCTCTTCCTCTCGCAGATGATTCTGAGGCCGGTGCTAAGCGACCCCGGACCACCATCACAGCCAAACAGCTGGAGACCCTGAAAAGCGCGTACAAGAACTCGCCCAAGCCCGCCCGACACGTCCGCGAGCAGCTCTCCTCCGAAACAGGCCTAGACATGAGAGTGGTGCAGGTGTGTCCCAGGACAGTGGGGTGTTGTGGGAGAGGGGGGCGTGCATAGTGTCCCAGGACAGTGGGGTGTTGTGGGA
Source organism: Ilyophis sp. 1 JC-2022 (assembly GCA_022702515.1). Classification (NCBI taxonomy): domain Eukaryota; kingdom Metazoa; phylum Chordata; class Actinopteri; order Anguilliformes; family Synaphobranchidae; genus Ilyophis; species Ilyophis sp. 1 JC-2022. Next base: position 110,258,155 of record CM040403.1, read on the forward strand.
GAGGGGGGCGTGCATAGTGTCCCAGGACAGTGGGGTGTTGTGGGAGAGGGGGGCGTGCATAGTACCCCAGGACAGTGGGGTGTTGTGGGAGAGGGGGGCGTGCATAGTACCCCAGGACAGTGGGGTGTTGTGGGAGAGGGGGGCGTGCATAGTGTCCCAGGACAGTGGGGTGTTGTGGGAGAGGGGGGCGTGCATAGTACCCCAGGACAGTGGGGTGTTGTGGGGGAGCGGGGTGTGCATGGAGATTTCCATGCCCCTCTGATTGATTATATTAAGTGATGTAATGCACATTTTCACTCCAACCCTAACAAAGCACATCTCATTTGACAGCTAGAGGTCTCGTTGAGCTGCTAATTAGTAGAATCAGATTTGCCAAAATAAGGTTGAAATGAAAACCTACAGGATGGCAAAACTCCAGGAATAGTGTTTTTGGACCGCTGCTGTAGGTGGTGTGGCATTATCTATGGGGGCGGTAGATCCAAGACAAACCATTCGCGCAACTCGAAACACACAAAAAAGCAATTTGACCGTTTACATAAATTTTAGTGATCAAACTCTGTGCTCTGTTTTCCTCCCATAACGGCAGGTATGGTTCCAGAACCGGCGTGCCAAGGAGAAACGTCTGAAGAAGGACGCCGGACGGCACCGCTGGGGCCAGTTCTACAAAACGGTGAAGCGCAACCGAGGCGGCAACAAGACGGAGAAAGAAAGCTCGGCGGAGGACGGCGGTCTGAGCGACAGTGAGCTGAGCTTTAGAGGTCAGAGCCCAGACATCCCTCTCGTCTCCTCCTCTGTTCTTCTTCTACCCCTTTCTGTCTCTTCGACTTACTTCAAATAGCCTTCCGCCTCAGATTTTACATATTAACATTTTTATTTTATGATTATTTGCATTTGTCCACAAGCATGTTTTTGAGACCCATAAAAATCTCAAGCCTCTTTTAAAAGGAGGCCATTTTTTTTTACGAGAAATGAAAAGGCCTTCGTACAAACTCTATAAAGCAGGTGAAGCTTTTAGTCAATTAGCGGGAAAGTGCTCTGGGGCGTTGTTGTTATTGAAACAGCACTTGAGGGACCGAGCAGAAGCATAGAACATGGCATATGGAAAAGCCCTTATGTGGGCTGAGGGAAAATCACAACTGCTCTGCCCGTGCCACACTGAACCCCAATAAGAAGCCATTCCATTATCACCTAATGCTGTAAACCTATATGCCATTTTTATATCTGCATGACAAATGTCATCTCAGTAAATTTCACAGTATGAGCAATTAATTTAGTTTGAAAAACATATTGCTTCAGTTTGTTAAAGAAAAAGTCACTGTCCTGATGAAGGTCCACACACTCTCAGAAATAAAGATATGGTGGAGGTACACTTTTCTTTTTTAAGAAACACATTTCCCAAATGTACCCTGAAAGTACAATAATGTTCTATGTGGGTACTAGTTAGTACCTTTTCAAACAAAAAAGGTAAAAATTAATTATGTATTGCTGTCGAGGGGTAGACTTTTTATGTATCGATAGGATACCACCCCAGTGACAAGCATTCGTACTTTTTTATACTTTACCAATCTTTTTTTTCTGAGAGTGCACAGATTGAAATGATGACTTAGAAAAGTTTGTTTGGGGTCCAATAATAGTGCATGATCATTTTCTATGATTACACTGCACCTTCACCAAATCACTGGCACACAATATGGAAACACCCTGTGTTGTTATACTCTCTCTCCACAGAGGACCAGATCCTGTCTGACCTGGGCCACACTAATGGCCTGTACGGGAGCGTCGCTGAAGTTGGGAATGGGAATCTGCTAAATGGAGGCTTCCCTCTGGATGGCGCTGGCCAGCCTTACCATGACTTGCGGGCGGGCAGTCCCTACGGCCTCCCCCAGTCGCCATCCTCCATCACCTCCCTGCCCGGGCACACCCCGTTGCTCAACAACCTGGGCTTCACTATGGACAGCATCATGGTGCAGGGCGGCCAAGTCGGCGTGGGCCAGGCGCTGAGGGCCATGGCGGGGGGTCCCACCTCCGACCTTTCTACGGGCAGCAGCACGGGGTACCCCGACTTCCCCACCAGCCCCGCCTCCTGGCTGGACGAGATGGACCACTCTCAGTTCTAAGGCCTCTAAGTGGTGGTCCCACTGTACACATAGTAGAGAGAAGAAAGACAAACAGACAAAGTGAGCTTTTTACATTTCTATTTTACCAGAACTGATGTTTTGTTTTCTAAGAAGGGGCAAGGGGGGTGGGGGCAGGGAATAGAGACCCTCCCCCAGTAACCCCTGCCCCCTGAAAACAAACTGCAGAAGCCTACTGCTCCTGTCATCACCACACCAAATGGTGGAAGTTCAGCTGGAGGCAGCCAGGAAGTGATGTCACAGAATGCAGGAGGTCACCTAAAGGTGCAGATACACAGGCAGATCTGTCAGGGGGACACCAGGGGAATGATGACCATAATTATCACTGTCTAAATTTTATTTATAGATTTTTGTTCTTGTTAAAAGTGTATTTATTCAGTTTTCAGCATGGGTTTGTGTGAAGGCGATGGGTTATGTTCAAACCCGGAGGCAGGGCAAAACATCTTTCAGAGCTATTTGGACCACAGTTACAGTCGCACAGAAAAAAATTGAGCTCTTCTGCATGATTCTGAATGATAACAATTGCCGTTCATGTCAAGGCCTTTTCATTGGCAATGCACTTTACACTTCTCTTCTGCACATAGACAGTAAAAACTGAAGAGAGATGAATGCACAATGCAGACAGCAGCAGTCAAATATTTCATTCTAACGCCACCATTTCAGGTAGTTGCACTTATGTATCAACAACTGTTATTCTGAATTTATCATCACAACTGCATAGGGGGGGATTCAGTCCTGCTGTTTGTGGCTTGTCCTTAATGATAAATGACACATATAAGCAAGTGTTCATCTATTTGCGTTACATGCAATGCATCTATTCATTTCTGTGACCCCCCGAACCCATAATCCCAATGGGAAAAGAAAGCAAAACACATAGATTTATTTGTGGAAATTTATAAAAAATCCAGGAGAGGGGGAGGCTTGAATCAGGTCTTCAATTTTTCAGCTGTGATTTACAGTATATGAAAGGTCTTTAAACATTGACAACCTGGAACTTAGGGGCAATGCAGCGATTGACACCATGAGAATGTCTGACACTAAGCTCTTCTCTGAAGCCTTTCTGGGGTTCAGACGTTGGCTTTTGGGAAAGCCTTATTTTGAACAAGGGGGGACAGTTGTGGCTGGCTTGCAACAGACCCACAGTGCTACAGTGTCCTGCCAGAGAGCCCTGTTAAATGGATAAGCTCAAATAATTCACCGTTTGTATTGTTCCCTTGGAATATCATTGCTGCTTGTTTTAACGGAGGTGAAAACTCGTTTGTATGATTTCTAGAATGTTCTAGGATTTTCCACATACTCCCAGTGTGGAAGGAGACTCACAGGCCTTCCAGTGTCTGTTTACTTCGACAGCACCAGACAACACTGTGAGTTCTGTGTGGGTCACCAGCCATTTTGAGAGCAGTTTTCCCGTTCACTCGCAGCAGTCAAGCTTGGACGTCGCTTTTGCACATTGAGTTATCCTGAGATGCAGCGCAGTCTATTGTGCGATTAAAACATTGGGACTGCCAAATTTCTCAATAACTATCTTAGGCTAGCTGTGGATTTTTAATGAAAGCATAACAGTATAACAAAATAAAATATTTCTGTAGGTGAGTAGAACATTTATTTAACTGTGGAGATCAAAACCTCCTGTTGAGGTCAGACTGTGCAGAAAAATGGCTGTATCCCAATGATAACCATACAGAAAGGAATCATCTTCAGAGTGATTCTTCAGAAAGTGTTATGTTTCGGCTGGTCTCAGATTACTCTCGCAACAGCAAATTGTATGATATCATGACATACATATTGATGAATACACACACAAGGGAATATGAAACAGATAATATTAAAGCAGCTGATTGCTCTAATGTCACATTCATTTAATGGTGTGTAATGATATAATAGCCAATGTTTTGGGGGCTCCACGCCTCCTCTGATCAGTTGTGAGTCATGTTTGTTAATAATACTTCTGTCGTGTTGCTATTTTTGTCCATCACCTATGATTTCAATGCCTTCCATGGTGCATCAGAACATACCTTCTGTGTACATACATTTTAAAGAGCAGGAAGTTGACAAATAGACATCATGTCACCGCCACTGTTCGAATAGGGATAATATGAAATTCAGCACGGAGGAAAATAAATAAACGTTTTGTGGAATGCCAATGAACACAATACCAGAATAAGAGTTCAACATTTTTGTGTTAGTTTGAATTTCTTTCAGAGTCATTTGCCAAATGGCAGACTGTAATGCAGCTGGGGCAACCAGAGATGGAACAGTGAGCCAACGAACAAAATACAAAACAAAGAAGAAGAAACAGTATACTACACTATACACACACCCATAAACACTCACTCTCTCTCTCACACACATACACATACACGCACGCACGCATATGCACACACACACACACACACACACACACACACACACACACACACACACACATACATACATACATGTGCACACACAAAAAAAAACACTATATTATATATTTAAAATACTTTCTGTTCAAACGTTGTTGCCTCAGAACTTTGGAGTCTTAAGTGTTGTAAAATTTGTACAGTTTCAAAAGGTGTTGAGAGTCTTGTTTCATGAGCGCTATTTATTGCCATGTGTCTTTGAAAATGATAAAAAAAGAAAGCACTGAATCTATTCGTATATGCCTTCTATGCGATGGCATGAACTGTGTACAGCGAAAATCTATATGAGCAAATAAAGCTGAACTGTCTTTGGGTTATCGTGGCTGCATGTCTGTCTGGTGTCCAGTGGCTGTCCTTGGTGCCGTTTCATTAAGCTTTCTAAGACAAATATCTTTTTAAAACAAATATGGCCACACAACCTGATATGACTGTGGACGCTGCAAGGCACTTTTTTTTGAAGTATTGGTAATTAAAAAGGGGAAAGGCATGCCTGTGCTGGTATGTTCTTTACTGAGTGTACATGGGGGGAAAAGGAAAAAGAAAGAAAACAGACCAAAAACAGCCCATCTGCTCAGCTGTTACGGAGGCCGATCTCTACGCTTCTAAAGACCGCGCCAGATTGTGGTTTTAAACGATCAAATCTTTCCTTTATCCCTTCACCGTTAACTAACTGTAAACTGCTTTGTGAAACATGGATAAATATGCTTTGTGGTCATGACAGCACAAAAAGTCAAACCCCCATGCCTATCTGGGGATGGGTATATGAGGTAGAGAGTCGGCCAGCCTATGGCCTGTGCCACACGGTCTCCCCTATTCATATTTTTTCATGTTTGACAGTATGTGTTGTATGTAAATGTGTAAGGTAGAACATGTCAAATCTGGTATTTAGTTTAATATGAGATGTTGGGAGATTCCATTTTTCTCTAAACACGACAGGAGAAAACTCAGGCCTGCTGTACTTGCATGCAGATTAGCCGCAGTTGATTTGTGGTTGTTGTTTTTAGCTGAATCAGTCTTGGAAAAATTTACATCAGCCCAGCATAACGTGCGTGTTTGTGGAAAAAAAAAATATTCCACGAAACAAGTCGATTCCTTTCTGCCATTGATTGGACAAGCCATGGCCATTAATGGATAGCCTTTAATAGAGCCGCCTTACAAAGATAAACAGCGACAAAGACAGTTAGGATAATTTACACACCACTTACAGCACTAGTATACAAATAAATCTGGGAAATTCCTGCACTGTTGCTTTTGCAAAGATGACAAACACAAGCACAAATGGCGATTTTCATTGATCGGAAGCTTTTATTACAAACTTCCTGAAGGAAACAACTTTGCATGCCTGCTGCCAGAACGGCCACATTAATATGTAAATAGACACACGGTTAAATCTTAACTCAATCAAACTTCCACATGAGTGTTTCTCCGGCAATTATTTATCTGTACTCAGTATTGCCTGACATGATGCCGTTTGACTTTGGAGTTGATTCAATGAAAACCAATGCATGCCTCAACTTTCCCTGAAAGTCTTGAGTGAGTGATACTTACAGTAACTGGATTTTATTGTATTTTAAAAAGCTTAGATAAAACGTTGATTTAATCACCCTCTTCATTCTGGAAATACAGCCACAGCATTCAGGGGTGGTTATTTTACTAGACGTCATCAGTATTATCAGAGATTTTGTGTTCAAAGCCCTGGTGGGACAGTATTTTATTGTTGTTTGTTGATGGCAGTCATGCAAATCTAGACTACACATGGCAGCCATAAACAGTAGGTTCCAGAATTTGTGTAAACACTTTTGATATAAGCGTCAGCAGACTGAAATGCTTGTTTATTATGCATTAAACGCTGGACTTGAGTCTCAACTGCTGTTGAGACCTGAGCCAGAGACCTCGTGGAGATATCAGAGGGATTAATTTCAACAGTAGGGATTTTGCCCACGGTTGAATTCCCCAGCAATACTACAGCAGACAGTAAAGGATTGCATTAAGCACTGTCCGATACAATGGCATGCCACTGCTTTTACCCTGAAAGAGAGACAGAGAGAAAAGTGCACCCACTCATCCCTGTTACAAACCACAGCCATCTGCCTCTAATGGTGTTATGGACCAGAGAGAGAAAGGCCACTTGTAAAAATGCATAAACGTTAAGTAAAGAAGGCTGAGCGATATGGGGCGCAGTTTGAGCGGAGCCAGTGTCAAAAGTGAAAAGCTCAGAGAAAATTGAGGGACATAATGGAAACATAATGGGCTTAGTGTCACAGTTGTGTGCAGACATGCCCGGGGAGCGAGCCGTCACCGACTACTGCTCCCACCCCATAGGGGATTTAAGAAATTGCTGAAAGTGGGGGGTGGGGGTGGGGGGGGGGGAACTGCCGTATGAAATATCGCGATTAAATAATTCCTGTGCCGTGGGTTGTGCGGTGAATGTCTTAAAAGAAGAGACCGCGTTGCATTCCCACAGACGGTCACAACTCTGTGTTTTTGTGCGTGCCGGCGTTCCAGCAGCAGACTAGTAGCAGCTGACAGGTTCTTTTTTGAAAACATTACTTAATGCCCCGATATTAATGGAGATTTTGAGGGAGACGGATTACAGTATGTCCCCATTGTTTGGTCAAATGTGCATTAGCTTCTTTATCAAGCTGTAGTTAAGACCGGAGATCCAGATTTAAATTTTTCATCTGCTAGGGGTGGGGGGGGGGGGGGGGGGGGGGGGGCTGGTTGGGCGGTGGCATGGGGACTGCTCTGATCTGATGGGCTTTTGGGAAAAACCAGAGCAGATTTAGAAGAAGCCCATGTGTTGGCTATTTGGAAAACATCCAAATATACCTTAAGTGACATAATATGCAGTATGTGGGTGTTTTGGGATCCCTAGAAAATAGTATTAGAGGCGGACAATCTGGACAGGCTTCATTCAGGGTCCATGCGTTCAGCCAGCCCCTTTGCCATCTCAATCATGTGGTGCACAGACAGCAGGCTGGAGACCAGTAGCTGTTTTTTTTGGTCATATAACTGTCTGTTTGATAGTTTCTGTACAGGAACAAATACATGAATAGTTTGTTATTGTAATTGCTGGTCATATGGGGCTTGGTGACAGTGGGGTGTATAGTTTGTTACTGTACTTGCTGGTCATATGGGGCTTGGTGGCAGTGGGGTGTATAGTTTGTTACTGTACTTGCTGTTCATATGGGGCTTGGTGGCAGTGGGGTGCACCTGCTTGGTGGCAGTGGGGCTTGGTGGCAGTAGGGTGTACCTGCTTGGTGGCAGTGGGGTGTACCTGCTTGCAGGTGAATGTTTAGGTAGTAGCTATTCAGCTGTGAAAGGCCTTGCATGTCACCCAGCCACACAGTAGACAGTTAACATAAACTGGAGCATGTAATCATTCAATAGGCACAGAAAATGACCAGGTTGCCTCTGCTGCACATCATTAGCGACGTTAGCGCAGAGCCTCCAGATCTTCAGGTCGCTGTTACGCTTGTGTTCATTCCCAGTGGGTACAGTATATGCCTGTAAATGCTGCAGACTCAAACTCTTGGTTTAAAGAATCACTACCACAAATCTGTTCAACGTGGACTCAATAAGCACTTATTATTTAAGGGATTTTCTGAATACTAAACAACAACGATAATCATTTTCTTTGAAAGGAGCTGTACGATAAAAAATCTGGGTCAAATGATTTAACGGAAAGTGAGTTTAAACTCGTCAGGAGAGACAGCCCGAGTCAGTCTTATTCAAGGCTGATAAACCTACTGACATGAAATCCTCATAATTAATAGTGAATAGTGAGTATGATAAGTATCAGATGAGCTTGATCTTCACTCATTACGATGCGATGATGTGAGTGAGATGTGAGACCTGAAGAGAAGTGAATCGAGTAAAATGCCATCAAAGTCCAGCAAGAGATGCGCTTATGTCACATTGTAAATATGACACGTAAATACAATCATTTTATATATATAATTATGGAGTAACCAAAACAAAAACGGTAAAACCACGTATTGTCAGTTTACAGTGTTTTAATAGCATTCATTAATGTGCATTTCATATATTTAACATATAGCTGTGGCATGGTGCGTAGTTCTGACATTGTTCAAGCGGCTGGTGATCCTTTTATCATTTCATTGTGTTGTGGGAGGTGTAGCAGGAGCAGGTGGTAGTTGATGGGGAGGTGTGGAGCTCCTCTATGTTGTCTTTGGAAGTGGTGTGCTGGCGGAGCAGTGAGGAGATGACCCTGGAGTCCGTCACTTCCTCCGGTAAGAAGCCTTCCTGATCCGTAATGGAGGAGTCTGCTCCGGCCTGGAGCAACAGCACCACAATGTCAGCAAACTCACAGGCAGAGGCTGCAGAGAAACCAAAGAGACCATAACCTCTGTGAACAGGCCGGGTGTGCCAACATGCATGCACATCAAAACAAAGCACACTATGCACTAATAGTTCATATCAAACACTCATAAATAAAGATACAGTGGAGGTACATTTTTCTTCTTTAATGAAGAAATTTGCCAAATGTACCCTGAAAGTACAACAATGGTCTATTTGGGTACTAATAAGCACCATTTCAAGCAAAAAAGGTACAAATGAATTATGTATTGCTGGCCAGGGGTACAATTGTATGTACATATAGGGTACCAACTCAGTGACAAGCATTTGTATTTTTTTAGATACTATTCATACCTTTTTTTCTGAGCGTGAAAATCAGACCGTAAGCAGATGAATGATCCTCACAAGTAATGGCATAGCACAAACCGTCACTCATCATACAAAACTTTATTGAAACACTGACACTGAGACCTTTAAATTAGAGTCAGTTTGGTTCATGGCCACGGCGTGTTTGCAATCCCGGTTTATAAGCAAATGCATGCCCGCACGTGAGGCCACAAACACCGCCGTGAACGTGTGTCAGGCCGAAAAGCTCAATTTGTGCCTGACTGGCAGTTTTTGTCCTGCTAAAAGGGACTCGTGGACTCTGGAAAGATAGGAAAAGCGGCTTGCATTTTCTTAACCGAGTTAGCGAGTCACAGCGCTGATGCACCGAGATTCCCCCGCTCTTGAGTGCTTTTTCACGCCAGTGTCAATCGGGCTCTTCTCTTTAAAAAAGCCTCCCTACTCTCCTCTGATGGGCTGATGTCAGCAGGAAACACACATTGACAAGAGTGTCTTTTAACCTCCAGCCATGGCTTCCCAGAGTGCCTTTAGATTGTTAGAAAAAACTTGGTTATGTCAGGTTGTGCTGTTTTTTTTATTTTTTTTTTAAACCGTATCTTATTTTTCAGTCTGCGTGCTCAGGGCCTTGGGCTGTAAAAACCCCAGCCCCGGGGGAGTCGTTGAGGAGGAGAACAATTTATGGTGTGCAGTAAACCCTCAATTAATCATGTGCCAGCCGCCGTGGCCCTGTGCAAAGAGAGGTGGAAATGAATTTTCATTCTCTACTATTTGTCTCCCGGAGTTCATCGCTTATGTTTATTAGTCATTTTTTTCATGCCCCGCCCCCCAGTCCCTCTCCCAGTGGCATTAGGGCTACTGGTGCCCACCCCAGCACAGGGCCCAACCTGGGGACAGATGGCGTCCCCAGGCGAAGGGCTCAGAGGACGTGGGGACCGCCCCTGTGGATGGTCACATGACTCAGAAGAGCAGTGTTGATTTCCTCTGGGACATGTGTGATTTGCAGAACCCCCTCCACAAAACCACGCATACACACAGCCACACACCTACTCTCAGACAACGCCCCCTCCTCTACCTACACTAAAACAGAGAGAGGCTGAAAGAGGGAGGGTTGAAACAGACATTGATGAATGAAACAAACCTGAGATAGATGCAGAGAGAGAGAGAGAGAGAGAGAAAAGGATGGAGAAAAAGAAAGAGCAAGAATGAGAAAGGGCGAGAGAGAAAGAGAGAGAGAGAGCCCAAGAGAATGCTCAGGTCCACCATACACTTCCAGCACATGCTCATTTCAGTAACATGGTGCTCACATTCCACGTGCCACCTGATTGACATATTAAGCACAATGATCACAGGATGACCATTTAGAGTAACTTGTGATTTTCTGTGGGATGATTCCATAGCGTATTTCTTCATTATAGAAAAATATGAATTATATTTTTAAATGGTTCATTATATTTACTGTAGTTTCTTCTGCCAAAGATCTGATTCCATGCAGCATTTAAAAGTAATGCTTCCTTAAATGTCATTCTTAAATTATATTTGATGAATACAGTGCAGTGTCCATTAATCTTCTCAACAGTGCAATTGTGTGTGTATGTGTGTGCGTGTGTGTTAATTAAGATTTTGTGTTTTATTCGCATGACACTAATAATTTTTCATTGTTTTGCCTCCATCTCACATGCAGAATTGTTCAATTTATCGCACTGCTGCCCATTTTTATTACCATTAATTAAAAATGTTTCCCATTAAATAAACATTATAACTTCAAATGAACATTAAATATGTGAGCTTCAATTCAAATAGAGAGGCATGACAAGGTCAAGTGGGCTGCATGTGAAATCAGACTCTCAACACAATTATTACAGTGGGAAAGAAGGTTGTGAAACGTCAACACTGAACATAACACATCGGCTAGACGAAAACAAAGATTTACACTGTGTTAGAACACCAGTATTAATATGAATCGCTATTACTAATTGAAATAAATCACTATTTATGATATTATTTGAATGAATATTGCATAATTTTAGCTGATTATATATTAAGTATCCATACACAGTTGGTTGCCTGACAACAAGCAAAGTGAGAAAATGAAAGAACAATAAAGTGCTTGCAGGCAGTTCTATATAGATGGATATTCTGCATTATTATTTTTCAGCCTTTGTTAAACAGAAAATAAAATTTGCAAGTGAAAGATTATTTTATTATGGCAACAGTGCATTAAATAGATCACTGAATCAAAAAATTGATCATTTTTAACACATAACACGTTATTTTGTGCAATTAAAATTCAGACTTCAATTAAAATTCACTGGACTCGCCTCCTTGTAAAAGTGCAGGTAAACAAAGTGGACATAATGTGGATGTAATGAAACTTACTTAACATGGATTAGAAGTTCACAAGCCGCGATGAATATTTATACCTGCTTATGTCAAATATAAGCTATCACAAGGGCAGGGTAAGTTTTAAGAAGCGGGATGGTTAGTGTTTGTCTTGTTCTGCGGAAATTTATGTCTTGTCAAAAGAGAGTACATATGAATATTCAAAATTGATTATGAATGTCATTATGTATACGACATAAATCTTCAAGGAAAGTGCTATCACGGCTACTGCAACCCCTACATTTTTATGTTCAAGGGTAGTGGGATTCTTGAGGAATTGAGGGGTATACATAATATTGGGCTTGTGTATGGATGTAAGTTAGTATATCCTGCATTGAAAGGGAGAAATTAATTATGTAATTATTCTTCAAGGATTTAAAAAATATATATTCTTACCATAGTGCAATGCTGTTTGACCTTCACCATCCTGTAAAAAAAACGTTCAAAAAGACAGAAAATAAATTCTATCCTATATTTTCTATACAATGATCTCCTTACAAAAGATATGCTCTTGTGTTCTATGAACAGGAAAAATATGTTGCTTTCTGGCCGCTTTTTTTGCTGTGTTACTTCTTCAGTCATGTTTATGTTCTGTATCTAAAGCATAATTGGATGTGGGCAAGCTGATTTTGTGTGTGTGTGTGTGTGTGTGTGTGAGCTTAGAAATAAAGAAAAACACCTGAAGAAAACGTCAGTGATTTAAACTTTAAAAAGATTATGTGAAAAGATTCAATATCGATTGTTTTTTGGCCAGAAAGAATGATTAAACCCTTTCAATTATAAAGGGACTCTCAGTATAACCTGATACTGTAGAACCTGTGGCACTCGCCGGGAGACAGCCACGCCACAGGTTAAGACCGCACGGCCAATCAGAATTAGACCTCTGTCTTCAATGGGCACAAAAGGTGAAAAGAGCAGAGCTGAACAGAGTCTGGGAGGACATTCTTATTGTTACGGGCCACACCGTGCAAAAGGAATTAGCTCTGGGGCTGCACTACCATACAATGGCGAGCCTACAAAGGAGCATTCTTCACTCCCACCCAGAGTTTGAGGCAGGCCGGCGTGTGTGAGTGTGTTTGCGCGTGCGTGTGTGTGTGTGTCAAGGCAGAAATGAAGAAAGACAATATTTAGGACAGGGGTCAGGGAAGGTGTAAATCGTGTGGCAGGCTCTAGTGGGGGTGCTTCACCCTGCGCTGTCAGTGACACACATCATCAGGGGCAGATTGTCTGTTAATTAGCACTTGAGCATGGCTTTTCACCCCCATAATGATGACAAACGGCAATATTGTTCTCAACCAGCTTAGGCATGACACTGTTCTGAATGTCTTCTGCAGCTCCCAGCTCCAAAATGTCAACCTTACATTATAATGGAGGCAGTGTGTAGGTGGCATACTTTACAAAAATCTGCTACTGCGCTGTGTACCCAGCCTGCCCTCAGGCAGTGGATATTTTCCTCTGGAGATCACTGAAACTGAAAATAAACTTCCAACTTTCAGAGTTTAAAAGTTGCATTTTCCATTCCTGTTAGAGCAGGTATATGGATTTATCGAGAGAATCATACCTGCACCACATTAAAGCACTATGTATACTATACAAACACACACACACAGACACTTCTGATTGGTTCAGTCTGTTTTGAGTAGCTCTTTAATCTGTTTGAATAGCTGTCTGTTTTGAATAGCTCTTTCGTCATTTCTTTCCTCACAACTTTTGTTGTTTTGGCTCTGTACTCCAGCAAATTGTATTTAAAATAACACAATGCATATGAGGTTAAATTCCAGTGTTTAACATCCGTATTGGGTGATCCGTTTAGGGGTGCAACATTATTTGGAGAAATGAACATAATCTGAAATAAAGTATATTTAGTACTTGGTTGCAAATCCTTTGCATTTGATGACTGTCTGACGTCTGTGACCCATAGACATCACCAGACACTGGGTATCTTCCCTGGTGATGCTCTGCCAGGCCTGTACTGTAGCAATCTTCAGTTCCTGTTTGGCTCTGGGGCATTTTGCCTTTAGTCTTGTCTACAGCAAATAAAGCACATATTCATTGGATTCAGGACAGGTGATTGACTTGGCCAGCCGTTTTGTTCTTGAGGCTTACCCGTGGTTTTGCATCTTGCAGTAAGTGACCCCTCTGAGCCTCTGCTGGTGATAGTCTTCTCTGCATGGTATCCTTTCACACATCTATGCCTACATCCTGGAGACTGTTCTTCATCTTTTCCACAGGTTTTCTTCACAATTCAAAGTATTTTTCGGTGATCCACTACAAGTGAGTCTTCTATGGTCTACCAGGTTGTTTGCTATTGCTGAGCTCACCAGTGCATTCTTCCTTCCTAACAATGTATCAGTTGATTTTTTGACACACCCAATGTTTTGGCTATGTCTCCTATCGATTTATTGAGAATTTTCACAATGGCCTGATTTACTGCCATTGACACTTATTTGGTCATCATGTGAAAAGACATGATGCAAAGACACACAGCACTTATGTTTGCACCCTTAAAATGGGAGGACTATGTATAAAAAGAGCTGATATGGATATGGATGTGAATGCCCTCAAATTAAAGCTGACAGTCTGTACGTTGACCTGTTTGGCTGGAGCACAGCGCCATAACAAAACAAATTGTGTCACACTGTCCCAATACTTTTGCATTTAACAATATATATATATATATATATATATATATATATAAATGTAAACCTGAAAAAGCAAAGGAAACCATTAGAGGCATCTATATCTTGTCAGACAGAGGCTTTCAGAAAACTCAGATCATGATCCCTTTTGTGCCTTCTGTGATACCCCTAGCAGAGGCTCTCAAACGATTCCAGAGTGAGATCCCATTGTCCCTTCTGTGGATAGCCACTTTAGGGGCCAACTGATTAGATTACCCCGTTTAATTCCCACCAGGCAAGTAGAATACTGATGCAGATTCTGTCTGTGCTCATGGCAGACACAAAAACACAGCTAGGTCCCTCAGTGTGCAGCGTGCCAGAAAGGGTTTTTATAGCAAACCACAAATCTCTACAGTAAAAGCTCTTTCTGATGGGCGAGAGGGACAGTTTAAGGTTTAGTCTAATGTAAAAATATTTAACACAGATTTTCCTCAAGTACAGGTTTTAATGTATGAGAATCTTCTCTGAGTTGTGACAACACTGTTCTTTTTATATGCCTGTTATACTGTATGTGTGTTTGTGTTATTTTGCCTGCATCACGCATACACCATCGTGCAGTTTGACTGTGTGTGTGATCAAACAGTCATCGTATTATAAATCCCCCTTTTCTACAAACTCCGGTTGAAAAACAGACACTTGCTGAAATGGGTATTAATTGGCTGAATAGACTTACAGCATATTTTGAAATTTGAGGTGCATGAAAGCAAACCATACAGGCAGATATGTTTTTATGTTCAATGAGAGTGACAGATGTTTACTAAAAATGTTTTAATGCACACAAATACATACAGGAATAATTAAACGGTAAGGGGTTTAGTGGCCGTAATCTGCTTTCACTAATCTGGCGCAGCAGTCCTGGCCAGGAGAAGCGAACACACTGTGCAGGCACTCTTAGGAGATCGGCACGCTAGAGCTAGCCCAAACACAACACATGTAGGGCCGACAACACGGGGCACCTAATCCTGGTTAAAGACAACACAGCAACTACAGTTACGCACAGTAGGCTACACACAAGACAAGTACTACACACAAGCTGCAACCACTCTACTGACGTTTGAGCTGTACTACAAACCCAGGCAAGAAACATTCATGGACTGAACCCAGTCCACACTTTAGTTAAGAGTCACAGGACATAATGCCCCAGTTTTCTAAATGCAGTCATCCACATATAAAGATCAGAATAGATTCATTTATATTTTAACCATTGTACATTGCAATGATGCACAGCTAATAGGGCCAAGCACAACAGTGTATGTTCAGTATGTATAGTTAGTTAATATACATATGTAAACAAGCCTAGATGAGATGAATGTAATCAAATGCAATTTTTGTCTTTGCATAATATCTGTGTTTTTGTGTCAATGTATTTTCAAGTGTCATTCATTATAATGGTCCAAGATTTTTCATGGAAAACAAAATTGCTTGGAAAATGGCCATATGCTTGATAAGAGGTCCTTAGATAATTCCCCATTAAACTCAAATTATATAATATCCTCCAGCATGGCCAGAGTCATTAGCTACACCACAATGCCAGTATTACCCCATGCTGCTGTCATTTATTGAATTTAATCCACTTTTAAATATTCCATATTTAAATCATTTTTTATCCTGTAATGTGTCCAAATTGATTAAAATGTCTTGAACAAAACAGCAAACTAATTTCACAGACTCTTTTCTCAGGTAAGACAACTGATCACAAAAAAAGGGTCTAGTTATTTGTCAAATATATATTGAAGCACTACATAAACTGAATACATATGTAAAGTATAAACATATTGTCTTTGAAGATTATGTCTGTATGCTAAGCTGCAGCTGCTTTCTTTTCAGTTATATAAAGAGCTGAGGGCAGAGGCCTGAACCCTGAACCTGCATATCGGCATGTCTCCTTCTTTTTTATTTTTTATTTAACCTTTATTTAACCAGGCAAGAACAAATTATTATTTACAATGGCGGCCTGGCAAAAGGCAAAGCCTCTTGAGGGAAGGGAGTAGTATCAAAAAAAAAACGGGTGTTGTAGAACACAATATGGTGAGCAGAGCGGGTGTTGTAGAACAGAATATGGTGAGCAGAGCGGGTGTTGTAGAACAGAATATG
Source organism: Ilyophis sp. 1 JC-2022 (assembly GCA_022702515.1). Taxonomy (NCBI): domain Eukaryota; kingdom Metazoa; phylum Chordata; class Actinopteri; order Anguilliformes; family Synaphobranchidae; genus Ilyophis; species Ilyophis sp. 1 JC-2022. Next base: position 110,274,508 of record CM040403.1, read on the forward strand.
TTGAGCAGAGTGGGTGTTGTAGAACAGAACATGGTGAGCAGAGCGAGTGTTGTAGAACAGAATATGGTGAGCAGAGCGGGTGTTGTAGAACAGAACATGGTGAGCAGAACGGGTGTTGTAGAACAGAATATGTTGAGCAGAGTGGGTGTTGTAGAACAGAACATGGTGAGCAGAACGGGTGTTGTAGAACAGAATATGTTGAGCAGAGTGGGTGTTGTAGAACAGAATATGGTGAGCAGAGCGGGTGTTGTAGAACAGAACATGGTGAGCAGAACGGGTGTTGTAGAACAGAACATGGTGAGCAGAACGGGTGTTGTAGAACAGAATATGTTGAGCAGAGCGGGTGTTGTAGAACAGAACATGGTGAGCAGAGCGGGTGTTGTAGAACAGAATATGTTGAGCAGAGCGGGTGTTGTAGAACAGAATATGGTGAGCAGAGCGGGTGTTGTAGAACAGAACATGGTGAGCAGAGCGGGTGTTGTAGAACAGAATATGTTGAGCAGAGTGGGTGTTGTAGAACAGAACATGGTGAGCAGAACGGGTGTTGTAGAACAGAATATGTTGAGCAGAGTGGGTGTTGTAGAACAGAATATGGTGAGCAGAGCGGGTGTTGTAGAACAGAACATGGTGAGCAGAGCGAGTGTTGTAGAACAGAATATGGTGAGCAGAGCGGGTGTTGTAGAACAGAACATGGTGAGCAGAACGGGTGTTGTAGAACAGAATATGGTGAGCAGAGCGGGTGTTGTAGAACAGAATATGTTGAGCAGAGCGGGTGTTGTAGAACAGAACATGGTGAGCAGAGCGAGTGTTGTAGAACAGAACATGGTGAGCAGAGCGGGTGTTGTAGAACAGAATATGTTGAGCAGAGCGGGTGTTGTAGAACAGAACATGGTGAGCAGAGCGGGTGTTGTAGAACAGAATATGGTGAGCAGAGCGGGTGTTGTAGAACAGAATATGTTGAGCAGAGCGGGTGTTGTAGAACAGAACATGGTGAGCAGAGCGGGTGTTGTAGAACAGAACATGGTGAGCAGAGCGGGTGTTGTAGAACAGAACATGGTGAGCAGAGCGGGTGTTGTAGAACAGAATATGGTGAGCAGAGCGGGTGTTGTAGAACAGAACATGGTGAGCAGAGCGAGTGTTGTAGAACAGAATATGTTGAGCAGAGCGGGTGTTGTAGAACAGAACATGGTGAGCAGAGCGGGTGTTGTAGAACAGAACATGGTGAGCAGAGCGGGTGTTGTAGAACAGAACATGGTGAGCAGAGCGGGTGTTGTAGAACAGAACATGGTGAGCAGAGCGGGTGTTGTAGAACAGAACATGGTGAGCAGAGCGGGTGTTGTAGAACAGAACATGGTGAGCAGAGCGGGTGTTGTAGAACAGAACATGGTGAGCAGAGCGGGTGTTGTAGGCAGCAGATGTAGTTTGCAACAAGTGACACTAGTAGGGGGGGGAAAGACCAGGGAGGGTTTTGTAGATAAGCATGAACCTGTGAATAACTTCTCAGTCCATAACTACTGCAGCCTTCCTTTAAAAACATAATAGCATTTCCAGACAGGTTCTTTTCTCAGATAACTCATGCGTAATCCTGAATTGTGTTATTTTTAGTTTTTTATACAATATCATTGCGTGGCTTGACATACAAATAGAACTCTTTTTCAGAGTAGCTGTCTTTCAGGGTACACAAACACACACAAACGTGCGCACACACACACGCACACACACACACACACACAAACAACATACCAAGACACAGAATAAAACGTAGAATTAAAAACAAAGAGAAACAGAATAATCTTAGAGAATAGTGTTTTGCACATTGTTTCTATGGGAACACACACATGTACTGCTGCAGTTGTTCTCCCCAGGTGAATAATCAGTCCTTCCTTCAGAAACAAAGAGAAGAGTTCATGTGTCACTCTTGGTGTCTCTATAGGAGGTGATACTGGTGGAGTGCTATCAAAAGCAGCTAGTTTACTGAACTCATAAATAGGCTAGTGAGAGAGAACTTGAGAGGTATAGGGGGTCAGCACCCTTCCTTTTTCTCAGTACTTGCTAATGCTCCTAGAGGGGCTTGATGGAATCAGGGTAAATTGGATTTGCCCCCATTTGGTTTAAAAAAAAGAAAGAAGAAAGAGGCGTACCAGTATGTATCCATTTATCCCATTAAGGAAACCTGTGAAGAAAATTGTCACCAAATTTTGCCTATGTACATACACACACACACACACACACACACACACACAAATACTGTATATAAGAGTTCATGGAATTCCCAGAATTTGTGAAAAAACTGAAAACAGATTTGTGTGTGTGTGTGTGTGTACATAGGCAAAATTTGGTGACAATTTTCCTCACAGGTTTCCTGTGTTTGTGTCTGGATGCGTACATGTGTGCATTTGTGTTTGAGAGAGAGTAAGTTTACCTATGTATCTGGAGACTGTTGGAACGCACAAACCCACATAGAGGCATGGAAGGGTTTCATAAAATAATTTGCAACGATTCCTTTTTGTATCACATATAAGGTCAGGTTACAGCTCAAACCAGCTGGGTATATGAATCATGACCAAAAAAAAACAAAACAAATAAATCCAGTGCCTGCCATCTGTAAAATCAGCTTCAGCATATGAGCGAACTGGGAGGACATGCATCCCTCTGCAGACCCACTAAAAGCTTTCTTGTTTTCAAATCGCACCAATCCAGCGACTGCCCATGGCATATGGTAGGTGCGCTCAAAGCCATTGTGGGACTATTATCCCTTAACACCATATTCTCTATTGCAGCCAAATCTCTCTCTCACTAAATGACCGACTGAATTTTTCTCTCTCTCTCTCCTTCTCTCTCCGCCCACTGTCCATGACAGGCGCATTAAACAAGTGGGAAAAATGCACGAGCAATTATGATTTATGGTCGATACATTCAGCTGTAGCTCACTCTTTTATAATGACAATGGAACTGCAGGGGTAAAAAAAACAAAAAACCTCAACAGTCTCGAGAGCCAATCCCCCAAGTTGCGAAGAGAAAATCGATAGAATTGTGCTCCATTCATATGCAGATATCATTAAGATGAGCAGGTGCCATTAATCATCGTTCAAAAATAAAATAAAATAAAAAACAAAAAACAGCATCATTTCAGGTCTTTGCTGTCTGTCTGGTGCATTTAGCAAAATTCAGTGACATCGCGACAAAGCCAAGTAAGAAACTGTTTTTTTAGAGAAAAAGCGGTGACCCAATACAGTGTATGTCCTTCATAGGCCTGTGTTGCCTTCACTAAGCAAACCAAAGGTATATAAAACAGTGGGAAGGTGCTCTCTAACCCATCTAGTGTGTTTATCCATACTGATGTGCAGCACAGTGGAGGCAGATAGTGTGTTTGAGTGTGTGTGTTAGAGTGTGTGTTTGAGTGTGTGTGTTAGAGTGTGTGTGTGTGTGTGGGGGGGGGTTGGTTGGGAGTACAGTGTTAAAAGGATCAGGAGACAGGGCCAATCCTAATTGAATATCAGCCACCCTCCTGTGCTAAGTGTTAACCTTGCCAATCTGTGAGTGAGAGGTAGTGTGGTGGTACAAATTAGTGCATCCCAAAGTGTCCTTGACATACCCCAGCTGCCCCTCTCTCACTCTCAGGCCCCAAGAAGGGTTGCCCTCCATTCCAATAAGAGTCCCACCTCCATCGCCTTTCATCGTCACGTCACCACAGTTTTTTTTTGCACTCTTTTAAGAGACACAAAATAACTTGAGTGCATGAATGGATTTTACCAAAAGCTCTTGCTGCCACTGAAAATAGTCTGTTATAAAATTGTCCAACCCCTGGGTACAGACAAGCCCATGAAATGAATGTTCTGTACCCAGAATCCCAAGCAGTGATGCACCACAGAGCACATTGGGAAACAGGAGCCTCGGGAGTCCAGCTGTTACATTTATTTTAATATTCCAAACGGGACTGATTATGGCTGCAGAGTAAGATTGATTTTTACAGGCAAAGCCAAAAGTTGCATGCATGTCACATTCCAATGCACCACTGCCTTTAGAATCATGTCCAACACCCACATGAGGACGCATTTGGTCTTAGAATCATGTCCAACACCCACGTGAGTGCATGTTTGGTCAATACACACAGAAGTCCTTTTTTCCCCACCATATTTTCTACACAAGTCTAGTCTGGGAGAGCTTTGCAGCTGATCCATGACCCTGGCCCCAGCATGTGATGTCTGAGAAGGAGAATGTTCAGACCTCTCTCTCGTTCCCTCGCTCTATCTCTCTCTCTCTCGCTCATGCTTTCTCTCTCTCCGCCTCTCTGCCTGGCTCTTCTTCACTCCCTGGGGACACCTTAGGATCCATTAAGTAATTTAGCATGGGGCAAAAGTGGCAGAGAATTACCTTCAGCGAGCTCCAAGTTGAGTGAATCATCAAAGATCTTTTAAAATAAATATGTAGGTAAATATGTGGAAATAAATAGATAGATAAAATGGTGTAATATGAAAAATCAATGGCCAGATGCTGTTAAAGCTTTGGCATTGATAAAGTATTTAGAGAAGGCCCATAAAGACTTCAGAGAGCATTCCCAGAGATGTGAGATAAACAGTCCCCATCTGAATGAACACTGCAGATTTAAAGCTTTCAAAAACGTATACGTTTTAAACAGAATGTAAAACTAATTTGTGAGTTTAGACAATAAGTGAAAATATGACAGTTATAAATTAAATATAGAAGCCTTTCACGTCACAGAGAAATACTGTATAAAGCAATAATTATTAATCATTTTTCCCTCTTAAGTCAGAAAGTTTTGTACATTTTGTTTATGATACAAGCTTTTTACATGTGTTTTACACTATATCATGATATCTTAAAGAGGAATTCCACCCAAAAACAACATTAACCTTATTGAACATATCAAGGCACATATTAAGTCTTTCTTTGTGGCTGGTCAAAAAAAATAAAATCTGTATGGAGTTATTTGAATATAATAATAATATTCGGTAGAGGTATAGTCAAAATAGCGTATACCTCTACCACTGGCTCTTTTTGAAAGACGACAGTGTTTTCAAGTGGGCGTGTAAATTACATAGCAAGTAGGCGGAGCTAGCTAGGGAAGACTCTCACTGTTCTGAATAGGAACGGTTCGGTGGTAGGGACACATCGTCGATCAAACTAGCGATCAATGCTATTTTATTATAATATCTGAAAATTACATTGATAGGCTACTATTCCCTAAATATGTTTTGGCAAACTAAACTAAACAGGACTCAAGTGCTGTCACTTACAGAGTGGAGCTCTTCCTGTATTCCCTGATTCCCTATATCTTCCTCTACCTTATCGAATCACTCGGCAAGGAACCATGTCAACTAACGTTACATTATGATCCATGACCATTAACTAACATTAGCTAGCTGACCATAATTGAACGGTTTTGCTTTGAGCATTCGATTACAGAAGCAATGTATTTTTTTCTGGTCTAGTGCGTTAGCTGTTGTTAGCAACGGGTTTTTGGCGTTAAAACAAATAGTTTTTTAAATATGTTTGCCATGGAGGCTATAGTAGCTAACCTTGCATTTGTTAATGGAAGGAGGTCGGATATTGGGGTGATAAATGCATTGTTTCCATGTTTTTACCGACATCAGTGCGTTCAAGTTGCACTGGGAAAGTTTTGGCTTTGCTAGTAAACAAAGCTAAAATGGCCAACAAGTAGCCTACAACAATGACGTTTCAACTTTTAATTGTATATGTTTAATATTATGTTATATATGTTTAATATCGGCATGTTGGTCGATACAAAAGCATTTCGTACTGAAAACGGGAGGTAGGAGTTGATTTTCTGACATGGGTGCGTAGCCTAGCTAAGTGTTACAGACTTCTGGCTGGCTAATGTTTTCACGATAGCAAACATAGTTAAATGAAGGGCCGTATTTCTGCCGTTTTTCTGGAGACTAAGCTAATGATGGTGGTATTTTCTCAGTATAACTGTTACAGTAGTGGCTAACTTGCCAGCGAGTTACGTAGCCTCTCTTGTCTCTAACTTAGAAACGCTGCAGTGCAGACAGGCACTACACGACCAGTAAAATGCCCAGCCCCTTTTCACAAACTATGTAGTTTTATTGGACCAGCTTCGAGTATATTTTATGTTTCAGTATTTTTTTGTGAATATACCAGTGCTGTCGCTGTTTAAAAACTCAACGTCTCATAATTCCCTCCGGACAAGCGTAGCGTAGTCTCCAAACGTTGTCATATAACGTTAGCCATCAGTAGCACACAGCTCCATTTTTAAACACTTTTTTCTAACGTTAGCTAGCTAGCTTGAAGGACTAAAAGCTAGAATTGTTTTATGTGATTAACCGTAGCATAGCTCCTGACCTTGTCGGGTGGGCTTCTCAACTTAGCAAGCTAACGGTAGCTCATCTTCAGTGACAGCACAGCCAAAAATGTCCAGACAAGATGATGATATCTGATTGGTCGAGAACCAATTGTACGTTTCAGTATTGGATATGTAGTCCATTAAAGTGGACTACAAGATGAACTACAACCATTAATTGGAACATGCGATATATGGTCTATATCCTTATACCACACAGGCTAATCCAGGAACGTTTCGGCTCATTCTATAAATCAGATTTCAAGAAATAGTCGATAGTTTCCGAAGCCCGTTCAATCAGTCATAGGGAATTTACTTCCGAAACCAGACTCCGCCCACGTCTGGCGTACTCACTTGAGGACTCTATTCAGTGTGACTGGCGTTGTCTGACTCCGCCCATAAACTGTAAGCGCTCTTGGCCATTGTAGTTCACAGTAAAGCAGGCACCTGGTACATTCGCAGTAGTTTGGGGCTATATCTCTGCCCTCACTACTGGCTGAGAGCTTATTTTAATCAGGAGGAGAGCTACCTTTCTACAAACCAAACATAATTTTTGGGTGAAATTCCCTTTTAGACAAAAAAAAATGGAGGTATTCAGTGTACTGGTTACATTGTTCTCGAGTTATGTGCTCCTGTGCATACATGTAAATGGGGAATCTGTATTGTAAGTGCATGGTGTCTGTAAATCTAGGGATATTGCAAATTACCAATTACAAAGAGTAATTGGAGTGTTGTGCTGATTGAAGGGTCTGGCAGATCTCAGCATTAGAGTCTAGGAGTTCTCAGCATTAGAGTCTAGGAGATCTCAGCATTAGAGTCTAGGAGATCTTAGCATTAGAGCCTGCAATGAGAACAATGTGCCTGACCCTCACAATGCAGCCATACCACATGGCTGCGATGTATTCCTGTTAATTCGGGAACACCAGCATTCTTATGCAGCAGGCATCGGGACTTTCTTTTTTACGGAGTTATGACAAATTCTGTTAGATATCTGTTATGACTGAGATGACTGAGCCATTTGTTATGGGAGCTTGTCCAGGGAGGGGGAGGGACACTGAAGTGTAATGCTGTTCCTGACATAGAATTTCAATCAGTTGCTGTTTTTTCCCCATTTGCCTGTTTTATACAGGGGTTTTTATACGCAGGTATTAGACATGGCGATAAAAGAGAAAGATGAGCGTGTTTCGTGTGGTGGTCCGCATCCCACTCATAAGAATAAAGCTCTTGTAATTGCTGGCCCTAAATAAAAGAGCTCCCCTTCAAAAATGCCTAGACTTTATAGGGAAGAGTCTGCTCACGGCGGAGTGAAGCACGAGAGCTCCCTGTTTAATGATTGCTTATTTATTCACCACACACGCATCACGAGTTTCACAAGTTTTCAAACGTGAAAAAGAGCTCCTGTCAAATAAAGTACGCAGCCACCTGGCCAGTCCTGATGGACATGTATTTCTGTGTATATGCTGATAAATGCCTTACCCACATCTGCTATACAATGAACAGTTCTACATGAGTGATTTGTTACTTTATTGTGCTTTTTTAATTGTATGATGTGAATGTGGTGATAAATAAGTGTGTACATAGCATGTTTGCTCATTCTGAGTCCCCTCTATACTTCTTTCTATCCACTCTTTATTTCACATTCATGAATTTCCCACAACAAAAATTCTACGCCACCTGGACAAAAAAAAGTCGTCGTTGCACCCGTCATGCATAGTGCCCACTGTACAAGCCTCTGGAGGCAGTGTTATGATCTGGGGTTGCTTCAATTGGTCAGGTCTAGGCTCAGTAACATTATGCAGCAATTAAATGAAGTCAGCTGAGTACCTGAATGTACTGAATGACCAGGTTATCCCATCAATGGGCATATTCCAGGATGACAATGCCAAGATTCATTGGGCTCAAATTGTGAAAGAGTGGTTCAGGAAGCATGATAAATCATTTTCACACATGAATTGAGTCCTGATCTTTGAAAGTTTTTGGGATGTGCTGGACTTTACAAAGTGGTCAAAATTGACTCTCCCGTCGTCAATACAGGATCTCGGCCAACTCTGGACAGAAATATATGTTGTGACGTTGCATAAGGTTGTCAAAACAATGCCACGACGAATGCGTGCCGTAATCAAAGCTAAAGGCGGCCCAACAAAATATTACAGTGTGCAACTTTTTTTTTGGCCAGGCAGTGTACTTGGACCGGTCTCAGCCACTTCTCCACAGGAGAATCATACTGTTATTTTAAGAAATTAAGAAATAACGAAGCCGACAGGGCAACACCTTAAACTTCACAGACTACAGTCTGCTGTAGGTGAAGGTATTCTCCCCATTGCAAAGAAATCCTAGTGTCATTAGATTTAATTCTTCTGCCCAAAGCTTTTACATGAAGCATAATCCCCAGTCAGTAAAGTGTGTACTGTGCTGGATTTGCCCTGATGCTTGGAGCAGGTTTGCTAAAGGATACGGCAGCACGCGGCACCTTATGACCTTCCACTGTCAATGAGAGCTCAACAGACTATGCAGTATTTACAGTGCACTACTTTACAAAGGCCGTAAGCTGTGGGTGTCTGGAGTCCACCTCGGCAGACAGTAAGCGTTCAGCTATAATGGAGATCCTCTTTTAAAAGATAGGATCTCACAGGATTTACTGGTGAATATCCCTCACCGCATGCTCAATACCAACAGTAACGCCGAAGCCGTTCTTAGGCAAGAGAGTGCAAAGGTATGCCCTCTATTTAGTATCCATATAAAATCAATATATTAATAGAACCAAAAAATCATTTAAGAGCAGGCGTGGCACATCACAAATCAAGTGTACTGAAGGTCCCACTTGATGACATGCAGAGTGACCTGCCACTAGGCAGTCAATAGCCAATCGAATACAACCCAGTGGAGCCCTCTTCTTCCACATTGAATACAGCCGTGATTGGTCTCCCTTTAATCGCAGCCATGGCTCAAGCAAGGGAGCTACCGTCACCGGTTGTGGGAAAATACCTTGATACGTTTCGAGATCCAAATCTGGGGTGCCACTCAATCGCCTCCCCGTCGGCGTCGCCTCTGTCCTACATAATTTGTCACCATGAACTACTTGTAGCCCGGCCAGATATTTATTACTATTGATCTACCTGGTCCTAGCCGGGGACTTTTGTTCTCCCGGCTCGAGGCTTTGACCTCAATTAAGTTATGAATTTCAATCTGATAGACTGCGAGCGCTTCTGCCTGCCGCTCCAGAGGCCGGGAGTGGATTCATTAGAATTAGCGGCGCTGGGAGTCACCCTCTGCGTCTCATGGATCATGTTGTTTTAATAAAAAATAAAGAGCCCCAGCAGAGGACGTGGGGAGATTCTGAGTGGAGATCAGTCACCCCGTCCCCCATGAAGAGAATTTACTACCTGCCAATATCAATTTCAGCATTGGCCGTTTTAGCACTGAACTGATATCTTCTCCCATCGCTAACGGACAGCACCGCTTTAGGGGCTGTCTCTCTTGCTCAACAATGTCTTTCTTATTCTGTCATCTGTGTGCTTAACCTTCCCTTTACCTGCCTCTCCATGTCGGCGATAAAGCTAAGTCTACTCAAAAGCTAGACATTATAAGTTGTCTCAATATCATCGTGTCTACATCCTAGTTGTTATTAAATTCAAACTGTTACCAATTTTCTGGGCGGAGGGGACAACACACACTTTCACCCTGCCTCTTAAAACATTTTTGTTGTTTCAAAAGCCACATTTTTCCCCTGCACTAGTCTGGGCCTGTTCCGTTAAACAAATTAAAAGGACATGGCAGATTTGCCTCCCCAAATGAAAAAGAAGCGAGCTGTCTGGCCTTAAATCAGCATAGCAATATGCTTAGCAAAGTGTGTAATTGGGGATTAGTGGCTCTGGATGACCAGGTGCTCAGTGTCAGGGGAGGGGAGGGGACTGGACATACATTTAAAATAGAAGGTGTGAAAGCCCTCAGGCAGATATGGGTGGGGATCACTGCAGGTGAGGCTGGCAAAAGAGTGGGATGGGGAGACATCTTTGGGCCTGGTCTTAAAGGTGCAATATCACTCATTCGGATCTGAGTTTGTGGTTGAATGTTAATTTCTTCCTAGTCCCAGTGAATGTTTGCAGCTATTTTTTTGAACACAAAAAAAAACTGACTTATCTGGCTGAAACACTGGGTCTTGGTGATGATGGACCCCACTGCACCCCACTGAGCTATTGGCAGCTGAGGGACATAGCTCTAAAGAGTAAAAATTTACAGTACAAAAGGTTATATTTAGCGATATTTCCCATGTCTAATTCCTCACCAGAAGCTCCTTTGCTCAATTAGATGTCCGCAGTTGGCAGCTGGACATACCTTCCCAGCCAACCTTTGTCTAAAAGAAGTGGCAGCTCTGCTTTCATACATACTGTTCTGTTTTCACACATATTGTTGGAAAAGACTGTGGTAAGCAAGGGTTTTTGCCATTTTTCTGATGAAATGTCCTTTTTGTAAAGCGGCTAAAAATATTAATATGCTAAATTTCCCTTCATGTATGACCCAATCCCTTCTGTGCAGGTTTGACAGGTGGCATCAATTCTGATCTGTGTATTCATGGAGAGCGGTACCTATTGTAGTCGCCTCTGATCCCGGATTACAATCTGTGTGTAAGTTAATGAAAGACCAGCACAATGCAGGTTAGCAGCTGAACAGTCGCTGAAACAATCAGTTGATTAATTCAAACAATTTCCTGATAGAAATATATTATTTTCTATTTTAATCAACAAATTAAAAATAAATCACTATCGTCTTTATTTAACAACAGTTGGTGGGGTCAATGTAGATTATTAGAAAATCCTCTACCCAGAATTCATGACTTTGTTCCATGCCTCCAGCCCTCCACAAATGTATTACCTTGTGATGATCACAAAGTAGGACTGGTCCATTCATTCATGGTTCAAGTTTGTATTCAATACTGACATACATGTGCAGTCAATGTCTTGTTACTAAATTTTTAAAAATATTTAATGTGACCACATTTATAAAACAATGATATATATTTGCTAATAATTGGCTACTGTAACTCCTTTACCATAACTTCCTTTCTTTATTGAGTCGTAACACAGGTATGACATAGTAATAATTCAAATTAATAAAACAGTTGCTGGTAAAGTGAATGTATTGAGGCGGTCTGTGAACACAAATTGAACACAAATTTCTTTTGAACAATTCATACCAACACCTTTATCAACAATTTGCAAGAGGTCCTGTCCAGGTCAGCTGTCCCCCACAGTGTAAAGTCTGAATTTGAATGTAACGTCCACATTCACTAGATGTGGTAGCTATGAGCTTGTCGTTTTTTACTGTATGGGTGCATTGTGCAAAGCTAGCGGAGGACACTCTGCTGGCTGTGGTCAGGAAGTGTTGGAAACTGATCTAATTGAATATAATGAGAAGGACAGGGCTGAGCCTCCACCATCAATTCACAGTTCCTCGGCATTTTCATTGTTAAATCATTTGGCAGGAAACTTTATATGATTTAACTTGCTGTATTTCCCCCTCAGCCACCCCTCAACTCGCCTCATAAATTGGACCACAATAACTCTTCCGCAGAACTCCAGTTGCCTTTTTATCCCTCCAAAATTGATAAACTAGTGTGCTGGGAGAAAGAGTGGACAGACAAAAATTGTGAAAAAAAAGTGACTCTGCTCACTGAACACCTGCATTTGGGTGCTAAGTGACTCTGCTCACTGAACACCTAAGTTTGAGGGAGGCAGAGGATGGGAGAAAAGAGCCCATCTCAGGTGGAGGGTAGAGCACTGATCTCGGTGGCATAATTTGTCTCAATATCCTACTTTATTGCATGGAGCCTTTGTTACATGCACTCTTTTTAATGCTATAGTTTCAAATGCATTATGATATACTGTACATCAATATTGTAATATATCTGGAAAAAATAGCGTAACGATAATGAACTGTAGATATGTGCATGCAGCACCTCTACATGATCAAATCATAATTTTCCTATTTGTCATATGGATTCTACATTTCTAAGCTTCTACGTCTCATGAATTACACATTTCTCAAACCATGTGGCCACAGAAGAATGTCTTATTCAAAGCCCCACATATCAGAAGGTATTTGTAAATATGTAACTATTAAAGATAAATATACCTAGTAATAACTTATATTTACAACTGCTATGTTTCATGATCAAGTATTGCTCTTCCATATGCAACATAGGTGACGATGATGTTGTTTAATTTAAAAAATGATGATAATAATAATAATAATAATAATAATAGTAGTAATAATAATAATAATAATAATAATAATAATAATAATAATTAACAATAAAGAAATTATAATTCTTCCTGAGCCTGCCCTTAATTTTCATCCACACTCACAAAAAATGGTTTATGGACACAGACATTAAAGTGATTTGGAAATGTTCTGATTATCCGGGTTGTATAATGCAAACCATTTGTCTGATTACTTCCAATTGATCTCTCTTACTCTGGAAGGGTAACGCTTTGGCTGCACCACCGTGCAGCACAGTATTCATCTCTCTTACTCTAGAAGGGTAACGCTTTGGCTGCACCACCGTGCAGCACAGTATTCATCTCTCTTACTCTGGAAGGGTAACGCTTTGGCTGCACCACCGTGCAGCACAGTATTCATCTCTCTTACTCTGGAAGGGTAACGCTTTGGCTGCACCACCGTGCAGCACAGTATTCATCTCTCTTACTCTGGAAGGGTAACGCTTTGGCTGCACCACCGTGCAGCACAGTATTCATCTCTCTTACTCTGGAAGGGTAACGCTTTGGCTGCACCACCGTGCAGCACAGTATTCATCTCTCAATGCACCATTCAGCCAGCTTAAGACAAAGCCAAATCTGTCTCTAAACCTGAATGGCTGGGTTTTACTCCAACAAAGTCTAAACGCTTACTATACCGTGCTTTTTAAAGCCAAGGGATTTGACAAAATCAGAAAATAAAATGAGACCTTCCAAAAAGAAGAGAACCTTTCTCTATGGGTAAACCCTACAGAGACATCCTGTAGGAGGCAAAACCAACATGCACCTGCTGCCGTCAGGATACAGTATCTGAACTTTGTGAGAGCGATGAGAATCCTTGTTACTGTGGAGAAGTTACTTAAGACACAGGTAAAATATGAAATTCAGGTGTTGGTACCAAGAATCCACACAATCCCAAAAAAAGGTGAAATGACCTTGGCATCCCATCACTTAATAATAAAAGGGGAATGGGTAATCCTAAAATATCCCAGCACTCGGACACAGCTGGTGCATTTCACATGACCTTTCGACCTGTGGAAGTTTGGAGTTGTATGTGACTCACCTGGCTGTTGATTTTGGCATTTCTCTGCAGCAGAGCAGACACCAGATCTGTATGCCCCCGATCACAGGCCCAGCGCAGCAGATTCCTCTTCTTCAGAAACAGGTATACATTCAGTGAGCTTCCACTTGTGAACTGCATTCACTGGGTCATGTACAGCACACGTGTCCATACACACTTTGTTCATCCCTGTACTGAAGTCATATTATATTACAATGCACGTGGTAATATCATATGAACATAATTATAGAATACCCTTCTTGTAGTCTCTCTCCAGACTCTAAATATTACGTAGAATCGCTGCGCTCCGCATACTACATATATAAGATCTGCAGCAATGCAGTAACATAGCGTAGCTTACGTAGTGTGTTAGAACTCTCATGGGTCTGGCGTTGAGACTACCCTTCTAGTGACTTCTAATGTGTAGAACGTACTAGTAGAACTCACTGATATTGTTTTTTATTGTACAAAACAAGGCATCGGTTTACAGTAAACTTTTGCCCAAGCAAATTCCATAAGGACTGCAGGGTATGTCGACTGTTATTTCAGCAAATCCCGTAACGACTGGCAATCGGTCTTCGTAAAATCTGAGGCGCACTAATTAGCATTCACCTGTAATCTATTTTCCCGTATATGCTCAATAAAATGACGGCCTGGTGCTAGATTTACTACGCCTGGCACGAAACCTGACACGCAAGCACCAAACAAGGGACCGCACTGAAATATGTAAATCCCGCATAACGGCCTGATGGAGCATTCATTGAGATGAATCAAGGCCCTCACCTCTAATAGGTCGATTTATTCAGTTTTGTTACGCGCGGCTCCATAAAGTTAACTTCACAATAGATTCCGTCTTAAGAAAAAATAAATTATGCAGTGCAATTTATAACTCAGAGCCTGCAAGTGCCCAACTATTTAATGAGGTGGTGACAGGACAAGGTCTCCTCCTGCAGCCATATCCACAGCCGAAGGGAAAGGGCCGTTCAGGGGGGCCGGGGGGCACGGGAACAAATTGCAGAGGCCCGGCGCACTCCTCTGCTTTGATTGATGGGGTGCTGTGGAGAAAACCAGAGCACCCCATGAGCCCCCCCCTTTCCCTCCCCAGCTCCATAGTCCCAGCTCCCTACATAGACCAGAGACCTCATTTGTCAGTTCAGGCCAATTAAGTAAAGCAAACTCCCTAAGTCATATTCTATTGCTTAAATCATATTGATCACATCTGCTGCCTGCTTCAATTGATATGTATTAGTGGCCCGCGGAGCCGAATACCATATCAAGTTATTTTACCTCCCCGATGGTTTGTCATTTTCATCGCTGAGAAAATAACTTTTTTTTGTTCGAGCTCGTCTCCCCTGGCATTTCATTCGCTTGGATCCACTGCGTTAACTATGCGTTGTGCTCAAATGCATAGGAAACCTCATCTGGATTTTCTTTTTTCTTTTTTTCAGGGGGGTTTGGTTTAAATTGGATTTTAATTTGTACATTTATGTGCATTTCTTAGAATTCTGGGTGGAAATGTATTAAATAAATTATGGAAATAAAAAAAGGATGTTGTAGTTTTGTCTAGGGATGAATATTGCATAAATACACTAACAGAAATCTGCAACAAATTTATTTGCACTTCAGAGTGTCTACTGTGCGATCC
This sequence comes from Ilyophis sp. 1 JC-2022, assembly GCA_022702515.1. Classification (NCBI taxonomy): domain Eukaryota; kingdom Metazoa; phylum Chordata; class Actinopteri; order Anguilliformes; family Synaphobranchidae; genus Ilyophis; species Ilyophis sp. 1 JC-2022. The sequence continues at coordinate 110,289,810 of CM040403.1, forward strand.
TTAGCCTATGTGGCAGGGATAAAAAATATGGGAGGCAGGCAGGCAGCGACCACATACAGCTCTGTCTTTTGTGCGCCTTCCAAAAGGGCTCCACTGCAACAGCAACCTAACTAACGTGGAGGCGCACAGTTGGCAACATCAATTTCTCACGGCTGAATCACACATTTAAATGTTCAGTACCTCAGTAACATTCCCGCACATTCACCTGTTACCACCTTCTCCTGATTGTCTTCCCTCACACAGCAACCCGCTGAAGTAAATCTATTACCTGACCACTCAATGCTTGTAAAATGCCCTCTGTGATTCTGACTAAGAATTAAAATGTCCTAGCAGGTTTATGGCAGAAATATCCAAACTAGTTAATTCATTCTAATTAATGCACAGCTGACATTTTTATTTACAGATGAAGTGGACATACATAAAACTGCTCAATGGCAAAAAGACAGCAGCTGGACACTTTTATTTTCCAGAGGAAAACAAAGGAAAAAGCCCTTGGAAGTGAGCCCAAGCCTGTCAGAGCTGGGTGTGCTTTTGGGAACAGAACAGCCTGACAATGTCTGTTCTTAAAAGCTCTCTCTCTCTCTCTCGCTCTGTCTCTCGCTCTTTCTCTCGCTCTCTCTCTTTCTGTTTCTCTCTTTCTCTCAGGAAGAGTGTCACGATCAGTAACATCAAAGAACTGCTACGATGAGGCATTGTCCCCAAATTGAATCAAAATATACCCTTTTTTCTGACATTTGAAAATACTCCTCTCCTTTGCTTCTTACTGTTAAATGTTTTGTACATTTAGCTAAATGTAATGTATTTAGTGTTGTATATTTAGTTAAATGTATGAAACATTTAACTAGATAAACTAAATTAAAATAAACTAAAGACACATTTTACAGATATTGCTTACATTTAGTATGTTTGACTTCTAAAATGTAAAAAAAAACACATTTTGCTAAATGTCCAAAACAATTAGCTAAATGTAAGAAATATTTAACCCATTTAGTTAAAAAATTGACACATTTAAAAATGTTTTCTGAAAGTTTCATATGTTTAGCTAAATGTTTCAAACCAGTAAATACTAAAAAATTCAGCTTAATATTTTTGCCTTAAATATATAAATTGGGGTATGATATTTACTGTTTAGAACTTTCATTTGAAACATCATAAATGTAAAGGACAGTGACATTTTTAGGTTAAATGTGAGAAAGATAATGCAGGGCTAAATAATAATATTGTATGTTGCATTTGGAACCCCCATAGTTACCAACAAGTCGCTGGCGTCTCTACGGAGGTATCACCCAGGACACTGGATGAATGAAAGGTGACTGTTCTTTCAACCTCACACATCAGAGAGAGGGGTCCAGCCTCCTTCACTCATTCTAACTGGAGACTAATTTTTCTTTTGTCACAAAGAAAGAGCAAGAAAACACAAGCAACGTTAGCAGCGTTAAAATGAACTCCACCCCACTATGGTGGGAAAGCATGAGGAGGTCTGACTCTCTCCTGCATGCAGAGACCTGTGTTCCACGGCTCCCGGGAGATTTCCCTCACCCAATCCACTATGCGCTCACACAATAATGATTAAAACACGCCACCCAGCTGCCCCAGATGACTCAGCCAAGAATACCAGATCACTGCTATATCTCTGGAATTTTGTCAATCTTCACGTTGATCACGTGAGTCAGGGGGGCACAGCGAGAGACAGGTGCTATGACTCACAGGGAATGGGATTAGTGGCACATGTCAATCCATATACTGTACATTAGGATTGTTGAGAAGGAGGGGTCTGTGCTACTGGTCTGACAGCACACTGTCTGCCACTACTGTGTTACTACAGTCGGCCCAGTGCACACTGCCAGTCACCTGTGTTGTCTGTCTTTAGCTTCTCCTTCTGTGAGTCACTCTTTCAATGAGTCACTTTGTGTCAATAATTAATACCCCCATCTTTGCGCTTGCGGGATGATCTGTAGTGGCCCCGCCTCCCTCCACGCAGCCCGCTCACAATGGCCAGGCCGCCCGTCCGTCGCGGCTCAGCGGCTCACGGCAGCGCGCAGCCTCCTGATCTATTATTATCATCGTTCTGATTATTTCTCCATTTCCCGCGGCTGCACTGTACATTAGACGTAATGCGTTTGGCCTCTGGAGAGAGGGAGCCACCCCCAGGGGTCAGAGGGCACGCCGGAGCTCGTATCATCTGGAATTAAAGTGCCGATATCAACGACTGGCGAAAACATCAAACAACATTACCCGCCGATAAGCAGCCAGACCCGTTTTAATGTCACAGTGTGTGTTTGTATTTATGATTTCCCGAAAATAAAAACAAAGCTGCGTTCAAGTTGCAGCCGGCGAGCCTAATCGTGAATGATTCAGCGGCAGAAAGCCATTGGTCAGCTCCTGAAAGCATGCTCAGTCAGATGGATAATGTCCATTTTCACTGGTCAGCTATGTGGGACATTACGAGCAGCAGAGCTATGAGCAAGAGACAATGACAGAAAGCTTCCCTTTAAAATGATAATAGTCTAGAATCTATTTTTGAATGTTTTTCATTATTATGAATATTGTCAGCTTCAACAAAAAGCACTCTATTTGTATTTAAGTGTGCACACTGTTATAGACTTACAGTGCATATATGCTTGTTTATTATTGGGGTTATTATTATTTTTTAATTAAACGATGGGGTCAAATTAAATACGTCTAACTTAAGCCATTTTGTTTTATGTTATGGCTACAATTATTTGTGAGAAGCCCATAAAGCTAAGACCATCTTGTATTAGTTGCATTCAAAGCCAGAATAAGTAGCTGCTGACAGCAGCACCTTGTTGTTACTATGTCAAAATAATGTGATGGGGTGATGTGGAAAAATAACCAATATTTTGATGGGGTTTGTTTAATGCGAAGAAGTCGCACATATTGTCGTCAATTTTATCCCACTATCCCATTATGCAGGGTCGGGTGAATAGTTTGCTATCACCCTGTCTGGGTCGACAGGTTTTGTGAAAATAAAACATTTGGTTCACGTTTCTTTGGCCTGTTCCGTTTCTGTGGATGTCTTCTCCTGCTGTTAACTCAGGACCAATGTCACTGTGCCAATTAGAATCATAGACTGCATCGCGTGCCGATCGTGCAGTCGTTTATAGCATATAGGCTATCGTGTAAAGTAAGTTTGACGAGCTCATTCACGTGATGAGAAATCTGCTGGGGAGTCGAAAAACTGCACAACACCGGACGAGTGTAGAACTTTTGAAAAACTACTGTCGTTTTTTCATCCATTAGGCCTATCTTTGCAGCAATGCTTTCAGACGCAGCAGAACGCTAAAAAATAAAATAAAATGAAGAGGTAGCACTGGTAACATAGCGAGAATGACCTGCACCGAACCAGAAAGACTTTTTCAATGTGCGCTAGACCAGAGACCTTCCCCCTATAAGAGAAAACCTCTGCCTAGGCTACGTTGTGCATTTTTTTTTTTTTTTTAAACCTACATTGATTGAAATAAAAGTTTTCGATTAGGTTTTAATATATGAAATTATTTTAAAATATTGAAAGATATTTTATATTTTACAATAATAATAAAAAAATGTACAGGTCTAAAGTTGATGTTTTCTATCCATCTGTCTGGGCCCCCCTCTGGCAATTAGACCCTAGGCAGCTGCCGAGTTTGCCTATGTCTAGATCCGGCTCTGCACACAGATCCTGAAGGGGAAGCAGGGACAGTCTCACAGCAGGGCACAAATCAGCCAAAAGTTCACGTCTGCCCTCTGCTGGTTTGAAGGTGAACTGCATTACTGTGAAACAATGGTTGAACAGATCTACCATCTGTCCTTTCTGCTGTTGCTCCAACTGGTTACCAATTTCATGAATTGGTGCAATAGAATAGGCAGAAGCTTTATCCTTCCATCTAAATAAATAGCAGGTGGACAGATACAGGGTCAAGGGGTAAAAGATTTAATGGTCCATATGGTTATAATTGAAGTGGAAAAAATGCTTTAGGGGGTACGCTCAGATGATTGCAGAAAATATTGTAACTTGTAAAGAGAAGGTCTAATTTTTTTACATGGCTTACTAATGATAACATAAGAAATAAAACATTTTTTTTTACTAGTGTTTGGTACAGTTTACTGAATGGTTTCCCTTTTTTCTCAATGCCAGTTGGATATTTCTCAGATTATTATTGCTGTTTTTATCATTATCCTGATGATAATTTCCGACACAATTTTTAATAATCATTTTTAAGACACATACCTCCTCATCTTTTAGGTTTACATCCACTTTCTTGCAGTCGATGGCCCTGGTGACATAATCAATGTTGTTTTCTCTGCAGTGGTCAAATATATCCTCGTCTTCAACCCTTGTGGAGACAGAAATTCAACAGTTGGAAGAGCACAGAGGACAGGGTGAGGTAAAGACAGTGGCATGATGGGAGTGACATCAGCCAGTTGGGGAATTATTTTCCATCTCAAAACACGGTGCATGGAACGCCAGTTCAAACGATAATCAATTAGGACTTTGACGCAGTCGTTAAAAACCTCTTGTTTCTAAGTTGGAATAAAGCACTGCAGTCAATGTGCATGCACACTGTACACATGGTAATTGGTCCCTCAGTAAATCAGCATGTGGGAAAGTATATATAGTGACAGATACAAAACAGTGGGCTAAAAATACAGCCCTCCCCGATGCGTGGGGAGCATTTCCAGGGCTGCAGGCTGTAGGCGTCCCTCGTCAGAGGGGAAGGGGTGTGCGGGTCTCTCTATCTATCCAGCGCGCACTTGTTATGGTTGTTATTGGGAGGGAGTCTACGTCTGACTCTCCGCGGGGCCGGGCGTGTGCAGGTGCGGGTGGCGTAAACATCCTGTCCCTGTCAGGGGTCCCCCTGTCTGTGACGGTAACTGTTTCCTCTGCCGTGTCTTCAGCCCCACCCCCGGGGGAGTTCGATCCACGCCACACCATCTCTCATCTCTAATTATACTCTCGCTTTAATCACCTCCTGGCAAGGAAGCCACACCGGGCCTGGGGGGTAACCAGGACTGAGAGAAGGGAAATCTCATTTAGGGGAGTTATCCCACCATTCCCTATTCCCAATTGTGGATGCCTGATTAATTGCGTTTAGTCCTTGATTGTCTGTAAGAGCTCCCCGGCTTTTTTAGTACACATATGTGGGCAGTGGTAGAAATGAACGGGTGAAAGAGCAGCGATATGGTCTTTGGTAATTCACCGATTGCTAAATGTTGACTACATGGAGTTTCTGTATTATTCTGGATATAGACATCGGCATAAGGTAAAGGAGACCGATGCTGGTTGTGGTCATCAGATCGCTTTGAGAATCACATACAGGTCTGAGCCGAAATGACTCATTAAAGAGCTAACTGGCAGGAAACCACCACATTTTATGGAGTGAAAGTAATGATTCAGTGGGCCAGGATGCTAACCTATGACTTCAGTACAGACAGCTCATAATCACGGCGGCTTTGCGTAAGACAATGTATTCCTGTGTTTGAGTCTTCTCTGAACAGGACATCAACATTTCTGTATCAACGCAGCTTCATAATCATTCTGATCTTTAACTGGGATTCATGCGCGCATCACAGCTGATGGTCACAGAATGACCTAGCACCCAGCCCCCCCTTCTCGAACGGCCCACGCTGACCCCGAGTGTCCCTGCCACGTGGGCGCCATCCGTCTCTTGGAACAACTAATCAATGGAGGGGCTCATCAGTCAGGCCTACGCCACGCGCCGCAGGTCGGCTTCACTGCGGCCTGCCGGCTGACAGCCAGCACAGGATTAATGGCGTGCTGATAAATGACATGATATCAGCACCGCCGCAAGGCATGCTGGGAAGGTCACAGGCTACTCTGTCATCTGCTGGCCCTCGTTAACCACCTGGCAGTGGGGAGTGCGATGGTGTGCTAGTGTTCGTACACTGGTGTGTGCGTGTGTGTGTGTGTGCATGTATAGGTCTTGGCGTGACGCTATGTGACAACTATTATGTCACAGTATGCAAATTAAAATTGTTGGCGCATTCATTAATCAGCAAACATACACAAAATTCTTCACTTGTGCTTAAACAAGGTTGGAAATGAACAGTTACTAGGAACAGATTTATTAAAGGTTTTAGCTTCTAAAGGTCAGTAATATTGTGATTAATTGCAAATGCTTTGAATCATGTTTGCTCAATTTTTTCTAAGTGCTGGGATCAAATTGCCCTTTGTCTGGGAAAAACTTGCATTGGTAGTATGGGAGTGGTTTGCGGTATTCCAGACTTCAACTTGATGCTCCAACCACCAGTGCGTGTATGTATGTGTATGTGAGCGTGTGTTTATGTGTCATGCACATGTGAGTGTGTTGCAGTACGTGTGCTCGTGTGTGTGACCTATACACTCTTCTCATACAGTCCTGTCAGGTCCATAGCATCAATCATCCCACTGACCGGCATGGTAGCCGTGAGCGGAAGTGACGAGCGTTTGGCCTCCGAACAGCGGCCCTCACGCTGAGACAGACATATGACCCTCATCAATCAGCCCTCAACAGCTAGCACCATGCTCTCTGTGTCTTATTCATCTTACTGCATGGACAAAAGCACCATCCATCACACATTTTGTTTTCGGGGAGGAGGGGTCAGTGGTCAGAGGCAAAATACAGAGAGTAACAATCTAAATGAACAAACAGCTGTGTCGATTTCGAGTGATTTACAGACCACGCGACCTGTGCGCAGTGTTTACTCTGCGTAAACGCTGGTTGCTAATGCACCTTTAGCACAGCTGAGAGCGAGCGGCGCGCACACAAACAGAAGCCGCGACACGACCACTCGTGTAAAACAGGAGTCAATGCCACACAGAATGATACCGCTCTGCGGACTGTGTCATCACTTCCTGAGGGTTGAGAGCATCTCGGACCCATCGCGTCTCTATGACTCTCCATTAATATTCTGCGCGTATACATCGTTAAACAGCGGATGAGCAGAGCTGATGCATATTGCGTGCGGGAACCAGATGTGTAACAGGCAATATTTTTGAATATGGAACAGTTATTCCTGAACCATGCAGAAAATTGAAAAGCAGTGAACCAGTGAGTGTAACAGTTATAGGCCGGCAGGCTCAAGGAAGGCCTCCTGTCGAGAGGAAGAGAGAGGGGGTGCTAATTGCTTCCTTTCAGCCTGTCCCGGTAGACAGCCGCACTGGTGACCAGCGGGGGGAGGGGTTATGTCACATGAACAAGCACCTGTTACACTGATCCCCCTTTAATTTCATAGCGCCACAGAAAAACCAATTAAAATCCAAACCCTTTTTTATATTGCCTCTCTTCCAGCGCATGCATAATAATTACTCTCTAGAAACCGGCTAATACTACTCTGGATACATTTTCAGTTAATGTTCAACAGAACTATAGAGATGCCTGCCTATTTTCACCCAAAACTCAATCGCTAGTGCAAGCAACTTGATGTTAACTTTGCTGAAGCATGTCACACAGTCCACACAAGTCACCTGATCATGGCTTCTTCGTGGAAAGAGCTGGCCTTCAAATGCTGTGCCAAACTCCTTTCCCCTTAGGCAAAGTTTGTATTTCTTGGGAAAGAAAGAAAAAACATCTGAACCAGGCCATTAATTCTAAGTGAAACATTAAAGTAAAACCATATATACCCAGAAACACAAGCGCAAGTCCACCATAGCACACACTTCTCACCTCTTGACACAACAGTAGATTTTGAGCAAATTAGGCTTTGCTTCGCTCTCCCAATACAGCGTGGAACATGTTGCGCTGCTCCCTGTTCGTCCCGTGCCGCACAATGCCGCACAAAGGAGTCACTTTCTCTATTCACAGATACACACAGTCACACACAGTCACACACAGTCACACAATGGCTACATCTGATGAGCCATGCAGAATGAGATTTAAAAGGCAAGGTGGGCGAGAATATCAGAAACATAAACAGTGATCAGAAACAAAACTAATCAATGATCCATTATCATTTAACATTCAAATTTAATTGAATCTGAAAATATGTGTTTCTTGTTGACTACTTTTTTCTTTTACCAGAGAGATTTTTTCATTATGGCTTGCTTGCTTTCTGTGTATGTTGCCTTCAAATTATTAGTGGGATTCATACATTTTTATGTTTTTTATGTTTTATACATTATTCTCACACTTATATTTTGTGCCTTCAAATGTCATATTAAGTATAACTAACTTTCTTTTTCCCAGAGAGATCTTCAGGACATTATGTATGACAGTTAAATGTAGCATTAATACATTTAATATTTTTTCAATTAAAAAAGCGCAGACATTTACCTCTCTTAAGTTCTCTTTCAGTTTATGTTGAACACCATACATTTAGCTAGGTTGCACATATATTAGCTCCTTAATATTCCGCTACTTATAACCCACATGAACTATGAAACTTCATTCTTATTGCATTGCTCATTTTTTTAGAAAACCGTACAGGGGTGGAAAATTGATAGTGCATGCACTTTTGAAAGTGTAATTCGCTTTTTGTTATAAGACAGACAGAATATTCGCTGATGCACTTCCTCTTATTGAAGTGCCACTGGCCCATCCAACAATGCAAACACAAGAGAGGTCAAACGGCTGTGCTTTTATATCTCCTCACCCCTCACTCCTAACCGTGTTTCACCTGGACCCCGCTGAGACTGGAGATACAGGGCTTTGTAAACACTAATGCAATCATTTTTTTAATGGAACAGTTGCTTTTTTCCCCCTTCTTCTTCCCCCTGTCCAGTTTTGGGGGCCACGTCACCGTATATTGGCGGGGAGAGCCATGGGAGAGAAAGAGAAGTGTCATGTGGGGCCGTGGGCGACTGATGAGTGTTGACACCCATATTGTGGAGAGGGGAGAGAGATAAGAACAGAGCAGGATGGGAGACTAGCTGTGTGACAGGCTTTTGTGTCAGAGAACCAAACTTTATTCTCAATCCCTGAAAGATGGGATTATATAACAAAATAAAAACCAATTTCCTCCTGAATGTAATTTGTCGTCAGCAGAAAATTGTTTCTGGATTTCTGTCATGCACTCTTCTGATTGGCCTAAACAAAGCCCACTGCATGTTCCTTTCCCTCAGTCTGGGTACTGTCCATAGGCCTCCTCAAATCTGGAGCGGAACAGCCATCACTGATGACATTCAGGACGTTCTACGAGGTGCTGTTGTTGACAAACAGGGAGAGGCCGAGCGATCTGTTATCTGTGCTGCTGTTTGACAATGAGGAAGTAAAAAAAACTTTAGGCTGCTGGATGGCTCATCCGCGCACACGCGCTGCGTTGCATGGATGAGCCTCACGACTCCGGACCGAATCTGGACTGTGCCAGTGCTGAATGTGGCCAGTCTCTCCACAGGGCATTGCCCAGGGTATGGAAGGGTTCAGTCGAACAGGCATTTCATCACTCTTGGGCGACCCCCGCTGGCCGATCAGGGCGCTCATAAGACGGCATGTCAAAGCCGCATATGAAAAGTCCCTCCTCTGACACCGCTCAGCGTGAGCTTAACTGTGGTCTACAACGTGAAAAAAAGCAGCTACAGGATGGCACATATTTCAGTGGATGTCTCTCCCAAATTGGCAGGGGTTTGCCCATGGAACGCGATTGGACATTCCAGATTGGTGTGGGGATTGGATATATACAGCCCCGGTTTGGTTGGCAAAGAAAACCTTCTCACTTTTTTAAAACCAAAGAATTGTGTGATTTTGCAATGACATAGGATTTATCTTACGAATAGCATCTATTTTGGAGAAACCTGCATTCACAGCACAATAAAACAAATGACAGTGGAAAAGATCAGTGCTTCCAGACAAGAGTTTTGACAGCATAACTCCACTAATCAATGATTATTAAATACAGCTACCTTTGAAAAAATAACTCACATAACTAATTGAATAGCCTAACTAATTTAAGCTCATTGCTTATTCATCAGTTATTTTAACTTTCATCTACAGTAACAAGAATCCTCAGAGGTTTGTGCAAATATTTTGTGTATTAACTACAGCTTTCTAACTTTGAAGTGCTTAAAATAAGGCTTGTGTTTAATTTAGAGGAGTTCTATTCCTTGTTTAATTATTTTTACATAAGAGCACAGCATTTTACCGTTCAGTATTTACACAGTTTTTGTGGCCATTATTGTTAATCATACTATTTTTGACTGGAAAGAGTTTATTTCTTTATTAATGTAGCTTAATGGCGTTGACCTTTACACCTATCTTTTAGCTAATAGTCTTAAATAAGTGTTCAGTACATTTCACCTGCCATAGTGCCTCATAGGATGTTTTTGTTTTCAATCAACCAAATATTCCCTTTCATCAATGAAGGCAATAATCTAGAATATTTGAAAGATTTGCTAATTCATATAAAACATTTTTAATGTAGATCTCTTATGAATGTTGTTTCTGGTTTCTGGACCTCTTTTGATCTGCCACACATACTACTGTTATATTTCACCCTATAAGCTTAAATGAACGTGCAATACATTTCTGTTGAACAAGTCTTTATTAATGGTACTATGCTATATGAGTGTGCAGCCTGCCACCCAGGCCTGGGAGGGGTTATTTTTATCTGCGAGAGTCCCAGGTGTTGGGCTTGTTATTGTAACGCTGTATCATTTACCAAACGAGTGACTCCACATCTCGTCTCCCAGAGAGATCAAGCCCAAGCATGCATGACCCAGCTGCCAAACAAGTGCCAGGAGCAAACATGAGATGCGTTCACCAGGAACAGGAATAAATACATTTACTGAATAAAAGATCTGTTTTCACAAATATCCCCAAATGTCATACAGCTGTACAGGACTGCTCTCTTCCTCTGATAGCAATGTTTGGCTCCCTTGTTATAATGAAGACATTATTACAGGTGCCACAAATTATCATTTGATGAAAATCAATTTCAAAATTGTTTATTCAGAACGACAGTGGGGAAATAATCAAATTACAGCCCTGGAAATTCTTAGGCCAATCAAAGTTTGATTTAAAATCTTATGAATATCAACAATAACATAAATAAAGTCAATGCTGAACACAATGAATTATTAATTTTGCACAATATTTTTCCATTTTTTTTCTCTTCTTGTTCAACATGTAGATTAGTACACTGGTGCGATGCGCTTCAACATGTAGATTAGTACACTGGTGCGATGCGCTCTTAATTCGTTTTACAAGCTGTTAGCTCACACAGTTGCTGAACACAGAATTTTTATTTTCAGGATGTGTTCAGGGACCAGGGGAGCAGAAGCCATGCAAGAAATGAGAGACTTGGAGAAACACGCCCACATACACAGAACACAGCCTATCTCATTGGCCTCTGTGGATTTGGGGACGGCATGTGTTCACACATAAGCAAGTCTGGTGCTCACCTCTCACACTGGCCAGTGGGGGTGGGGTGGAGAGTGACTGTGGGCCCGAGGGTCTAAGGGGGGGGGGGGGGCTCTGGGGAAAGGGGGGGGCCTTGCAGACACTGATATTGTTAGACATGTGCAATTAACACTGGAAGGAAATTGAAAATTTTTACTCTGGTCACATGACATTAACCCAAGTGGAGAACAGGGAATCCCTTTCACATTTGGCTAAAAAACCGTCTGGTTTTGAGGTGGGGGGGCGCTTTCAGCAGAGATGTGCTACTTTTGAATAGGATAACATAGACAAGGTAGCGTCATACATTGTTTCACAAGGACGAATCAAATTTTTTTTAGAGCCAGTAGAATACAGCATGCTTGGTTTTGCTGTTGTTAACAATTATCTTATTCCGTAGAGTCTTCTTTCTCACAGAATGAACAACTCATATATAGCCAGCATCCCAAACTGCCTTTATTTCAGAACCGTCGTTTTGTTTTGTATTCCCTGACATTATGTCGCCACCTGCTGGAAAGATTACTCTGCACGGCTAACCTGCTCCAGGGCTGGTTATGTTCAGGCTAACGGATTGAAACATATTAAAGCACCGCTCTTTGACCAATCAACTCCTTGGCATAGGATCCCGTAGAGATACGTGCCTATAATGAGGGTGTCTCTTTGCACAGTTCGCAGTGCGAGATTATTGAGTTCCGCAAAAAGGTTTGGGGCTTGAAACCACAGAACTATGGTTCTGTGCTTAAAAACCAATAAAATCCGCTGTCTTCCATCGAGTTTATGAATATCTTGAGTTTATGAATCAACTTTGTGTGATTCCTTTAGAAATGTTTTAAACACGTGTGTCAAGTTTAACGTTTAGAAGCTCTACAATGTAAAGTTATTTGTTAAGAGTGGTAAGGTAAATCAATTATTAACTTTTATTATTAACAAATTTAACCTACAGGATAAGCTTTTTTTGTTGCAAAAGCTCCTCTCTGGCTTTGTTGGAGGCACTGGTGTTGCTTTTTGGTCTTACGATTGGTTTATGTTCTTAGTATCTTTCCATATGTCATATATCATATCATATTAGCTGCTCGAGTAGCCGACAGACCATGCTGTACCGCTAGAGGCTCGTTGTTGCAGACACCGCCCCTTTCACGGGAACGCGCACAGAGCTTCATTAACAAAGCCCGCGTTCACTAAGAAAGTTGATAAGCACGTTCGTAGTAGGCTACAGGTTAAGACAGATTGCGATGATATAGGCTTACCTAACGCAAAGAAACCCTTGGTATGTCCTCCTCCCAGAATCCTATCTACAGTGTCCTGTGTACGAATACTGTTTACTCTTTACAGCATACTGTTTGGTACACGACATGTAGAATGCAAACAATATCATCCATACTATTATTACTGAAAACCTGGAAATAAGTATAGGAATTTAAGTACACTTGTCTACATTTAGAGAACATTTTGCTTCCTTAACAACTTTTTTATCCAGAGTGGCCTACTAAACAAGCATACTCAATAGTTGATTCGGACAAAGCCCTGGAGGGATGCAGTGTCTGCTGGCTTTCAGTGTGTTGATTGGATAAAAAAATCCACACACTTGTTCTCAAGGTCTTATTTGGCTGCTGATTGAAAGGAAACCGCAAATACTGCAGACACTGTAACTCTCCATGATTTGAGTTCACCCCTCTGTGTTAGAACTACAAACCTGTGGAGCAGTGGAACAGTTATAGCTGTTCTGAATAAAATATACATTTTAAACAAATTAATAGATCATTGTGTCAAATTAATAATATATATAATATATAATTAATTTGACACAATGAACTATTCATTTGTTTGTTTTATTTGTGGTAATAGAAGCAATAGGCCTACCTGAACTTCCATTGGATAAGAGCATGGATTTCAAAAGTCAGTGTTAAAATGTTCAGTTGAGAACATTCTAATCACAAATATGACCAAAGGGCATATTTACACTATGATGTGTCCTGTTTCTGATTCTTTCCACAGATCAAATTTAATTGTTCAAAGTATAAACACAGGGGAAACACATGGTATCTGATTTTTTCAGATCAGAGACATGCCTCGTTCGTATGTGGTATTCAATTCCGAAATAATGATCGCCAACATCCAACCTGAATTTAAAAATGTTTTCTTCTGTTTTAAAATAATTTGGCAACCAAAGTGGGGCTGTGTATGTCCAATTTCCACCCTAATTTGTAATGTCCATTTGTCCCCCCAACCACATACTTGGAACATCTTACCTCAGTGCAATCTCATGGCATTGCTTCAAAACACGTGGCTGTAATATAAACACTATAGACAAAAAATGTTATTTTTACAAAAAAATCTGATTCAGGCATTAAGACCTGTAGTGTAAATGTAACCAAAAATGTCTCCAGTCCTAATTGAATCATCATCTTATTGAGTCAGGGCATTCAAGCTACCTAAACTACTCAGCATAAATACTAACAGCATCAATTACCCAATTAGTAATAATAAGCAAAGCTGAAATTTATTTGACAAAATATAATTACAACTGGTCATACAAGACCAGCCTGAGTCATGAAGTCAAGAAGGAAAGCAAGGCTCATGTTCAAAACGGCATAAAGCAGAATTTATCCCAATGATCCCCGAATCCCTTTACTGGCAGAATAGTAATGGCTAGAGGCACCAAACTCCTGTTGAACATTATGAGAGCTCATATAATAAATTAACAGCACAAAAGCTGAGAAATAAATAAAATTCTATTTCAAAAAGATTTTCTGCTCATGAAAATTGCTCTTGCAAGCACTTCATTACATTACGTTACATTACAGTCATTTAGCAGACACTTTTATCCAAAGCGACATACAGTAAGTGCATACAGAAATGTCATCAAAGTAACTACAGAACAGATAAGACAAAGCACAGCCTTCCCATAAAGTAGCAGCTATCCCTAGTAATGAACATTGAATGCAGTTCACAGTAAACTGGGTAAATCAGCTCTACTACAATACTATTATAAACTTCAACACACAGTTAAACAAGAAACAAGTACCATGAGAGGTCCTAGATAAGTGTATCAGTCCAGGTGGAGTCTGAAAAGGTGCGTTTTCAGGCCACGACGGAACGCAGGCAGGGTTGGCATAGAACGTAGGGGAATGGGAAGTTCGTTCCGCCACTGGAGAGCTAGGGTGGAAAACCTCCGCAGTCGGGACAAGTGAGCGCCATTAACATGGAGGGGGGGAAGTGCGAGTCGCCCTACTGTAGACGAGTGAAGTGGTCGAGCAGGAACATAGTTCTGGATCAAGTCCTGCAGGTAGGCGGGGCCTGTCCTATTGGCTGAAGTGTAGGCCAGTGTCAAAACTTTTAACCTGATCCTGGCTGCAACTGGCAGCCAGTGGAGTGACCTCAACAGGGGGGTGACGTGAAAATTTCGGGAGGTTGAACACAAGCCGGGCAGCTGTGTTCTGGATCAGTTGAAGAGGCAGGATGGCGCAGGCTGGTAGGCTTGTGAGCAGGGAGTTGCAGTAGTCCAGGCATGAGGTGACCATAGTCTGGACAAGAAGGTGGGTGGAGTAGATGGTCAGGTACGGTCGAATACTCCTGATGTTGTACAAGAGGAACCTGCAGGATCGTGCCGTCGCCCTGATGTGGTTTTTGAAGTCTAGCTGGTCATCCAGGACCACCCCCAGGTTTTTTGCAGAGCGGGAGGCAGCCACCATGGTCCCGTCAATGGTGATGGAGAGGTCATGTAGTGGGGAGGTCTTGTATGGCATGAAGAGGAGCTCTGTCTTGTCGAGGTTGAGCTTCAGGTGATGGGTAGTCATCCACTCAGAGATGTCGGCCAGACAAGCAAAGTCATCTCTTTCACCTGTTGGATAGAGAGAAGGAAAGAGAGGAAGAGTTGAGTATCATCAGCATAACTATGGTATGAGAAGCCATGTGAATTAATTACTGAACCAAGAGACTTTGTATAAATGGAGAACAGCAGAGGACCCAGTACAGATCCCTGCGGGACTCCTGTAGACAGGGGATGAGGTGCAGAGAGAGAACCCTTCCAAGAGACTTGGTAGGATCTATCAGTGAGATACGATACAAACCAAGAGAGGGCAGTCCCAGAAATGCCCCTCTCAGCGAGTGTGGAGATCAGGAGTTTGTGGTTGACCATGTTGAATGCCGCAGACAGGTCAAGTAGAATCAGGACAGAGAAGAGGGATGAGGCTCTGGCAGTGGAGAAATCACATTTGTAACGTTATAGTTAAAATTTCTAAGAATAATAGTGTAAAAGTAAAACTGCAAATATCTAACCATTTATCAGAAATATTATATCCAACCATACCCACCTATGGTTTTTCAAAACTGGAAAATCACTCTTAAATTACAAGATTACAGTCAATACAATGATACAAAACACCGTTTCAAAAGAGTTTTAATGAGGATTTAAGTATGGGAGGAGAGTTATCATTTATACCCTATGCGGGTAGAGTATTCTACAACCCGGGACTTTTGAGAGAAAGGCTCTGATAGCCCCACTGTGAACTTGTGTCAGTAGCTGACACAACCTCCCTTTGGCATTGGACTTTAACACCCTGACACCCTGTTCAGGTAATGACTATCGGAGGTGGATTTTGTACTACCTGTTTCTGTAAAATAATTCTGGATTTGCATAAGCAGAGCATTGCAGTCACCAGGGTGAGATGTAAAAGAACATTCCAGTTCAATCTCCTCCAAGCAACATACCAAAACCACATTTCTTATAATGACAAGGAGGGCACAGTATTAATTTCAGTTGATTTATTGGTTGACTTTAAAGTAAATAGAAGATATTCTATTTATTTTATTTAAGCAATGAGGTCAGTTGCATCACGTGCATTCCATTTTAACAAATAATAGCATTTAGCTGCGGAATGGTTCTTTTTGTGAATGCTGATGTTTTCATTTGTGGTCCTTTTCCATCCTGTAGTGATATAAAAACAATTCTCACACCTTTTGAAAATTTGTAAACATTATGTTAAATATGATTAGCTGATCATTCTTTTGCTGCTCATTTTTCATTGATGACATTACTGGTATCTTGCCACTTGCCATGGCAATTCTCAGATAATGTATGAATCGTATACATCTGTGAATATTATGTACCTGTTTTATATGGCTCTTCAAAGCAAAATATAGTACAGTAATGTCATTGCCTCATAGGGGCCAATGTCCACGTTGAAATAGCTAATATTTCATCTATTTTCCAACAGATGGCGGTATTTACAAAGCTAAGCAATACACTTGATTGTGAGAAATAATAATAATAATAATAATAATAATAATAATAATAATAATAATAATAATAAACAAACAGGAAAAAACCTACAAACTAGTATAATGAAAATCAACATTTTACAATTACAGAAGAGCAAAACGAGTAGACAGATTGTCTGGAAAGATTGTCTGGAGGATTTAATGTGTCTTGAGAGCTGATTTTAAAGCAGTCACTGCATTTGTCTCCCTGATTGGTCTGGGGAGAGCATTCCACAGCTGTGGAGCTGCAGAGCTGAAAGCTGCCAGAAGTATTGTTTTACTCAAAGAGAATTCGATACATGTTGTTGCAAATGGTAAATATGGCATGCAATTCTAACAACAACAACAACAACAAAACTCACTCAAGAGATATGATTTAATGGCAATAGCACCCATATGTATCTAAAATAGTTTTATATAAAATATAACATAATTCAGACATTTAAGTCAAACATTTAAGGGCAGGGGAACTACAATATTGACTCTACTGTTCTCTTACATATTGGATGTAAACTGTCTTGTTTTGCCAAGTTGTGGGCAATTATTATAAAGAGGTTGTTGATCTGTGATGCCCTGGTGTTAAACAGGCCTGACCCAACATAAGAATGAGTTGTTAAATGTGACACTATTGTACAAAGACATGGCTGGCACAAAGAGAGATTGCAGGCCCCACAGTAAATATCAAGGGTTTGCCTTGTCCTACTGGCTAACACCAAACAAGTCCTTTT
This sequence comes from Ilyophis sp. 1 JC-2022, assembly GCA_022702515.1. NCBI lineage: Eukaryota > Metazoa > Chordata > Actinopteri > Anguilliformes > Synaphobranchidae > Ilyophis > Ilyophis sp. 1 JC-2022. The sequence continues at coordinate 110,307,124 of CM040403.1, forward strand.
TTAATTGTGTTCTATTGCAGATTCTGTACTTACAGAATTCAGGATATCTTGAGGATTAATGTTTGTGAATATAGGTACTGTCTGCTTAAAGTTAAAGCTACAGCCTCTTGTTATAATGCCAATTAATCTCTCTCTTTATCTCTCTCCCTCTTTCTCCCTCTTTCACCCTCTTTCTTTCAGTTCTACCTACTGGTCAGACTGTCCAGAAACTGTGGAGAAAGACAACAACAACAAAAAATAATAATAATCTGTATGCATATAGACAAACATAATCAGATTTAATGCTTCCTGCCACTGAAGTGGTCATTACCTGTGGCTGGATTTTATGTAGCGGTCTATATGGCTAAAGCTTTGAATACAGCATGAAAAATAATTGAAGCTTAGTATAAGAAATGTAGAGAAGCCCAGAATAAGGCAGATTAAGATAACAAACGATAGGCAGAGGGGCATAAACAGAAGAACTGACATTTTACATTGACCCAGTTTCTTTAAAGAAGGACAGTAACAACGTTTTATTTACTTTTTTCTTGTAATGCATAGTCTATAAATTGTTTTATGTGTATCCAAAATGTATTTCCGTATATATGGTTTGAGAAAAGCAGGGGGAAAATAGGCTAATGCCTGCCTGGCTGTAGAACTAGTTAAACTGCCCTAGAACTATTCTGTAGCAACTTGCCTCCTTTCTGCATTGGAAATATTGATATTGTTCAAAAACATAGCTGGTTTGCAAGTTTGTGTTGTCTGAATTCTCAAGAAACAGAAAAGACTATTTCCATCCAGAACTGCAGCAATAGTTGTTCAGTTCAACTAAATATTTTCCGGGTTGGAAATGGGCACGGCACAGCATCCTTCATTGCTGGTCTCTTCATTGCGACAGATTCCCAATGAAACGGGTGTGAATAAATACAGCAGACCGGAATAGTCGGAATCAGTTTCCCAGAAGCGATGGCTGATGAGCTCACCGCGTTTCCAGCATCAGATAAATAAATGATAATAAATCTAACACTGAGAATACTCAAACTCAGGAGTTGGGGTATCTTATACACGCCCGTATACATAAACAGAAACGCGTATTTATATGTTGGCCTACTTTAAAACATATGGATATAAAACAACTAGATAATTGTTTTAGCCAATTTGGGGACTTTTGTGGGGGAGGTACCATCTGTCATTACGCGATGACGCAACGACGTTGCTTACTGAATGTGATGGCGGACGAAATTACCTCCAGAGCGAGTGTGGGAGGCTAGAGAGCAAGTCGTCCAGTAAGACGTTCGCTCTGACCCGTTACAGTGTGACTAGGAACCAGGTTAAGGGAGGGCGACTGTTGTGTGTGTGTTTTCAACGCTGTCCCCTCCCAGTGTAATAATATGTGGGACCGGGTGTCTTTGGAGCGCGATAACTGGGACGAGGCAGAAACAGACACCGCTTATTAGTGCAGTGTAACGGTTGCTAGTTCTGGCTAGGCTAGCTAGCTGTTAGCCAATAAGACTCCAGTAGAATAACAAGACGAGTCAATACGCGAAACCCAACAAGGAGTAGCTAAAGGAGCTGGAGGAGACACCAGGATGAAATTTGCGGAGCATCTTTCGGCTCACATCACTCCGGAGTGGAGAAAACAGTACATCCAATATGAGGTAACTGACATTAGCCCGCTAACCTACGTTAAATCACTTGCGGGTGGGTTTACTTCTTGGTTAACGACACTGGCAGCAGCCACAACACGCTTTAATTAATGAATTACCCTATAACAAAAAAGTGCTGTTTTTTTACTTTCGAGAAAGCTGTAGAATGTCATAATAGCCGACTTTAGCTAAGTACCGCAGTCTAACGTTTGCTCATACCATTCTAGCCACATATTGCCATTGGGTAATGTTATGGTCAGTGGTGTTGCAGTTCATTGAGCTGCTCTGATTATAACTTTGAGACGGTCAGCTTGAATTGACCAGCCCTGCAGCCCATATCTCTCGTTTTACTCAAATGTAGCTCATTATAACGTTAGCTAAAGAGGTACTATGTGCTGTTATTCTTAGCTAATCGTTGCCTACGTTAATTTAGCTAACGTTATAGCTCTTCTGTGCATTTGCCAGTGATGCGATGTGTGGGTCAAGTAACGTTAACGTTACTAGTACACCTGTTCACCTGCACCTGTTCAATTTACCGTTAGCAAACGAGCAACTCTCTTAAGTTAACGCAGTTATACTAACGTTGGTTAACGTTAGCTATGCAATGTTTGTTGTCATTCTGCACAAAGTAACGATCAAACACTCACTAGTAGCTGTGTACGTTATGTGCGGTGGAGTTACTAGACTAACGTTAGTCTATCGTACGTTATCACGAGCAGCGAGTCATGCGGGATTTTGGGGACAGACAGGGAATGGAGTTGTGACCGTGACAATAACTGAAATTAAATCTCTAGTTAGCCAACCAGATAAACACTTTTTTCCATTTTAATGACTTGTTTAAAGCCAGCGGCAGTTTTTAGCGAACATTAGATGTTAAAGAAGATGCTCAATTGCAGTGGCAGTGTTGATGGATGTCTGGAACAGAAGTGGTTCCTTCAGCATAGCCTTGCATATTCATATCTCGTTGCGGACACTGGTCTTTTAAAATGTGAGCTAATTTTCCATGATTACGCCAGTGCGGTGTTGTCTTTATTGAATATGGATACAATGACTGATGATTTATAAGCAATAGGCTAAATGTAGCTGGTATTTACAGGTGGGCAATGTTTTTCTCTGGAAGGTGAAACTGTAAGCTTAATTGAAGAATCCCTTTGTCCATTCCATCATTAAAAGAGGGTGGGTCAGATGCTGTCTTTGATGTGCGTTTCACGCCTATCCTGCCTTTTAACGACTGATGTTTTTCGCTACGTGTTAAACTGAACATTACTTTATCTTGCTAAATGGATATAGGGTGCTCAAAATAATTATCAACGGGTTAATAAACGCAACCTATTTTTTTATTGTTACAATGCAGTCTTTAAACGCCTACCAACAGCATCATTCTGTGTTCATTATTGTATTTAAAAAGTAAATATATATATAATGTTAAATAATTTGTATAATTGTATACAATTGTATATGTTTCTTATTTTCCACTCATACAATAAATGTGAGAACTGAGTAGTTTTATTGTGGTTATTGTGTATCATGTTTAATTAAATTTTTTAATATATTGTATTTCTAGCTAGTTGGATAGGGATATGTTTTGATATTTGGGCTTGGAATAGGAAATGCCCTAAAGAATAAAAATTAGCATTAATATCCTCGTTCAAAATACGTATGCTGGCTACAAATTGGTGCAAATTGAGACAAAAGACAGCTCGCATTCAAGTGCACCAAAGATATCACTGTCAGTATTTTTAAATACAAAATTCTGTAAGTCTGCCAATGATTCTCCTTCCAACATTTCTTAAGCAAAAATAAAATAAAAAAAGAGAAAAATGAGCAAAATAATTTTTCACAGAGCATTACAGCTGCAATTACGACTCAGTTATATAGGCAAGGCATTCTTTTAAATTTGGCTGGAATGGCCATTTCTCAGAAAACTATATTGGTATATTTCATTGCAGGTGTATTTCTCAGAACTACTGTACACCACTTTGGGACTCATCCCCATTTAATTGCTGGTAATGCATTACCCTTGTTTTTAGTAAGTACAATTTGACATGTTTTAACTATTGTGCATAAATGTAAATTAGATTATTGACTGTCAAAACCAACGCTTATGCTGGTTAGTCCTGTTTTAGGTTTTATGACTAAGAACTACATATTTGCCAGATCTGCCTAAATTGAATTCAGCCACAGTGCAGTGCTTTGTTCAAAACCCTTCAAAATAAAAGGTTATTCCCTCTGTGTGTGTGTGTGTGTGTGTGTGTGTGTGTGTGTGTTCTCCATGGATAATTCAGCCACAGAATGCATAAGACAGGTCCCATGCGGTTAGGTTTAATGTTATTTGGTTCCTGGGTTCAAGCACAACCATGAACGGCTTCAAAGGGGGCCACCGTGCTCCACTTTGTTTTGTGAATTATAGACAAAGGAGAGGATCTCTGACTGAATATTTCTCTCACATTATTTTCCCCAATGGTCTTGCATTGCTACCCTTCTTAATATTGAAGCATTGACAGAACATCCAGTCGATCTCCACTTTAAGAGCTACAGTTGGTAAAATGAAGGCTTCATTTTGCACAGAAACTTCATTTACATACAGATGGTGTTCTGAAAGGCGAGGGTGCTCCAATATTCCTCAATCTGGAATTTCATATCAAATGCTCTCATTGTGAATTTGGAATATTTTATGGCTGTTTGAATTGAGCATGACTTAAGTCATGGAGCTAGGACAAATAAATAGACTATCGCTGGAATACGGCACATTTATTCTGTAGCATTTGTCCGTTTCCTTTGTAGATGATAGGCTAATGTAAATTTTTTGTTGTTGTAGGCAGAGTTTCTCATTTTAGAAAGTGAAGAATATCTTGCGAAAGGGTTTGTTAATAATATCAAAGTAATATCAGCGATGGTCTGATTATATGACACATTGGATGTATTTATTTAGGAAAATGGCCAAATTCAACCAGGCAAACTGCTTAATATTCCCATTGCTGTACAGTGAGTTAGTGAGGTTGGTATTTTTACCTAATCAGTTGTTTTGTTATGAAACTTGCTCGAAATGTTAAATGTAGCTATGCGTATTATACAGAATGCTTCCATATTCAAGGATAATAAGAAAAAAATAGCAACATTAGTTTTTATTTATAATTGTCTGGAGGTATTGTGCACTGCAGTCATGGTGAACTTAACTTGCATACTGAATTACCTTGTTATCAGCTATTTAGCTAAGCAATGCTCTGGTAAATAAGGACATTTAAATAAAAATTTTTTTATGAGTACGCTATATGTAATTTTTTAGGCTATATTTCTCCTGTACTTCTGTAGTTGCTGTCATCTATAAATGCGATGTTCATATAAGATGGAAGCAGGAACTTATTCACAGTGAAACCCCCATTTTGGGAAAGTACTTTTTCGGGAAATTACTGGTGTTGCAACTGACTGTTTCTAATTGACAAAGCACGTTGACAGATGTGTCTAAACCACCTCCATTTTTGGTACAATCATTTGGCTTACTTTTTCACTATTTAATGTTTTGGCTCTGTGTCATTCTCTTTGCAATATGAGTGAATGTAGGCCTAATGTGTGGCCATAATAATAAAAAATATCCTTCACATGTCCTTATGTTAGTGGTTTAATTTGCAATGTCTGCACATTTTGGTGAGTGGCTATTCCATGAGGGCGCTGCAGTGGTTTTGAAACACTGTTTTGTGCATTTGCTTATGGTTTTTTTCATCACTGTTCTGGATTCATGCATGCGGTTTTGGACACAGGAAGAGTGGCTAGATTTTCCTGGAGCCACAGACGAAGTCAACATATAAGTGCAGTGCAATAGCAGTGTAGGCTATGGGCCTTGGGTATCTCACTATAGCACATTGCAAGCTCTGTACTAGACGTGAAAAAACAAGTGCAAATGAGAGGAAGCTGCCGGTTCTCTTCCGTAGTCCTCTGAAGATAAGCCAGTCTTCTTGCTGTGGTCACGGTTGTGCTATATTCTATTCCCTTGCATATGATTGGGCACCGTAGCATTTAGAAAAGATTCTGTAATTCGATTCAATAAATAAATAAAAATGTAATAAATTTTAAAAGTTTCCCAAGTTTTCAAATATTAGCATTATTATAGGTATACTTTCCTAAATATGAAATTCTGAACCTGAAACCTTCTCAAAGAGGTGGCCGTCACAGTTTAACCAGCTTGCTGTCTCTGATGCAGTGCATGTGACCTAAGGGCCACCTGCTTGTTTTGACTCATTGAGGCTTAAAGAAATCTCTGGTTGGCTGAGAGGGCGAGAGAATGAATCCACTGCATGCCTGAAATTCCAGAGTCCCGCCATTCTGACTGCATTTTGGGAAATGAGCAAAATGCTCCCTGAAAATTTCTCAATTCCACAGATGTAGAATGTACGACCTCAGTCCATAGCCGATTATAATAAGGTTTCAGCCGCTTAAAAAGAGGTGTACTATATCATACCTCTTCAATAAGCTATTTATGTGTAATATTGCATTGAGCATTTCTCCACAAACTGCATCGGTCCCTTACCTATAATGTAGTTTGTTCACCTGCATGTGTCACAAGTCTGTGTAAGGCACCATCTTTCCATCTGCATTAAGAGCTGCCTTATTGTTGAGCTCTGTAGAAAGCCGAGGAGCGGCGGCTGCAGTAAGTGCAGCGGACGCATCGATCTCCGTGTGAACGACGCGCATTTATAGATTACAAATGACAGCGCTTATTGCCTCCCGCTCCTCCGAGCTTCTGTGCATTATATGCGAACAGAATGCTGTCTGAGTGAATGTGTTTGAATGCAGTCCCGCCCTGCATATCAATCGTGCACTGAGGAGAGCGCAGCGGCGCAACAAACCGAACGGGAGACCAGCAATTAAGATCCTTTAATGGCCACGAGCTTTAGCGGAGGCATTGGCTAAGTGATTTGGTGATTAATTAATGAAGTCTCGACAACATCGGCGTTTTGTCAGCCTGAAGGTTTGAGCGTTTTGGGCTCCTGCTTTATGTGGTAGCTCTGTGCTCAGGCCAGTGGTAACAGGGGAGGCTGTAGCTGAGAACCTGACCCCTGTCTGGCATAGACCTCAGTGCCTTCTTTTATTAAAGGGAGAGATGGTCCACAAGGACTACTAATAGGCCAGTGAAACTGCCCTCTTAATTATTCATGAACATTTTACATTTCTTTAATTTAATGTAGTTTATCTGAGCCAGGAGTCCATAAACAACCGCGTCGCTAGGTTCATTTTCTCCGTGCTTAGAGGCGTAATGAAAACAGCCGAAGTGCGTGTAATAAACAGACCGTTCCTCTCGGTGATCAGAATTAGAGTCCGGTGTCGGCTGGAGCCCTCTGACGATGCCTCTGGTTGTTTTTTTTGATGTTTTGGGTGGCGGTTGGTTGTGATCGGCTAAGGCGCCGTTCGAATGTGGTCAGTGTGTAGTGTGTGGAAGCAGAGTGCGGTGTGTGGAAGCAGGGTGCGGTGTGTTTGGAAGCAGGGTGCGGTGTGTTTGGAAGCAGGGTGCGGTGTGTTTGGAAGCAGGGTGCGGTGTGTTTGGAAGCAGGGTGCGGTGTGTTTGGAAGCGGAGTGTCGTGTGTGGAAGCAGGGTGCGGTGTGTTTGGAAGCAGGGTGCGGTGTGTTTGGAAGCAGGGTGCAGTGTGTGGAAGCAGGGTGCAGTGTGTGGAAGCAGGGTGCAGTGTGTGGAGGCAGGTTGCAGTGTGGAAGCTGGGTGGAGTGTGTGGAAGCAGGGTGGAGTGTGTGGAAGCAGGGTGAAGTGTGTTTGGAAGCAGAGTGTAGTGTGTTTGGAAGCAGGGTGCAGTGTGTGTGGAAGCAGGGTGCAGTGTGTGTGGAAGCAGGGTGCAGTGTGTGTGGAAGCAGGGTGAGGTGTGTGGAAGCAGAGCGCGGTGTGTGGAAGCAGAGTGCAGTGTGTGGAAGCATGGTGTGTGCTTTTCTCTGCAGATCAGGATGTGAACATGCACACACACACCCACTGATTGCCCTTCTCCGTAGGAAACAGGCTGATTACTTTATTTATTTTATGACCAATTAAGGGCCATTACTGTGATTACCATGTGTGTCATATCCATCATAGTGTAACCGTGTGGGTGACATGAGTCTCTGGCTGCCTTCTCCCCCTCTGCTGCACACGAGAGCTTCCACACTGCCTGTGAGAGCCTCCCATGGGCTGAGGAGAGAGCAAACATATCCGCCATGCTTTAGACCTGACCCCACACACACACAGCACTCAGAAACACTGCACACACATCCAGCGCAGTGTGTTACATGTACTCCTCTTCCTCTCTCTCCCATGGGCTTCTGTCATTTAATGAGTTCTGCTGAAACCCCTTTAAAACACTCCAGGTCCCACATACATTAAGCCCAGTGATCACATTTACATGCCGGGCATATTCCCAGCACTTGAAAATGATGAACATGTGCGTTTGGAATATATATATTCTGAATAAAGTGATTTACTCGCATGCGTTTAAACATTTTTTGAAATTCTGGTTGCCGTTTAGCTGCAGTATATCAGCAATGTGAGCATGCATGTTGGGAGGGAGCAGCCATAGGAACAGACTATGAGGGACTGTAGCACTATACGTCATACATCTCGGAGCATAAGGATACAGCTGAACTGAAGCAGGGTGGAGGATGAGTTAATTTCCCTTACATTACAAGCATCTTTTTTTGTTACTGGCTTTCTGACAAAAGGAAAAGCAATCTCTGGCCATCCCACCTGAAACGTGTCCAAAAACAAATGGATTTTGTCTGGAGTAAAAGTATCCCAGCTGAGCGTCATTTCACCCCCTGGCTTCCCACTTGGAACATGAGGGAGGCAGTAGAAGACAGACTCAACTGCAGAGACGAAGCTCAAGGCCATTTCATTAGTCGCCACAAAAAGCGCCGTGTGGACATAAATGATAATCGTAGCGGATCCTGAGCGGACGTCCGCCCAGGAAGTCCGCGCAGCAGTCATTTCTTGTGTCCGCGCGGACCTGTCGTTTCGCCTGCAAGTGTACCCCGTATCACACAGATAATTATGTAAGCTTCTTCCATGAATGAGGCCATTGTTGTCTGCACTTTGCGTGCAAAAATGATGGGAAATTTTGTCTACAAAGGGGGGTTGGTGCGCTTTGAGCGTGCTTGGAGTACGCTCGACTATAAAAGGCAAAAGTCCACAGACAGTCCGGCGCACTCAGACTGTCCGTCCGCGTATGTGTCTGCTCCCTGTTTTCAACACTCTCTAAGCACCCTAACTTTAGCACAGCATAGGCTGGGGACGGAAAAGGAGACTAATTGACTGAGCATTCGGGACAGGCTGAGGACTTGTGTGTGGGATATGTGAATGAAGGCTCTAATGGGGCTGTTGCTTTCTCTGATCTCCCTGGGATGCACACAGGGACTGATCTGGCCCTCTGTTCCCTCAGAAACCACTGGGAGAGCACGGCGCATGCCGTTAAATAAATAACACAGCCCGTCCCCTTTGAGTTACACATTTCAACGTGGGGTTTTTGTGTAGATCATTTCTCTCGCGAGAGGAGGACAGAAGCGGATTAGAAGCATGCTGATATTTTTTGGGTTCCAGTCTGAAGATATTTCGGGCTGATGTGCACACAGCACTGCTGTGATTGAGCCATGTGTAAAGGGTGCTGTGTCATTTATCAAAACTGGCCCTGAACTTTGGATTAATTAGAATTTCACAGATAAGTCAGAAAAACTATTTTATTTCAGTTGCTGTGTAGACTTTGTTTTCAAAAATGATTGTAAGATAATTGCTGGCTTGCTGTTTTTAAATATGCTATAAATAATGGTGCGCAATGAAAAACAATGCAACTATTTTGATTCTAACTTTACAAAGACGGGGAACGTTTCAGATGAAGCTACGGGCCACAGACAGGGTTCTCAAGATTTGCTGTGGTCATTCTACAACATGGTGGCAACACAAATCATTTTACTCATTTAAAGTGCTTTTCATTTTCAAGCAACTCAAGTAGGCGACCGATCGTCACTGCTGCAGGTGTAGGCCCTCTCTGTCTAGGTTAGCTGTGGACTATATCAGATTATCCACCATCATTTCCACCATATGCACAGCATATACAGTATATCCCAGTTCAGTGAGTGGCTTATAAACCAAATACAGTCGAGTGAACTTCTAAGGGTGGAAATCTTTAGTAATTATCACAGCGGGCTGAAGACTGCACTGTCAGTGCGTGTGCGTGTGCCGGCCTGTCCATAGCGATGTTCTATTTTAAAGCACATGCTACTCAGCAACACTGATTTCAGATCAAGACTTAGCAATTACTTCACTTTGCTGACCACACGCTCTCTTGATGCACATTGATCTGAGATCAGTCTTGCTAAGAGGACTGCATTTGTCACGCAGCCTTATTTCATGCCCTGATGCATTACAGAAAAGGATGTTTTTAACCGCAGTCTTTTCGCGAATGTATCATGACTTCTTCAAAATCGTACGTGTACACAGAGCCTCCTCCTGTCACGGTTATTTGTGCACTGAAGTGACATTCAGTAGTGCAGAACCGCTGACATTTCCCACAGCCCAGTAAGCTGCACCGGCCTTAGCTACGCTTTGTAGGATCCCTATATGGTTTTCACAAACATGGCTAACGTGCATGCTAACCGGCCCTTTTACATTATACGAGTGCATGGCTTATGATAAATGAAAACGCATTAGTACTGTCATTAATGGGGAGCACTGGTGTCTGCTGCCATTGTTCTGTCAAATGTTACAGTCACTGATGAACAAACGTGGACTTTTTTCAAAATTGTTGTTAGTGTATGTATGTCATGTTTATATAAATGAGGGATGTGCTCAGAAAGGACATAATCTGCACAAGGCAGGCTTTGGTAAATAAGGGGACTTATTGCGAAAGGTTGCTGCTGTTCAGTTTTCCATTTCATGCGTTTGTCTGTAATGTGGAAACTCTGTCCCACTGTATCATATTCTCCGGTTTCATTCAGGAGAGATGCAAATGGAGCTGCTTTTAGCTTGTGCTCACCTCAGCCAGTGCTAATCATTGTGGGTCTACACAGGCCATTTACATGGCAAATCATTTCATTTTATTACTGTATCATAATACATTTATTCAAACAGACAAAAAAGAGTTCTATCTTTATATTTGAAATTTAAACGTGTTGTTAAAAAATGCATCAAATTTAATTTAAATCTAATTTGCTTGAGCCCATCACTGTAATGCAAATTTAATTTATTTACAGAACAGGGTAAAATATAGAAAATGTTGATTCTGATGAATGTATGTAGCTATTGTAAAATAGTACATGTAATACAGTGAGGCGGGTCTGTACGTGTTTAGACACAGCCATATGGATCTTCAGCTCACTGTCACACACCTCTTCACCGTCTCACTGGGACAGAATCTGTTCTCCGTGCCCCCCCCCACTGCAGAGCTGCTGTCCACAGAGACAGGCTTGGCTCACAGAACACGCACAGCATAACCGCCCCGACACTGCTGCACCCAGTCAGGCTTGGCTCACAGAACATGCACAGCATAACCGCCCCGACACTGCTGCACCCAGTCAGGCTTGGCTCACAGAACATGCACAGCATAACCGCCCCGACACTGCTGCACCCAGTCAGGCTTGGCTCACAGAACACGCACAGCATAACCACCCGACACTGCTGGACCCAGTCAGGCTTGGCTCACAGAACACGCACAGCATAACCGCCCCGACACTGCTGCACCCAGTCAGGCTTGGCTCACAGAACACGCACAGCATAACCACCCGACACTGCTGGACCCAGTCAGGCTTGGCTCACAGAACACGCACAGCATAACCGCCCCGACACTGCTGCACCCAGTCAAGCGGCTTCGACTGGACGCACTCGTGTTTGTCTAACGATTAAACGCGTGCGCTCCCTGTGCAACTCCCAAGTCCCGCCCACTCGCCACGCTTACAATTGCCATGGCGATGCCTCCCGAGGCCGACAGCCTTCTAATCTGCATGTTTCCCTTCCCCCCCCCACCCCAGCTGGGGCATTAGCCCAGCCCCTGCTCTATGGCTGCAGACGCCGCACACACGGCCCTCTGGGTAAGGGCTTTTCAGGAATGAGTTACAGTTGAACTCTCTCTGGGTTTATTGTGGGTAAAGGGATCGGTGTTGCCCAAGTCTCTCGTTTTTGCCCCCTCCCCTCTTGCAATATCAAACTCTGCTCGCTTTCGACATTATCAAGAGCAGAGACCCCCGCTATGCTGATATTCCTCCACATTATTTCAGTTCACAGCACGTCTCCTGCTTCAACATGGATTGTCTGTACAAAATCTGCAAAGGCTGTCTTGAAAAAATGTGGTACATAGGTAATACATATAGTTTACAGAGGAAATGCAGCTGATCTAGCAAGAGGAAGACCTGCTGAAATGGCCTTTTAAATTTACATGAAATTACCAAAGTGCAGTACTGCCATCTGTCATTGCAAAGGTTTTACACGTGTGTGTAAGGATTAAAGAGAGAGAACAAGACTATTATAACAATGATTACTCGGTTCACATGAAGGCAAGGCTTATGCTCAGAATAAGTGTTGCTGCTGCAGGCTTGTCTCATTAGCCATGTTGTTTTTATTATTGTTGTTATTATTATTATGTAGCAGGTTGTTGCACATTACTGATGACACGTTGTGGTGGTGGTGGGGCGGGATACTCTAAGGTGAAGGGTTGTAGTTTGTGTGGCACCAGCTGTGAAGGCTGTAGACACCAGCACAGGCCATGGCCTTCTCCACCGTTTATTTTTGGCTTGAGTAATGAAGCTGTCAATATGGGTCACGATCTGCACGTCGAACATTATATGTGTTTTAAGAAATGCAACAAAGCGCCCTTATTTCCAGACGTGGCACGTCCCTCGGACACTGTGTCATAAATCTTCACTTTAAGAGAGATGGAATTTAAAGTAACCCCAAAAAGGTACCTTTGGTTTATTTTTGGACGTGTGCTCCTAGATTTCATAAAGAAAACCACAGAATGTTCTCTGGCATACTGGTTACCTGAAATTAGATTTAGCCTAAGTGATCTGGAACTTGCACTGAAGTCTTCATTATCTCCATCTTAGAATACTGGTGTTTACCCACCCCAGTACATTTTACAAGCGTAATTATTGCTTTCGAATCTCTCGTTGCCTTGAACTTAAACAGTCCCATTCAATTTCTTGGATTACTCTGGAGATTCATCTTAAGTATTTTCCAGAGTTTAGCGCTCCTTGCAGTTCTGGGCATTGCAGTTGGAATTATAATGTTAAGATACAATATTAATAATTTTTCAGTAGTTTTCCATTATCAGCAAGGTCATTCTGAGGAATTAGGTCTTTGTGGCAGTGGCTATGTGTATTTTTAGTGTCAGTGATCTAAAAATCTTATTCAAATTGTTTGCCGTAGTAAAAAGATGGAGGAAGGCCTTGATGTCCCACAGCGATGCGCTGTTATCATTTGCACTCCACCTCAAGGGCTGTAACCTCAATTATAGCCTCATTTTGATGCTGTGGATGCATGGAGCCCCCAGCCCAGTGCGCCCTCAGTTCCTCCCGTACTGTTAGCCTTTGTGTTCACACTCTTACCCCTCTCTCTTTTCCACACTACACAAAGTGATTATTTGTCCTTTTTAACAGTCTTGGCAGCTGGTTGTGTATATGTGCTGATTTTTATTGTGTTATACTAGACCAAAGAATTAATTATTCATTAATAGTAGTCACTTTTATGGCCATATTTACAGCACAGGAAGAAGCCTGTCTTCCATCAAAATGGGGACACATTTTCCATGCTGTGTTTGAAAGGATGAATAGTTTATCATGAGAGCATAGGTCCTCAGTCTTTACAGGCCTGAGCTTACTGCAGCACAGTATACTGTCTTTGCCCTAAAAACAGTATGCAGTGCCCATCATTATTGCTCTTTTGGCCTCTCATCTTCACAAATAAACAGCCTATTCTGTGTCGGCTTTAAGATGTGAATTCTTGTATAATAGGTCTTGAATTGGATTGCAAATTAAATGGAGGGATCACACTCAGCTTCTGTCTGCACTAAGTGCAAATTAAAATCACTGTGTGACTGAAAATTCTATTTGTTTATTTTACGTTATATATTAAAACACTGCTTGTTTTTAACTTCAAAGTAAACAATTAGTATTACATTATGACACATATGACAATAAAACATTAAAAAAATATATGTGTTTTAAACTCTGATAAAATACTATTTGTATTCCTTTGAAATAGCTAAATTAAATGTATATTTCTGCTTTTTTAAAGGATAGGTTTATCGAAAAGGTTTTTGTGTTTCTTTGAATGTTTATAGTAAAAATATATTTCCCTATAAAGTATATTATAAATGGGTATTTATAGTTCTATGAAAGCATATAAATGTACCATGATGAATGTATGTAGCTATTGTAAAATAGTACATGTAATACAGTGAGGCGGGTCTGTACGTGTTTAGACACAGCCATATGGATCTTCAGCTCACTGTCACACACCTCTTCACCGTCTCACTGGGACAAGAATATAAACTATAATAACAGTATAACATGGTATTTGTGCTTTTAAAGTACATTATGAATAGGCATTTGCAGTTCAAAGAAGACATATAATAAAATGTCAGGTGTGTTTCTTTGAAGGTGATAAAATGTTATGTTTATAGTGTCTGATGCAGTGATATGTGGCTTTTCTGTTTCCTCTGTAGGCGTTTAAGGAGATGCTGTACGCCGCGCAGGATCAGGCTCCCTCCGTAGAAGGTAAGGAAACTCCCGCGACGCATCGGTCGACGTACCGCGCGCCACGCCCCTAACCTCTCACCCCTGGGCCCCCAGAATAAACCCTGGGTATATATAGAGGGAACGACAGCGGTCCCCGCGGCTCTGTCACGGAAGAGCTAACGGGGAAGTGCTGAGATAAGGGTTCTGACTGTAATTAATGTACAGCGGCAGGCCACTACCGAAGAGCGCAGACCCCACGCTTATGGTCTCTTAGCGGGAGTAAACAAAGTTCTTGAGTTGCAGCGTTGCATAGTCATACCCAGAGGATTAGAATGCCCTCCTCCGCGTATCCAAAGTCCACAGATATAAAAGCCATCTGGGCCCAAGCCTGTCGGCAGAATCATTATGTTCCACCCTGAGTAGTGGATTTTTCAGATTCAGGGCTCACCCTCCATTTTCGGTCTGTGTGTTCAAAATTCCAGATCAATATGAACAGTAACATGACAGCTGAGTGTTGGCACTTGATTTTATTTCCTATGACTATTGTCTCTGAAGTTTTCAGTGTTTTTTTTAATTGGCAAGCTGCCATGTTCATTATTCATACTGAATTAATGTACTGTATATTCCATGTTGATCTGAGCGACTGTGTAACTTTGTAAGATGGTTCTTAGAAAAAGTTTAATCCTGAATTCCTGATGGGCAGAGATGTCCATCAGAGCATGAAGGAGCAGAGAGAACTGTGGGATATGTGCAGCAGCCTCTGATGATGAAGGAACTGCATCTCTGTGAGTGTCAGAATGCTGGGCCCTGTGCTTCCGCCAAGGCCTGGTTAGGGTACTTTTGGGTTCACGTCAGTGCTTCTGTTGTGGCTGCTGCCTGAGTTGTTCACAGTTCAGAGGAAATAGGAAGGTGTTTTCTGCAGCAGAATAGGGGATTGATTCAGCAGGAGAGCCCTCTAGAAAAACACATCACAGGAGCCTCACAGCGAGTTTCCATGCAGTATTTCAGCAGCTTCTGTTGTGGGTCCTGGGCTTGGTGGACAGCTGTGTTTGCATTCTTAAAAAGCCTGACCTCTGTACTTTGCGAGGTGTTCTGTTTGAAAGAGTCCAGCCTGCCAAGAGTAAAAGGGTAACTCATAAACTTTATTAAGAAGAGTTCTAAGCGGGTTTTATTGAAGCTGTGCGAGGTAGCACAGGGTTATCTGCGTGCTGCTAACGGGCACGTTTACGTCACAGCTCCTCCACAGGCTGTGCTTATGGGATCTCGGGTTGCTTTCCTGCCCGCCTCTGCCCACCGCATAATTACTTTAAACACCGCTTTTACTTTCTGCCACACCGCCATTTTCAGCACTTTACCTGACAAGTGTGGAGCCCTCTCGTTGGCTCACAGAGAAGCAAAAGGCCCTGGCACTAGAGCTCAGAGGCTTGGCACTGTACCTGCTTCTGGGTTCTGGTTCTGATGATAGACACTTCAGTAAAAAGTATTTAAATTGGGCACATGCAGTTACGGTTATCCTCTGTGCTGTATGTTTGTTTTTTTTCTCCGGACAATAGTTGGTTTTCTTAGCAGTTCTAACGTGCAGAGGAGGTTTAGACAAGCCTGCCCATTATATGATCCGGTGCCTCGTTCCTCTGTAATGGTGTATTTTTCCAGTGCGGTTAGTGGGCAGGGTGTGGGGTGTCTGACGTGTCAGAAAGCGGTGCAGCTCACCCAGTGGTTACAGGGCTCCTGTCCTTTATTCCCAGCTGCTGATAGTGCAGTAATTACCGTCTGGCGTCTCACCGACTTCACTCCTCATTCAGCTGGGCCCTCGCTGGGCTGGGATTAGGTCATGGAGCCTTCTGAAGGTCATGTGCACAGAGCGAGTGTGTGTGTGTTTGGGGGGGGGGGTGCGAGAGTGCACAGAGGCCAAAGTAAGAGTGGATTCAGAGTGAACGTTGGGAGAAAGCCAAGTTCTTTTTGACCCTGTGCTCTAAGACCCCTGTGCCCTCTGAAGCAAGTCGAATAAGGCTGAGATGGACTGCACGGCGTCTGTTCTTATCTGAAATTTCCAGCTTTAAAATAGTGTTTACTGCACTTATTATATTTGTTTATCAAGAGCATAGTATGCCACAATTAGGGATGTTAACAATTAATCGACTATCAATTCATTGCTAATAAGAATTTAATCGATAAGATTTCAAATTAAACGATTAACTGAACAATCTGCGGTCTTGTTTCAACGGGAGTTTTTGTGTGAAATGTAATCGTGATTTATGGTCTCCACGCGAGAGCGCCAAATTCAGCCGAGTGTAATTATTGAAGAGGCCGCAAAGTTTAGCCTACACAAGAAGACACAAAAATGAAGCGGGCAAAACAATGATGCCCATTGCAATACCTGTGGTGCTGTTTTGAAGTATAACTACTTCATTAATGTAGCCTACCACCTGAAAAGCGTACAGCCAACCGTGCTGCCAGGGCAAAGTGGATCGCGAACTACCATCACCTCAATGTTGCCAAAGAAGGTGTGTGACGATAGACGAGCGGAGGGTAGGCTATTACTCAGAGGGTATGCAACATGGTTGAAAAGGACATGATGGCAATAAGCACCGTTGAAGGTGAGGGATTTCGAGAGCTAATAAACAGGCTGCGCACACGACTCACTCCCGACCACGTAGATATGCTTAAATGTTCTTGAATAAAAATACGTAGGTCTATCTAGTATGCATATGAGGAGCCTATTCAAAACATAATAGCCTATGTTTTAAGTTGACTGTTCTAGGCTAGGTCTACTAGTTTAACTGTCGCCTTTCAATTTCAAGAGTGATTATGTTAATGCTGCAAGTGCCTAGCAGAGCAACGGTTTCGCTTGCAACAGATGAGACGGAGTGCAATTTATTTTCTGTTAAAGTAGCCTATACACGCCTTCATATTCTATTTTTGTTATGCTACAATAATGCCTGTTTCTCAAATGTTACAATAAATGTTTGATTGAGGAATATAACATGCATTTTGTATTCTGTCTATCATAAGCTATATTTAGCTTTTATGTTATCAATTAATCGACGATTGTTTGTTAAGGTTAACAACTATCGATTAAGGAAATTCCTTTAAATTTGCATCCCTAGTCACAATGCTGAGGTATGGGGGGGCATAGTATGTCACAATGCTGAGGTATGGGGGGGCATAGTATGTCACAATGCTGAGGTATGGGGGGGCATAGTATGTCACAATGCTGAGGTAGGGGGGGGCAGGGTGTGTCACAATGCTGAGGTATGGGGGGGCATAGTATGTCACAATGCTGAGGTATGGGTGGGCATAGTATGTCACAATGCTGAGGTATGGGGGGGCATAGTATGTCACAATGCTGAGGTATGGGGGGGCATAGTATGTCACAATGCTGAGGTATGGGGGGGCATAGTATGTCACAATGCTGAGGTATGGGGGGGCATAGTATGTCACAATGCTGAGGTATGGGGGGGCATAGTATGTCACAATGCTGAGATATGGGGGGGCATGGTATGTCACAATGCTGAGGTATGGGGGGGCATAGTGTGTCACACAATGCTGAGGTATGGGGGGCATAGTATGTCACAATGGGGGGGCATAGTATGTCACAATGCTGAGGTATGGGGGGGCATAGTATGTCACAATGCTGAGGTATGGGGGGGCATAGTATGTCACAATGCTGAGGTATGGTGGGCATGGTATGTCACAATGCTGAGGTATGGGGGGGCATAGTATGTCACAATGCTGAGGTATGGGGGGGCATAGTATGTCACAATGCTGAGGTATGGGGGGGCATAGTATGTCACAATGCTGAGGTATGGGTGGGCATAGTATGTCACAATGCTGAGGTATGGGGGGGCATAGTATGTCACAATGCTGAGGTATGG
Organism: Ilyophis sp. 1 JC-2022; assembly: GCA_022702515.1. NCBI lineage: Eukaryota > Metazoa > Chordata > Actinopteri > Anguilliformes > Synaphobranchidae > Ilyophis > Ilyophis sp. 1 JC-2022. The sequence goes on from CM040403.1 coordinate 110,325,317, forward strand.
GGGGGCATAGTATGTCACAATGCTGAGGTATGGGTGGGCATAGTATGTCACAATGCTGAGGTATGGGGGGGCATAGTATGTCACAATGCTGAGGTATGGGGGGGCATAGTATGTCACAATGCTGAGGTATGGGGGGGCATATGCTGAGGCACGGGGGGGCCTAGTATGTCACAATGCTGAGGTATGGGGGGGGGTATAGTATGTCACAATGCTGAGGTATGGGGGGCATAGTATGTCACAATGCTGAGGTATGGGGGGGCATAGTATGTCACAATGCTGAGGTATGGGGGGGCATAGTATGTCACAATGCTGAGGTATGGGGGGGCATAGTATGTCACAATGCTGAGGTATGGGGGGGCATAGTATGTCACAATGCTGAGGTATGGGGGAATTTTTTTTTTGGAATATGATAATGAATGGTAGAAATGTTTTTAGAAAACCTAGAGGGACATGAGAATGAATGGTTTGGTATTCACAAAGATTGGAAAACGTTGCATTGGGGCAGAATACTGGCAGGTGCTTATTAGAAATACCTCTGTCATATTTGGAGAAAAAGCCAAACTGCTGCATAATATTGAATAAAGACGAAATGGGTGCGTTGCTCAATAGTTAACAGTAAACTTGGTGGAGCATGTGAAGGTATTTATTATAAAGCTTATTTTTCAGCATGCAGTCATTACGTTTGTTGCATTATACAGTACATAAATGGTTTATCTATTGTAAATGTTTTTGGTACCACAAATGCAGGTTCAATGTCCTCAACCAATCAGGTGTGTAAATTCTAAATCTCTTTCTCATACACACACACAAATATATATAAAACATCCGGCTTTTATAGTGATACCTGTACCATATATTATATTTTTATTTTATAAAATGTACCTGTATAAGGCCAGCAACATCTATTTCAATGGACTAAAGCATTTTAAGTTAATATTTCACATTTATATTACCTATTAAAAATGCATTTCAAAAGATTGTGTCGTAATTACTGCTCGTTATAGCTGACTATCAAAACAGATAGTTACATTTGGTAAATCATTTGTGTAATTTGAAATGGCCTAGATGGGGCTGATAAAAGCCTGTGGAAACATAGAGGGGTGTTGGGGCTATTTCTGGATCAGAAACAATCTCTTTGTTATTGCAATGTTGCAGTGAGAAGGAGCCAAATATTTTTGTCATGGGGTGTGTGCTATTAAGACCTCAAATAAGCTGTTGTACCTGCCTTTGCTCTGAGTAAATTTATTAGAATTCAAATACCAAATTTATCACACTATGGGCCTGATTTACTAAGACCTTTAGCGTGTGCTTTTAGCATAACAAACCAATAGCATAACAACCAATAGCATAACAAATGATTGGTCATGGTATTTGTTTTGCACCAATCATTGTTTGTGTTATTAGTTTTGTGTGCGCTAAAAGTTTTTGCACAGGCCAATCAGGCCCATATATCAGTAACATACCGCTTAATGTAAAATCTATTTTGAATATCAATACAATTTTATTTTGTTGGTCTAAATAGTTACATTTAATAGATTAAACATAACTATTTAAACTCTTTAGGTAACATTAGCTAAAAAAAAAAAACGACCACATTTTCCATTGTTGCACTTGCACCTTACTTCTTCAAAGTAAGGCGAATTTACTCTGAAAAAGATTCCACTGCCGCCTCACAGCAAGAAGGTACCCACTTTGAATGTGTGAGTGAATGGTGTGTGTACCCTGCGATAAATTGGCGACCTGTCCAGGGTGTATTCCTGCCTCTCGCCTAAAGCATGCTGGGAAATGCTCCAGTCCTCGCCGTGACCCTGACCAGGAATAAGCGGGTTAGATGATGGATGGATGGACAGGCAGTCCACCCCCCTTTTTTTTCTTCTTCACTTTGTTCAAATGGGGGGGAAAGAAGAAAGTGGGCCACACAGAGGAATGTGTATATGGGTTTCAGAGTGTGGACTGTGCCACGTGGTCTCACTTCCAGTCAATCATTTTAATGTCGTTTTACCAGGCAATGTTCAAGCTATGAAGTTCATAAACAAAATGGCTCTGTACTCATATTTCTACTTTTAAGTAGGCCTGTTGGCGCAAGCCCAATGTAACATGAAAAGACATTTCATTCTCTTTTTGACAGCGATGCACGCATGCCACCTATTAAACCCCTCATTCTCCCTTGCTGCGCAGGTCACCCTGCAGCTCCTTATACCCGTCCATCGCGCGTGACATTCCCAGCATCCTCCACAAATGACCTGTGCTGCTTTCAGAACACCCTTCTAGAGCCCCGCTCCCCAGGGTTCTGTGGTAAACCCCATTTAAATGTGAGGCACATGAGCAAAATCTAGGTTATACAAAGTACCCTTACGTCAGCTTTGGCCAGTAGTTCTGTATTTACGTGAAAACGAAGAGCAGTCAGAAACAGCCAGTGAGAAATACTGCAACGTTTCTCTTCTCTGCAGAGCTTTATCGCCTTGCCACATCCAATTGAATTCTGGCGTGATGATTTTATTAAATTATGGCAATGAAAGACTAATTACGCTGCCTGCTTTTATGAGGGTTATTTCTTTCCTTCCTTTCTTCCTCAGGTTAGCATCGTGTCTGAGAGGGGTTGATATTCTCTGAGCCTCAGGGAGGCAATTTAGCAGGTTTATTACCGCCTTCCTGTCCCTGACCCTTCATCTGACGTAGTCATACTGGAGTCTCTCCATGGAGCAGTCAGCACTTCAAAAAGCACTGTACGGTGCTTTACACAGCGCAACTGTCAAATACGATTTTGAGCGAGGCTCAAATGCACGCACATGCTAATACTGTATGTACGGGAGCAAGCGCAGCTATTCCCTGAGGGCCAGATAACTCCTGCTGGATTTATACTGTACGTTTCCTTCAGCGAAGGGCTGACTTATTCTGCTGGAAAGGCAGGTATGCTGAATTGATGAAGGCCTGAGGGTAGGAGGGAGCCACACAGGGCGCTCCAGTCATACGTGGGCTTTTGAAAGGCTGAAATGAATTCAGGTAAACAGTGGCTCCGCTGCCGAAATGCGCAGCATGCTGAAAAGCTGTAAAATGGAGCCGCTCCTGCGGAGATTAGCTCTCTGTCAGAAACGTCAGCGCTCAAAGCCGCGATAAAGGTTACGCCGATCACGGGGAACACGCGGCCGTCAGGGACAGAGCTGAAACATAGCAATTTAAAGCTTCCAATTAGGATTTGGAGTAATCTATTATTTTTTTTAAAATACACATAACCTTTAAATATGGAAAACAAATATATAAAATGAACTGCTTTACCTTTCGTCTCACAGCGAAACTCTCACGCTAGAGAACGACGGTAACAGAAACCATGTGGTAGATGTAGGTCTTCCTGTGTCAATGGCCGATCTGTCTCGGAGGAAACAGAGTCTTATTTAGACAAGCAGTGGCATGTATGAGTGGGATCTCCCATTTACTCAGAGCAGCCTCCTTCAGCATGGCAATGCTGGACACATCATGAAAGGAGAAGGTGGTTCTGTTTTCTGGGCCCAGTTCTGCACCTTTCACCTGTTCAGCAGGCATGTTATGATAAATCTTCAGGTCTGTAACAGTTCTTATGTATCTGCTGCAATTGTTGCATTTGCCCTTGAATTTGTTTTCCGTATAAAAATCAGCCTGGTGGCTTGTGGGAGAAAACGGCGTTAAACGTGGCAGCTCTGGTTACACGCGCACCAGCGGCTCTGGATGCGCGCGCGATGTTTAGCTTCGGCTCTTCCGTTTTAATTAAAAGGGCATTTTCGGCGCAGCTTAAACCCGGGGACGAGGCGGAACAGCTGGCCGCGTCGCCGACTGCCAGGCTCCGGCCCCTCCCGCTTTCCAGGGCGGGATTGAGGTAAATTGAATTTAACTAAATTAGCTGGGCGATTATAGGATTTAAAAACAATAACCGCTGATATATATATATACGCGGCAATGAGTGGCCGTGCCCCCGGAAGGCTTTCTCAGTTATTGTAACTGCGGCCCGACGGCAGTGCTTCGCCTCTCCCGTCGTGCGGCTGCTGTCCCCGGTCAAGATTTACAGTGTGTGAGGTGGGGGAAGGGGACAGTCACCATGTTTATGGTGATGGAAGGAGGCTTCTGGGCCCACAGACCCCTCTCATCCCTTGTCCTCCGGGCGAAATCACACATTCCGCTCACTGTTTTACGCCCACGCAAACGCACTGCAGAAACGTCAACCCTGCCGCACGGTCCCTGTGCTCAGCCACAACTAATAGTCCCAGTGCGCTGACACACACTATTGTATGCTTGTTTATTAACTGGGGATATGTCAACGACGCCATTCCTCAACTTCTTTGACATTAAGGAGAAAGAACCCACTTCAGCTTTCTTCTTGGAAAAGCTAATTCACGTTTGTTCTCCTGCCAGAAAAACACAATGTCAGACCTGTTTGACTATACTAGGAGCAACATTTTGCACACCTACACACCACCCTCCAGGTTAATATTTGCATCTGACTATTTTCATCTCAAGCCTGTGTTTGCAAATAGTGTAATTCCAGGTCAGGTTATGAAGTAGTTTTTATGTCTATAAGGTAAGTGGTTGCATAGGGCAGTTTTGCTATGGTTCACACGAGAATATAAATAAAAAGTACTCTTATACACAGTGTGTACACTGTGATATACTTGCAAAAAAACATTTAATAAGCGCAACGTTTTGGTCACATAGACCTTCGATGCCTGACCGGTGATCAGCCATGTTTCAGGTGTACATTTAGTACTTTTCATATTCACACTAGAATATAAAATCAGGTAAAAATATGGGAGGATTAGAACGGCAGTTGCTTAAAGATCTTTGCTTCTCAGTAATTGGGGCATTGTTAAATTGGGCCCTTATGTTCTTGACTGGAGGACCAGCCAGCAGTCTGTGTGCATCATAAATGCTCCACTACGGTGGCGTCATTATTAATTTCTGTACATTCATACATCTTTCTCTTTGTCCAAAGGTTCGCACTGTTCCAGTTTCATGAGCAGCTTTAGCCTTTATGGGCTCACTGGTTCCTCCACACAAGCTCACAGACTTCTCCCGGGACTCCATGGCCTTTTAATGTTTAATGCTGCAAAATCAATAAGAGTAGAAGAGCAATTGTGGTGCGACTTCTCCCCTAGGTTGGGTTCCTGGGTTGGATTCTGCTGTACTGTGTGCCTCAGGTAATTCAATAAACCAAGGAAAGGAAGTAACCCCCCCACCAACCCAGCCCCCCAACCCCACATTAGATTTCACAGAAGAGGGAGAGGTGGGAGGAGATGAGATTGGATCTATTTCTGCCGCGCATACTGGTGAATTTTGGAAGTGGGCGTAGAGTGAAATAGTTTTGTGTGTGTGTGCGACTTCCCTGCCGGTACAGCTGGAAGCTGAGGCGCAGTGAGAAAGCAGAGCGGGAGCGGCTTGTTACCTGCTGAGAGAACAGGCTGCGTGAATAACCTGCCTGCCTGGCAGGGATCAGAGCGCTGAGAAACTGCGCGTGGCCTACCCCTGAGCCCTGCCGCGCCTGCACGGGCAACCCAGCGCACGGGCAACCCAGCGCACGGGCAACCCAGCGCGCGGTCAACCCAGCGCACGGTCAACCCAGCGCACGGTCAACCCAGCGCACGGTCAGCCCAGCGCGCGGATAACCCAGCGTGCATATATGGTGTAAGAACGGCCGCCAAGCTTTTTTGTTCACTTTTGTTCCTTTCTAATGCTCACAGTCTTCCGTGAGCTTCCCCCTCCAGCGCGGGGTGCTTACATTTTGTTGCCCCCCACGCTGATGGACATGTCCGGCTGTTTTGGATCCCGCTGGTATATTTGTTATTGTCATTTGGCTCACGTGCGCATGCTGCGGGTAGGGCAGCTGTCACTATGGCAGGTCCAGATACAGGCTGCTCTGAGCGAGAGTATTCCCCAGCACCTTTAGCCCTAGGACAGAGACACACTGAAAGGGCCAGTAGCTTAGCAGCCCGGATCCCCCACCAGCCTGCATTATTGATGCGCTGCTTCACAAGCTGCCGCTCCGATTTGGATCAAAATGCTAATTGCTCCGAGTTCGCGGGTTTGGATGTGTGAAGAGCCACATGGATGCTGCGTCGTACACTGGAAGCCACAATCCTTCAGCCGTTTGAGATGCAGGAACGCATGTGTGATGCACTGATTAAAAAACAACTGAAAGAAGAGGGTGTGGGCTGCGGTATTGGGTGCTCTTGTCCTCGTGGAGCACTGACTGAAAGAGAGGGAAAAAAGAGAGGGGGGAGGGGTGGTTGGAGAGAGCAGTGTGTAGAGGAAGATGAATATGTGCCCAGATTGATGTATGTGAAGGACTGACTTATGGAAACCATTCAACAGAGAGGGATTGTGCAGGACAGACTGAATCCAAAACAAAAAGACAAGATGGTGAACTTGAGCTGAGAAGGCCAGAGAGCGTCTCTGTGTCTCACACACACAGCCGGACAGGCCGGGACCTCCCCAGGCTCACCCCACATAACGCGCTCCGCATTAACTCTCCAGCTACGGCACGCTAAGAAAAAAACCAGCCCACAGATGAAAGTCTTTCCATCCATTATTCATCTCTGGGTTAGATCTCGCCTGAGTGGTGTTGGGCTGGAGGGTGTGGCACGTGCTGAGGGGGAGGGGTTGAGCAGGGGGTTATGGGCATGTGAAACCGCCAATGCCTGTTCAGATAACGAACTCTCGCCTCTAATTGGGTGCCCTTGTTGTCTTTGTGGACATCTCTCCATCGCTGGGTCTCTCAGACAGTGGAAGTGGGTGGGGGTGGGGGTGGGGGTGGGAGGAGTCAGAGGGGAGCAGAGCCTTACCCTTTGTTTACAGGACTAGATCCGAGTGCAGGTTACTACCGTTCTCTTAGCGCAAAATGCCTGTGCTATGAACAAAGGCTACTTTTAACTATTCTACTTTCGGTATTGCTTGTTCATTCCCTGGTAATGGCTAATTGGTAGCAGCTAACAGTTTAAATCAGCATATATTCAGCATGCAGATCTGGCCAGGCCATTATGCCTGATTGGACAGCTGTAACCTTTTCTTTGATTAACGGATTTAATTGCATTTGTTTGTTGCTACATATTTATTTTCTTAGCTTTCTGCACCGTGAGAGATTCATTTGTGAATTAGAATCTGTATTTTCTCATTAAAAAAAATAATAATAATTTTATAGCATACAATATACATGTCTGCATACATTTGTATGTAATTTATTGTTACAGGACTGTATACATAAGGTGCGTTTAAAAGCCTTAGTGAAATGTCTGTTCAGTCAAATGTTGAGCAGTTTGATTATCACATAAATAGGCCAATTTCTCTCCTGGGTTTACCTGAAGAAAGAATGTGTGATTAAGAAGTGAATCCCCTTGTAATATTTGACAAGGAAGCTGAATCACACGTACGCACACAGACACACACGCACATTCGAGTACACACACACACGCACACGTACATGCACACACACGTACACACACACACACACACACACACACACACACACTCACACTCACACACACACACACACACACACACACACACACACACACACACACACACACACACACACTCACACACACACACACTCACACTCACACGCACACACACACACACACACACACACACACACAGATTTGTGAAGTGTCAGGCCTGGTCTTTGGCAGGGGGGCTGAGCATGCTATAGGAGAGGCCATATGCTTGGGTATTTCCAGACCCGTTTATTTTACAGGCGAACAAAATCGAATAACCTTTATATTCCTTTTTCTTTATCTAATTTTCAGGGGTTGTGTGTCGTCCAATAAAATCCTCTTTCCGAGCTTGAACATTGTGAGAAGCGGGATTTAGCTGTATAAAATGGCTGAAGTGATATAGAATGAAGATGGTGCCTTCACCTCCACCTGTATTTGTGTAAGTCTCTTTACCGTCCCCCCTGACCTTGATAAAACGCAATAAAACCCTGCTTCTGTGGCGGAGGCTTTATTCAGGCCAAGAGAAGATGACTCTGTGCAGACCGCAGTAATCATTTAGCAATCATTTCCCTGCCACTGCTGCTTTATTTATTGGCCGTCTGCTTTGAAACAATATTAGGGTGTTTCTGCGGATCCGTCCCCCCAGCCTGTGATGCACCATCTCTGCGCACGTCTCCTCCTTGTCCTTCAAAGCCCCAGTGTGTTAGATTGGCCTGCTGTCAGGCGGCGGGGCTAGCTGGAGGCTTCATGCTGATTGGCTGGCCTAATTCTCTGGAGGGTCCCGCTGCCAAGCAGTCAGTGTGGTTGGGGGTCCGCGGGGGTCTCTCGCAGATTCCCTTTTAATTTAAATTCTAATAGACCCCGTCGCCAAGGAGATGGAAACTGACAATGTCCACGGCGCTTTTCGATTCAGGGGGAAAAATGGGTTCGGAGGGGGACGGACAGATCTCTGTTTGAGATTGTTACAATAACGCTGCGATAAGTGATAATCCCGTGCTCTTACAATAGTTTTAAACACAGTGGCTGAGGTCGGGTTGTTCCAGCCTGATTATCTCAATTGACAGTGAGGGAGGAATCTTTTGAATGAGCTCTCGCTTTGCTTTGCAGTGGAAGGCACGTGTTTTATGTGGGTTGTGAAAAGCCGTTTATTTGAGCTTTTTGGCTAAATGAAGCTGAGTGCCCCTGTGAAAAGATGTGGGTTTAAGCTGAGTTCTGTCCCCTGGGCTTGTGGGCCATTTTGTGTGTCTGTCTGTCTGTGTGTGTTTGTGTCTTTGTGTGCGTGTGCGTGTTTGCGTGTGCGCGTGTGCGTGTGCGTGCGTGCGTGTGTGTGCGTGCGTGCGTGCGTGTGTGTGTGTGTGTGTGTGTGTGTGTGTGTGCGTGCTTGTGTGTGTGTGAGAGATTGTCTGTGAGCTTGATTGTGTGTTAGAATTACTAGAAAAGATGGTTATCCCCTGCAGAGAGGGAGCTCTCCTGCTGAATTGTGCCCTTGGCTACACTGTTAGAAAAGGGAAAGTGTGACATTGACGGAGATTGAAAGAGGGTGTAGCAGGGAAGGCTTGCCTGTGGGACAGAGTCTCCCCTCTGTTTTAACAGCTTCCATGCTGAGAGTTCAGAGTTTTTACACAGTGTCACAGTGGACCTCGCAGAGTAAGCCCTCTGTCAGCTTCTCTAATGACCAATTACAGGCTGAGAGACGAATAAATATACATTATTTTCCTTTCAAAATAAGGCGAGTTTGGAGGCTCATGTTTGTTGTCTATTATTTAAACGCTACAAATTGCAAGAAGTATAGAAGGAGAATGAGGTATTAATTATTTAAGGTTATTTTTTCTGGTCAGCTTGTTTTTATTATTAAATGCTGAATTATTTACAGTATACTTGATGAGAAATGTAGCCTACTCTTGGAAAAAATAACTTAACCCACTTTCAAAAAGACCTTGCAGAGTTAATGCAAATAAAACGTTCTAGCCATTGTAATTTTTGTGTAATCAGCTTACGTAATTCACGCCTCTTCTTTTGTTTAGCATATTTACATACCGCATGCTTTTATTTTTTTTTGCATTGCCGATGGCAGCACGTTTATTAGACGGATTATATGAGCCGTGGGTCATCTCCAGCCCCGGTCAGCTGTAACTGAACCGTGGGTCATCTCCAGCCCCGGTCAGCTGTAACTGAACCGTGGGTCATCTCCAGCCCCGGTCAGCTGTAACTGAACCGTGGGTCATCTCCTGCCCCGGTCAGCTGTAACTGAACCGTGGGTCATCTCCAGCCCCGGTCAGCTGTAACTGAACCGTGGGTCATCTCCAGCCCCGGTCAGCTGTAACTGAACCGTGGGTCATCTCCAGCCCCGGTCAGCTGTAACTGAACCGTGGGTCATCTCCTGCCCCGGTCAGCTGTAACTGAAGCGTGGGTCATCTCCAGCCCCGGTCAGCTGTAACTGAAGCGTGGGTCATCTCCAGCCCCGGTCAGCTGTAACTGAACCGTGCAGTGCTGACCAGGTATTTAAAGATTGTGACTCATGGCTCATTAGCTGTAATGAGAGGGTTGATGGTGCTCTGCCCTGCCTACGTTCTTGTTGTCACCAAGGATTAGTTGTCTGTCAGAGAAACAGATGTTTAGTACATGAGGAATGCATGAGTAAAGGCGTTAAGGTGTTTTCATATTTTACATTAGTCACACAGGGCTTTTCTGGGGAGGAAATGTTCTGTATTGGAGGTTTAAACCTTCATGTCACACCCACTGAGAATCACAGTTATTTTTATTACTTTAATATGCTGTTATTTCATGGGTTTCGTAGGATATGGATTACACAAGAAATCAGCCAAGAGAAGTGAGTGTGTTGGTGCTGTATTTGTGTATATTTGGGCTACACTTTAAAAACTACGTCATATGACATTTGAAACAGGGTTTGGGAGTCAGATGGCAAACAAAACATTTGGAGCATTGGGTCAGCTGTGTATTGGGGCATTGGGTCAACTGTGTATTGGGGCATTGGGTCAGCTGTGTATTGGGGCATTGGGTCAGCTGTGTATTGGGGCATTGGGTCAGCTGTGTATTGGGGCATTGGGTCAGCTGTGTATTGGGGCATTGGGTCAGCTGTGTATTGGGGCATTGGGTCAGCTGTGTATTGGAGCATTGGGTCAGCTGTGTATTGGGGCAGTGGGTCAGCTGTGTATTGGGGTATTGGGTCAGCTGTGTATTGGAGCATTGGGTCAGCTGTGTATTGGGGCATTGGGTCAGCTGTGTATTGGGGCATTTGGTCAGCTGTGTATTGGGGCATTGGGTCAGCTGTGTATTGTGGCATTGGGTCAGCTGTGTATTGGGGCTTGTATCTTCTTTTACCTTGGCATATTGTATCTTTTCCCTGTAAGTTTTATCTTAACTGTGTACACATTTTGGGGAAAACAGATATTTATAGTGCTTTTCCAGCATGATGCACAAAGCACATCCAAGAAGCAATAGAAATATACAGAAGCAGAAAGTCTAAGAGGAAGATGTTATTGACTGCAGATGAAAGGGACTTTATAGCACAAGACTCTGGAATTATGTTTATGCTTGTTTTACTATTCTCAGCTAAATGGTGTTACTGAGTACTTATAGTTATAACACATCTACGTCACATGGTGCTGTAATGGCGACATGTAGTCCAGCTGTCTCTCGTGTTTGTGTTTGTTAATTTGAATGGGTTTTCTTGTGTCTGGCTTTTGTCTTTTGTTTTTGTCATGCGCTGTGTGTCTGTTATTGGACGGGGAAGCGGGCTGGAAATTTTTCAGGGCACTCCTGCTGCTCGTTTTTATAGTATTGATGAATTGTCTAGCCGCTATAATTTTGTTTGTGGTCGTCACCATGGAGACTCATCTGCAGCCACAAAGTTTACCATCGCTCTTCACCGGAGTTGAAGATGTCAGGACTGATCCAGGACAGCAGGAAATCTTCAAAAGGCCACCTGGGAAGGAGAAGATAATGCGGGAGAGGAGTGAGGCAGCGACTGGGAAGGCTGAGCTCCGTTTCGACAGTGGACAGAGACTGCGACACTGCGTGTAGCCTATGAAGGAAAGTCATGGAGGCAATGAGGCGGAGTTTGTGTGTTGGACTGGTTGATGACATTGGACATCTCGGGACAGCGGGGGCTATTTTTAATCAGGACGTTTGGCTGTATTATTTTATATGTTTGTTTGTGTGTTGTGGGTCTGCCCCACTGTCTATGTCTTTTGTGAGGCCATAGACCTCACAAAATTGAATCTGCTTGCTTACTGTCACAGGATAGCTATATTCAAAATGTCTGACTGGCATAACTTTGCAAGCAAGGTTTCCCCAGGTAGGCAAGGACAATTTGTAATTTCGGGTAGGTGGGTCAGCCTCGTGATTATGGCCCATAAGGTTATTATGGAAATAGCTCTCCTTGGGTTGTCATTGGATATATTCACTTTGTTTAGGAGAACAGTGAACTCGTATCTGCTTTTGTTCTCCAGAACACAAGATAATTATTATTATAATAATAATTATTATTATTCTTATTATTATGATTATGATTAGTATTTTGATTATTATTATTATTACCTGTCACTCTGACATACACACATGCACAGCCAGGTCCCCAGAATGTAGTACTGTCTGAAAATTCTACCACCAAACCAGCAGCATTCCACAGTTCCACCACCGTTTGAACAACGCTAATCCCTAACACTATACTACCCATTTGTGCCATATGCTAGCCTCAGGGCTATATGCATATTTTATTCCATCAACGGTCTTTGGATAATGTATGCAAGATAAGTATTAATAATACCCAATTACCACAGTAGCACGATTTTAATCCAGCCGCAGAGCCGTGTGCAGATGGTTCTGAAATGACTCTGGGGAGGGTTCGTGCGGAAGCAGCCAGGAACACGCCATGCTGCGGATGGAGCCCGTCAGCATTGTGCTTGTTTTGGTTTCATAGTCATTCATAGTCATACACTTTACTGCAAATAATCACCCTAACATAGTCGTCCCTGTCTGCTTCTGTTTATTGTTAATGTCTCTTGGACCAATTTAAGGCCGTTTATATGAAATTTCTTCACCCGACCACAGTTAAATTGAGTCTTTAGGCGTGTGTCATCTCGATTTATGCAATTACGTGGAGTTGTTTTTAGAGGCTTTTAAATTATGCACTTCATTTGATTCATCTGCATTGACAAAAAAAAAGCTTTGCCTAAAGACACACAGGTAATAATTAAGACAATTGCCAATTAAGTTTTGTAAATTAGTGCAGAGAAGGAATTGTGAATCGCTTCTGCAGAAAATGACTCATTCACATGGCGCTGATGGCTTTGCAGATGGTCTACTTACGTCCTCTGTTCTTCCTCGCATGTTTAGCACATAATAGCTCACGTTGTAACTGGTAGTCTCTTTCTAGTTAGTCTATGGGGTTATCCTCGAGCTCCTACATTATGTTAACACCCTGAATATCCTACAGTCAAGCACACATGCTGCAGTAGTTCTGCTGATTAGCAGAAAATTACATGAGGAGATTATTGTAAATTGCTGTTCTCTGTAGTAGTTGCAGAGGGGCAAGTTGCAATAGCTCTGTTTTGTTTTGGGTAGTTTAATGACTGTGTAATGACTGTGCGTTGAAACCGCTTGTTCAACAGTTGTGCAAAGGAAGGTTTTGGTAACGTAACATAACAGAAATAATATTTCAGATGTTGAAATATAAAATGTCTCATATATTAAAAAAGCAGCGATATATTAGCCTAGATGACATACAGTTATTTACAGGCGTGTCCGCTGACTGGGCTATGATGTCTGTAGAGATCTGGAGTTCCGCTCTCTGAGATGGCCGGGTCTCTCAGCCCCAGTCTGAAACCTGCCCAACTGGCAGCTGAGGACGCGACTGTCCGGCCAAGAAAGCCTTGGTTCCCAGGAAGTGCTGACTAATGCGAGGTGCTTTTGTGATGACCGTTAAGAATGGAGCCATTGAGGAGAAACTGTTTTTGTTAGTCAAGTCTGGTCCTGGTATGGATCGCGCCGTTTAACTCTCTCCTCCAGCCCGCACACAGTATCTGTTCTGGGTCTGCTAAGGTTGTCGCCCAGCATTCCTCTTTATAGAAACAAACCACCTTACCTATATCTATATATCCGACGTATAGCGCAAGCGTGTTTTTGAAATAAATCTGCCGTTAAATGTACTGGAAAGAAGCAAAATCAAATGGAGAAGGAGCGGAGAAAAATCTGAGTAAACCTAAAAGCAGGAATAGGATGGGAAATAACTGTCATGCTTGAAAACAGCAGATGATTTAGGAGCTTGAATGTGTTCGCCGAAGCCTTGAGTAAATGAAGCAGTGGAGAGACTGGCACTTCCATCACCCTGTTATCAGCCAGCCCATAGAGACTGGCTCAGAGCTCATCTCTCAGATTGCATTACTGAGCTGCACCCCCATACAACATTGATCTACCAGCCGCTTGTCTAATAAATGCAGACTAGTGCCGTCAGTTGCTACGAGCGGTTTTGATCGATTGTGTTTCCGGCCTGGAGACGTAGAAGGGGGGGAATATTACAGTTAGCCTAGACGTACAATAATTATTCGGTTTAGGTTGTCGTGGTGAGATGCAACAACAAGTTGCTTCCACTGTAAAGCAGGCCCGACTCGTTCGCAGTATCTTTCCTCATTGAGCTGTACTTGACTGTAAGGGCCCAGCGAGTTCTCTGCGCGTTATCAGGGCTTTAACACCTGAGCTTTTCAGTTGAGCGGATCATATCAGGGCCAAATTAACAAGGTCAGCTCCAGTGAGCCGTTATCAGCTGTCCTCTATGAGAATGTCATCCGCCAGCCAGCCCAGGCCTCTGTCCCGACATTTTACTCACAAGCGTGACAGACGGTGCCTTTAGCCGCTGCCTGCAAGCTGTGGTTTCTGAGGTAAACTCTGACTGCTATACGGAGAGCCAACTGAAGGCTGACACAGAAGAGCTGACCTCTTTATGCAGACCCCGCAGAATCTCTTCTGAGCCGCATGAATATTCCATCGCTTGATGAACGAACACTCCCCGGTCTGATGTAACATTGATTGTGTTCACATTATGTCTCCTCCCTGAAGCAATGTTTGGTTTTTGTCTTGCGAGGCATGTTCTTCTTAGGCTGGTAATGACTGCTGTAAATACCGCCTGCTCTCTAAACGGAGGCTTTCCCCAGGATTCGGTGAGTTCTCCGCTCGACGACGTGATATGAAGCGCATTTCGTCGGCTGTGCATTAATGCTGAGCCACGTAAAGATGGTACACCGTGAGGACTTGTTTTCGTTAATCCCGGTAAAAGCGCAGTCTGGAGTTCTCTGGCAGGCCTCTCGGCAGAAGCCGTTTGTCACTGCGAGCACGTGACTCTTCCCTTACAGTGACTCTGTGAAAAAGCCGGACTCTCTCCGCAGGAGTCTGACAGCTTCCATATTCCAGTCTTTGTTTGTGCCCTGAAGCCGGGCGGTGCAGGAAGCGGGGCTGTTTCAGGCTTAATTAGCCAGCGCGCGGGCTGAATGGCCTCTCTTTACCCCTCCGTCTTTCAGGGTCACATGCCTCTCTGTTCACCGCCTTTGTCAGGCTAATTAGGCCCTTTATTACTCTGCAGCTTTCTCACCGCTGTTTGTCATTTGTCAGTTTGACGCGCTTGATTTTCACGTCGTACATTTCAGCTGGATGTTTCCTAAAAAAAATGTTTGTCCACAAAGATGTTGGTTCTTGGAAGCAGGGATGACAGTGTAAAAGTGCTCTGTGAAATGCTGGGTTTTCTTTTTGGCCGGTGACCACTGGAAAAGGGGACTTAAAATGTTTGAAATGTAAGATATCATTGATTCAGCGGAACGAATGAGATTAGTGTGTAGACAGATTGCCATTTCCCTTTCTGTGCAGGAAATAGGAGATTTAGATTCGATGTAAAATATAAACTTCAAATTCCATTCCATAAACTGGAGTATATTGTAAATATATCAAAATTATTATCGTCACAATATATTTAAAATATACTGTAGTATATTACATTTCCATAAGGGTAGTGCTGCCTGTAACCAATATTGCTGTTATATGGATATTTACTGTATCATTATATTGGACGTGTTTCTGGGAATGTTTAGGTTATCTTGCACACCACTAAATTATAATTCCCAAAAGTGATAATTCCCAAACTCTCAACATTGCATGTAATTCAAAGAAAAAGGGTGCAATACAATTTAAAAAATAATTTTATTGAGCAAATAAAGTAGCAGCAACGTGTCATTCTACCTTTAGCTTATATTCATTAATATTTGTTGGATAGATGCTGCAGAAATGGTTCAGTTTTTAAACTTTTCACACTCACAGAAAAATATGTATTTCTGACAGAAAGTCTACACGTTATTACAAGATGCTAATTTTCTTTAGTTGTTTAAAAAGTTTCACTTGTGTATTCTACTTGCATTGCAAAAAAATTAAATAAATATTCAATATGGGTCTTGCCCCAGGTCAGAAAACAGGTTTATTAATTTTATTTTTCTGGTTGATTGCATCAGCGATTTTAAGTGCTTGATGTCTGTTCATTCCTGGTGTTTGGGCGGTTCCCTATCAGTGTGTCTCACAGAGAGCTCTGGAACGGCGGGAATGTGTGTGTGTGTGTCTCACCTCATTTGTCTTCAAAGCGTCAGTTTTAGCGCTCAGCTTATCTGTGCGGTGCAGCCAGCCCGGGGACGCCGTGCTTTTCTGAAGTGAGCTGTCCGCTTGCCTCAGGGAGGGCGGGGTTTCACACTCTCTCTGGAAAGCGGGAGACTGGGATGAGCACAACTCTACAAAACTTTTGCAGGTGTTTCGATTAAGGGGAAGTTTTCGGCTCTGAGGAACAGTGTAGGCCTGTACAGAAAGATAAATCAGCAACATGCTGACATTGCCTAAGCTGGTAACTTTGTTCATGATATTTATTGATTTATTCGACAGCCTTATCTAGGTGAACATGCAGGCGATTAATACATGCACGTGCTGTACAAACACACTGGTATTTATAGTTTCTCATTAACTAGAAAGTGGTTAACAGCATGGTGGGTTGTGTGCAGATGGTCCTGAACCAATTTAGACTTTACCAAGATAAGTATGTCTTAGACATTGAGTGTTACCTGGCAGGCAGTTATGCAAGGAAACATAAATATCATCCATCTGTGGCGGCGCTAAAAACCCATGAGTAGCCTCAGAAATCTAGTATACAGGAAGAATGAAGCCAAGGACTGAACCTTGTGGTACACCACTGTTTCACCAAATGTCACCATTCACACCAAGTACCACAAAATGTTCCATTTCACACTTTGAGTGGGGTATCTGTGTCTGGTTTGCCATGAACTCATTGTCAAATAAAGATTTTAAACTGTCGGTTGCAAAAAATAATGCGTAAGTGAGCATGCAATATAAAATGTGGCCTCACAGCAGGTACTGAGTTCGAATCCCTGCTGAGGGCCTTTCCGTGTGGAGTTTGCATGTTCTCCTCGTGTCTGCGTGGGTGTCCTTCGGGTACTCCGCTTTCCTCCCACAGTCCAAAGACATGCAGGATAGGCTCATTGGAGGATCTAAATGGTCTTTGGGGTATGAATGTCCGAGTGAATGGTGTGTGGGCCCTGCAATGGATTGGTGCTCTGTCCAGAGTGTATTCCTGTCTTTCACCCAATGTCTGCTGGGATAGACCCTAAGCAGGAGTAAGCAGTTTATAAAATGGATAGACATTGGATGGACATTCATTTGGGCACAATTATTAATTTTCTACAGTCTTCTCACTGTACAGTAGGACACAGTACAGTGAATAAATAGCTGCCGATTTCAGTATTGACATAGCACTTAACCTAAAGTTTATCACCCCTGAGTTCATGTGGGTAGTCGTATATCTTCATAAAGGTTGTCATGCCGAGAAAGCCATGGTTGTGACCTGGTCTCCATATTTAAAC
This sequence comes from Ilyophis sp. 1 JC-2022, assembly GCA_022702515.1. NCBI lineage: Eukaryota > Metazoa > Chordata > Actinopteri > Anguilliformes > Synaphobranchidae > Ilyophis > Ilyophis sp. 1 JC-2022. Next base: position 110,342,694 of record CM040403.1, read on the forward strand.
CCCTAAACGTGGCAATTTTACAAGAGGCTTTTATTTCAGGCCTGTGCGTAAATAAGCGCTCTTGTCATTTACGAGAACAAATTCAACGGAAAAAAGGCAGAAACTCCACCCCGGGGCCTTTTCTTCTCTTCAGCTGGAGGATCAAATGCGCAGTGAGATTCACATCACAGCCACTGTCAGAGTGAACCGGAGGGAACGGCCTGTTGCTGTGAGGAATGACTGAGTCTCTATGGAAGCAGGGGGGCTTTCTGCAGGCTGTGGGGCCAGCAGCATTGCTACCGTTCTTCCTCAACTCTCCCCTCTACTCAGCCATACAGTCCTTATTGTGCGCGCTGATGGTGTAGGGCGACTTACTGGGGAGATCTGCTGGGATTCTGCGATGTAATAACTGGAGCTCTTGTTCTAATATCGCTGTTCTCTCAGCCGTTATATTGCAGATTGATCTGAACGCTGTTTCCGGGAGCTGCTCGAACCCCATTGGACGAGGGGGGAAATTATTTCATCCAGCTGCGCATACCGTGTCTCTGAGCGGAATGTTTCATTAGTTTTAATGGTGTTTATTGGCATGAATTCTTTCCGCTATTTTTCAAGCTGGCTGTTTTTTGGGGTGTCTTGCTGGCGTAGCCTGTAGAGCGCCGTACTCACGCTCATTGCGAGCCGCGACGTCGGGGGTTCGAATCTCTCCCTCTCTCTCGTTCCCATTCTTCCTGTCTCTCTACACTGTGCTGTCCAATAAAGCTGGAAAAAAAATTGCCCTAAAAAAAAAACTGTCTGTTTTAGTTTTATTTTCGCAAATTTGTAGTAGGGCTTGTAATAGCCTGCTTATAAGAGTCTGGACTGTGTCTTGAATTGTGTTTACGAGTAAATATTCTCTTATCCCATTATAAAGTGCAGTATGGCATCAGTATGGACTGATGGATTGATTGATGGATCAATGAAGACATTTATATTAATAGAACACATAGATGATTCATTTATATGTTTGGATGCCCTGCTAGATGCATGCTTTGATAGCTGATAGGCAGATTAATGGATGGACAGATGCAATAAGTACAGCAGAGAAAAGCACTCGTGTGTTGCCTAGAAACAGTAGAACCTCTCATTGTACGAGTGGCCTTGAGAATGACTGGCTTTCTGAGTGCTCTGCTTAGGCATTGGGTGTATTTCTTTCAGACCGCAACACCTGTTCAGGAAAAGCGCTTCTTTGTTTTTATATTTATTATATATTATATAACTCAATCTGAACACGCATTTGTATGAATAAATGTAGATGTATTATATGGCTATATCATATTTATGGAATTTTAAAATGTTCCACATGTGTTTTTCAAATATGTTTTCTGTATTCATAGGTAGTATAATCTGAACAGAAACTATAATGAAATATATGAAGATTCTTTCTTGAAGTTATGTGCAGTGTTTCAGAACAAAGATATGTTCTTTCTTTTATAAATATGGAACTTTGAACAGTTTTTCATCAGAGTGTCTTTGATTATTTTCAAGGCTACCCTGTTATTTTGAATAGTGCATTGGTGTGTCTGTAACCTGCAGTGAAAGGGATACAGAAGTGTGCAGCCTATGTGCATTCTAAAGACAGCGCAGCAATGCCATGCTGCAGCCTGACGTGTTTCTATCACAGTAAATCACACACAGATTTAATGTGAGACTGCATTGCATCTGTTTTCAGTTAAATTAGGGCCATTGTAGTAATGGGTATGTAAGCAATGCTTATTTAAAAATGAATAGAATATGAGGTCATGCTGTGAGAGAGACACAAATAAGACAGAGAACTGAAACACATGCTTGTCTGTAATTACTGAGTATGGCTATAATGTGAAGCTTTTTTACCCCCGCCAGCTGTGGTTTGCTGTTTATCGCTCCCTATTCTTCTTCTGTGTGTGTGTGTGTGTGTGTGTGTGTGTGTGTGTGGGTGTGTGCGTGCGCGTGTGTGGGGGGGTGTGTGGGTGTGTGGGTGCGTGCGCGCGTGCGTGCGTGCGCGTGTGTGTGTGTTTTCAGAGCAGAAGTATAACCCAGCAACTGGTTGCAGTGAACACAGCAGGGAAGCTTTTCAGTGCGAGCGTGTTCTACTGGTTTTGTGCATGGCTTCAGTTTCACTCCCAAGCAAGTGGTGACGCACGTGTCCCAATATAGGAACAGATCTTCTCCAGTCCAGCCTGCACAGCCCTGACTCACAAGCTCTTAGACACTGAGTCAGTGGCAGCTTGTTTATTTCTCTGTGTGGACTCGGGCACAGGTCCTCTGTCATCCTCTTAAAGTCTCCTGCCAGCCATACGGTTCAGTCCTGCACTGCAGGCTGTGTGCTGTAATCTACCTCTTCGCTGTCGGTTTTTGTCTTTACCTCCAACGGGCAGTCTGTGCAGAGACGGGAGATTTCCCAGGGAGAAAAAGATAAGCCTCGTAACGTTAAAGCAGAAACTCTGTCAACATGTGCAAGGTGGCTTTCTCTTGACCTTTGAGCTCTTCCCATCTGCCCCTTCTTCAGAGAGAGAGAGAGAGAGAGAGAGAGAGAGAGAGAGAGAGAGAGAGAGAGAGAGAGAGAGAGAGAGAGAGAGAGAGAGAGAGAGAGAGAGAGAGAGAGAGAGAGAGAGAGAGATGCGCCTAAGATGAGATTAGCCTTCCAAGGTCTAGTGTAACAATTTTCATCAAATATCCAACCATTATGCAGTATTACCAATGCCATTTCCCCCTTTCTGAATATTGCATTTTGAAGCCACATCACCTCATGTACGCATGTTGTTATGATGCACATCCCAACTTGTGTGTGTGTGTGTGCGTGTCAAAGCTGTGTCATCCCCTTTCCTGAGAAGATTATCAGGGAGATAAACAGTGTTAGTAATGGTCGGCAGCAGATATTACTTCAGCCAGAAGAAAACTTTCTTCTCAGGATTCCAGGAACCTTGTTTGTTTATTTTATAAATATATATTATATATATTATAAATTGACGTTTTATGTAAGATGTGTGTCTGTGTTCTAATGTGTAGTTATTATTGTTTAAAAAGGTTAGCCCTATCTTTGTCTCTCCAGTTATCTGTGTTTACTGTATTGACACCGTGTTCCCATGCTCTTCTGTGTCTCTCTCGCTGAACATCGCTCGCGTCCTCTCCTACCCTTCCTCTCGAAGCCCCCAATAGTTTTTTTGGGTGAACCTTTGTCATCGTTGCCATGACGACACCCCCCCCCCCCTCTCACAACAAAAACGATTTACATTTTCGCGATGGCGCGATAAGTGCTGCAATTATGCTAATTCCGCACAGCCGAAGCGTTTTAGAAAATTGCGGATCACTGCCGCCCCAGCTCTCCACGGCAGCACGCCGCTCCGTAGAGTTCCTCTCACCTTCTGCTTCTTACCGAGCACTCTGGAAAAATCCATCACATGCGAAATATCCCGTTCTGCTTTGCTTTTTATCAAGAGACTGCAAGACACCGATCTCCAAACTCAATTTGCAAGTCAGTGTCAATTCCCTGATCCTGTACACAGTATCTTACTCATTCCTCAGTACCCATCATGCCTCTTGGCTTATAAATGCATTTCCCTCCACTTCTCCATTTCTGGCAGTCAGCAGTTTTTAAAGCAGTTCCTGAACATACTTCTGTCCATGTCGGTTCAGCCTCAACTTCTTATCTGGTTAACTTGGGGCTTCGTCTCAGTGAACTGACAAGGTTGGCGTTTCCTCTTTTTAAAGAAATCCCAGCCACTTCCTCTATGCTGTTTACTCTCTTGGGTGGTTTCACTGAGCAGGCTTTCTTACTAAATATTAAGCCTCTATTTTAGTTGCAATCAGGGTGTGAAATGAACACCAGCCACCAACCAAATGCTGGTGAAATTTTGATTGTGGCTGGTAATAGTTTCTACTCTAGCAGCTACTTTGGCAGGTAACCAACCAGGTTGTGTTATATTGTAAAAGGTAATGATGGCTGGTATAATGTTGAAAATGGCTGGTGATTTTTAGAATCCACAAGCCACTCTGGCCAGTGGGTGGAAAAGTTAATTTCATGCCCTGGTTGTAAAACATTGTGAAGGAGTCACTTGGATTTAAAGTTTCCTCTATGGCCTGGAATTCCCTTTGTTTTATGTGTTATTGGTCACACTTTATATGGAGTTTGCCCTCCCAGTTTTTCTCAGTTTGTACACTCTGCCTGCCGCCCCTTTTAGAGTATAACAAGCTCTAACCAAACCAGTCTGACCTCGGAGCAGCACGGCGTGAGGCTCTTTTTATCCGCGCACTTATTTATGCATTTATTCAATTTTCTTTTTAAATTTCCTCCAGGAACATGTTTACAGCAGAGTCCCGTTCGGCTCGCTTTAGTCACGGCTGTCTCCGCGCGCCCGCGTGAGTGTTCGCCAGCTCAAAGAGGCGAGGACGCAGGCTCCGTTTGCCTGTCAGTGCATTCATCCCCACCTCGCCCTCTCCTCTAGTGTTACCCACTCTATGGGGGATCCAGGAAACTATCAGGGACGAGGGGTACTCTGCAGCAGAGAGATAGCTGCCGCTAACAATGGCACAGAATGGTGCGCTTTGGTGAATGTGGTTAATGCCTCCGAGAGATCATCTCGCCTCTTTTATATCGTATAGGGGACATTAAGGGTATTGTTCAGACCAAAGAAGTCAAGGCTGTCGTTTGGTCCGTATTGTTTCTAATGCTGTATTACCATTCTGGGGAATTGCGCTTATTATCGAGGAAGTTTTGTTCTGCAAATTTGAATGTCTGTCAAGAACTTTCCACAAAGGCAATGGTGAAGGTCGCTTTGCATTGTCTACACATCCTTGTTCAGTCTCTTTCTGGCTGAGTCTGCAATGCATTCTTCCTGAAAGTGTGTGATGTTTTTTGTGTTAATCCATAGTCTATATATTAACTCTCTTATCTCAGAAGGGTAGTGCATTGAAAAATCTGTGAAATGTTAAGGCTTTTAATAGAATTTAAATTTAAAAACATAAAAGTCAGTCAAAATATCCCAGTCACTCAAGTCCACATACCCTTGAGAGAGACCTCATTCCATTGTTCATATGAATGATGAAAGATCCAGCCTCGCATTTTCATTGGACGTACCGTTGCTATGTTACACAAGTATGCTGCAAGTCTGTCTGTCTGGTTATTGGTCAACACAGGGGGTGACTAGAGAAGAACAGCTTGTTCACCATACCAGGTGCTGAGGCTTGCTTGAATAAGAGAGCACACATTGAGCATGCAGTAGGCTCTAGGGTATATATGAGGTCAAGAGGTGTGGTCAACTCACAGCTGACCCCAGAACAGTTGTTTTCCAAAATGGCCCAAGAAGGAAAAAGAAAAGGGGTGAAGAGGAAGTAGAAGACGGTGGGAGACGGACAGTTAATGAGAGAAGAGAGTATTGTGGGTGTGAAAGAAGATGATTTGGCAGTGGAGGGTGAGAGAGAGAGTGGAGTGGAGTGAGGAAGAGGAAGTAAATATGGCGGAGAGACTCTTAATTTGAAGCCCTGTATTAAAGACAGAAAGCACACTTGTAGAGCCCATTGAGAGGACTGGAGAGCGGACTGCTGATAAGTGAGGACAGGTGTGGTCCAGCTGGGCTCTGCGGTACTGTGGGTGTGGTCCAGCTGGGCTCTGCGGTACTGTGGGTGTGGTCCAGCTGGGCTCTGCGGTACTGTGGGTGTGGTCCAGCTGGGCTCTGCGGTACTGTGGGTGTGGTCCAGCTGGGCTCTGCGGTACTGTGGGTGTGGTCCAGCTGGGCTCTGCGGTACTGTGGGTGTGGTCCAGCTGGACTCTGCAGTACTGTGGGTGTGGTCCAGCTGGGCTCTGCGGTACTGTGGGTGTGGTCCAGCTGGGCTCTGCGGTACTGTGGGTGTGGTCCAGCTGGGCTCTGCAGCTATACCACTGTCCTCAGCAGTGGCTGCTATTGAGTCGACACAGACACAACCGTCATTGTGGCCCCAATAACAAGGATAATGACCTGTCAGATATACTGAGTGCCTCTGTTCCTGCTGGGGGAGGGTCTCTCTGATGAACTGAAATCCCGGCAGAAATGAAGTGTGTTTTGCGATATACGATGTGTCTGCACAGCTGCTCTGAATAGGGGTTTTTTAGTGTTTGTCATTGGTGGGCACAGCCAGAGGGATTGAAGGACGTTGTTATTTCTGTTGTGTGTGTGTGTGTGTGTGTGCGTGTGTGCATCTGTGTGTGTGTGTGTGTGTGTGTGTGTGTATTGTATTGATTGAAGTGAGGTTGAAAGAGGTCTTTTGAACCGAGAGGCAGGACTATTCTTTTGTTGTCTTTCTCCACAGCACTGGCCTGCCTGTCCAGGGGCTGGTTTTCATCTTCTGTGCGCGTGCGTGCGTGCGTGCGTGCGGGCATGTGTGTGTGTGTGTGTGTGTGTGTGTGTGTGTGTGCGCGTGTGTGTGTGTACGGGTGACAGAGGGAAAGAGTGCATTAGTCTTTAAGAGGGGTGGAATCGTGTACTCGCTGGCAGGTTCTTAATCGCTTGGAAAAACATCGGAATATCAGAAATGTATTTTTTTTTGTTTCATGAAACCTACCCTTCCCCCCACACCTATTTATATTTAATAGTCTCTATTTATTATGTCTCTCTGCTGCCTAGCATTGAAGGCATCCAGTACACACACTATAGGGTAGCAGCAGATACAGTTAAGGAGCTGGAGCTAGGTTCTTCAGTTGGCCTTTGGAAGCAGTAAGCAAGCAGCATACCATTTTTTGAACTACTTAGTCATACTAATTTGAACCCTAAAACGGAAAATGGAAAAATTTTGTTTCATTAAGTATGACTGTGATAAGAAAAACACAATATAAAACATACAATTAGCCGATTGATTGTATGTTTAATCTTGGCTGAAAATAGAATACTGTTTATAATGCTGTGAGTATTGATTTAAATATATAATGAATATAATGTTTGGCTTTTTTCCATATTATTGATATATATTTAATTTTAAAGCAATTGCTTTGGTGAAGATTAACAGCACAAATATAGTCTAGGCTACTATCTTTAGGCTAAATCGGCCTTGCATTAGCAAGCTGCTGTTTATTCTAGGCTGTTCAGATGTAGGCTTATAGCACACCTTTATTCTTTGTAGGTCAATGCAAATTATGCAGGTGTAGCTTAGAAGATAAGATCATGCAAAGTGCGGGAAACTCATAAATGTTCTCCTGCGAGCATCACATATTTGTGCGCTTAATTGTGACCCTCTCTCTTTTTTAATGGTTTTGGTTTGGAACCACTGTGAAGTGTAAGAGATGGTTGACTTAGTTTAGCTCATTCAACAATGCCTCACCCTCATATTTTATTTTTGTCTCTCTATGTCTTTTTGAGTACAGGGCACACGAGAGACACAACTATAGGCTTACGGCTAAATGTTTTGCAATGTTTGGCCATGATTTCTAAGATGTAGCTTGGTTTTGTCTATTTTTACATCTTTGTTTCACAGAATAGCTAAATAAAGCGTCTACCAAACAATGTCTGTAGCCTATCAGTCTACTAAAACCTGATAATTATTTAAAAGGAGATGGATAGCAGTCGGATGCTTATTCAATTATTCCTGTCCCGCTGTTCTGTGAGAAGCAAAGCTGGAGAAAATGCTCTGTGCTGTAAAACGGGCTTCAGGCGCCCAAAAAAAAATTACTCAAGTATTGTCAAGGACAAGTCAGCTTGTCATCCTGTAGAGAAAGCTGTAAAATGTCTCTCCGCTAGCCTTGAGTGTGTGTTTGTTTACATGTGTATCGGTGCTTCAGTGTTTCTAAATGGACATGATTGGATCATAACACTGGGACTTATGTTTTTATGTTTCACCATTGTTTGCGCTGGGAAGGCTTTCTTAAGAGCAGTGTGTTTGCTGTGAAGGCGTTTTTAAGAGCAGTGTGTTTGTGTGTTTGCTGTGAAGGCGTTCTTAAGAGCAGTGTGTTTGTGTGTTGGCTGTGAAGGCATTCTTAAGAGCAGTGTGTCTGTGTTTGCTGTGAAGGCGTTTTTAAGAGCAGTGTGTCTGTGTGTTGGCTGTGAAGGCGTTCTTAAGAGCAGTGTGTTTGTGTGTTTGCTGTGAAGGCGTTCTTAAGAGCAGTGTGTTTGCTGTGAAGGCGTTCTTAAGAGCAGTGTGTTTGTGTGTTTGCTGTGAAGGCGATCTTAAGAGCAGTGTGTTTGTGTGTTTGCTGTGAAGGCGTTCTTAAGAGCAGTGTGTTTGTGTGTTTGCTGTGAAGGCGTTCTTAAGAGCAGTGTGTTTGTGTGTTTGCTGTGAAGGCGTTTTTAAGAGTTGTGTGTTTGCTGTGAAGGCATTCTTAAGAGCAGTGTGTCAGTGTGTTTGCTGTGAAGGCGTTCTTAAGAGCAGTGTGTCTGTGTATGCTGTGAAGCCGTTCTTAAGAGCTGTGTGTGTGGTGTGTACTGTGAAGGCTTTCTTAAGAGGAGGACAGGGAGGGGACATCACTGCCCAGCAACAGCAAGGCTGACCTCTGACCTGCCATCTTAATCGCACTCCCCAGCTCAGACACTCTTTGTGTGTATTTTAGCACAGCGTAGGCTGTAATTGACCTGTTATCCTCTTGATAGATGTGGATGTCTTTATAAAGACGCTGCTGGGCAAACAGGGGGAAATCCTAATCACAATTCTATGGACGTACAACTCCCTACAGCAGACTAATAAATAGTCTAAGCCTAACTGATTATGAATCCCATTGTACGCATTCGTTGGGATGCTGTTTTCATAGCAGCATTGCGCCACTGTTGCTATACCATGCTAGGACATACGTGGCTGCCATGCAGTCAGTATAATCATGTGGGATTTGTTACTAACAAGGAAGACCTATAAAAGCCATCTACAGTAGAGCCATTGTTATGGGCGACTGAAAGAAAGGCAAGCTGTCTTTGTAATCATGGTTTTCTATTAGCTCTAATTAGATAGAAAATTCAGGGGCACGTGCATCGTCTCTGAGTCTGTGGCCTGGAGGAACATCTTGTTAAAGCTCGTCCAGCGGGAAAAACAAAATAATTGAGCGGTCATGATTGACAGCCGGCCGCATGCACCGTAATACCCCGCTTTTCGTTCTGCAACTCTGCGCTCCCAGAAGCACCTTTAAAAAGCCTTATGCGCCGAGGTAGAGCGCAGGTCTCTCTGTGCGCGTGTCTAGGAGCGGGGAGGAGGAGAGATGGAAATGAGCGGAGAGGCTTGTTAGCGATCCCTCAGGAGGGCCAGCGCTTTAATTGAGCTGTGGGGGGGAGGTCAGTAATAAAGGCATGCTAGCCGTTAGCATTCAGCAGCGCCGTTCAGGAGACGGTTACGCCGCTTGTTTGTTTGTGCGTTTCCTAAGCCCTGTTGCTTTCATCGCGCATAATCAAAAGCAGGGTTCTAAGGGTCTCGCACTGATTTCTTAGTGAATGTATTCGGGAATCGGTCTGTTTGATACTGTACTTGAACTCTAGACTGGGATTCCAACCCGCAGGGGACTGAATGTTACTTTTAACAATACGCAGGTGTGTTTTTCCTATTCCTAAATTGCAGGAGAAAGTTTGAAGTTGACATGATTTATCTTCTGGAAACAAAGTCTTTACAGTTGTACAGAATTACACGCACGTACACGTAAAGCTGTTTTGCCTCTCGCAGCAGAGCGGGATTTAGGCTTTCTCATCGCCTGTATCTTATCGGGAGGTACTCTGCGGCTGATTGCCTAATCTCTTTTACGCAACGCAATGCACATCTAACGGTGCGCGGCCAACTTCACACGACAGCGTCCCTGTGAGAACATCATACAAAAGCAAAGCAAAACAAACGGAATCAACTAGAAGCCTGCCATGAAATAACTCGATGTAGAATCTCAGTGCTCGCCGTTGCCCATTGGGTTCTGTAACTGATTCATGGATAAGAGTGAGAGGGAGATGCACAGACCGTGTTGAGGACAGATGTGTTAAGGCTCTCGGACAAACTGCGCAGGAGACTCAGCTGTGTGACTGAGGCATAATGCGCTTCGCTGTTTTACACCACTAATGCAGACAGCACATGCCCGCCGTGATTTAGCTTTGCGTATTGATTACAGTGGAGAGGAGGAAACACCCTGGCCCTCTAGCAAACAGAAACCTAACAGCAGACTGGAGAGCAGAGAATCCTCACGCTGGCTATAACACAAACTCTGCCCAGTGCCCACACACAGCGAGGGTTTATCACAAGGACTGGCATCTTAGATTGTGTTTTTTTTTTTGTTTATTTAAAATTAATACCTGAATTATTATTATTATTATTATTGTTATTATTATTTTGAAGCAAACTTAAAATGCTGTTGATGAGTAGCACAGTTGCCCCTCCAAAATCGTAAGCAACTTAAACTTTTAAAACGAGTTTTCCCTTTGAACCATGGATTAAAAGATAATATTTACATTAACAGATTGGCGAGGTACAGCAACACGTAAAATAAATGACGACAAAAATACAGACTTTCAATAGTTTCAAAAACAATACTTCATTTTACGAAGTTAAACCAGTACAAATTCGTCCTTCATAGTCTATGTAACGCTCCAAAATTTTTCAATCGTCATTTAGGCCTATGCGTTTTGCTCCTTGCTGGTTTTTCAGAGTATAAAATTTTTAAAAGATAGAAAAATCTAAAAATACATATTTAGCTTTGTTTGCAATATAGCTACCTATATTCGGCTACAGGAAGTAGAGGGCTGATTTTGCGACTGATCTGTTCCTGTAGGCGATGTTAGAAACGGGCTGCTTTGCATTTGATATCTAGAGGATGGGTAAATATCATGCTTAGTACAAAGAATAATATTTCGACAGTGGTGATTGGAGGTGCTTATTTAAACAGGAACGGAAACATCCTGTGTCTGATTTGCGGCTCCTGATTGATGTACTTTTTAAAAATCCAGGTTACACCCTTTTCACTTTTACCTCACTGCGGTCACCTGTTGTTACGAGCAGCTGGGTTTTCAAGCTCGAATTTCGATGAATGTCAAACACTTCAGAGAGCGCGCAGTGAAGCGTTGCGTTTCTGCGGCTGAAAGCCTCTCTGTAACATCTCCTGGACACCGCCGTTAATAACGGGGCAGGTTAATTTGCTGAACTTCTGCAAGCTTGTGTGTGTGTCTGTTAATGTTTGACAAGCTGTTTTTGAACTTGAATCTGGATAACAGGTCAGCAAGGTGGCGCAAATGTCTTGCGTGGTTCAATAAAAAAGTGCCAAGCTTCGCGTGAAAGTGCGCTAACTTTTAATAACAGCCTACGCTGAACGGTTAAGAGCTCCCGTGCAATAAACTGCACTTTAACCTACAGGGAGTAAAACCTCTGAGCGATTCAAACAATACTGAGCTATATCAGATTGATCAAGTGAGCAACACGCTTTACGCCTCTCAGAAGCCCCTATACATTCCGCCTTCTTAATTGACTTATTGATCGCTAACTCCCAATACCGCTCCGAATTTATTTAGGTGACTTTTACCTCCTATGCATTGCAGCTCTGCATCCTGTTTTTGCTGATAAGCCTTCAGTCCTGTGCATTGCATCACTCACGCATCACTCCACAGTCAGTCTGTTGACCTACCCACTGGAGGTTTGGTACGTTTCAGACATGCGGACGTATGATTGACCCTGCTCTCTATAGCCAAACTCAAAGCCAACCATCTGTGGCAGTTAAAATTAAGAAATAAATAATTTACATCGTACTGTATGTATGTTGTATCGATCTTGCAGATTAATATAACAGTATTCCACAAAATAATGTATTGTATAATATAATGAAAAAAATTAATGAGTACACAAGGTTTACTATTTTGTCTTAATTCTTGACTGTATTTGGAGCATTTTTTCTAATGAAATATTCTACATGGCCAGTTGGGTGTCACACAAGGAATGTGTAATGAGGAAGTGACCGGGTCAGGCTGTGCTCCCTCCCTCCCTCCAATCAAATCTATGTCTGTTCCATCAATCACAGCCCCTGGCATCGTAAGGCAGTGGCTCTGGGGACAGGCATGCTCTATATTACAAAGGTCTGTCAATCCCAAAGGGATTTCTCCATCATCTAGCTGTTTTTTTATCTATAGAAACGCTTTCATCAAGATCGATGTGCCTCCCAATTCCTTCACCTTATACGCGCGCGCGCACACACACACACTAGTAAATGCAAGAAAACACCCATTCCCACATAAAATCTGATTAATGTGTCTCTACCAACACAAACAAAGACATCTGAGAATAGCGCATGCAGCGCTCTCTGATGCAGTAATTACAAAACGGTCTTAAAATATGAATTACGGTAGCCAACCCTAAACCTGCCGTCTCAGTGCCTTATCTGCTCTTTTATGGCACTTTTATGGTGCAGTGTGTGTATCAGTGTTGGAGAGATAAGAAATCCCTTACATAACCCCCATTAAGTGCGAGCTCGCTAATAAAAAGGAAGAATGCTACATGTGCTATAATGTATGAAGACGTGAAAGAACGCAGAAATGACATCACTGATAGTCTTAGACAAAGGATCATGAACGAGTTGTAGTAGTGCTGCTTTGTGTGCTGTGGTATGAGTTATAAGGGCGAGTGCTTTGTGTGTTACGCTATTTAATTGTTTTTCCTAATCCAGGCCACATAGAAGAATGCAGGGTATTGATTGGCGTGCATATTGTGTGGGGAGTATCGTTTCACTCAGCACATGGCTGTGTTTGGCTTGTCTAATCAAAGCGGCATTGATTATTTTTAGCTGACTGGGTAATTATTTGAAGTCAGGTTCTTGGTGTGCCGTCGAACAGCTCGCCCTCCCTGTTCGGCCGGCCCGTAAAAACAGGGAGGGTTCGGTTGCTGTTCCCTTTGTGTCGAGATAAATGCCATTCTCTACATTTGCCTTATCAAAAACAGGAGATAACGTTCGCCACAACAACCTTATCCGCCGAAAACACACACGCGCGCGCACGCAGTCGCCCTCTCACACGGACACCTGCTCATTCGCATGCGTGCACACACCCTCGCGTGGAAGCAATTGGCTGCATCGATGGAAAAGCTTGGCTCTCAGAGCCGGTTGCTAATGGCTACACGGTCCAGGGGAGCAGGGAACAAGATGTCAATAATGACAGTGTGACACTCAGGAAGCCCACTAAAATCAAGCCGCCATCTCTGAAGGGCTGGCGGCCATGTTATTATTTTAGAAAGACTGCAGGCTTTTCAGCGTGTTGAAATCCAGGTGCGCCACGACAGGATTGGAGGAAAAGCTCAGTGAATATCATTAAAACCGTATGCAGTTGTACACCTCAAATTTTTAATAGCCCGTTTGTGGATCAGATGGTAGATCTGAGATTTTGGGCGGTTCCTTGCTTTAAATGTGCATGTGTGCATGCTGAACGTGGCAGTTGCCTGGCCACCCGGACCTGGGGGTCCCAGTCATTCGGCTGCCATTTCTGCTGCCGTATTTTACACAATCGTTTCCACAGAGAGGTTTAATGACACATCTCTTCAGGAAACACCTCTCCTCCCCGATTCCCATTGCCCTTTTCCAAATCTTCGATCTATCCTATTTTTAAAAAACTCTCTACCTTCCCTTCCACATGTTAATGCTCGTGACAAAGGAGTACCGATCACGGGTGTGGCCCCACCGTTGCACTCCCATTAATTGCCACTTGGAATGTTGGTGGAATGTTGGTGATTTATGAATTTAGGCCTTTTTTCTTTGTGCACTAATTGTAAGTCGCTCTGGATAAGAGCGTCAGCTAAATGCCTCAAATGTAAATGTTTAATTCGGCGGAATGATCCAATCGTATCTGCTGCATGTTTACATCCTAAACCACCTCTCACAGATTTTTGTGGCAGCTATTAAAAACCAGGGCGTCCTCCTGCCAGTCAGTCTGCCTGGCAGCTTCTCTTAAAAGAGGTGTGATGTGAAACCCGGGGGCCGCTGTGCTGTTGAGAGACTGTAATAATGCGCGATGTAAACGTTTATGTAAGGGGAACCGTAGTGAGTCATACCCGCTCTAAAGAGCGGCCGGGTGATTAGCCTGCGCCGTGTTCATAGCTCTGCTGGTGCGCTTTATGCGCGGGGCCAAGGGACCGAGCGCAGCCCAGCCGTACGCTAGCAGAAATGAAATGAGGTCTCTATTGTGTTGACACCGAATGCAGCCCTGCTTCCCCAAGATGAGCAGCAAGGCGTTTGGAATTGAGGTCTTTACTTCCATCTGAATGCACCGACAGAGAGAGAGAGAGAAAGGAGCAGGGAGGGAGGGAGGGAGGGAGAGGGATGGAGAGAGAGAGAGAGAGAGAAGCCGGATGATGGAGAGAGAGAGAGAGAGAGAGAGAGAGAGGAGGGGGGAGAGAGAGAGAGAGAGAGAGACAGGAAGATGGAGAGAGGGAGGGAGGGAGAGAGGGATGGAGACGGAGGGAGGGAGGGAGGGAGAGAGGGGTGGAGAGAGCGAGAGAAAGAGAAAGAGAGAGAAGCAGGAAGATGGAGAGAGAGCACGAGAGGGAGAGGTTCATCTCCGTGCACTTGGCCATAAATGAGACATCAGGAGTGGAGGGTTCGTTTCCGCTGCGCCACACCAGTATAAAAGAGTGTAAGTTTGAGCGCACGGCTGGGTGGTTGTTAATATCAATCTTCCCATGCGTGACGATGCGAACATAAACATCATTTTGTTAATAATCCCTCTGGGCGTCTTAATGGGGCAGAGCCATGTATACGGCGGCGCTGTAATGAGATGCTTTATGCGGGAGAACACTGTGCAGTTTGTGGTGACCCAGCGGAGGCCTTTTGCAGGGAACGGGTAAGGCCGCACAATGTTCTGTGACAGACCTCCCTCCCGCCTCACATTACCGCCTCATGATCCATAACATCACTGCAGTGACACCATGCTCATGAAGTAGCCTTGCTAACAATCTCATTAAATACAGAGTGAAAGCAGCATCGCCGATCGCTCTTCTTGGGGGGAGTGGGATAATTGAATTTTGGAGACAGTCGGTCTTTTCAGGAGATCTAAAGTGCGTCTTCGTCGCGTCTCTAGGAAAAGGTTAAATAGCTTTTTTTTTCTCCCCCTGGTGAGGACTGCTCAGCCTCGGCCACAGATCAAAGGCCTTAAAGAGGGGGTGAATGACTGCTTCTAATTGTACTTTGATCCCATTAAGGAGTAATGCTAATCTCGTCTGTTAGTCACATGAAAGCGAAAGAATTTGGAGCAGCCGCGGCCGTAAACACATCTGAAATGTGAACATTAGCGGAGCCCGTGAGCACGTTTCTCCCTCACCTTTCAGCAGGGGAAAAGCGCACAGGCAGCCAGAGGAAGACTGCATTAGCGCAGATTGCTACTTGAGAGCCGTATAATGTTATACGGAGTCAGTGCCCGGAAGAAGGATAGTAAATTATTTTTCTTTGCACTTAAGTATATGATTAATCCTGACTTTCGTCAGTAAAAACCGCAGGCATATTGCATTCAGGATTATTTCAGCCAGACACAAGTATAATCACACAGTGGAAGCAATGCTTTAACGTCATACTTAAAGAACCAGGT
The DNA here is from genome assembly GCA_022702515.1 of Ilyophis sp. 1 JC-2022. Taxonomy (NCBI): domain Eukaryota; kingdom Metazoa; phylum Chordata; class Actinopteri; order Anguilliformes; family Synaphobranchidae; genus Ilyophis; species Ilyophis sp. 1 JC-2022. The sequence goes on from CM040403.1 coordinate 110,358,158, forward strand.
ATACCCTGTGTACTGAAGATATGTCTGTAACAATTCAATTCAGATGTGCTTGATTCCCTGACAGCTCCAAGACTAGCAAGACAAAGGAGTTTGTTCCTTGGAGGAGTGCTATATGACTTGCAATTTTGAAAATAAATGTAATTTAATTGTGATTTTTACCTAATTTAAGTCTCTTTTTTCTAAATCACCCATTCCAACCCCATTCCACACACGTTACTAAAAGAAAAAAGATTTTACTGTAAAATTACATAAGTGACATCTATAAAAGTTAGAATTGGTATTTTTTTACAAATTAGTGAAGGCATTTCTGATATTGACACTCCTTATAGAGCTGTTATTAATGCATTTGCCTTTTTAGTATTTGTTTGTCACAGTTTACGTGTGCACATTCGTTAAGCTTTAATGAACCATGGACCACATTTCACACCCATTCCCACTGCATAACATGTTCATCAGCATGTTTCCAGAGGTGTGGCCAAGTCAAGTGTCAGCATGTGCTCTGCCGCATTTTAGAGTATGCTTTTTACATGCAATGGTTACGCTGTCCATCAGAAAGTTGCTATAAATGTTTTATACATGTGTTATAACATCGTCTCTAAACTTGGAATGTTTTTCATGACCATTTTTAGCAACAACAAAAAAAATACAATCAGATTAATGATTCTGAAACATTGAAATGCATTACTAATATTTTTAAATGGGTTCAGTCTACAGAAATGCTAAATTTGATACAGGCATGCATTTCAAATTTCTAATATAACACATTGTTTCAATATCACCTCTAGCTGCAGTGCAGTGTAGCTGATGTCTGAGTAGTCTTCCTATTATATATTCCTGGATGGATATTATGACAATGACAATGAAAAGTGTTTTGAATGCGATTTCACCTGAGATGCCTGTTGACGTTATGTAAGCAGTAAGGATAAGTGGTTTGAATCTGATATCAGAATATATGATTACTTCCAAGATTGAATAAACAAATCCAGTTTTTAGCCCGGACACTCTCAGGACTCACTCCAAATGGATCACCTTCACTTGCCTTTGGACTGAAAACATAATAAAAAGCAATTAATCGCCTGCTGTTTTATGCAAGATCTGTGGTGATCTCTGACGCTCCTTCATGAATCTGTGTGAAAGAATAAAATGATAGATCTTTTTAAATACCGATCCCAATAATGGATTGAGGAGCAGGGATATTGGGATGATTTGAAGAGGTCGTGTTGAGTTCAGAGTGAATGACCCAATACATTCTCATACATTCTCATACATTCTCATATCTATGTTTCCAGATGAGTATGTGGAGTTGGAGGTACTGGTGCTTAGCTCACAATAGAGCTGGGGGTACCGGTGCTGTGGGTTAGCTCACAGTGGAGCTAAGGGTATTGGTGCTGTGGGTTAGCTCAGCTCACAGTGGTGTGTGAGTGGCGCTCTGAGCGCTGTGACCCAGCACTGGACATCTGCTGGGAGTGTAAACGGCGTTGATGAGGGCTGGCGTTCCCCCGCGTCCCCTCCCTCCCTCCCGCTGTGTGGCGGCTATGGGCGGGGCTTACCGCCACCCCACTCAGCCCCCAAACCGAGCCCTGTTTTCCTCCGTGACATTTCCAGGAGATGAAAGGATTTCCAAAGGCAAAGCGAGCAGCGTGAGGCCGGGCCGCGGTGGGCCGGCGACGTATGCGCCCTTGTCTCCCGTCCCGCTGTGCTATAAGGCTCTCCTCCACAGGGCACGGGGAAACTCTCATTGTCTTACTGCCATCAAAGTGTACATCTCCACACTAATTGGCCAGTGAGTTCTGCTTGTGGGAGCCGTGCCTGGCTGCTGAATTATCCTAGCGCAGGCTAATCTTGCACTGGCAGCTGAGGTTGTTTTTCAAATGATACAGCTACCGTTATATTACTGATTTGGGCATACCTCTTCACAGTAAGATTTCTATAGTGTAGGTGTGTGCACATTGAGCCAGAGGTACAAATGACTCCCTGTCCAATGCACCTGTTGCTCAAGTGATAAAAATTATTTTTGCGAAGGAGTCTAATGGCATATTGTGCCTCAGCTTATTGGCCGAAAGAAACCCACAGCTGGAACAACAGTCCTGACAGCTGAAATATATTTTCATTGTAAATAATTACACTGAGCGGCAGTGGAACACAGAAGTAGGATTTTTGATGTATCTTTTGACAGTTTTAATGGCTCCCACGTTCATGATTTTCTCAATGTTATTTGTCAGGTTTGTTTGTACATTATGGAGTGAGAAATCTTAGCAAAAACAAAAAAATCTTGTTCATTTTAAGAACTTTTTTAATCTTTCAAATTGACAGAGGATATTATTTCATTAGACCATTGGAATTATTCGCCGGTAAATAGTCTCGCACACACATACACAGATACTTTGAGTGCACCCTTCTCATTTACACAAGTTACTCATCGGTGATATTTCTGTAAATATATCAAGGATTCAAAGTACGGTAAAGTTAAAGGTGACGTCGAAACTTGATACGTGTAATTAACAGGGAGCAGAGCTTCAGTCAATCACATGGAATTGTGCTCTTCTCTCTACAAAGTCAGGAGAATTGTTGCAGGATTCTCCCTATCTGTGAAATGCCAGCCATTCTGAATGCTCTTTGAAAATAATGAAAGGAGCTGAATTAGAATAAAATCCAGGAGCGCAGGGAAACATTTCAGCCTTAACTGAGCCATCGGTGCCTTTGGCTGCCTTTCAAAGCTCAAACGGAGCGATCGGCTTCAGAGAGTGCCGTTATCGGGGCGACGTTTCAGACGGGCCGTTATCGGGGGGCCACGTTTCAGATTGGCTTTTATCGGGGCGACGTTTCAGACGGGCTGTTATCGGGGCGACGTTTCAGACGGGCTGTTATCGGGGCGACGTTTCAGACGGGCTTTTATCGGGGCGACGTTTCAGACGGGCTTTTATGGGGGCGACGTTTCAGACGGGCTGTTATCGGGGCGACGTTTCAGACGGGCTGTTATCGGGGCGATGTTTCAGACGGCTTTAGCCAAGCAGTTGAGCGGGAAGCGGCACAAAGGAAGGTGAGCCTCTTGAAGGCGTGGCGAGTGGGAGAGAGGAGGGAGGGAGGCCGGGAGGCCGGGAGGCCGGGCGCGTGGCGAGCTGCTGCCCTTCCCCTGACTGTGAGGGGTGCTGATAAAAACTTCACAGACACGCGGTCCCGCTCCACCAGGGCCTTTGGTGTCCAGTTTCTTCCCGGGGAAAACCTATATGTATATGTATCCATACCCGCAATAACATGATAACTGACGTAACGCTGCATGTATCTAAAGCAGAAACAGCGGTGGCCAGCGCCTCTGTCTGGCATTTGAGCTTTTAACCCCAGATAACAGCACGGGAAGGATGTACCAGTGAACTTTCAGCATTTAGAGTCCTGACTGGTGTTAGCAGCAGAAGAGCCTGTTCTTCCTCTGCCAGACACAGAGCCAGGTCCCTTTAGCCTGAGGTGTGCAGACTTGGTTTGGCTCAGTCTGAATTAGAGTGAGCTTTTACGCTCAATTATGACTCCCAGCAGACCGGCCCAATCGCACGAGCTAACCGCGGGGTAATTGATGGCGTTAAGGGCGCTGACCCCTCTCTCTCGCGTCGCTTGCGGCGCGCACTCACGCTGCCCGAGACGCCGGCGGTTTCTCGGCGACAGGGCGATGTGTGATTCGCGTGTCTGTCAGGCCGTCGATATCAGCTTCCTCCCCGGGGGGAAACCCGCCCGCCTTGGTGACAGTGATCTGCCCCCGCTCCCTCCCCCTGCTCGTCCCCACAGGTGATTAATCCGCTGAGGGAAACCCTTCTCTAGGAGGGTCCCATCCATCCTCAGGACGTTGGGGTCCCGCAGCCCGGCAGCAGAGCGGAGCTGTCAGACGTGATCAGGGAGATGGCGGGAGCAATGCCGGGAACGATGCCGGGAAGGATGCCGGCGCATGGCGCTCCCGGAGGCAGCCCTACAGGAAGTCTGACGGTCCGGCTCGATATCCCTCTAATTCAATTGTTCCACTCCAGGAATCCCAAAAACAATTACGGGAACATGTCCGACTTTAGGGGTGGAAAGAGGCCGGCAATGATGCGTGCGGAGCAAACGGCCCCCGCTGATCAGAGCTGTCCTCTCCGGCAGAGCGCTGCTGTCAGTAAACGCCTCGTTTAGCCACGGCTAACAACATTCATCCAGGCAAGTTGTATCCGAAAAGGTCACTACCACAGAGTTACCTTCAAAGTTCTCCTGTCATAACGGATGGAAAGAAAAGAGATGAAGATGAGTCTCTCAACTCTAAATGAGAGTCGGTTATGAAGTCAGAAAACGTTCTTTTTGTTAGCCCGCGCTTAGCTTTAGAGCTTCTGATTGAATGCGCTGTACCGCACCACTTTAACAAAGTGTATTTAATAGCCGTGCATTTCATATCATTTCATGATTTCCCTGCAATTACCTCTGCGATAATAAGGCACTCTCGGATGTATTTGAATCAGGTATCTATTATGGCGGAAGGAAGTTTGTTTTTCCGTGGCTCTGTTTTTTCCCATGGTTCCTCTCTGATGCTGTCATGCCGACACTGCATCAGACGAGCACAAACATATCACATCGATCACGCTCAGAAACTGTGACATCTCTTTACTGCTTTAGCCACAGCGCTTTGTCTCAGTCTTTCAATGTGTCTGTTTCAGGACCTTGGACAGTGGAGCAGTGGAGCCCGCGGTTTGTATTATTGCATGCATTCCTGCACTGGGGAAACGAGCAGTGTTGTTTTTTCTTCTTTTATTTTATTTATTCCTTTTTTTTTTTTTCAATCAATTTGATTGTACAAATTTGGCATGAGAACTGCCATTTCAGCTGTGTCTGAAATAAAGCGTGCACCATCAGGCAGCCAGCTCCAAAGCATCAAGAAAATAAAACGATCAAACGGATTTCGGATGAATGCTTTGATCTACACAGCCCTTCAGATTAGATTTCTTAGAATAAGTCTAAATAGTCTAAAATAAATATGTATTTTGTCATGTCCGATAAGGAGCAGCCCCAGGCACGTGGAAACAACCACTTACTGTAATAGGGCAAACGTAGCAGCAGCAGCACCTTTCCAAAAGGAAACGCACTGTTTGAAGGTATGTTTTGATTGGCACAGTAAAACACCATATCTGGCCCACAGATGAACATGGTCTGAGGCCATGAGTTTTATTAAACAGGGGTCTCTGCTGAATGTTTCATGAAGTCTGGCTGGAGTTTTAATATCCCCCATCCAACCCCGCTCCCCTCCCCTGTGACTATCCACCCCGGGTGTCACCCATGTCCCGTCGGCAGCCTTCCACGCTTCCTGCTGCTAATATATGCAACATGGCCGCAGGCTGCTGAAATGGCGGTAAATGACACGCCGAAAACGCGCGCTCCGCTGGATTCAGCGCCACTCGGGCCAAGCGTCCGCGGTTTAGGGAGTCTGGATTCAGCCAGACTGGGGTTTACTTATTTATCAGACTGTGGCTTTTATTTGCTTTATTTTTAGGAATGTGCCGGGAGTCGGCCAGCCTGTTTAATGTGCATTCTTAATGGCGCTGTGGCTCAGAGCCCTGTGATTGGTGGAATTAATTGTGGCTGGAGGGCGAGTATGAAGTGGGGAGCGGGGGGAGGGGGCGGAGTTGTTTGGTGTTATCATCCTGTGTGCCTCTGGACACAGGATGCGGAGGCGCTGATCTGCCCCGGCCCCCAAAAGACACTGTGGAACTCCTCAGGTGCCGGGTTACTGCTGCTCATCTTCAGCACACATAACAGCAACATCTCCTACTGTATCAGATCAATAGTACTATATGTGTGTATTCATTCTTATATTTATTACAGAGGATTAGTGGGAGTCAATGAGGCCACAGCGCTGCCTGTGTTCACCTTGTGGGTGAGCTGTTCATATTGATATGCGGTGAAAAGAAGGTAAAACGTAGAGAGCCCGGCAGAACCTTAGCCTTGTTCCTTCCCTGAGCTTCTCCCAAATGGCTCTTTCTCTTTCCCTGCCAAACCAGCGTCTCCCAAGTACCTGGCAGCCTCTGCGATAATCCTGTAAAACCATCAGCCGAAAAGAGCGGGAAAATTTAATTCATATTACGGGATCTTTTTTTATCTTCTTCAATGGAGGGAAAATTGAGAATTGTTGCAGTAAATGTTTTTCCCGCCGGCGGTTGAGACGGGGCTTGTTCCCCCATCATGCTTTCTTCAGCCGCCCGGCTAACGCTGGACTGTTGCTTTGCGCTGAGGCGATAAGCCCGTTACAGCGGCGAGACTCCCTTTCAGCGCGCGTCGTATGGAGATGGAGCGCAGGCTGGCTTTGTCTTGTTTGTGTTTCCTTTCAGCCCTCGGTAAAGGCCAGACTGTGTAAGAAGGCCCAGGGTTTATGTGTTGAGCCTCCCTCCACAGAGAAGCTGCATGAAGGATTTATGCTCTGTTTTTACGGGGTCTGTCAGGGAACGCCCCGTTTACGGAGGGGGGTTCGGGGTGGGGGCGGGAGAGAACGCGAGCGTGAGGCCTTCATCACTTATTCATGAATCCGAATGATTTAAGCGCACTGGTAGCCGATATTCTTGGACTGTTTCCTGTGATTAAGTTTTTTCTGGCTAGGGGAGGGAGCAGGTCTTGGAAAAACAATTATGTTTATGGAGAGCACTGCATTATCGTGAGAGCTAAATTATTTTAGGCAAACTTTATTTTTTGTATTAATGAGGATCCAGGTATTTGGGTCACTGGGCTATGTCTAACGAACAACAAATGAACCGTTTCAAATCGCTAAAGAAAACATTACTCATTTCATGCTTCATAAAAAATCCACATAAATCTTACCTTTCTGGCAGTATGTATCTTACCAAAGTCCCTGACTGAGAGGTAGTGTTCTTTGTTGAGCAGAGCATGAATTTTCACCCACTGGCCAGAGTGGTTTGTGGATCCTAAAAAATCACCAGCAGTTTCCAACATTTTACCAGCCACATTACCTTTTACAATATAACACAACCTGGTTGGTTACCTGCCACAATGGCTGCAAGTGTAGAAAATCTTATCAGCCACAGTCAAAATTTTACCAGCATTTGGCTGGTAGCGGGTGTTAATTTCACACCCTGCTTTTGAGGTATAACATTTAAAGGAAGGGGGCCTCGGCACTGAGCTAAAAGAAGACTCTTTTGTAAAAGTGAGAATGTACACTCCGATGCAGAGACGTTTGACTCAATCGCTGCAGGCTCTGTTAGTGCGTGACTGGCAGTCAGTATGACAGCACTAGAGAGGTGTTCAGAACTGCGCTGAACCCTGAAACAGCAGCCGCCTCGGAGCCGTCCAGCACGCTCAACATCCGCGCCGTCAGCACTCTGAACCCGAAGCATCAGCCTCGTTCCGGGGAGGGCCGCAGCGAGGGGTTCAGGCAAGGACCCGCGCGTAGCTTTTGGACGACCCCAACGCCCGCACGCGCGCACACCTCGCCCTGTCTCTATGCTAACTCCACAGGATGATGAAGTGGCTCTGGGGTTTTCTCAGCACGCTTCGTTACGCTAACGCTTTTCTCACATCCCCCCTGTGGTGGCCATGGCCGTTATCGGCTGACAGGTTAAAAGGCGGGAGGCCGCGAGTAGGGTGGCAAGCACCCACACGCGCACTCCTCGCGGCTCGTTAGCACGGCCACAATGAAAACCTAAATGAAATCCTCTCTGCTTGTTTAAGCCCAGGGCGGCGGGTAGGCGCCAGGCCCTCTGAACAGAAGCGGTTCGGAAGTGATAAAACCCAATTAAGCCCCCCCCTCCGGAGCCCATCGGCGCGCTGCCTGGCAGGTCCGTTCATCCTGCGGAATTCATGGCCAGACCTGGCGCACCAGACCCTCGGAGGAGCCGTTACGTCCCGGACCACGGACGGAGCGCGGAAGGCAGTGTGCTGTAACCGGGACAGAGGAGCAAGGAGGGATGATGTATAGCCATGACCAACCAATTACACAAGCGACCAGCGTCAAAATGGCCGCCAAGCAAAGTCAACTCTGTAATGCATCCATCTTCTACGGACTCGCGGGGACAGCCCAGTTACACTGTTTGTCATCCTTCCCCCCTCCTGCACAGCTCGCCCACACAGCGTGAGCTGGCAATCCATCGCAGTTACCTTAACCCTTCAGCCATAGTGGAGACTATCGCTGACCTGCCTATCACTCTCCCCAGAGAGGAGAGTCTGTGAGTCTTACTGTATGTGTTTACCTCAGAGAGGAGAGGCTGTGAGTCTTACTGTATGTGTTTACCTCAGAGAGGAGAGGCTGTGAGTCTTACTGTATGTGTTTACCTCAGTGAGGAGAGGCTGTGAGTCTTACTGTATGTGTTTACCTCAGAGAGGAGAGGCTGTGAGTCTTACTGTATGTGTTTACCTCAGTGAGGAGAGGCTGTGAGTCTTACTGTATGTGTTTACCTCAGAGAGGAGAGGCTGTGAGTCTTACTGTATGTGTTTACCTCAGTGAGGAGAGGCTGTGAGTCTTACTGTATGTGTTTACCTCAGTGAGGAGAGGCTGTGAGTCTTACTGTATGTGTTTACCTCAGTGAGGAGAGGCTGTGAGTCTTACTGTATGTGTTTACCTCAGTGAGGAGAGGCTGTGAGTCTTACTGTATGTGTTTACCTCAGAGAGGAGAGGCTGTGAGTCTTACTGTATCTACCTTAGAGAGGAGAGGCTGTGCAGTGTCTGACTGCATACATCCTTCTCAGTGAGAGGCTGTGAGTCTTTCTGTATGTGTCTACCTCAGAGAGGAGAGGCTGTGGAGTGTCTGGCTGCGTTTGCCTGCTCTTTGTGTATGTTTGAGCAGCAGGAGTCTGGCTCCAGGCAGATGTTGGTGTCACAGTGGCACTCAGGAGATAATGAGAGCAGGGACCAGAGCCCTGTGTGGAAATGACACCCGTGCCCCTCCCGTAACAAAGCCGAACAGCGCGCAAACAGCCAGTCGTGTTTCAGTCCGCTAGCGCGTGCGAGTCCGGCGAGGTCAAGGGCCGCCTCGAAAAACGAACTCCCCAACACGCGCTTATCCGGCTCCTCAGGTGTGTAATTACACAGGCTTGTGTGAGGCTGAGCCTTTTATGAAAGGGCCTGAGAAGTGGAATGAGGATGTAATGTAATGATAGTTATAGAGATGTTTATTCAAGATGGCTGATGAACACTGAGTGAGTAGCTGCAGGAGCGCAGCTGTACCCTCCTTTGTTCTACAGCCAGGTCCCTGGAGATCAGCAGGGCCTTCCACAACACTGCTGCTGCTGCTGCTGCTGCTACTGCTACTGGGTGGGGTGGGGTGGGGGTCGGGAGGAAGGATGCTCTCTCTTTCTCTCACTCTCTGTCTATTTCTGTGTTTGTCTCTCTCTCTCCCTCCCTCTGTATCTCTCTCTCTCTGAGTCTCTCTCTTGCTCTCTTTCTCTGTCTGTCCATTTCTCTCTCTGTGTCTCTATTTTTTGTTCTCTATCTGTGTCTCTCTATCTTTCTCTCTTCTCCTTCTCTCTCACATTCAAACTATTGCTCTTCAAACACATCTCACATCTCTCTCCTTTCTGTATAGCCTTTACCCTGCATGCCCCAGGACTGAGTCCTGATGTGATGCGTGTGAATGGTGGAGAGGCTTGTGTGGGAAGCTGTTCTCAGGTCACCGTACAGCCCCAGCCCGCTGCTCTGTTCTGCGCTCACTGGAAGTGTGTTGTGACTAAAGTTAAAGCAGGAAGTGAAGCAGAAACTCTCTCTCTGGAGCCCTAGCTCTCTCCCTGCAGGTCACATGCATACTGCAGTCGCTCTAGTTTAAATGGGGTCCTCAGACTGCAGTCGCGGGTATGTAGGGCAGTCGAGCAGCTTGTCAATGTGATGCTGCACTGCATATCTCCTTCTGTCCACCTGGCCTCAGTGAGCAGATTGCCTGGCTTTCTAGAATCTGCCCTTAAAGTATAGCTGGATTATTGCCATTCGTTGTCAAAGTTTAATGAAAGGCGCTGGCTGTCTGTCTACGTGCTCCAGCATGGACAGACGCCCCTCATGGATGCATCTTCCATACAGCTGGACGTTTAGTTATTTTTTACCTCAAAACAAGAAGAAAGGAAGATGCAAGGAACAGACTTCATTGTGAGGGGCTGGCCTCTGTGCCTTTGTATGGGCGCTTCAGGAAGAGTGCTGGAGAACTGCTCTGCTCTGCTCTGCTCTGCCACAGTGCTTTCAGCTGGGCTGTAACGCCTAAGCTCTGCTTTCAGACCGCCTGGCCCCGCCGGCCTTGAGAAACAATCAGACAGCGCTGTACGATCGCTCACTCCCCCGCACTCCCGCTCTCCACAGGCGCAGAGAAGAGAGCGCTATTGACAGCACAGCACATATCCTTGGGCCTTTCTGTTTTGTCTCACAGGAACTGGAGAACGGCAGCTTTGCACTAAAACACACTTTTCCCTCCGAAAGGTCATTTTATCAGACATTTTGTTTATTCTTTCTGCGTGCACACACACACACACACACACACATTAATTTTATGCACTCATGAGATAAAATGTGAGGGATGGCAGAATGTTAAATTTCACAGCATTTACATCCACAGACGGAGCACAGCTAAGGAAATTGCAATGATAACAGATAGAACAAAAAAGCAGTGGCTTTTATTATCAGAGCCCTGAAGAGCAGTGATAATGAGAGCGTAAACTGCGTAGCGATGATCCTCTCTCCCTCCATCCCTCTCTCATTCCATCCTTCTCTCCCTCCATCCCTCTTTCCCTCCATCCCTATCTCATTCCATCCTTCTCTCCCTCCATCCCTCTCTCCTTCCATCCTTCTCTCCCTCCATCCCTCTATCCTTCCATCCCTCTGTCCTTCTATTCCTCTCTCCCTCCATCCCTCTCTCCTTCCATCCTTCTCTCCCTCCATTCCTCTCTCTTTCCATCCCTCTCTCCCTCTATTCCTCTCTCCTTCCATCTCTCTGTTCTTCTATTCCTCTCTCCCTCCATCCATCTCTCCTTCCATCCTTCTCTCTCTCCATTCCTCTCTCTTTCCATCGCTCTTCTTCTATCCCTCTCTTCCTCCATCCCTTTCTCCCTCCATCCCTCTCTCTTTCCATCCCTTTCTCATTCCATCCTTCTCTCCCTCCATCCCTCTCTCCTTCCATCCCTCTCTCTTTCCATCCCTTTCTCATTCCATCCCTCTCTCCCTCCATTCCTCTCTCCTTCCATCCCTCTGTCCTTCTATTCCTCTTCTTCTATCCCTTTCTCCCACCATCCCTTTCTTTCTCCATCCCTCTCTCCTTCCATCCTTCTCCCTCCATTCCTCTCTCCTTCCATTCCTCTGTCCTTCTATTCTTCTCTCCCTCCATCCCTCTCTCCTTCCATCCCTCTTCTTCTATCCCTTTCTCCCTCCATCCCTTTCTTTCTCCATCCCTCTCTCCTTCCATCCTTTTCTTTTTCTATCCCTCTCTTCCTCCATCCCTCTGTCCATCTGACATTTTCTCAGTCCATCCCTCTCTCCATCTGGCCCTGTCTCCCAACATCCCTCTCTCCATCCAGCCCTCTCTCCCTCCATCCCTCTCTCCATCCAGCCCTTTCTCCCTCCAGCCCTCTCTCCATCCGGCCCTCTCTCCCTTCCTCCAATCCTCTGCTCGGGGTTCATGGTAAACAGCCTTGGCGTTTCACCCCCTTACGATGTGTGTCTGATATCAATGTGCACTGTCACTCCTGAGAGAGGGGGAGAGGGGGAAGGATATAACAGCCCTGTCTGAACTGTTCATGGGAAGTGCAGGTGATTCTCTGGGCAGTTTTGGGGGTGCGAGAGAAACACAAACATGGAGCGACTGCGCAGGTTTCGGGTATCGGGTTTCGCAGTGAACTGGGTGACTGCAAGATTACACTGGAGGCTCGTATCAGATGAACCTGACACTGCGGCAGAGACTTGCGTCCCACCCGTGTTCCCACAGATCTTAGGGGAGCCATTTCAGCTGGTGGTGGCTGGAAGTCAACTCTGGTGATGTGTTGGCAGGCAGGAAATGACTGCTTCTCACAAACAGGTTTTCATGTCTGTGCTGTTACAGGAGGGGGATGGGGCTATGTGGCTTTTCACAGCTGGATGGCGGTTAAAAGGCAGGTCCACACTGAGGACCTGATTTACTAAGACTTTTAGCACACACAAAACCAATAACATGATCAATGACTGGTCATGGCATTTCTTTTGCACCAATCATTGGTTTTGTTATTAGATGTGCATGTGCTAAAATGTTTTGCACATGCTAAAGTAAACCAGGCCCCAATTGTGGTACACAAGGCTGTAGCTGTACAGTCAAGTCCAAAGTCCAAGCTGTACAAGCACGGGAATCCATTCAGTGTTCCATGGCAGTAATATTGATAATGCTTTAGCTTATGGAAAAGAGCTGTGTTGTGTCTTTTCAGGTTCAAATGCCTCCAATACTGAAGAACTGACTGGGGTTCTTAGAATAAGGGCGTCACTAGTTTTTAGGAATACTGTTTCAGTTCATTCACTCACCTGTCCTGTGGTCATTTACTTGAATTAAACAAATAGGAGCAGTGTTCAGACTTGTACTGTGATGTTTTTCGCCTTCAGAAAGGCTTGATTGGATATGTGTAATCCAGCGTTCTGACGCTGTGTGTGAGAGTGATAGAGTGAGAGTGAATGAGTGAGTGAGTGTGAGTGAGTAGCGTGTTCTTTGCAGAGCGAGTGAGGAACAGGCACAGCTCACCGTGTTCAGCTTGTGTGTGTTAACACCTTTGAGATAAGAGAGGTTCAGTAATCACACAGAAAAGCAGCATTTTTAACCGAACCATATTTCTGTCTTCCTCTATCCTTCCTCTACAGTCACAGATGAAGACGCCGTAAAACGATATTATGCCAAGTTTGAAGAGAAGTTTTTCCAGACCTGTGAGAAGGAACTTGCCAAAATCAACACTTTCTATTCAGGTAAATCTGCATGAAAAATGCCTTAAAAATACCTGTTTCAAGAAAGAAAACGTCTAATTTCAACAGTATCATAAAAATGAATGCGTTTTCTTTGCAGAGAAAAAAAATCACATTTAACTCCTGCTGTTCGCATCAAGAGTTATGCTCTCATTATTGCTACAATGATTTGAGTTATGCTCTCATTATTGCTACAATGATTTGAGTTATGCTCTCATTATTGCTACAATGATTTGAGTTATGCTCTCATTATTGCTACAATGATTTGAGTTATGCTCTCATTATTGCTACAATGATTTGATTTATGCTCTCATTATTGCTACAATGATTTGAGTTATGCTCTCATTATTGCTACAATGATTTGAGTTATGCTCTCATTATTGCTACAATGATTTGAGTTATGCTCTCATTATTGCTACAATGATTTGAGTTATGCTCTCATTATTGCTACAGTGATTTGAGTTATGCTCTCATTATTGCTACAATGATTTGAGTTATGCTCTCATTATTGCTACAGTGATTTGAGTTATGCTCTCATTATTGCTACAATGATTTGAGTTATGCTCTCATTATTGCTACAATGATTTTTTATCTATGAAGAAATTAAGTTCCTTTTAACAAAAGAGAAATAAAACTTATCTTTCAGAAAAATTTTACCCAAGTAAAATTTTCATTTAACAAAATACATTCTTATTGAAGATTGTTTTTTTTGCTGAATAATAAACATAGATTGAAATGCACATGCTTTTCAGTGCGGACTGCTTGTTGACTACGTGTTTATCTTCAGCAAAACCCAATCAGTTGGCAACACTGTGAAGCATTTAATTACCGTGCTTACTGATTTACATGTACGACGTGTCCTTCAAATACAAAGTGACCACCCTGTTTATCTCTTGTGTGTTTCTGTGTTGGAGGGAGCTGCCATGAAACTGCTGTGCTCTGGGAGTCTTAATTGCTTTAACATCTCGCGCATGTGTTTTCTGGCTTAGAGGACTCTGGGCAGAAAAAAACAGTTTTTTTATGTTGTTGTTAGAGAATGACTTTACTCTTAACGTGCCATTTCATTCTGGGCTCGCAGAATACAGACAGCGTGAGTAAGAGGGACTCGGGGTGTATTAAAGGGGATATTATAAGATAATGCTACATCAGGGATAACCATTTCACAGTTTGTAGAAATTGTGACCAGAAATGTAAGCCCTGTGTTTTCCTATTGGCCTGTGTTGGAACAGCATAGCCTAAGTAATGCAGCAGTTCTACCTGAACCCATTTAGGAAGACGTTTTTTATAGATGATTTTCTGGTTAAAACCGAGACGAAAGAAAACCGCCATTGCGAGTGGGCCTCGTAGCCTGGCCGAGAAAATAAAAGCACAAAGCACTAAAGCAATCTATTAGCCATAAAATTAAATGGTGTCATAAAAGAAATCTGAACTACGTCGAGAGAGAGCTCATATTTAGTGTCAGAGCTGATACATTTAAGCCATGTTTTGCCAAGCACTCGCTTCCAGACTTAAACCCTTCTAAATCCATTCGTATACATTTCTGTCAAGTCATTTCGACAGCGTGTGCTGTTATTCGCCTCTGTCACAGCTTGCTTGGACACTCTTGTTTTTCTCAAACCACTTACCTACTTTAAAGCTGTAGGCTTGCCAGGTAAACCCAAAATAAGGCTGCCATATAAAACTGGGCTTGGGACCAAACCAGACAAGTTTCTGATCCAAGCACCCTTTCCTAGTCCCATTTAAAAATATCCTCTCTCTTTCCTCACTTACTACTTTACTGGACTCCCAGTTCTGCATTTCAGCAGAACAACGCATTTGTTTTTTTTGTTTTTTTAATGAATGCATTCAACAAAATGTATGAAGCTTCTTGCCACCCAGTTATTTAAAATGGCTGCAGCCAACAGTACGGGAGCCACTTCAAAGAAATGCATCCCTTGTTTATTTAAGTCTGTTATTCAGGCATGATACGTAGGTAATTATGGAAGCTCTTTGGATTAAATTACTTGCTTTGTGTCCAGTGCATGAGCTTTACATAAGAGACCCGCCTCCACAGAGCTGGTCCTCGCCGTTTTCCATTTGTGAAAGGGTCAACAACCCCATTAATTCATTCTGTTTAGAGCTTAATTAACTCTTTTGCTCATCTCCTGATGGGGTGAATGTCAATAAAACCCAAATACGATGTAGGTGTTTTCTATGTGTGCATTTTGAAACGGTCCATATATCTCCGGCTTCGAAGCATACAGTGGATCTTACTGGAAAAGAACAGACAAAACGTTGATTTCTGCGATTATTTAGACTATGCTGTTGGAAACCTTGAGGGGGTAACCTTTATTTTAGGAGCGCCGTGGCCTTTATGTAACCTTTGACCTCAGACAGTTTATACAGACATTCCTGTGTTTAAAATAACAAAATAATTTGACGCTCGGAGATGGTCAGTGCTTTAAATGCAGTTGGATATTGTGTTTAGAAGTTTCTCCATTCGATAAACACGGCTTCTTGTTTTTAGCTCCATCTCTGGCAGGGCGTCCTGTGCATTCCTGGGCCCTTCCATCAGGGGCCGTGTAGGCCCTTCCAGAGACTTCTCCACTGAGGTCTATGAATAGAGGCTGCGTAGTGTAAATTAGGCCCTGGGGTGAGGACGGGAGGCCAGAGGGGCGGCCTAGTCCGCGTGTAAGGTCTGATATGGGAGGGCCCAGGAATCTGCTCACTAGGCCTTGCTCCAGATCTGCTCGTGTTACCCTGACCAGTGCTCACCCAGGGGCTGTATTAGCCTGCCAATGACCCTGTTAATAGGCGCACAGGGCCCTGCATTTACATGTCTGCAGAACCCAATACTCCTTTTCAGCTTCCCTGTGACGAACAGGCCTGCTGACCCTGGAGGGAGGAGCTCCCCTGGGTCTCATTTGTGGACTTTGCCACTTTGCATTATTGGGTGTGACCAAGTGCTTTGGTATTTGGATGACGTCTGTCCTCTGTCTCTTTCTCTCTCTCTCTCCCTTATCCCCTCTCTCTCTCTACGGTATCCCCCCCTCTCTCTCTGTCTCTCTCTCTCTCCCTTATCCCCCCCTCTCTCTCTCTCTCTCTCTCTCTCTCTCTCTCTCTCTCTTATCCCCTCTCTCTCTCTGTCTCTCTCTCTCTCTCTCTCTCTCTGTCTCTCTCTCTCTCTCTCCCTTATCCCCTCTCTCTTTCCACCGTATCCCCCCCCTCTCTCTCTCTCTCTCTCCCTTATCACCCCTCTCTCTCTCTCTCTTTCGCTCTCTTTCTCTTATCCTCACTTTTTCTCTCTCCCTTATCCTCCCTCTATTTCCTCCATCTTTCTGTTCTACAGAAAAACTGGCCGAGGCACAGAGGCGGTTTGCCACCCTACAGAATGAGCTGCAGTCGTCTCTCGACGCGCAGCGGGAGAGCAACGTGCCGGGCCTGCGCCGTCGCCACAAGACTGTGTTCCACCTGTCGCACGAGGAGCGCGTCAAGTACCGCAACATCATGGACCTGCAGCTGGCCTTCAGCGAGTTCTACCTCAGCCTCATTCTCCTGCAGAACTACCAGGTCTTTCTCCTGAGTCCGCCTTGTGCTGCTGTGCCAATCGTTGCCCGCACTGCAAAAAATGTCTGTCTTAACAAACTTGTAATGAGACTTAAAATCTTATTTTTTTCATCTGAAGTGGAAAATATTACCTTGTTTTAAGTTAAGTTTTGCTTGACAAGTGAAATTATCTTACCCCACTGGCAAATTTTGAAATGAGTAAAACCCCATTGGAATTTTTTTTGTCTTATTTTGCCAAAAAGTAACAGAAATAAGATTCTAAAGTTAAGATTAAAATGCTTGTTAAGTTTAGTTTTTTGCAGTTTCGTCATTCTAGTGCTAAACCTAAGTGTCTGTGCGACTTCCAGAATCTGAATTTCACCGGCTTCCGGAAGATTCTGAAGAAGCATGACAAAATCCTGGAGACCCCCCGCGGTGCGGACTGGCGAGTGGCCCACGTGGAGGTGGCCCCGTTCTACACCTGCAAGAAGATCACCCAGCTCATCTCCGAGACTGAGGTAACCGAACGAGTCGTAGCTCCAACGCTCTCCTACAGGGCTTTATTTTTCTCCTGCACACACCAGCAGTGTGGTGATTATATCCACCAGTACCACCTCACGGGTCATGGAAGAAGAGTGTTGCTATGGTAACTTCCAGTAGCAGTGTACAGGTTAGTTTTCGCCTGAACGCTGATGTAATTTACCCTCAGATTGCTCGCTGCTTCAATCATCAGTTGAGAGTTTTCTCCTTTGCTATTAAGAAGAGTATAAAAATGGCTTTCCTTAAGATATTCATAGGAGCAGAACTCACCCTTGACTCCCAGTATGTGTGTGTGTGCATGTAGGCCCTAGTGACCACAGAGCTGGAAGGAGGGGATCGTCAGAAGGCCATGAAGAGGTTGAGAGTCCCACCGCTGGGTGCGGCACAGGTAAGGACTTGGAAGGCGTCGCCCACGCATGCAGGCTCTCAAATGCAATTAAAACAAATGCCACACAGGCACCTGGAATGCACTGACCTGCCATTAGGAGTCATCATTTTTGAAAAGATAAACATTTGTGATTGATAAGCCAGGAAGGGGAAATGCTCACCGCACACTGCAAAAAAGGCATCGGTCTAACCCGTAAAAGTCCAGGTTTATTGCAGCTCACATAGTGTCAATACAAAAGTGCACAGAAGGCAATTACCTTTAATGTAGACATTGAAATTGACACAAAATTAGTAATGTTATTTACAAATTGATAATAAGAAATTAGTTCATTGCAGGTAATCCGACTGTTGTAAATGGGCAGTATACAGACTCTTCATTGATGAATTGTCAATTACAGAATGGTCTTATTTCATACAGAAAAAACTATTTAATCCTGTAGAGATGTACACATATACATATCAAGGTACAAAATATAAGTTAGCAGAATATGGAATAGTTACAGACATTACAACATGGTTATATTCATGTATTGTCCAAACAAGATAGAGTATACTGAAGAGTGAATTCAAGGAAACATGATAAATTATGGTCTTCATTCATCCCCCTTGGAAATACAGACTGGAAATCAAGAATATAAGACTTTCTGTTGGAGCAACCGGACCTCTCGGTTACCACCTCTACGATGGGGTAGAACTTTCTCAATAGCAAAAAAGTGGAAATCAGAACTGTTATGATTAGCTTGTTTGAAATGACGAAATACAGGGGATTTTTCATCTCGTCTAGTTAAGGCACTCCTGTGCTGAATAATTCTTGTACGCAGTTGGAGGGATGTTTTGCCAACATAGAATAAAGATTAATAAGCCATAAATAGGTGCTTTTGTGGTGATGAATGCAGTTTGGCAGTAATAAAGAGCAGGCGGTGCAGGACGCAGAATGCAGGATAAGGACGTGTGCCACAGTAGGGCTGTTTTTAAGGGTGCCACAATCTCCCCTGATTATTACAGACTCCACTGTATCCTCACTGCATGGATCCACAGTAACTGACTCTCAATGCCACAGCCCTGCAGGGGGAGGAGAGTCCTGTGTCACGCACACATATTTATGGCACTGCTCTAGTGCCCTTGATTAGTGTCAAATCCAGAAGGCTCTTGAAATCCCTCTTGGACACATCTTAAAGTGGACCTTGACAAATCTTACTGAGGTCCATCACAGACCTGGGATCAAACAGCATTTGTTTTGGATTCAAGTACTTTTCTGTGTTCTATTGATCTTGCCTGGAGGATTTGAGCCCGCTAGGGTGAGCATATGGGCGGGGTTTACACTTTTGGGATCGTTTTATTTGTTCAAATTCTCCAGGCAAGTTTAGTCAAATGGCGAAAGTAATTTGGAACCAAAACAAATACTATTTGAATGCAGGTCTGGTCCATCATGAGGCTAGTATGCCAAGCCATGATGGTTGAAACATACAGTGGCCTTGGAGCACTGGATTTCAGACAGTTAAGTGTCATTTTGATTCCAGGGGTTTCTTATAAGACCAAATCAGCATGCCAAATCTCATTCAAATCTATGTCGGTGCGGTCAAAAAGCATGTTGAATTGACAGACTCACCCTAAAGCCAAATAAAATAAATAAATAACATTGCACAATCATTTCAAAACCTCACTGGCTATTGTTTAGTGCAGTGTTTTTCAACCTTTTTTGAGCTAAGGCACATTTTTTACATAAAAAAAAATCCTGAGTCACACCACCAACCAAAAGTGTTACTAATTAAGTGAAGTTGGATAATTTCCCACGGCACACCTGACGATCTCTCACGGCACACTAGTGTGCCGCGGCACAGTGGTTGAAAATCACTGGTTTAGTGCACCACATTCTACCTTATGTTGCCTACAGTGTCACTGGACTATATCAGAACATGAAAAGAAAATGTTTTGCTTGACTTGCCCTGTATTTTATTTTTTTTAAAACCTTACTTCAAGTTTTTTTTTTTAACAGTTGGATTGTTATTCAGTCAGCTGTGGTACAGTTAAGGCATAGGACCACAATAGGACAGCCTGAACTTGGATCCTAACGAGAAACCCTGAAGTTCATAGCTTTGTGATTTAATGGCTTTTCTGCCTGGCACCTGTTCCTAGCTACTTGAGCAGAGTAATATCTCCCAGTATGCTTTTATAGTGTCACTTGCTCTGCATTACAGAGAGTAACTCGGATACAGTGACAGAATAAATGTCACATACAGTGAAGGAGGGGAAGGGCCTGTTGTGAAGGATCCGTTTCATTTTCCAAGACTAAGACGAGTTGTGGAAGTAAACAGAAGGCAGATGTCCCTGGAGTTAAAGGGTGTCTGTCTCGAGCTGTATTGGCCACCTGCCATACACAGTAATGAATTTGGGGAAAACAACAGTGCGCATATCTAAGAGGGAGTTCTGAATGCTGTGGCCCAGTACTTGCGTGTGTTTAATGAGGGGATGTACAGCGTTTTTTCACTGTGTGACTCTCGTGAGCGGCGCTGTGTTCTCATATTTGCTCCTTGATCTTTCGGCTCCCAGCCAGCGCCAGCCTGGACCACCTTCCGCGTGGGGCTGTTCTGTGGAGTCTTCATGGTCCTGGCCGTGTCCTTCATCCTCAGAGGTACGCTCGGTCGACTAGCACTGCAAAGGAAACGGTAAAAACAAACACGCTCGACTCCATGTAATAATGACAAAAACTGGGCGCTGAATCCTACAAAAAGTGCAAAATCACTTGCCTCAACCTCGCAACAAAGCTTCTGCTTCCATATATGGATTCCAATTACAAGTCAACACACTCTATGCATTTTAATATATTTTGGAATTTGGGGTCATGTCAGCTTAGACATGAAGGGTTGCAGCAGAAGATTGAATTATGGACACTGATTACAGTAAAATCCCTGCACTCTCCCACAGGTGCAGTGCTGACGCAGATCGGCGACCCAGAATTCAACAGCAACGTGTGGCCACTGGTGCGTATCTACAGGGGAGGCTTCCTGCTCATCGAGTTCCTCTTTCTGCTGGGCATCAACACCTATGGGTGGCGACAAGCAGGGGTCAACCACGTACTCATCTTTGAGTTGAATCCCCGTAGTAACCTGTCCCACCAGCATCTCTTTGAGGTGAGTGGAGTAGGTGAACGGCTTCGGAGTTCATGATTGGGAGGAAGCTTTGGAGTAGACAGTAGAGAGTACACACTCGAGTGGACATGAGGAAAAAATGGAAAATGTTGGAAAGTGGTTAGATTTCTGTTCTTGAAACATTTGTTTTTCAAATCCAATATAGGGTAGGGTCTGTCTTACTTGCTAACTCACTATCTTGATGTAATTTGCTATTAATTCTTGTAATGCCATTGCTGACATTGATACTGACTGGCTAGCTTGCTCACTTCCAAAAGGCGCTGGTAACTGATATTTATCAGAGTATCCACACTCCACAATTTCCTTCAAATATTCCTTCAAACAATAATCCTTCAAAACTTCATATGTATCCTCTTAAAGTCATGGAAACCAGAAATTTGATCTGAGTCGGTACCCAGATAGCGAGTAGGCCGGAAAAGTAGGTCTGACTGACACCCACGAAGAGTGTCCTATTGATGTAGACCAGGGATAGGTGGGAAGAGGGAGAGAACAGTGGGTGTATTTGTAGAAACTACATCAGTGGATGACAGAGGAGGAGGTCGGGGAGGGGACTTAAATGGATCAGGTATGTGGAGAAGATGGCAGACAGATGGCTTTCAGTATCAAAGAAGCGTGATGGAGGATAAAAGTAAATTGATAGAGAGGTGAGAAGAAAAGACGTACCAGAGCGCTGTTGTCTGCTTATCAGACTGCAGAATAAAAAAATAAAAATAAAAAACCGTTGTCATGTTTCTCTCCTTCCTGCAGATTGCCGGGTTTCTCGGGGTCTTGTGGTGCATCAGTATCTTGTCCTGCCTGTACTCGGACTACACCTTCCTCCCCATGCAAGTGAACCCGCTCGTGCTCTACGGCTTCATGCTCCTCTTCCTCATCAACCCCTTCAAGACCGGCTACTACAAGTCTCGCTTCTGGCTGCTGAAGCTGCTGGTGAGCAGAGCCCCCCTGTAAGACGCAGCTGTGCTGAGCACCGTGCTCAGTGAGCTGCACTGAACACCTCTCTGTCGTTTGCTCTTCGATGTGTGGCCCATGCCATTCGCTTACTTTGAACTTCTCTGTAAAGCGAAAAGCACTCTATAAATAAAATAAACTCAACTCCAGAGCATTATTCTGACATCCAATATGGCCATAAAAGAAAGGAATTCATCCCACTAGCCTGTGCAACTAATAGCATCAGTGAAAAAGTCAGGGTTAATGTGTCTTCCAAAATAATGTTATGAGTACCGAATATCAGTAACAGTACAGAATGCCCCAGTCACTACGACATTTCAGCAACAGTTCTGAATAGCACCGACAGGATTGAATAGAAATACCGGTTGTATAAAACTGTGCTACGATAACATTAGCACGACTGAACTTTAGTGAAAGTACAGAATATACAGTAACATTGAATATTAGTAACAGTACTATGTGTTACTGTCTGTCCTCAACAGTACAGTCCTGGGAACATGTTGGTTGAAGGCCATTCCAGTTTATGACCCGTTTCTGGGTTATTGCTTTCGTATGGTATTTCCACAGTTTAGAACAGATGGTGGGTGCGGGTGATATGTGAAAGGGCAGTAGTCATGCAAATACCCTTCAGCTAGCTGTTTTTACGTACTTTTTCCAATTGGTATCTTGTCTCTAGTATGCTGTGTTTGTGGGCTGCTGGGTGGCTCATCCTGCTAAGGCATTGTTCTAGTGCATGGATGGGCCCCACATTGTGGTATTGAATCCTGACTGTGCCAGCGCTGACTGTGGCTAGCAGCTCTGCAGTGGGACACACAGGCATTCGCAGGTCTGTCTATTGAGCTGCACGTGAAGTGCCTTCCTCATGTCTGCGTGAGGCAGACTTGCGGCCTGTGGTGTGTTAAAATGCATCTGCTTCAGTGGGAGAATGCATGCATCGGTGGTTGCAATAAGCGTTGAATTGTGACCATATTTATACATTCCAAAAAAGGGAAAAACATCTTTAAAATGTGCTGCTTATTATTAAATCAGTGCAAAGATCACCCCCAGTGAGGCAGTTGGCTATACACAACTATTCAGCGAGCTGGGTCAAACCAAAGTATGGACTCAGAGTGCTACTAGCAAAGCTCTTATTCTTATTCCACACCAGCGGACTGGAGATACATTGGGATGTCAATATACTTTTAATTTCAAACTGGGACTATGAACCAGCTTAACACAGATCGATGACGGCTGTGAAAGCACACAATGTGTGCGCCTCACTGCCTCTTGTCACAGCCCATTTTGAGCCCTGAGCAGCAGTGGCAGCTGTGGGATGGAAATGGGGGATTTCACCTTTAAATGGATCCCTGCTCTCAACCTTTGATTTTCATTGAGAAACAATGTAGCAATTGATAAGCCAAATAATCAATGTAAATATGTATTGCTATTTTTTTCCAATTATGCTTTTTAGGCATTTGCCTGAATCCAGGCCTCTTTGCTCTCCACTCCCCCTCTTTGGGATTATTGATGACATAAAGATCTGTTTGTCTCAACTGTGCCAATTCTTCAGTTTCAATGAGCGTGGAGAAACGCTTTCTGAAGTTTGTTCATTAGTCTTGCAGAAAAAACAGACAACTCATTTTGCTGAAAGCTAGCGAGATAGTTAAAATAATTATTTGTCTTTTTACATGGAGTGTATTCTTTGTATGATTAGGATTAATGATTAAATAGATTTTCTGTAAATGTGTCTTATCGCTTAGGGTTTCTTATGTAATGTGGAGAAAAAAATTTATAATGTTCATAATTTTAATTTGTAAAAATACAGAAAATAAAACATATATGATATATATAATATACTTTTTTTTATTATTTGTGACATTTGTGAAAACAGCAGTGGATTATGTTGCTAATTAACATGGTTGTTAAGTGAAGTGAAGCATAGTGAGCATTTAAGAGAATGTAACAAATAGATTGGACCAGTCACCCAGTTGCATTGGATATATTATCACACATCCTGAGGGTGCTGGCTGTGTCAGTGGATCCTGTGACTACATTATCATAAAAGCATTCACCGTACCAATTAGATTGGCTATCATCTTCTTCTGGCAGCGTGTGTGTGTCTGTGTCGTGCGTGTGTGTCTGAGGAACAGAACGAGGTTACTTCCTGTCATTTGCTTAGAAACCATTTCCCAGCAAAACATTTGACTGAATATTTAATTTCATTATTTGTTGCAGTTATTGAGTTATTGCAGTTTAATATTGTAACTCGGAACAATAGTGCTTAACACCTGAACCTTTGACAGTCAATAACGGCTTCTTAAATTACTCGCAAATCAAGGCCCGTCCCAAAACGCCCGATTTGTGCGAGTGCACGGGGACCACATTACTCCTGCTCAGATGCTGTTCCTTCATCTTAATGTGGCTTTTTCCCCCCTTTGTCTGATATTGGATTTGTGTCTGAGCGTTAGCGATGCGCTTTGCGGAAGGGCAGGGAGAGGGCAGCGGGGTTAGGGATAATAGAACACAGCGCCCTTCCTCCCGATGCCGCCGCCACGCGTGTGACTGCGCAATCATTACAGCGATAGAGCCCCCCCACCACCACCTGACTCTGCTCCCGCCTTTCCTCACCGCCTCCCATCTAACCACGGTTTGAGTGGAGTGGAGCTCTGAGGCGGGAAACAGAGCGCCATGCCCTCCAGCTCACAGGAAATCACACACACACACGTCCCCACAAAACAGAGCGCCGTGCCCTCCACCTCACAGGAAATCGCACACACACACGTCCCCACAAAACAGAGTGCCATGCCCTCCACCTCACAGGAAATCGCACACACGCACACGTCTTGTAAAAAACACAGTCTTGTATTCGTACAGCTTTGGAAAGGTATCTGGGTAGGGGGCGGAGGGCGGAGGGGGGGTGGGGGGTGCGCAGACATGTATTTTTCTGTTTCACATGATTGCATTTTTGGAGGAAAATGGCACTGGGTGTGTTCAGTGAGTTTGAGGCAGAAAAATTGGAAATGTGATTGATATGTAGAGTAATGAGTGTCGGTACTTACGTGCGGCGAATCGATGGACCGTGGCATTTGTGGCGCTCGACGTCGGCGGGGCTGGGGTATGTGGGCGCAGGCGGCCGCGGCTGTGAAATGTCAGCCATGCCCCGAAGGCCGCTGGGCGTGGGGACACGCTTCACATCCACACACGGGCATGGCGACCCCAGGCACATCCATAGCCCTCATCAGTATACATGTTTGGACTTAAACTCTCTAGCAGTTGGTCAGCCATACCCGAGGCTGTCTGGAAGCAGTATCTGTGTCTTATCTCTATTGGCTAACCCCAGATGAGATGGTGAGTTGGCCCTGAGGTCCGATGAGTCAAATGGATTTGAGCATGCCAATCCTGTGTATTGCCATGCCAACTTATTGCTATGTGCGCATGGGATCCTACTAATTTATTTACGAACAAATCCATTATGAGGTGGTGCCTGGAGAGTTCAACTCCTATAGATGCTTTAGGGTTTGCAGTAATAGGTATGACTCTCTCTGAATTGGAGATGGCCATAATACACTGCTCAAAGAAATTAAGGGAACACGTAATCAACACAGTATAACACCAAGTCAGTTAAACTTCTGGGATATAGATCTGTCCAGTTAGGAAGCGTAAACGATTGTGAATACATTTCACCTGCTTTGGTGCAAATTAAAGTGACAACAGATGGACAGGAGAGGCAACAGCAAGACAACCCCCCAAAAAGTAAATGGTTTTGCAGGTGGTGGCCACAGACCATTTCTCTCTCCTTATTCTTCCTGACTGATTTTTCTCTAGTTTTGCATTTTGCTAGTGTCCTTGTCACTACTTGTAGCATGAGGCGGTACCTGCTGCCTATTCAGTTTGCACAGGTAGTCCAGCTCCTCCAGGATTGCACATCCATACGTGCCATCGCAAGAAGGTTTGCTGTGTCTCCCAGCATAGTCTCAAGAGCGTGGAGGAGTTACCAGGAGATGGGCCATTACATGAGGAGAGCTGGACAGGGCCATAGAAGGGCAACAACCCAGCGGCAAAACCGGTATCTGCTTCTTTGTGTGTGGAGGAACAGGAGGAGCACTGCCAGAGCCCTACAAAATGACCTCCAGCGGGCTACTCGTGGACATGTTTCTGACCAAACTGTCAGAAACAGACTCCATGAGGGTGGCATGAGGGCCTGATGTACTGTAGTGGGACCTGTGCTCACAGCCCAGCACCCTGCAGCTCGATTGGCATTTGCCAGAGAACACCAGAATTGGCAGGTTCGTCATTGGCGCCCTGTTCTCTTCACAGATGAGAACAGGTTCACACTGAGCACGTGACAGACGTGAAAGAGTCTGGAGATGCCGTGGCAAACTTTATGCTGCCTGCAACATCATCCAGCATGACCGGTTTGGCGGTGGGTCAGTGATGGTCTGGGGAGGCATATCCTTGGAGGGCCGCACAAACCTCCACGTGCTAGCCAACGGTACCCTGACTGCTGGATGAGGTACCGGGATGAAATCCTCAGACCCATTGTCAGAACTTACGCTGGTGCAGTGGGCCCTGGGTTCCTCCTGGTGCAGGACAATGCCTGGCCTCATGTGGCCAGAGTGTGTAGGCAGTTCCTGGATGACGAAGTCATTGATGCCATTGACTGGCCCTCACGTTCCCCAGACCTGAATCCAATTGAGCATGTCTGGGATGTTATGTATCGGTGCGTCCGCCACCGCCAAGTAGCACCACAGACTGTCCAGGAGCTCACTGATGCCCTGATCCAGATCTGGGAAGAGATCCCCCAGGACACCATCCGCCGTCTCATCAGGAGCATGCCCAGACGTTGTCAGGAGTGCATACAGGCACGTGGGGGCCATACACACTACTGAGCCACATTATTAGTTCTCATGAAAGCAGACTCAGCTGTGTCTATGGTTCTTATCAATGAGAGCAGACCCAGCTGTGTCCATGGTCCTTATCAATGAGAGCAGGTCCCGCTGTGTCCATGGTCCTTATCAATGAGAGCAGGTCCCGCTGTGTCTATGGTCCTTATCAATGAGAGCAGGTCCCGCTGTGTCTATGGTTCTTATCAATGAGAGCAGACCCAGCTGTGTCCATGGTCCTTATCAATGAGAGCAGGTCCCGCTGTGTCCATGGTCCTTATCAATGAGAGCAGGTCCCGCTGTGTCTATGGTCCTTATCAATGAGAGCAGGTCCCGCTGTGTCCATGGTCCTTATCAATGAGAGCAGACCCAGCTGTGTCTATGGTCCTTATCAATGAGAGCAGGTCCAGCTGTGTCCATGGTCCTTATCAATGAGAGCAGACCCAGCTGTGTCCATGGTCCTTATCAATGAGAGCAGACCCAGCTGTGTCCATGGTCCTTATCAATGAGAGCAGGTCCCGCTGTGTCCATGGTCCTTATCAATGAGAGCAGGTCCCACTGTGTCCATGGTCCTTATCAATGAGAGCAGGTCCCGCTGTGTCCATGGTCCTTATCAATGAGAGCAGACCCAGCTATGTCCATAGTCCTTATCAATGAGAGCAGGTCCCGCTGTGTCCATGGTCCTTATCAATGAGAGCAGGTCCCGCTGTGTCCATGGTCCTTATCAATGAGAGCAGGTCCCGCTGTGTCCATGGTCCTTATCAATGAGAGCAGACCCAGCTGTGTCTATGGTCCTTTTCAATGAGAGTAGCTCCAGCTGTGTCTATGGTCCTTTTCAATGAGAGTAGCTCCAGCTGTGTCTATGGTCCTTATCAATGAGAGTAGCTCCAGCTGTGTCCATGGCCTTTATCAATGAGAGCAGCTCCAGTGCAGCTCTCCAGTTCACGGCCCATTAGGATTTCAATGGGTTCATTCATCAGTTCATTTTTGAAAATGGGAGCGCTACAGGGCTCAACAGCTACACATGTTCCGCTTGATTTAGAATCCACTATCCCTGCTTTATCACACTGATACATTGTAAATTAGTGTCAGAAAAGTGCTGTCTAACAGCTGACTGCATTGCCTTGGGACAGGCTTGTGTGCCATAATATAGTGTGTACTGTATGTACGGCCAGTGGAATTTATGACTGTAATTTGTCATGGTGAAGTCAGTAATATCAAATGTTAAACCCAAGACTAAGGAGGTAAAGACAGGAAAACCAAAGTCTACTGGACAGGGAATATTAGAGAACTTCTCATATGCATTATGGCTTTTTGGCATAAGAAACCAGTGAAGTAGGCGTGTACTAATTTAATTTGCATATTATATATTCTGTAGTTTCTTTTTTTCCCCCTTGGTTTTGAACGTTTGGATAGGGCTTATCTGACTTTCTCTGCCCCTCCCCTCTCTCTGCCCCTCCCCTTTCTCTGCTCCTCTCTGTCCCTCCCTTTTTTCTGCTCCTCCCCTCTCATTGCCCCTCCCCTCTCAGTTTCGTGTGTTCACAGCTCCGTTCCACAGGGTGGAGTTTGCAGACTTCTGGCTGGCAGACCAGCTCAACTCTCTGGTGATCATGCTGATGGACCTTGAGTACCTGGTCTGCTACTACAGCTTTGAGCTCAACTGGAACGCAAAGAACGGACTGCTGTCCGACCACTCGGGTGAGCAACATCATAACACACAGCACTCTGCATATGACCACATCACAACACACAGACTTTGCGTAAAACTTTTCCAGCAGCCATACCATCATACCACCATGCAATCTGCTCCTGCTGAATGGCTGAAGCTAAGTAAGTGTGGGCGGCTTGGTGAGTACAAGGATGGGAAACCTCCTGAGAAAACGAGGTTGCTGCTGGAAGTGGTGTTGATAGGCCAGTTGGGGGCAGTCTTCCCTCTGGTCAAATAAATCCCAATGCCCCAGTGCAGTGATGGGGACACTGTGCTGTAGGAGATGCCGTCTTTCGGATGAGATGTTAAACCGAGGTCCTGGCTCACTGTTGTCATTAAAGATCCCATGACACTTATCGCAAAGAGTAGGGGTTTCCCCGGTGTCCTGGCTAAACTCTCAACCCAGGCTCTTTCATTCTGCCACCTAATCATCCCCAGTTTAATTGGCAAAAAAATGATTCTCTCCCTCTCCACCTCAGCTGATGTGTGGTGAGCATTCTGGCGCAAAATGGCTGCCGTTGTATCACTCGGGTGGGTGCTACACATTGGTGGTGGTTGAGGCGAGTTTCCCCCTCATCATTGTAAAGCGCTTTGAGTGTCGAGAAAGGCGCTATTTAAATGCCAGGCATTATTATTATATTATTATAAGACCACGTCACAACAGACCGACTACATATGACCACTTCACAACACACAGACTGCATATGACCACGTCACAACGCACAGACTTTGTGTACAGCCACATCACAACACACATACTGCGTATGACCACATGTCACAACAGACAGACTGCGTATGACCACGTCACAACACACAGACTCTGCGTATGACCACGTCACAACAGACTGACTGCGTATGACCACGTCACAACAGACTGACTGCGTATGACCACGTCACAACACACAGACTCTGCGTATGACCATGTCCCAACACACATACTGAGCATATGACCACGTCACCACACACAGACTGCGTATGACAAATCTCAACACACAAAGATTACATGATCAATGTCAGTTCTGTACCGCTGGAGCTGCTCTTCCTGTACAGGGATGAAAAATTCCTTGCACATCTCAGGGAAGCCTTATATCTTTCCCCATGTTGCTGACCGGAGCTTTACTCTAAATGAGCTACTGCTGGGTTGGTAAAGAAACAGTTAAAGCAGCACATATAATAGGATGATAATCACTCTTTAATGCAGGAGAGCTCCCAGCTTCAGCTGTGTGTGTCAGGGAAATGAACCGTTAAAAGCTGGCCCCTGCAGTCTCCGCACCTCCGCAGCGGCCCAGCAATCAGCGCTGAGGTAATTAAGTGGGAAAGCTTGGGTCTGTGACCCTCGTTGCTGATTAGCCGTCCGCCATGAAAGAGTGGCAGTAGAAAGAGTTAAGAGAACAATACAACATGCACATTTCTTAGCGTGCCTCTTTTTCAGCAGTTCGTGACCTTGGGCTGAGTGTTGCTGACCGCTGCTTCCTGTGCACATTTGAATGGCCTGCAGACATATTTATTTTTTTGTATTTCTGCAGTATAGTGAAAAGCTGAAAAATTATTATGTACAATGTGAATAATTGCTTGTTCCACTATCAAGAAAATGTGTAGGCTGTTTGATTTGATCAGTGCTCGTGTCTGCCACGAGCCTCATAAAGGCGTTCACTTAGGCCTGAGGGGAAAGACTTTCACTCAAACGAACCAAGCCAAGACTATGTCATTTAGAAGTGATTGTTTGATGTGATTTAAATAGGCCTGTGCAGTGTTTTAAACAGGTGTTACGACCCTGGCTCGAAGGGCCTCAACACAAAGGATTTAAACGCAAAAGGAACGGTTACAAAATGTATTTATTCACATATCACAATAGACATACGTGAAAAAAGGAGAAAAGGGTGCTGGTGAAGGTATTGGCGAAGAAACGAGACGCACAAAATCGGAATCCAAGTATACAGACCTTAGACACAACGGCCGGCGGTTTTGTATTTAGGAAGCATTGGAGCCACTCCAACCTCCTTGAAACGAGAACAATCCCAAATTCTCTATATAAGACATGCCAACAGCTCTGGTTAAAGCCTGCCTTCCTACCCTCTGCCCCTCCATCACAGACATAGTAAATTCCCATAGTTTTGGTTCACCAGTCCCCCCCAGTTAAAAATCGCCTCCATCACTCCCATCCTAAAGAGAAGCCGTTTTTGGACCCCTGACTTCTTTGACACCTCCGACGATCTCCAACTTCCCTCCTCCTCCTTAGCTCCTGGAAAGAGGGAGATCCAGCTGGCTGTGGCATCTGCACAAACCCAAACCTCTAGCCCCTACGACCCCCAACTACAGCCTACAGAAACACATCATACAGACCACACCCTAACCACCTCACACTTCCCTCACTCCCTCAAGCTGCCTAACTAATCCCCTCAGTCATCATCCTCTCCCTCCTCTCCCTCTCCCCTTTGATACAGTTTCCTCACACACCCTTCCTCTCACGTCTATCTGACCTCCTCAAATCACCGGGTACAGCTCTCTCATGGTTTCAAGTTTACCTCCTCCAATCCTCATCAGTTTGTCACCATCACTCCTCCTCCCTCCCCCCCCCCCCCCCAGTCAACCACCCTCCCCCCTCAGGCCTCTGCTGGTCCCCCCATCCTCTTCATTCTCCTGCTCCCCTCCCCCCCCTCATACTCATACGTACGATCACCCCTCACCTCAGCTCTACGTTCCACTGATCATCTATCTTCTCACCTCAC
Source organism: Ilyophis sp. 1 JC-2022 (assembly GCA_022702515.1). NCBI lineage: Eukaryota > Metazoa > Chordata > Actinopteri > Anguilliformes > Synaphobranchidae > Ilyophis > Ilyophis sp. 1 JC-2022. The sequence goes on from CM040403.1 coordinate 110,388,907, forward strand.
TCTGCACCCCACACAGCCTCCCCCACATCCACCATCAATCCACTCCATGCCATAAAAACTAAACTGAAATCCACCTACTCAAACTCAACAGTAGTAAAACTGAGCTCATGGTGGTGGCCCCAAGCCCACTGCTCGGAAGGTTGGAGATCTCCCTCTCCCACGCTGGAAGCCTTTTCCATGGGCTGTCCTGAAGTTCCGCCACCCTGGGCTTCATTCACTCTCCCCATCATTGTTCCTCCACTCATTCACATTCCCCACACCTCATCCTCCACCATCTCCCAAAACATTTCCACCCCCCCTCAAAATCCCTTCCCCGTCGTCCCTCCTACCCTCCCCCGTCCGCACCATCCACCCCCGGCCCGTTTACATCCTCCGTTTTCATCCCCACTCAGCTATCAAACTGTCCGAAGGCCAAAAAAGCCCTGGACAGCTCCGGCACACTCATAAACTCCAGCTGTCAGCACGTGCATCCACCCCCCACCCCTCCCTTCTCACCTCCCCACCCCTCCAACCCCTCCTTCACCTCCCCCCCCACCAACTCCAACTCCCCTGGCTCAAACCCAACCCCCACATCCCTTCAACCCTCCACTCCTCCCACTCTGTCCGACCTCCTTCCCCAACTCACACCCCCCCCTGCCTTCACATCCTGCTTCTTCACCACACTACCTCCTGGACCCCGCTACTTTGGGACAGAGCCCCAACACTTGCCATCCCCCCCCCCTGCCCTTTGCCTCCACATCTCCCTCCCAGACTCCCCCTGTAATGCCCAACCACTGGAAACCTTTTCAAACACACCCCAATCCACACTGCTTTTTCATTCCTCTTTTTTTAACCTTTCCACATTTTGTTCCTTTCTTGTTTTTTGTTTTTTTTGTTTTTTCTTTTGTGTTTCTTTCCCCCCTTAATTTTCCTTGTTGTTTTGTTTTGTTTTGTTTTTATAAGACAATACCAAAGTCTCAACCAACCAAAACCCCAGTCAAACTTGCCTCCATGGTTCTATGTTTCTGGATCTCCTCTCAATTGTCACAAATCTCCCCATTTATATATACCTTCCTGGGGAGTCACGCAGAAATACAATCAGCAAATGTGCGTCCCACAGCACGGCAACGACCCTGACAAAACAACAAAACACAGCCTAGTAAGCGTTGCAGACAAACCAAGACAAACGCCACAGTAATATTCAAAGATGACTTCAGCAAGTTCTGCATGGCAGCAAGCTGGCAACGTACATGAAGTTAGTCAAAGGGAAAATAAACCCAGAGTGAAAATGAACCAACTTCAAGCTAGAGAACACTGCAAATACATCTCAGGCAAATCCACAACAGGTGTCGCAATTTCCAATCAAGACTCGGTTGAGTCGAATTAAACAAGTTAGCGCACATATAATTAAAGGGCCACACTTGCAAGGCAGCATAGGGACGTAACACAGGAAAGAGTGTTCTGTGGATAAACAGAGTTGATTGTTTAAGGCGTATTCCCTGTTTCTCACCAGGTGACGAGGTGTGCCACAGTTACTCGTACGGTGTCCGTGCCATCATCCAGTGTCTGCCCGCTTGGTTCCGATTCGTGCAGTGCCTGCGTCGTTACCGTGACACCAAGCGCGCCTTCCCTCACCTGGTCAACGCTGGCAAATACTCCACCACCTTCTTCGTGGTCACGTTTGCAGCCCTCTACAGCACTCACAAAGGTAAGCGGAGACCTACAGGGAGACAGGGGGCTGGGTATCTGCTCAGAATCCGGTCTGAAATAAATGCATGAAAGCAAGCAGCTGGAATTTTGTGGTGCAGGAGAGCAGTGTAACTGTAACAGGTGGAGTAGAGCAGTGTATCAGGTGGAGGACAGCAGTGCAACAGGTGGAGGAGAACTGTGTAACAGTGTACCAGGTGGAGGAGAGCAGTGTAACAGGTGGCGGAGAACAGTGTAACAGGTGGAGGAGAGCAGTGTAATCAAGTAACAGGTGGAGGACAGTAGTGTAACAGTGTAACAGGTGGAGGAGAACAGTGTAACAGATGGAGGAGAGCAGTGTAACAGTGTAAGAGGTGGAGGAGAACAGTGTAACCGGTGGAGGATAGCAGTGTAACAGGTGGAGGAGAACAGTGTAACAATGTAAGAGGTGGAGGAGAACAGTGTAAGCGGTAGTGTATTATTTTTTGTCCTGATTTAGAACTGATTTAACGCATTCTGTTGCTGGTGCAAAAAGGCAATAAGATACAATATGCATTTCTAAAACAGCCTGTCCAAGCTGCTGCCACTTTTTAATGCAGTGCAGTTAACCCTTAGTGAATGTTTTAGAGGAGAGTTTGTTTGAGGAAGACTCTGAATGGCCAGATAAGCATGGTGTGATCAGCCCTGACCTGACCAGCAGAGACCAGCACCACGTTCACTTCCTGCTGACCTGCATCAGAGACCAGAAGCATTGAGTCTGATTCAGTGAACCATGAACCCTGCTTCTTTTAACTCACATTAAAGAGCTGGACAACACAGCAGCACTATTCTGTGTAGTTCAGCACCTTATAGTCACCTATCCTATTAGGGTCATTCATCATTTATGAGTAGTAATAATGCTTGCTTCATGCTTTTTCTGTGAATTTGGTTTTATCCACTGAACTGTACATTTTAATATATTTCACTGCAGGAATTTACATGTAAATGTGCACAGTAGTGTAAATATTTCTCCCACAGGGAAATATATGTTATTTAGAATTGAATTGTTTTTTAATGAGATGATTGCTTGTTTGTCTTTGAGACTTAGGACAAAATAATATGAACAGAACAGTGAGACTGACTGAAGGATTCATCTGACTGCACAGCACAGATTATTAGTGTGCCATGGTAATGAATATGAAACCACTTTTCTTAACATGGAAGATAACGGGAAGAGATTTTTGTTTAAATATTAGTTTTTTATGAATTTGTTTATTTAATTCTCGATATATGATAATTGGCATGAGTCTTTTATTTTGCTGTTACCTGGAAAAAACTAAATGCAGTTTATAGATAATATATTTCTCCATCTTGAGATATAATTATTTTCTGGTGTGTGTGTTATTTTTCTATGTCTGTGCGTGCGTGCGTGCATGTGTTTGATAGAGAAAGACAGTTGGAGGGTGTGCGCAGTTGAATGTCTATGGCTGAATCTTGTCTGCAGTTGGATGTGCAGAAAGACTGCTGGGCTGACCTTGAATGCCGAGGCTGTCCATTGTTAGAGAGCGAGCCCTGGAGTTGTGCGCATGTCAGCGCTTTATTATTATGGGAATGGAAAGCCCAAAAGCAGAGCAAGGAATAAACAAGGCTTTTCTTTATGACTGTGGACTGTGGGGAGAGGTGGAAAAAACTATCAGAAGACATTTCATCATTTTTGGAACACAGAGAGGATGGAGAGAAGTGGGATGGAGAGACTCGTCATTATCATTTTAAGCACACCGTCCCAGATACACTCAGTTAATGTGCAATTATTCTGACATCAAACATTAATCACAAAAGTGGAAGAGTACAAAGGGAAAAAGGGCATTTCAGAATGTGTCCCTTCAAGATTTTTGCTTTGTGTTTTTTTTGCTGCTATCTCTGAAATAGATTGCTGCCACTGTCTGCTAAAATAGATTTTTGTCCCACCTGATAATTTCAAAGTCCGGTGCTAAGCTGGCTGATTCATTATTTATATATTTGAATGTAGCCAATACTTTAATTTTTAAATGTTAGCTCCAAACTGAAATGTTAACTCCAAACTGAAGAGTTTAACTACTTTGCTTCAGACATGTATTAAATGACATACTTGCTGTATGTACATGCAGTGGTATTTTCATATACACATACTACAGACAGAATAGATTCTACACACAGAAAGGCTTCTAGAAGCTTTTCAGTTCTATCCTTTCATGTTCTTTCCACTGCTGGGCTCAGTGGACCCCTGGCTAATGGCCCCTTCTTAATTTACTATGTTGTGTGGAGTTAGATAACTCTGTTTAATGCAGAGGTGAGGGTGGTGGAATTACCTAATGATGGAGAGGCTCATTAGGCCATGTCCACTTAGCCTCTCAAGTGCTGCTCATTTAGCTGGGCTGCAGCAGTGCCTGTGGTTGGAGCTACTGGGTGGCTCATCCTGTGAAGTCACTGTTCTTTTTTTAAAGGGTAGTTCGACCGAAAAACAACATTAACCTTATTTAACCAATCAAGGCGCAACTAATTAAGTCTCTCTTTGTCGCTGGCCAAAACAATATGTGAACGGAAATATTGGCAGCTAAAGTTACCAATTTTCGAGAGGTATACGTCAATATGACGTACACCTCTACCACTTCCTCGTTTTTGGAAGACTACAGTGGGCGTACACTGATACTTTCTTTCCTTTAAGGTGTTTTGGCAAACTAAACCAAACAGGACTTGAGTGCTGTCGGTTACAGAGTGGAAAAATGATACCTACAACTCAGTGGCCTCCACCGGAGTTGCACAACTGGGAAAGTTTTGGCTTTGCTAGCAAACATAGCTAAAACAGCTAAAAACTACAATATCGTTTTAACTTTTATTTGTATATGTTTATCATTCTGTATCAGCATGTTGGCCGATACAAAAGCATTTCAGACTGAAAAACGAAAGTTGAAGTGTTTTAAAAGCTAAAATTGTCTAAAAGTAATGTTTGTTTACTGATCACAATGTGGGTCGCTGTGCGAGCTGCCATGAAGATTTGACGTCAAGTTCTTCCTTGTCGGGAGGTCGTGGTTGATTTCCCATTCCCTGATTTCCGACATGGAAATCGTAGTTGGAAGGGTGTTGTATTATATATTTTTTTCCTTAGAAGACCGGGGTGAGAAATGAGTAGCTACAGTGCTAGCTACAGACTTCTGGCTAGGCTGGCTAATGTTTTCATGATACTGGCTGTGTTTTCCTAAATTAATGGCTGTATTTCCCACATTTTTCTGGAGACTCAAGCGAATGGTGGTGTTATGTTTTTCAGTAGAACTGTTACATTAGTGGCTAACTTGCCAGTGAGTAACGTGGCCTCTCTTGAAGAGACACTGTAGGCTATGTGCAAGAGCGCCTCCACTCTGTGTTGCCATGTCTGCGGTTTGACAGGCAAATTGGACTACTTTCCAAGTGCAGTCGCGAGAGAAAATTAAAAGTCACAAAGCACACACTTTTAAAACGTAAAAATATATGTTGATTTCTACTTAAAATACGTTGGTTTCGGTTAAAAATATATTTCTGGCTAGTTTTGAGTCACCATTTATGCACAGTAGCTTGGGGCTATATCTCTGCTCTCACTACAGGTAGAAAGTTGGTTGAGAGCTTGTTTTAATCAGAAGAAAGGGCTGCTTCTCTACAAATCAAACATAATTTTTTGGTGGAACTCCCCTTTAAGTTATATTTTCAGGGCTTTTCAGCTTTATTGGAAGTGTAGAGAGACAGGAAGAATGCGAGCGAGAGCGAGGGAGAGACATGCGACAAAGGTGGCACAGCCGGATTCGATCCGGCGGCTCGTAATGAGCACGTGGACGGTGATCTTACAGGCTATGCCACGAGACACACCGTGCATGGATGGGCCCCATGGTCTGGTATCTAATCCAAACTGTAGCCTCTTGTAGCCTCTTGCATTTTGCTTGATGGGAGGGTTTTCGGGCCTCTCACTGGCGACTGGCGACCGGTGACTGCCACTGATAAGAAGCGACGCTGATAAAATGCAATTGGGTATTCCAAATTGGGAGAAAATTCTATTTAAAAAATGCTTAAAATAGTGGCTGTGGTAGAAACTAAGCACAATGTGCCGGCAATGTGATCAATTTTGTACTCGACATTCATGCCATAAAATTTCAAGGCCTTCATTGACAAGTTTAATCAATATATGAAATGCAAATCAAACTGTCAATATCATTTTTATTATTCTTCCACTGAATTAAGTGCTTCCATTGTCCTGAAAAATGATCCATTTATCCTTAAAAGGTCATTGAAAAGTAATATCAATGTGATTTGACTGAGATCCCTGAACATTCATTTTCACATTCTGTCCCATTGGGATCTAAATTTACAGTACATTTCTTATGAGCTTCAAAAGGCCTTGGACATGTCTCTTACTGAAAAATCGATCAATACTCACCTACTCGCATGTCGGTAACAAGACCTGTCATATATCATCTCCACTATATTACTCATTCAGTTTCACCTATTCCACACATTTCATTCTGAAGCCATGATAATAAATGGCTGAAAATGAAGAAAGCACAAATGTTGGCGCTGAAAATAGGAGTTTCTAACATTTCTAACTTCATCACCTTTTTTCCTTTTTCATTTCACATTTGCCTTCACTTTGAAGTGTACTTGGCAATCAGCAAAGAACCTCACAGTCACAATAAGTAATGTGGCAGTCATGAATATATGCTAATTGTTCTCACAAAATGATTTGCCTCTGGAAATGAATGGTTCCGATGGCGAGTTAGCAGCTTGTTTTGTTGCAATCATTCCCCGCAATTCTGTGCTGAAGAGCAAAGGCTCTTACAATCAGTGTTCCAAAACTGTCGGCGTGCGCACTTGTTAAACGACCCGTACTGCCACAGCGTTCAGAGTGCAAACCCAGGGTGAAAGCCGCAGTGCATCGTGGGCCAGAGGGTCACTGATCTCCAAGATGGCCGGCAGAACGGATGTGGCTTGGACTTGGGACAGGACACTCACGTGGCACAGCACATGCTTTATGTCTCTTCGTTACACATCCTCTGCCTTTGTAGAGCAGCGGGGAGACTGCTGGCACTGTTCCCGTATTCATTTGGATGTTTGGCATCGTTTAGATTATTTTTCGATTGAATTAAATGCTACCATTGTCCACAGATTTTGGCTCTTCATGTGCCCTCGGTAATTGTCTTAATTTCAGCGCTGCCAGGAATGTGAAATAAGCCTTAGGATGAAGTGTTTAGTTCACATGCTGGTGGGGACGTGACGTGTGAACGTAGGTGTCCGACCCATACAGATCGAACGTGTGCATATCCTATGCGGGGAAAGCCTGCCGCAGTCTGTTTAAGCCCACCGCATCCGGAGACATTAAGTCTGTCCATCAGTCACCTGCACCATGCAGGATCAATGCAGAATCTGTCGATATTGCGTATCCTTTCAAAATGCCGCCATTAAGCCGCGAGGGTAAAATGCTAATGTCGTCCACGAGGAATAGCTTCATGAAGTGCACGGAGGTTTCAGAGAGTAATTGGCTATCGAGGCACAGAGCACAAGGCCGCAGACAGTGCCATGGATAGGAAAGGGTTTTTAGCCTTCTTCAGGAGCTCACTCTTGTTGCCCCTCCTCCACATTATTGCACGTGGAAAGCTGCCGTGATTGTGTGGCTGTGGGTACTCTCTGCACAGTGGGGCACTTTGTGATTCCCCTCTCTGCACAGTGGGGCACTTTGTGATTTTCCTTTCTGCACAGTGGGGCACTTTGTGATTTCCCTCTCTGCACAGTGGGGTACTTTATGATTTCCCTCTCTGCACAGTGGGGCACTTTGTGATTTCCCTTTCGCACGGTGGGGCACTTTGTGATGTCCCTCTCTGTACAGTGGGGCACTTTGTGATGTCCCTTTCTGCACAGTGGGGCACTGTGTGGTTTCCCTTTCTGCACAGTGGGGCACTGTGTGGTTTCCCTTTCTGCACAGTGGGGCACTGTGTGGTTTCCCTTTCTGCACAGTGAGGCACTGTGTGATTTCCCTTTCTGCACAGTGGGGCACTTTGTGATTCCCCTCTCTGCACAGTGGGGCACTTTGTGATGTTCCTTTCTGCACAGTGGGGCACTTTGTGATTCCCCTCTCTGCACAGTGGGGCACTTTGTGATTTCCCTTTCTGCACAGTGGGGCACTGTGTGGTTTCCCTTTCTGCACAGTGGGGCAATGTGTGGTTTCCCTTTCTGCACAGTGGGGCACTGTGTGATTTCCCTTTCTGCACAGTGGGGCACTGTGTGATTTCCCTCTCTGCACAGTGGGGCACTTTGTGATTCCCCTCTCTGCACAGTGGGGCACTTTGTGATGTTCCTTTCTGCACAGTGGGGCACTTTGTGATTCCCCTCTCTGCACAGTGGGGCACTTTGTGATTCGACACAGTGGGGCGTCAGGCTGAGGAAGGACAAGCAGGATAAGGGGAATAAGGAAAAGGATGGACGGGGGAGGGGCTGAAATTACTCGTATCTGACTGTTAGGAAAATAGCCGTACATACATTTTCTAATTATCAATGTGAACGGTAATGGCCAATGGAGACGGGAATCTTAGGCTGGGACACAGTTACAGGTCATAAACGCATGGGAGGAAACATGAAGAGGAAAGAGGCATTGACCAGAGGAGAGATTAACACAGAGAAAGATGGTGTGTTACAGTAAGCAAAAGAGATAGAGGACGATAAAATCATGGATCAATGAAAGAAGAGAAAGAAGAGAGAGAGAGAGGCGGGGAGCGAGAGAGAGAGGGAAGGCAGGAGGGAGGGAAAGTGGACTTGCTGGAGGAGATTGAGCTGTAATTGCCTGCCTGTGGCGAACACATCTCTGGCGCACGCAGCTGGAATAGCAATGAGAGCCAAAGCGCGAGTGAATATGATTTTATCACGGAGCAGACAAAAACAACTGCGTCTGGTCACTTTCAGGCTCACGCTTATATCAACCCGCGGTCATGCGGCTGAATTCCTTCACCCCAGGTAGATGGAAGATAGCTTCATCATGCCCACTCGCTCCTGCTCCAGTCCAGCCTAGACCAGCTCCAATGTGTGGCTACTTAGCTTGTCTCTGACCCTGGAGCCCCAGACACACGGCTCCCCTCTCCTTCCATGCCCTGGTTCACTGTTCACCCCTGGTACAGATGCTCCGGTGGCCCTGGTGTTCATATATAACAGCTTTTCTCACTCAACATGCAGGTTTCCCACAGTTCTTGAATGTCCTTGAGAATCCCTCAAAATGTTTTCATCCAATACCATGGAAAAGCCATAGAAAATGGGTCTATATTCTTGGCAACTGTCCTATTAAAGTCAGGGAGAATGGCCAAAACCTTTACAATGAGTAAAATGCACCCATCTTTCTTGCTAACTTTCTAGCTTGATGTCACTTACTCTGAAATCTTGCTGTGGCAGTGTAACTAACTTGACAGCTCACTGGTTTTTACATTAATATCAGAAGTCATATGTGTAAGTGTGTAACTTCGTGGACAATATTTTGAAAGGAATGCGCCTCAAATAATAGTTCCCCCTTGGAAAAGTCACCCTATAGGTCAAAGCAGACCAGGCTATTGCACCAAAAGCATCTTGAAAAATGATCCAATTATCCTTAAAATGTCATTGAAATGTCGTATAAATCTGATTCGACTGGGAACCCTGAACATTCATTTCCACATTCTGTTCCATTGGGACCTAAATTTCCAGCAAATTTTTCATGAGCATCAACAAGCCTTGGACGCGTCCATCTCTAACTGAAAAATGGATCGATACTCACCTACTAGCACGTCGGTAACCAGACTGTCATACTCACTAGCGATCGCCTTGAAAAATATCTCTCGCATAACGACAGAAACTTTTTTGTTTTTTCTCATGAAGGGAGAGAGATAAGGTGGCGGGAAGGCTGGGGGAGGGAAGGGTTGTAAAACATCGCCTGAGCTGTAGAACACGACAGCAGAAGTGGTAGATAACAGCCCTAAGACAGATGATTGCTTTTCCTGGGTGCTTATTACAATGTGAGCAGGGCCCTGTGCTTTCAGCTCCCTTCACTGTCAGCTCCTAAATGCCTTTTAACCACAGACTAGACGCATCCATTTAGAGCGTGTGACAGAAGCCAGCAGCTGCCGTTACCTTTGGCAGCGGACCCCACCTGAATGCATCGCCCCCGGCCCGATAAGGCGCACCACTGGGGGAGATGCATATTAGCCCCATGTAGGTATTAGAGGCTCTAGAGGTTTGGTGTGGCCACGATAATCCTCAGATTATTATCAGTCCTGTCATAAATGTGTGTTGTTATTTTAGAGCACAATCTGATGGCGCTCGTGAGTGTTTATCCAGGTGGATATAGCATCTATTAATGGTAGGCTTTTTTTCTTTTTTTTTTTTTTTTTGGCGGGTGCCCCATTTATTTGGGCTAATGTTTTAGTGTACAAGTGTCTGTGTTTCTTGAAAGGCGCATGTAAATATAATATATAATATGTGTTTAAACCAGGTATTGTGTAAAACGCACAAATCAAATTCTTCTTAACATTTATTGAAATCAATTTTGCCAACCATCTTAAAATAGCTTGAGGCCTTGAATTATTTAATCAAACTGACAGGACTGAACAACTATCCTCTATATGTGGACATCAAGAAACGTGTGTGTGTGTGTGTGTGTGTGTGTGTGTGTGTGTGAGTGAGTGTGTGAGTGAGTGTGTGAGTGAGTGTGTGAGTGAGTGTGTGAGTGAGTGAGTGAGTGTGAGTGAGTGAGGGTTACGAAGCTGTTCAACTGTAGGCCACTTTTAAAATTAGTGGGATTTTTTCCATGGATTAGCACACCGCATATCTTGTTAAAGATCCACCACAATGCACTTGCTCTTGACTGAGTCATACTCATAGTAGTCCCAAACAGGACTGTGGTGTTTTCAAAGATAACTCAGTGGAGTCAACACACTACAATAAGGCAACACATCCTGGCGTTTTTTCATTCGCCGATGCATGAGCACAAAGTACCCACGGATAGAGAGGACTGATACGTATAGGATATCATCGCCATTTTGTGAAGTAGCATTCAACAGAAAGGGGGAAATTCTCTGCCCAAATTTTCTCCCTTACCTGGCGCATTAATGATCAAAAACTAAAAACATTTCAGATGTATTTCAGTTTTATTTTAGTTTGTTTTAAAAGCGGGTTTGCTAGTTTTCATTTTTATTTCTATTTTAGTTTATGATAAACTAGTTTTCATCTTAGTTCTAGTTTAGGATAATAACCTTGGTTGGTAGATAGCCTGGTGCCAGGACTCTTAGCTTTACTGGCAGTGAACAAGCACTCAGGTCTGAAATGACTCTTTTGTTCTGACTGTTTGTCTGTGTCAATAATGCAGGGTTCAGGCTTTATGTTGATTGCTTTTTGATTTTCATATTGAACAAATAGAAACATGACTCATGTTTCTTGCAAGACTGGTCTGGTCCATCATATTACTTGTTAGTGAGAGTTTTCAGGGGAGAAAAACTTTTATTAACAAATCAGTGTCTGGCCACTTTTTGGCCGAACATTCCCATTTACGTTGGGTTTCAATCAGAGCGAAAGCAGACGTAGGAGGTTCTTACCGATGCTAAAGTAACATGTGGTTTGGCTGCCAGGCTAGCGGGGAGTGGAATCCGCACAGGAAATATATTAATGTGGAAAGATACCTAATTGATGATTATGCTGAGAGAGGCATGTTTGTCTTTGTTAAACATTGAGGTGCAGATTGGCATGCCGTGCTGTTACACAGGGAGCAGGTGGCAGGATCAGTGGGTGTGCTGGGGACAGAGCTGAATGGAGGCTGGTCTGACAGGAGCACTATATCTCATAGCACTGGAGATCAGGGCCTCAGATGAATGTGTCTGTCATGATGGCCCAGCTTCTGGTCCTCATCTTCTGACGTCTCAGCTCAGGGCCTGTGGAGTTAACCAGCAGGAGGGACAGGGGCTCAGTCACTGCACACAAACACACACACACACACACACAAACACACACAAACGCAAACACACCACACACACACACACACACACACACACACACACCACACACACACACACACACAAACGCAAACACACCACACACACACACACACACCACACACACACACCACACACACACACACACACAAACACACACAAACACACACAAACGCAAACACACCACACACACACACCACACACACACACACACATACACACACACCACACACACACACACGCAAACTCAAACACACATAAAAACAAACACACACAAACAAAACACACACACACACACACAGACCCCCACACACACACACATATAAACACACGCACATGTGCACACACACGCAAAAACACACACACAAACACACACACATGCACACAAACACACACACATGCACACAAACACACACATACACTCCACACAGACCCCCACACACACACACACACGCACACACACACACACACACACACACACACATACAAACACACGCACATGCGCACACACCCAAACACGCACGCAAATACACATACGTATACACACACACACACTTAATTTCTGAGACCCAGTTGGTGAATGAAAAACAGAAACACAAATGTAAAATTGCATAGCAGAGTATTGCACCATTATCTGTGGCCAATGTGGCATTTCATTACCAACCTTGTTTTTTGAAGGGTGTGAGCTCACCCAATCTATGCCAGGAAATGCAGCCTACACTATTATGTAACCACTAGAACCCTTCACTGTTGGATTGTTATTGTTTTCATAATTTCACATACTTTGTGGCTCATTCAGGAGATTTCGTCTATTAGCATCTATTAGTTATTTTAACAATATTGCTTGTGTGATACAGGTGGTGTACTTTGCTTTGCTGGTATGTTTTAGTGTAGCAGGCTACACTGCAGTAGAAAGCGGTGATCGTGTCCTGCGATGATGAGTGGTCACATCAGTTAGCGTCATCTGTCACTGCAGGCCTGCATGCCTCGTTTGTCAAGGCGAAGGTTGTCACAGGATTTTAAGAGTTCACGTCTGTCCTGTCACAATGTGAATAAGGCCTCTGTGGGCGCTGCCTAATTCATGTTTGATTTTCGCCAGGGGAGATCAGGCTCCAGTGGCACGTACTCATTAATGAAAGCAGGGGCATGCGAGCCGTGTCAGTGAGATGGTGTCAGTTTGTCAAAACACTGGATTGTCTGTCTAAATGCTGAAGTAAATCTACAGATGATGACAGAAAGTATTCTTGGATTAGGAGTGAAGACACGGGCTGCTGTAGTCCAGTGTGACCCTCTCTGTAAATGTATCTGAAAAGATGTCAAAAATGGTGTTTACAAGTACTAAACAAATATTTAATAATAACCTTGGTTCAGTGTTTACCTCTTGAGCCTGTACGTGTACATGGTATTCATTGTAGAACGCCTCCCTCTAGTGGGCATTGTGCATATAGCATATGATATCTCAGAAGTGCTTGTCACTTTCCCTAGCAACCATGGCTCAAGCTACAGGTCAAAATACAAAATGGCCACCTTTTAGTGGATTGACAGAGGCATAACATTTTTTATTGCAGTTTTTGATTTGGCATGCAGGGGGAAGTCATATGTTTTAAATGTTTGACTTCATATAGGCAGAGTGTTATGTGCTTTAGTTCAAAATAATAACATCATAAAAAATAATACAAATTGGATTATTTCAGTTTATTGTCATTTTATTCTCATACCAAATTTAGCAGTTATTTTCCTCCTCATGAATTTAATGACAATTTAATTCATTTTAAATCACCAAGATTGATGTTTCTGGATTTCTTTGCCTAAAAGACCAATACTAATTGTTCTAATTGTTTATTCCTGTCCATATATAGTCCTGCCAATTAATCTTACATAAAGTACTCTGTTGTACAGGCAGAATCTAATTTTATATAATTTCACCAAAACAAAAAGCATTTATTAAGCACTAAATCAATTACCCATTGCCAAGTAAACAATCTAAGCTTGATTTCAAGTTTGCTACGATACAATTTGCAGTATTGTATTTGCTTTTAGTAATCATCACATATTACATTTTAGGCCTCTGACTGAGATTCCACTGGGCGTGAGTTGAAAGGTGTCGCTCATAAGTGTGCAAGTTTAGTTGCCATGTTGCCTAAAGGCAGAGGATGTAGTGAAGGTAAAGTCCCTGACTGACGCTCTGTCTCCCCACCCCTCAGACACTGGCCACTCTGACGCGGAGGTCTTCTTCTACCTGCTCATCGTCTTCTCGGTGATCAGCTCCTGCTACACCCTCATCTGGGACCTGAAGATGGACTGGGGGCTGTTCGACCGCGGCGCTGGGGAGAACACTTTCCTGAGGGAGGAGATTGTCTACCCGCAGAAAGTGAGAGACCGCCCCCTGCACCACCAGACACGCACCCGCCCTGGCCACACGATGGACCAGCCTCTCACCCTAAGCCGGTCAACAGTCTGAACAGTGTTGTTGGAGCCCAATGATACTGTCACTCTGGACCACAAAACACTGCTGACTCATACTGTACATAGCAGGACTTTTGAATGTGCATCTCTCAGCATTGGGTGCTGACTGTTGTTCTGTGTCACTGTTCTGCGTAGGCCTACTACTACTGTGCCATAGTGGAAGACGTGATCCTGCGCTTCGCCTGGACCATCCAGATCTCTCTCACCACCATGAATGTCTTCCCCTCGGCCGCTGACATCTTAGCCACCATCCTGGCACCCCTGGAGGTCTTTAGGTGAGTCAGACGGCCCTACACAGCTTCATGAGGCAGTAAGATGGCAGCATCGAGGGCGTTTGACCTTTTCATTTTACATTAACATTACAGGCAGACGCTCATATCCAGAGCAACTTGCACATCTTTTTACATAGTATGAGTTCATACAGCTTGACATTTACTGAAGCGATTCAGGTTAAGTAGCCTCAAGGGTACAACGTCAGTGGCCTACCCAGGAATTGAACCTGTAACCTTTGGGTTACGAGCCCACTTCTCTAACCATTATACTGAGCTTTTCCTCCCCTGCCCCCCCCAGGCGCTTTGTATGGAACTTCTTCCGGCTGGAGAATGAGCACCTGAACAACTGCGGCGAGTTCCGAGCTGTGAGGGACATCTCAGTGGCGCCGCTCAACGCGGACGACCAGACCCTGCTGGAGCAGATGATGGACCAGGAGGATGGCGTCCGGAACCGGCAGGGCAAGAAGACCTGGAAACGCAGCTACAGCCTGTCTCTGCGCCGGCCTCTGCTGTCCTCACAGTACGGCCCTCTAATCTCACCTCACAGCCCTGTTTCATTACAACCTCTCCTGTCCTCACAGTACGGCCCTCTATCAGCCCTGTTTCATTACAACCTCTGCTGTCCTCACAGTACGGCCCTCTATCCTCACAATATGGCCCTCTAATCTCACCCCACAGCCCTGTTTCACTGCAACCACAACATAAACAAAATACATAACGGCAAACGGGACCCAGCTAGATTGATTATTCACCAACTGTCTAGAGAGAGTATCCAGCGCTCTGTCAAGCTTGGACTTGTACAGCCTAAGGGTCTGTGTCTCTGCTACCTTATCTTATCCTGGCTTATCTTATCCTGCTGTCACTAATGAAGCGTATAGAGCATTGATCGGGTTTCCTTCCTGATGAACTGTGCTGTGTATGACATGTATTTCTTCTCTTGTCCCACAGATCCAAGACTCGAGACACTAAGGTGTTGATAGAGGACACCGACGACGAGGCCTACACATGAGCCTGAGGGGCCCGCTCGATGCCTGGGGTCACACCCATCCAGACAGCTGTCCAATCAGAGCATCACAGAGCTGCCTCTCTGCACCTTCCGCTCACTCACACACACATCTCAGATACACGCCGCACACATCCCTGAGATACACTCATGTAAAGTACTCCCATAGACAGACACACACATCTCTTAAACACACTAATGTCAATCACTCCCATAAATAGACACAGATATTACATAGTCACACTAATAGAAACACACTCACACCCCTCAGACACGCACACACACATACATCACATAGATACACGTCATACTCCCCTTCGACATGCGCACATGTACACCACATACACACATACACACACACAGACACACATACATCCCACTGACACGCCCAGCCTCTAGACACACACACATACACACACTGACACAAATAAATCACAATAGACACAGACACAAGCAGTCATACAGGCACATATTCTTATTTGATCAGACACACATAGATGCCGCACTTGTCACACATATGTACACATACACTCACTGGCATACACTTGGAAAAGCCACCCTTCCCTGGGATTTTCATATAACACATTTTTTAATTAGACATTTGTGCACATTATTTTTATTAGTATTTTTTCATGTATTTTATTTGTTTGTATATTTGTTTAGGGGTTTATCTCGCCAACTATTTTTGAAGATACATACATAGCAAGCAAATGACTGTTTACAAACATTTATATATATCTATATATCAGGATCAACAGGGAGAAGACATTAATAATCAAAAGGACAAATATGAATAATAAGACAGCGGAGCATGGACTCAGAAACCGGACAATAACTGCAGCTCATCCGGAAACTCTTTCACACTGATGGTTTTTTGGGGGGTTTTCTTTGATATAGTTTTTTTTTTATCCTGTTGATTAATTTTGTCTTCACGTCGTTATGGAGTCAATGTCCATCTCTGGATGCACTTGCAGGAAAAGTGCACTAAATACAAAGCAACTAACAGGAAAAAAAACGCATTCATACCTTTCAGAGTTACTTTATTTTTAATTATTTTAATGTATATTATTGTAATTTTAAAATGTTATTTTATTTGTTATTTATGAGAATGAGAATGGCTTGAGCATCTGTGCAATGTGTAAGTGTTTTAAGGTGACAGCTGAGTTTAGCTCTCTGCTGTGCTGACTGAAGGCAGAGAGTCTTTATCTGGGTGTTTAAAAAGCCTTCAGGTGGCCCAAATTCAGCCATGTTCCAGAGGGAAAGCCCCGCCCATACACCTGCCTGTCACAACTCTCTACCAATGAATGGTTCAGAGTTTGTCGCTCGAGGACAAACTGCATCTGCTTTCTGGAACGCTGGCCTTGCCAAAGTGAACGTGATACGACCGTGGTCTAGTCAGAGAGCTGAATAGGTCGTCACATTTCTTGCTGGCACCCTAAGTAGTGTTGCGGGTAAATGGCTGAATTGCGTAACGTTTTTGTTGCCAAAAATATACTGAAAATGTCCTATTTGTTGTGATGTTCAATTTGATGTTGAAAAAAGGCTCATAGCCTTTGTCATTTATTAAACTGATCCAAACATCTACTTTACAAAGATCAGTGTTTGTAGAAATAGTTTTTTTGTCATTTGAAAATCACTTCTTTATATCTGTTATCATATGAGCCAGGGCTGAATAACTGTGTTTTTGCAGCCAAAACTTAATTTTGACAATAGTTATTTTCTATTATTTTCTATATATACAATATATTTGGCTTGGTAGATTTGTGTTACTTTGGAAGAGTAACCAGTATATTCTGTGGTCGGTAGAATTGAAAACATGACGGTCATTTTGTATTTGTTCTGGGAAATCCAGTTTGGACTGCTAGGCTATTGGGCGGTAATGAAACCTCTGCTTTAATGAACCCTGTGTAATTCTTCAGTATCAAAACAATAGAAATGGTTAACATGTATGCTGAGGTTTTCTTGCCTGTATAGCGTTCAGATCGCTTTGTGGTCTGCTTTATTTCATCTGTTTGCTCTGTGAAGTGCTCCTATTTAATTTTTATTTATTTCATCAGACTTGTACTAGTAACCCTGAATAATGGTTACTTGCACTAAAGGTGGTTTCTCCCTGTTTGCCGTACATGGACCAAACCTGTACTAGGCCTTTGGCAGTTGTTCACCATTCTTATCTGTCTGTCTTCTCATTCACCCATCATCCAATTTTGTCCATTTTTTATGCATTCCCCTCATTTTGCATTACAGTCACTTACTCTGTCCTTTTCCATGGAAGTCAGGGCTAATGTCTTTATGACAGCACTGCTTTTATGAAATCACGGCATTGTATGTTATGCGTGGGATATATTAATGTGCGGCAGCCAACTGGATCAGTCTGGTTTTCCCAGTTCGCACCTGTTTTTGCTTCTGCGATTGTTTTTTTCAGACTGTTTGATTGAACCGGGGACCAAGAGGGCTAACCCTCAGTGCAAACTGTGAGGCTGTTGCAATGACAGGGTGATCTATAGATGAGTGGTTCAGGGGCTGGCTGTGCCTTCTGTTACCCATTCAGGTTAGATACTCTTTATTTGGCTTGTGTTCCACAGAGATATTGTGTTCTTTGTTTCTCAGTCAGTGAAACTAAAACTCTGTTGAGTCTCTTTTGAAATGTTCAGTTGAAAATTAATATTATAAGTGATTCCTGTTCTCTGTGTTGATAACGCTGAACATTCTGGAATACCAACTGAATAGAAATATGACTGTAGTCTTTCACGAAGGGGGAGGAGACTGAACTTTGCTCCTCCCTTCCTAAGAAAGCCCCTCCTCTTATGCCACCTGAAGGACATTTAAACATCCAGGAATATCCTCTGGTATGTCAGATACATTGCTGGGCACATAGTTGCTACAGCTAATGTCAAATGGGTTTGTATTTGTTTGTATTGAGCGTCATTGAAAGAAAAAAAAACACTTGAGGGCTTGGGAGTGTGTATATAATATGCCATATCCACTCTTTCCACTGCCTAAGCCTCAACGATCAAATCTGCTGGTCTGTCCTGAAGTTTCAAGTAGCACAATAAATGGACATGTTTTAAAGAGTAGATTGCTGTTTATAAAGGTGTGAACTCAGCAGGTCAGCCATAAGGTTTGGCAGACTGATGTTAGGAGGGTGAGGAACTATAGAATATATGTGTAACAATGTAATGATCATGTTCCCCTTCCATTCACATTTTTACTCGATAGATATATAGATATTTGTTGTTAGAATTACAGTTGGTAATTGATGAGATATTTTTCTGCACAATAATTTTGTGAAGTGATCAACTGTATAATTTTGGGAAAACGCACTTGACAAAATTTCTGTCGTTTCACTGTAAACAGAGAAAAGGGTAATGCTGATGATCGACGTCAAACTGTCCTAGAGGGTGCTAGAGTTGAGACTTTGATGACATATTATCGCTGATATTAATATTCTGCCGTGCATGCTTATCTGCTCATTAAGGAGTCCCTTATTTAAAATCTATGAAAATGATCAATGGAAACAGTCACAGACATTTCTATAAGTGTCATTGGTATCTGTCCTTGTACTCCACATACATGTCACATGGCCCCACCACCCCATTAGGCGTTTGATAAAAGTACTCATTTTAGCAGCATGATACATTTTCCCTTTTGTTTCAGTAATACTTAGGAGGCTTTCCCAGCAAACATGACCCACTTGGCTCAAAGATGGCCTTCCGTTATTTTTATCAGAGGGCCAACATTAAATACTAGCAATCATACAGCTTGGCCCTTATTGTGGTTTGCTCTTTGGCAAAGACTGTCACTAATTGTTGAACTAAAGTACTGATTTCTAGCCATTAGCTGCTGACTGAATGCTACTCTTAATCTTTGGTCTTATTGTGTGCAGTCATGCTGGTAATTGATATTTGGCTAAATTTACCTGTAATAGGTTCGCCACCGTTGTCTCCAAACACTGAAACATATGATGGAGGTAGTTTATTGTCCTGTTGACCTCCAGAATACCAACATTGGACCCTGGCTGTTAAAATACTGTTGGGTAAATGTAGTGTGGCATTACTGGACTATCATTAGCAGACTATATTCCACAATTTCCAGCATTGGACCAACCAGGTCATGTTTGCAGGGTAGTTCTCCTGTTTGTGGATGTAGGAGGCCATGTGGGTTTCATCTGCTGGCTCAACATTTGAATTAGAGAGCTGAAAAGACTACTGAACACATGACAATGCACAACTGACCGAGCAATCAATTAATTAAATAAATACATATTGTCTGTAGAAATGTGCCCTGAATACAAGAAGTACATTACTTGAAAATAAGTTAATTTTTCACACAAATACATCAGGGGCCTGTGTTTCACAGCTCAGGGAGACCGAGTTGGCTGCTTTTGGCTCTGGTTAGGAGGGTTAACATATGTGAACCCTGCAAAATACCAAAGGTGTACCAAACTCAGCGCTGGGCTCCACAGAAACCCCACAGCATGGTGTATTCAGTGTGATCTCCCTGTACACACAGCACATAAGGAGTGACCTTGGGCACAGGGATTTAAACGACATTTCACGTCCTGTACCGTGTGCTTAGAGGAAATCAAATGCCATGTCAGTGTGTTTTATTAATTTCCTGGGAATTTTATCCAGGTTGGAAACTGAAGAGATGTCCTGTAAGCAACTGATTTGTATATAAGCAGGCTCGCTTTAATCTGTTCGGAGTTGCTCTTGTAACTGAAGGGCAATTTTACATGCGCTTAGATTCAAAAAGATATTAGCAGGCTGTTTTTCTTCCTGACGTGCTCCATTTTAAGTAAAAGATTAAATGTCCTCTTAAAATTCTAATAATTTGATTGAAATATACTTTGAATAATATAGCTGTCCAAACACTCTTTCGGGAGTCTTAAGAGCCAGTCTTGTATATGATGGAAATTTCATAAAACAGTTGTGTGTTGTTAACAAGAACACCATGTGTCACCAAGTAGCTGTAAAAAATAGAAATACTTGATACTTTGGAGTGTTGAAATGTCTGGGGTTGTTTTTTTTGTTATTGTTTTTCATAAAAACCGGTTAGACCAGTGAAATTAGATGCGATGTGATTGTGAATGCATATGCGGGATATCTTGATAAGACAGAGCCTAACTATCTCTTGCGGTACTAGGCAGTTGGAGGGGGGAGGACGTGAGGTGGTCTATAATGCACAAACTGAAATAATAATCCAGCGGTCTTCCCGTTTTCACTCGGCTCTCTGCTCCTGCTCTTTGTACAAGGTGCTATGGGTTCTCTTACCACTCACTCTGAGACCTCTGCTCTCTCCCCTCCCAGTCAGAAGGTGCACGGTTAGAGATTTGTTGTATGGTAAGCGAGGTGGAAAAGGTACATTCCAGTCTGCTTTTGCTGTATTCGCACCTGTCCTCAACTCTACAAGGGCACGTTTTGTTGATTAAATCTGGGCTTGTGTTTAGATTATGTCTGTTCTTTATCTCTTCTTGTAATTGAATCGGATTTGTTTGAGCCGCCTCAGAAGAAACACCAGGGCGATGTACAGCTGACCTCTGCCTCCTTTTTATTTCTTTGAGATATCTGTTGGACGCACGATTAGCCCGTGCAGACATTTGGAGCTTGCAATCCCAACATACTGGCAATGGAATCTGTTATACCTTTGCGAGCACAATCTTTTTCGGCTGTAACTTTGAAGGTGGGTTTGCCCTTTTTCATGGGAAGCCAGACTTTTCAAAGGAAGGTTAAATGTACTCAGTTCTGTGTTGCTGCCTGCTTTGCTTTGTCTGTCTTTCTATCTTTCACTCTGTGGCTAAGATGTGTTTTGGTCATGCAGTCACTGAGTTGGTGTCCAGTGAGCAATGTGTGTGTTCTTCTATGTTGCTGGCTTTTTTTGGGGTTTTTTTTTTTTTTTTGCTTGGCATTATTAGTGCTGTTAATGTAAAATAATGGGGATGAGGGGCCCAATGAGTTTCCCCATAAAAACTCACTCAGACAAATTTGTCTAACTTATTTGGAATGTAAAAACGAACTACAACAGAAAGGACATATGAATGGCTTGCGCCTTTTTAAGTAGATTTGTGTGCTGTAGTACTAATTGTAGACAGAGCCGTCCTCAATAAAGACCGGCAATATTATAGCCTTTGTTAGCCATGCTACTGCTTTATGTTACCGTTTGTCAAAAGCCATTTAATATGGACATTTAACATCTACATCATAGTGACTGCAAACCAGCATACAAAAGTAATTTACATGCCAAGTTTTTGTATGCTGGGTTTGTTGGAGTTTTTGGTCTCTGCACAGTGTGAAATTCTCTGCTACAGAACGGGCAGTTAGCCTACCCCCTCACCAAAGAGCATCCTACTGCAAGGTCGCCTTTGATTTTCTTGTAGTTTTTGCAATTCAGCGCCTTTTAAAATAAGAGCTTGACGCCCCTCCCAAATGCAGGTACTCACATGCACACTCGCCCAGCCTCTCCAAGGCTCCTCTCCTGTCTCTGATCTCTTTTCACCCCCAACCCCACCCAGTCTGCAAGCACAAACCCTCCATCCCCTTTTGTCAGTTTTGTTTGTGTTGCTTTGCGCAATTGTCTTGCCTGCATGCTGCTTTAATTTTAATTGTATATACTTTTAATTTGTCTTTCATTACGTGGGTAAGAAATCTTGTCACTGTTACGGTAATTATATAATTTTTTTTATTCTTGTTTTTAAAACAAGCAGTATTTAGGTGATGAGGAGCATTTTGATTGTTCACAATCCTGCACTCTTAGTGTAATAACTGTCCAACTGTGTACGTGTAAAAAAAGAAAAAAAAATACAGTAAGTTAATATGGAACGTGATTGGTCTTATCCTGTTGGTGCTTCTTTCTGATTTTCCTGGCTCCTTCATCCCCAAGGCTTGTGTCCAGGGCAGTTGGAGGGAGGGGGATTATGGGTTTGCACAAACCTCATATTGGAAAGTGCCGACATTTAAACATCAAAAAGCAGGGGAACTTCTTATATTCTTTATGAATGGAATGATGAACAATTATGCGCATTATTGAGTAATAACTGACCAAATGAACTATGTGAGGTCAGTGGTGGGAGAACTCTTCAATCTTCAAGTTTGAGGGTTATTTTCTAGATTTTTTTTTTCGCACAAAAAGACTTGAATGATACGCAAGCCCTGATATCACTTTTTCTTACTGGGGGAAGACCCCAATGATCTTTTGATTCTATTGCTTGCTAAATCCATGATGTTAAGTGCTTGATATCTCTCTGCATCTTTACTTCTTGATGTTGTACTCTTTCTTTCTTTCTTTCTAAAATAGTTGACTGTGACAATGTCTGTAGTTAATAGATGGTTGTACCTAAAAAAAGGGTTTAAAAACTGATAAAACTTACGTGGTTATGTGTTTAGAGACATTTTTAAAAAGAAAAGTTGAAAGGAAATGTCTTACAATCCCCCTTTTACAGAGTAGTTTGTACATGTTGAGTGTATTGCGCTGTACTATGATGGTTTTACTGATGGTCTCATTTGTATTTGTGTATACACTTTGGTGATCCTGTCATATCTGGGTTTTATAAACCACGCTTATTTTTAAAGTGTAGCCTTCTGAGTCTGCCTGTTTATTTAACCGCTTTAAAAAGTCGTCTCCACATTATGCACGATTGTTTTTTTGTTTTTTTTAATAAACATTTTTTGAGCGGTTGTCCACACATTGAAATGATAAACCACTGCAAGGTATACATTGCTAGCTTTTGCATATTGAAATAGTTTAACAAAATGTAAGTAGACAACATTGTGCAATTCCTATTAACAGTCCACATCACATATTTTACATATAAAAAATCATCTTAAAACAGAACATGATTTTTGAATCACAGCTGTGTGTTTTTCCATGATTACTTCATGCACAAGAAAGGTCTAGAGAGATTCTAGGTGTGGAATTTGCACTTTAAGCCTGTTGTCTCTCAAAATGACAACCAAATAAGTGTCGATTCCATTAAAGCAGGCTATCATGAGGTTGAAAAATCAGAATAAATCCAACCACTGGTGAGCTCAGCAATAACAAAAAACCTGGTAGACCACTGAAGACCACAGTAGTGGATGACCGAAGAATACTTTGAGGAAAAACCCCTTTTCAACTGTCGATCAGATCAAGAACACTCTCCATAGATGTGTCAAAGATTACCATAAAGACAAGACTACACCAGCATAACCTCAGAGGGCTCACTGCAAGATGCAAACCACTGGGAAGCCTCAAGAACAGAATGGCCAGATTAGAGTTTGCTATAAAAAAAAAATACATTGAAGAACTGTACAGTTCTGGAACAAAGTCTTATGGACAGATTAGATGAGAGTATTAACCCGTACCAAAGCGATGGAAATGGGAAAATGTGTAGAGAGAACGGAAATGCTTGTGATCCAAAGCAAGGTTTTTTAGGGCCAAGAAGTGGAATGTTCTTGACTAGCCAAGTCAGTCGCCCATCCTGAATCCAATTGAACATGCATTTTACTAGCTAAAGATAAGACTGAGGGCAAAATGCCCCAGAAACAAAGTGGAACTGAAGATGGTTGCATAACAGGCCTGGCTCAGCATCACCAGGGAAGATACCATAGACATGTATATTTGACTAGACAGGCTAGCACTCCCTCAGCCAACCTAAGTTGTGTGAAGCCCTGTACTGCACATGTTGACTGCAAAACTTTGGAGCTCCCATGAAAGTGAATGGGGAATATCAGACCTTTGAAAGAAAAATTTAACTTCACCAGTGATATTTTTAAACTATTAACGATCGTTACATTTCATATGAAAGGCAGATTGTGAAAATATGTTTTAAAAAAAGAATTGCCAAATGTACAGTAAATACATTTTAATAAATATTTTTCCTAAACTTATGGACCAAAACAATGATTGTTTCACAAACTGCAACACTTAATGAAATTTATGGTCTCAAAAAATTGACTGATGAGGTTTTTTTTTTGGTCATTAAATCACCTTGATTTTCTATAATGAATCCAATGGGCAGAAAGCTCTTTTGCACTCAGCATGTGCAGTAGATGCCGTTTCCTGTTACTTTCTAGGCTTCACCGCCTGGCCCTTCCTACCCTCTCCAGTTCCTCTGTACACCCTATGGAAGATACCCAGTGTCTGCTGATGTCCATGGGTCACAGACTTCAGCAGTCATCAATTGCAAAGTATGTGCAACTTTTATCTCCCCTAAAATGGGGGGACTATGTATAAAAAAGGCCTGCAACTCCTAGAAGGATCACCTGATGAGGATGTAAGTACCCTCAAATGCACTTTGACCTCATATTCATTGTTTTACTTAAAATCCAATGTGCTGGAGTACAGAGACAAAACAACAGAAATACTTTTGCATTTAACTGTATTGAGCATGTGAATGCACATTGTGTCACTGCATTGCCTTAAATTGGCATGTTTGTTCAAATGCTGAAATGCAGTAAAATATCCCACAGGGAGCAAAATATAGAAGTCTAGAAATTTTTTAAATGAAAGTCATTAAAGTAACATTCTTGGTGGATTATACTCGGTGTGAAAGGACATATTACCACAGGCACTTTCAGTACAGCCACTTTATGCACTTACTGATTTTGTCTTCTCAGTTCATCCATTAAAATTTTTGTTCTTCATCTGCATAAAATGTTTTAATAATTAATGCCTGCTGAATTTATGTCATTATTGTGTACAGTTATTGAAGAAAAAAGTAGAATTGTGTAAATTAATTTTAATATTATCTATACTCCTCAAAAAAAGTTTGGAAACGTTATTTCGGTCGATTATTCCCCCTTTAAAATAATAATTGGGTTGTATTTTATTTTATATCGTTGGAAAGCCTAGTCACCTTTACAACGAGGTACAACTTGTAGGATCATGCATTCGTGGAATGAGCAAATGAGCTAACCAGTGTGGGGTGGGTGCAAAAAAAAAAAAAAAAAAAAAAATGCAAATATCCTCTGTTTTCTTTCGTTGGTCGTTTTGTTTTTTTGTGTGCTTGCATGCCAGTGCCAGTGTAGTGACAGGTGAGTGGTGATTGCCACACCTGATGATGGGATTGGGACCAGATGCCATGGACAGTGTGTGACCAGCAGTGAGAGAGGCAGGAGGAGGGGCTGGTGGTGCTGTGGTGGCTGCGTACGGATCTTCCACACTGTGACAGTGTCCCACCCTGAAAAAAAATGAAAAAAAAGTGTAAAATGTGTTGTGTTTTTTTTTTTTTTGTGGTTTGGGAGAATCATCATGGTCCCATCAGTCAAAAAAACAAAAAAACGAGATACAACAGAAAAATATTGAAGGGGATTTTTTTTTTTTTTTTTTTTTTTTTTTTTTTTTACCCTTACTTGCTGTGTTCCTCGAATGCCGAATGCACGATCCTTGTACCTCGTTACCTCGTTGTAAAGGTGACTAATCAGGCTTTCCAACGATATAAAATAATATAATAAAAATTATTATTAATTATAGGGAATATAATAAATATTAATAAATTTTTTTTTTTTTTTTTGTATAAATATTATTGATCAATACGTGTTATTCCGGTCAGACAAAACCAAATCTGGAATTTCTTGCTCTCTCTCTCAGACATACCACTACATACTACGACTTTAGATTGGAAAGTTAATTTTATTGTGTCACAGGAAGCGGGAGGTGGGCGGGGAAATTACGTCATTGTATAATTACGCAGGATCGTATGATATGGCGTCATTACGTTCTGTTGGTGTTTGGGTTTGCAAAGATGGCGGCGGAAATCTGAATGGATGAAGCGGATGCATATAGCCCGCTTAAGACAGAGGCTTTCTCCCTATAACAGCTCTTGTTTTTTTACTTCTTTTCCCATACAGTAATGTAATAGTAATCGGTTTCAATTCAGTACTTAAATTTACGCACTAGTTTCCAAATAAACGAAGAATTAGGATGATAATATGACACAAGGCAAAAAGAAGAAACGGGCGAATCGCAGTCTTCTGCTCGCGAAAAAAATAATAATTAAGGATGGAGGAACGGTGAGTTTCGAGCCAGTTTACTATTTAAATGCGTTTTTCATCGTTGGTTACGAATCCGTTTACTACCCATTGGCAACAGCTAATATTATGTCACCAAAATTGTTATGCAAATATAGTCGTTAACCGATAGCGATAGACCAACTGAACACATTTGTTGAAAGTGTGTGGGATTTTCTGTTGGCATAACGCTAAGTAACATTAGCGTTAGCGGAGCCAAAATGAGTTCACTTGCTCGAGGTGGCTGACAAGCTAACGTTCATTTTACTCTAGCTAAATAACTTCTGTTTTGCTCAGTAACGTTAGCTTATCTGTTTGTTTTTTCCTTTATATGTATATGTGTGTATTTTTTTTTACAAAGTGTGGGGTGTGTTTGGGCCCGACTGTGTCAGGATGGAAAAATAACGTTACATTCGCTGCTTCCTTACTTTGAGCGGCTAGCTTGCGCGCTAACTGTGTAAGTAGCTCGTGTTAACGTAACGTTACACATTCCTTCCTTAACGTTACTCACCGACTTGACGCGACGCGGATGTAAAGTTTCTACACTTGCTGTTATTTATTAACTATAGCCAGATTAGGCTTTTCACGAAAAGGTTTATGAAAACCTGCAAAATCACCCAAAAGTAGCGCGGTTAGTTAGCTAGTGCACAGGAATGGGCAGTCGTATAAACTGCCTTGCTAAGTAACGTTAGCAACATGTCTCATAACAAGTATAATTGGGAACATATGGCAGCGCAATAAAAGGTTCAATGCTGCTTGGATCCTAGTTCACTAACATAGTACGATCTTGGATGTGTCCTTATTCTACCCCCGACTCTTACATCTCGACCAAGTCTTCGATATAAAACTAAAAGTCTGGCATTGAGTCATATTTAGTGAGCCAGTTAGTGACGTTCGCTCGACAACGTTAATCGGCTGATGTTAATCTTTGCCACTATATTTATTTTGTTAACGTTAATGTATTTTTTATGACTAGAAGAATGCATATTTTGGGAGCTAACGTTAGCATCAGAATGACTGCCTGGGAGGAGAAATTCTTAACGTTACATAATTCAGCAGCTTAAAAGAGCTCCTGCAAGCTTCCCACGTTGTTTGGCGGTTGTGTGAACGGGATGTATGTGGATCGTGTGTGTAGTGGATGACTTGGCTTGCTCGATAGCTAGCTATTTGAAAGCTTGCACTTTTACCAGTCTGCCAGTCCAGCATAGAAATGTTTACTTTCGTGAGATCAAACGGTGTACTACGGCTTACAACGTTCAGTAAATTAAGATGATTCACGACATAATTCGAGTTGGTTTTGTTTATACATTTCTTGGACGAGTTCACCAGTTTTTATAATGTCTTGGTTTTCTGCACCGAGAAATATACAGTCTGTTGAACTTATAGTTATTCTCCATGTGTGTTTTGTTGGGTCTGAAAAGGGGGCATTTTCGCTCTGGGACTAGAAATGAACACGCACCATAACTGTTACAAATACCATTGCATGCAATTCATGTGTCACTTATCTAATGACCCTTTCCGTCTCCCGCGGCAGCCGCAAGGTTTCGGATCTCCCAGTGTTTACCATGCTGTTATTGTCATCTTTTTGGAATTCTTTGCCTGGGGTCTACTCACAACACCAACATTGGGGGTAAGCTTTTTGGTGTGTGTGTGTGTGTGTGGATGTGGATGTAGACATTCAAGGATCTTTGACAGGCCTGACTTTAAATAAATAATAATAATAATAATAATTGATGTGAGTTCAATGTTCAACTGGGGGGGGTTAATTGAAAACATACAACAGTTTTATGTTAATAGACATAAATCATATTGCTTTATGTGTTAAGGATGTTGTCCTAATGTTATTTATTAAATAATATTGCAATAAAATCCACATTGTAGCAGTCCATGTTATCTGAAAATGGAGTAGTTTGAATTGGATGCTCTATCACAATTTGGGATGCGCATTGGAAGTTATGGACTGTTATAAGCTGACACCGTTTAGCCCCGATATTATTGTGCATGCCTAATCACACTGTTTGTCATTGCCGTTTTACCTTTTTTGATGTCCTTTCTAAGAGGAAACAATGGCATCACTGACCTTGATTTCCATATTTCACCCTTCCCTGAAGGTCTTACACGAGACATTCCCCAAGCATACATTTCTGATGAACGGCCTGATCCAGGGGGTAAAGGTAAGATGCTTTCTAAACCCCGCCCCCTGTCACTCAACCAGAAGCTTCATTTGTAGGCGTGTCCGAATCGGCACCCTTCCATACAATTGAGTATGCTTGTCAAGTACAATGGATGAGAAAATTTTCAATAAATGTAGTGTATTGATGATATACTTATTTCCGGGGTTTCGCTGAGTATATTCGGGAGCGTGCTTTTCAGGAAGTAAACGTTTTAGTCCCATAAATATGACTTGCAGCTTCGTTTAAAAATGAGGCCCAGCCTCGGTGATGTTTCTCTTCAACAACAACACATGAGCATGCAACGTCTTGCGTCACTTCCACAGTACGGTTGGAAAATAGTATGGAGGATATTTTTCGACATGCTGCATGTCACAAACTAAACGGTATGCAGCAAATGGTACATGGTATGCTAGGACACAGATGGGACTCTGATTGGGACACAGCCCTTGTGATTTTAACACTTGTATGGTGCCCCTCCCCCAATAGGGTCTGCTGTCTTTCCTGAGCGCCCCGCTCATCGGCGCCCTCTCGGACGTGTGGGGCCGCAAATCCTTCCTCTTGCTCACGGTGTTCTTCACCTGCGCTCCCATTCCACTGCTGAAGATCAGTCCCTGGTACGTCAAACGCCTACCTCTGAGCAATCTTCATTATTGCACAAATGCATCGACTGGTAACACAATAACGTATTCATTTCTGCCTCTGTCTTTTAACCCTTACAAAACCAGTGTAGTAAGGCAAATGTCTAGAGGAAGCTGCATAATCATCATAGGATCTGGTAGGGTGTGGCACAGCTTAACCCTTTCACACACACTCATTTTGTACAAACTGATTTTCTTTTAACTACTGATATGTATGAAAATATTCTGATTCATTCTCAAGAGCAATATACTGTACCCATCTTGATGTCAATTACAATGGAAATCCACAGTCATTAAGTTTTGGCATCGAAAATGTGGAAATGGACATTTATTTTTGAATGCGTTTCTGATGAAATGAGAGCGTTCATATTTTATTTACACGTTCTTTTGTATGTACCTGTGCGTTTTTGCACATAATAGGTAAATGCACAAACGCATGCGACTTGTCCAATAAAAAGTGTCCCGGTGTAGTGAAAATGCAGTGAGTCCCACGTGTACGGTCCGTCTGACTGGAGATCTAACTGAGCCCGATGTCCTGCTTGTGTTTCAGGTGGTACTTTGCTGTTATCTCAGTGTCTGGAGTGTTTGCTGTAACTTTTTCGGTCGTTTTTGCCTACGTGGCTGACATCACTCAAGAGCATGAACGCAGCATGGCCTATGGACTGGTGTGTACTGTGTTAATTGTTCATTATTTTTCAATACCGAACCTCCTTATTTTTTTATTTGTGCTCTACAACAGTGTCAGTCCGGTTTCATTTAATTCACATAATTGCACATTTCTGAAGTGTGAAAGATAGTGGTTAGTCCCATGAGTTGTTCCCATTTTGTTTCACAATTTTTGTATAACTGTTTTTCCAACTTCTGTTGGCATGTTTAGATGAGCACAGTCAAGACTACCTGTTATTAAACATGTTATGCATAGGCTTCCCTTATGTTCAAGCTTACTTTTGGAGATTTAATCAGATCTGGATGTAATTGACAGTCTAAGCAGACAATAGACAATATTCCATATGTAAAATGGAGGAATGCGATAAAATGATTGTTTGCACATGTGCAGCTGTAGAGCTGCTGTTTAGAGGAGGGTCTGTAGTAATGAAGCTCTCCCCCCGCAGGTGTCGGCCACCTTCGCCGCCAGCCTGGTGACGAGCCCGGCGATCGGGGCCTACCTCGGGCGGGTGTACGGGGACAGCCTCGTGGTGGTGCTGGCCTCCGCCATCGCGATGCTGGACATCTGCTTCATCCTGGTGGCAGTGCCCGAGTCGCTGCCGGAGAAGATGAGGCCCGCCTCCTGGGGATCCCCCATCTCCTGGGAGCAAGCGGACCCCTTTGCCGTGAGTAGGCCGGGGAGCTGAGGCCGCGCGCCTCACAAAGCGTCATCGGTTTGTGGGGCGTAATCGGGCAATGCGTTCATATTTAAAGCTAAGACCAACTTACGGCCAAAGGGATATATTTATATGTGAGGTATATCGAACATCGTTGGAAAAAGACCTGAGCACAAACGGTAATTTTGCAGGATCTAGAATCAAAAGGCCATTCGAAATGAACCAAAGAAACAATTTGTTTTATAGCACCCTGCTATGAAACGGCACAAAAAGGGCTATGTGACTGACAGTGGCTGCAGAGAGTCCGATGTGTGCGTATTGTTTCAGGTATAATGTGGGCTTAGTGCTGAATGGTAGTGGTGCAGCACAATGCTGGTGTTCTGCCCAGACTGGTGTGGTTTCCCTGAGGGTAGCATTATCACACGTGTTGGTATGCACATGCTTGCTCTAAACATGGCTGCCGTTTGGGGCGTGTTTCAGGTGCTCCACTTCTGCCCTCGGCTTAGTTTCACTTCCCTTTTCTAGTAGCTTCTACAGAAGCTGATAACCGTCAATTCTGAGCAGCCGTTTTTTCCTGCACTTCCTTTCAAGTTTTGTGGTTTTTGGAGCGTACAGTAGTTTGACCATAAGGCATGTTATGACTATGCTTGTAGTCTTAGTATCGGTCTTTACATTGAATGTAGAATGAGAAATATATATATATATATATATATTTTTTTTTTTTAAAGATTGGTATTTCCAACATTTCACCAGTTGTGTAATTGTAGAAACATTGAGCCCAGGACAAATGAGATGAAAATAAAAGCATATGGAACAGAAACCTAAAGCTAACACTAAGCAGTCGTATAGGAATATAGAACAATATGAAACATCTGACACAAGCTTGTGAGTTATAAAAGATCCTGATCATTTAAAATAAATCAATGTAGTTCTAAATGTGTGGAAGTCACATTGCACAATTACAGCCTGTTTTCTGTCCGTCCTTCTCCTGCAGTCCCTTAGGAAAGTGGGCCAGGATTCCACAGTGCTGCTGATCTGTATAACAGTGTTCCTGTCCTATCTTCCTGAGGCCGGCCAGTACTCCAGCTTCTTCCTCTATCTGCGACAGGTCCGTCTGTCACAGACACCACCGCCTCCACAAATACCGCTAAAGTAGCCATTTTTAGACGATTTACGGTGTGTGCTCATTTAGGCAAACGGCATATATGTACATGTGTACCGCCCTCCCCAGTAGCATAGCCAAGGGTTATTGACATTGTAATAAAAGACTGTATGTCCTGTTAGAATGTGAAGTTGCACCCGTATATGTCAGTGGGAGATCTCCTGTTTTTTTTTTTGTCTTTCATTGGTTTTGACGGACGTGCATTTTCCATAAATAACCTACTTTATTATTTATGCCACCTTTTAATATAAATTTCCTTAGCATCTGCATGCATTATATGGCACCTTTTTCTTGCTTACAGATCATGGGATTTTCTACGGAAAGTGTGGCAGCTTTTATAGCTGTGCTCGGATTGCTTTCTATCGTTGCACAGGTTAGTGTTTGCAATTCATTAAAGATAATCAAACGTGCCAGATCATTTGTTGCATGTTTTCCAGACGTTTTCCAGAGGTTAATTATGTTTTCCTTTCTTTTTGCAGACCGTAGTGTTGAGTTTGCTCATGCGTTCCATTGGAAACAAGAACACTATCTTACTAGGCCTGGGGTTCCAAATCCTGCAGCTGGCTTGGTACGGTTTTGGTTCAGA
Organism: Ilyophis sp. 1 JC-2022; assembly: GCA_022702515.1. Lineage (NCBI taxonomy): Eukaryota > Metazoa > Chordata > Actinopteri > Anguilliformes > Synaphobranchidae > Ilyophis > Ilyophis sp. 1 JC-2022. Next base: position 110,421,154 of record CM040403.1, read on the forward strand.
GCCTTGGTAGGTGCCGTCCTGTTTTTTTCCGTGTTTGGCCGAAAGGCGTTGTTTCATATACACCGCTCGGAGCAGACTCTCAAGTGGTTTAGTGAAGAGCTGACGGATAGATGGTCTTTCCCCTCTCCTGTAGGATGGTGTGGGCAGCGGGAGCTGTGGCAGCCATGTCCAGCATCACCTTCCCAGCCATCAGTGCACTGGTGTCACGCACTGCAGACCCTGACCAACAAGGTAAGCACCTGTTTTTAGTTTCTTTTGTTGGCCCCTTTGAAGAAGCAAACCTCCTGGCAGGTACATATATGGGCAAACAGACCTCTGGAGCCTCGCTAATTGGCTACTCCAAATTTTGAGACTAAGCTGAAGGTGGCCATTTGCTGAAATGTTGGCATGAACTTATAATGTCTGGTGCCAGGGCTCTTTTGGCATCATATGCTCAAGTCCTCTTATCAGTGGTGTGCAGTGTGGTTGAGCCACCCCAGGAGGAAATGAAAGTGCTTTGACCCATACTGGTGGTGTTTTGTGCAGGGGTTGGGCAGGGCATGATCACGGGCATCCGTGGGCTGTGTAACGGCCTGGGACCGGCGCTCTACGGCTTCATCTTCTACATCTTTCACGTGGAGCTGGACGAGGTCCCCGACTCCAGTACAGAGCCACAGCACCCGTCTCAGCTGGGCCAGCAGGTATGCACAGTCCCTCATCACCACTGCCGTGCGTCTCGCGTGCTTAACGTCTCGCGTTCTCCTGTAACCTTTTAACCCTTTCCCCACTATACCCCCTCCCCCCAGAGCACCATAATTCCGGGCCCGCCCTTCCTATTCGGAGCGTGCTCAGTGCTGCTCGCCCTGCTGGTGGCCCTCTTCATCCCGGAGCACACCAACCTGGCCCCGCGCGCGGGCAGCTGGAAGAAGCACAGCTCGCCTCACGGGCACCCCCACAGCCCCCAGCCCCCGGGGGAGGCCAAGGAGCCTCTGCTGCAGGACACCAACGTGTGACCGTCTGAAACGTGCGCCCAGCAGGCCCGGGGCATCCCCACTGCTGGCCCGGGGGATCCCCACTGACCTCACACCTTCAGAAACGTCTATTTACGGACATGTCAGGTACTGCTAACAACTGAAAAACGATAAAGAAGAATAGTGTACCACTTTTTGTTTGTTTATTTATATATATATATATATATATATAAAGGAATATATATTGAAAGAAAGGTCTGTCCAAAGGCACTATTGCAATGGTATTGTATTTTTTCATTTCCCGATTGTGTTTTTAATATCGGCTCCCCAACCCCCCCTTCTGTTTTACAATTGTTTTTGGATAACATTTAACATGGGCATGGCTCACTCAGGGACACTAACCTGGTAGGACAGGGTTGTTTCTGAACACAGTGTGTTCATCAATCGAAAGAGTTTCTGCAACCGCAACAAGAAAGGAGTTGGAGAAGAGTACTCTGTCCCTCGGACAATGTTAGCCTTTAGCTCCAGGGCTAGGGGCTGTGGAACATGAAGAGGACTGACGTACAGAATCCCATCCCGTGAGAAGCCTTAATTGACGACAGGACTGCAGAATGCTACGTGTGAAGCAAGTGGAATGGACTTGGTGCAGCTGTATTTTTATGCACCGTCATGTCGATACTCATATCAGAGTTGCCTGTGCATTTCCCCTACCATTTTAGTTAACTTTGTTACTGCGGTAATTCTCATTGGTTGTTCCACCCCACCCCTTCCCCTCCAGTTTGGCAATAGTTGGGAAAGCACGGATCGCAAAGAGGGGAGGGATGTTTTCTGATTGGACCACGTGGAGATCGTTTAACTGCAATAGACAGGCTTAAATTGTTTTGTTTTTTTCATTCAAAAGTGTCAAAGTGTACATGGCCAAGTTGTGTACTGTTGAACCTGATGTATTTACTGCAAACTGTATAGGAGCCTAACTTTTAACAGTGTATTGCCTTTTAAACCACATTGCATCCACATTAAGGACCTCAGAAATGATCTGACAAGTAGCATAGCTTTGGAAGAGTGGAAGATGTTTTTATCAGTGGCCTTCCTCAAGAACTTTCACTAAAATGTCATGTAAAAACATGCTAATTACCAAATACCTAAAACAAATTGCATATTGGATTTTGAGTTGTGAATTTATCTGAAAATGTATAGTTTTGTGCCGTTTTATTTAAAAATGCATTTCCTGTAATATATTGTGATAGCATAAGATACTGTACGCTGATTTATTTTTTCCCCTTCATTCATGTACTGTGGATTGTTTGCTGCCTTTTAAATTTCAAAACTAAAACTTTGACTGAAGCTCTGTTGTAAATATAATTCAAAAAACGTATTTCAATAAAATAAAATATTTTATTGTATGGACCATGTAAACCGTTTCATTTGACATTGGGCCAATCTATTAATATTATCTTGTACATAATTTGACGGTTGCCACAGAATTTAGTTTGAGGCAGGCTACTTTGTCCATTTTTATTTTAAAAAAGTTTCTCCCAATTTGGTAGCCAATTGGGCTCTATGCAATTCAATTCCCCCTGTGCAGCAACTGCTAGAAAATCGCCGCTACAACCCCTTTGTCCAGTAGCAGGAAAGAGGGTGCCACGTTCTCTTCAGGGCGCGACTCCTCGAGCTCCTGACCGTGATTCCAGCTCGCCCAGAGCGGTCTCGTCTCCCCCCACCCCGGCCACTCCCTCAAAGCACCGGCCATACTCGGATCTGGCAGGACCGGGGATCAAACCCCCGATCCTCAAGGCGCAACCGCACAGACAAAGTCTGCACCTTTGTCCGCTCCACCACTGCGGTGCGACTTTGTCCTTTTTACGTATTTATATGTTAACGGTCTAAAATGCCAATTCTAAGTGAAATGTATAACTGGTTCCTGAATTTTCTGTTGGTGGCATTCCCATTGCAAATGGCTAAGTGGCCAAGGAACAGTTTTGCAGGCATTAAACATTTTTGGAAAAAATTACCACCCATATGTAGCACATTTACCACCCATATGTAGCACCTTTACCACCCATATGTAGCACATTTACCACCCATATGTAGCACCTTTACCACCCATATGTAGCACATTTACCACCCATATGTAGCACCTTTACCACCCATATGTAGCACATTTACCACCCATATGTAGCACCTTTACCACCCATATGTAGCACATTTACCACCCATATGTAGCACCTTTACCACCCATATGTAGCACATTTACCACCCATATGTAGCACATTTACCACCCATATGTAGCACATTTACCACCCATATGTAGCACATTTACCACCCATATGTAGCACCTTTACCACCCATATGTAGCACATTTACCACCCATATGTAGCACCTTTACCACCCATATGTAGCACATTTTAGCAATTAAGAGGAAGAATATGCACGCACCAGCACAGGTGGTGCGGAATGGGTTAAATTACCAGGGAGACTTCATAGCTGGTGCATGATCTTTGTACACTAAATGTTATTCATGTAACTGGGAAGACAAGGAAGCAATTCATGAGCTGTACTCTAATGAAGACACTGCTGGATTGTCCTGGCAGGGAATTAGGATGTCAAATGATTAGTACTGCAGTTAGAACCGTGAATCCGTGAGCTCGTTTTTCCCACATTAAACAATCAGGAAAACTGTAGGCACTCAGTAAAATGTGACATGACTCAATTTTTTTTTGCAAAAAGTTTACTTACATTTCTTGTGAATCGGTGAACAAATATACATATACACACACTTGTCATGGATTCATTTCACTCGTGTCAGAACATATATACAATTTTTACACTGCAAAACGATCAATTTTTCTTGAGGAATAAAGCCATGTCTAATTCCTTTTGGATAAAGCTCTAATAGTCAAGTTTTCCTCCACTTTAAATTGAACAGGATCACGCCTTGCAAATGCAGGGCATCTCCAATCATAAATATCAGTACTTGCTCCATAATTGTTGGGACATTGGCCCAGGTGTCATTTGAACATTGCGTAAACATATTTGCCATTAGAATGAATGGAAAATGTAAACAGAAGGCAGCTTTTGTTGGAACCGACTTATCATGCAAATATTTGCAGCAGGTGTTGGCCAATCATTCATTAAGATTCATGGGCTCGCACAATGGCTTTCATGCATGCCCGAGTGCTTTGCAGGTTGCCTCCTGCGTATAACAGACGGTTACGTGACCAATCAAATCCAGATGTGCATGCACACAAACCATGACAAAACCAATCAGATTATGGCTTCTACAGCCAAGTGAATTTTTTTTTAAAGCAAAATATTAAGTGTTAAATGCGCTTTTCAAACCAACCAAATAATTTCATTGGGAAAACCGATCAAGCAGCAAAATGATTGAATAATCACTTTAAAAACACTTGTTTAATCATTTAAAACACTGCATACTTTAAAAAATTTAGGACAGACGAGCGGCTTTAAACCGGCGGGCCAGCGGACGGAGATTTTCACTGGCGGTTCCTGAGCAGCCAGGCTCGTGTTGAAGAGCATGTGCTGAGTGGGGTCCAATCTGCAGCTCCTTCAGTCTCTCAGCCTGGGAAGTAAGCAGAGGGGGCAGAGTGCAGCCCAGGCTTGGCAGGGGGCAAGGCCGCGTTCGGAGACGTTTTGGAGATCTCTGGAGACGAGCGAGAGGTCATTTAATGCATTCATATTTAAGAAAACTAACCAACTTTCCTAGAAGAAAAAAATGACATCTTTCCTATACAGAACATAACCTTTCAACCTATTCACCAAACATTTAACATGTACCTACTTCATTTACAACTGCTGCATTCATTGTGTTTGCTTGGAGAAAAAATAAAAGGCTGCATTTCATGCTAATCTAGATTCAACACTGCTGATATGCTATGAGGTTTGCACAAGACACGTGCTATAGCTGTTTGAAAGATGAAATTCTAATGCGTGTATGCTACCACTGGCACAGGATCACGCAGCCAATCATGCTGTCAATGTCATTACTAGAATAATAATTTTCCTTACTAAGTGAATTAGCACACTTCAGTCATTTTATTTCTTCCGTGAATTCACAGGAAATTAGCGGCAAACTTGACCCTACACTTAAGTGAATGCCAATGAGCATGACATAAAATACAATCTTCAGTTTCTTGCCCCGATATCAAGGCATTTGCTGGCTGACACTGAAGTCCTAATTTAATTTGAGAGTGACAGTTCCCCATCACTGAAGAGACTGAAGTGCCCTCCTGCGCGTACCTCTGTTGAAGTGCGTGTTTGGGAGAAGGCCGCGCAAAGAGATGCTGTCCTCTCGTCTCTCAAAGTATTTGGACTCAAGCCCTTGAGGCTCCCCGCTTGAAGGGAAACAAACAGAAAACAATGAAAGTACTGGATCCCTGGAGGCTGTTTCACAAAGCAGGATTACAGAGTTAGCTGGATAACTACACTGAGTAAAACCCAGAACCCTCCTAAATCCAGAACATAGACTTAAGTAAAAAGAGCTGTTCCAGGTTTTACTCAGTGCAGTTATCCAGCTAACTCTGTAATCCTGCTTTGTGAAATAACCCCCTGGAGTACGGCACTTGGGTAAACAACAGTCACTGGGGTGCAGGACTCACTTCTCTTTGTTGGAGGTGCGTGTGTGCTGTTCTGATGGACTCCCATCTCGCGCCTCCAGAGGGGACAGGCCGGGTTTGGAACTCATGGGGTTAAAGTGGACCTGCCCAGGAGCCAATGCAGAGAGAAGTAATGAGTAAATGCGTTTTACATGCCAATTATAAATGTCCATTTCTGCAACGCTCCATGAGAAAATTTGCCGTTTGTTTACTGAATTGCCGTTTTATGGCATCTTATCTCTTCTAGCCTTCCCAGGGACTGCACCTTAAATTGGTGTGCACCGTGCCCCTGTCAACCAAGTGCCACAAACAGACAAAAGGGAACATTTTCCATGACGTGCTAACATGAGCCTGAAGCTGACAGCCAGCTGCAATACACAAATGAGCAGATTTGTGATTTGCCGTTTCTGGAGGAGATAGGAGCGCATTGAGACACAACAGAAGGGATTTGTAAGCAGACAGTGGGGGAGGAGGCCTGCCTTGGGTCCAGGGCCTTGGTTGTGCAACGTGAAGACAGGTCGGCCACCTGAGCTCACGCAGGAAGGGGGGAAGGAAAGCTTGGAGTTTAGTGTGGAGGTGACGGGGTAGCCCTGTCCCAGACCAGAGGGAAAGGATCTATGATCAAGCTGAAAGGGGAAATTTTTAAAAAGAAAAGAAAACAAATGATTTGGATAGAATTTAGGTTCTTCACACAAATCATTTCACACAAGGTCTACATCAGTACACACTACAGAAAGCAGAGAAAAATAATACCTTAAAATCATTAATTGATCCATTACCAATACATTAGCTCAATCACTTATACTCAAAAAGATGTGCCGTAAGGATATTGTATATCATAAGCCAGTAATTCTTTGCCACAGTCCAAATCAGAGATGTGTGCATGCTACAGCTGATGCAGGGAGTAGGCCTACCACCGTGTTGTGGGAAGAGTTTCCCATCCTGATCCCCGCAGCTGAGGTAACAGCAGGAGGCGTTTCAAACGCTCCCAGGGCCTCCTGCTTCCTCGTCAGCTGGTTGTCATTCAGTTGTTTGTTCAGCCAGGTGATAACTATGGTGATCAAAAGAAAAAACTTCTAAAACTGCACAATTGAATATATTACATTTTTGTGAGTTTCAATGCTCATGTGCATAGTTCATCTTGTGCTGCAAGTTAAACTATGGTATTGTCACAAGCTCAGAACACGAGCCACATATCCCTGCCTATGGCACGTGGGTGCCCAAACATGGAGCACAACCCAAAACATTTCACCGCATCAACTTTGTGTCCTTTGTCTAGTGTCCTAAAGGCGTTTCTCCATACGCACCATTCTCATTGGTCTTTAACACCTCTCTGCTCTCATCCAGCTTCTGGACCGTGGCCTCCAGCTGCTCCTGTAGCTTTGCTACCTGTAGATGAAGACAGAGCAGGTGTGCTGTTAAACCCATAGAGGCAGTAGGCTGGTGTGCACATCCAACCCAATTTGGGCTCAGGGGCAGACCAAAATAAACACCTTAAAGTGCAAATGACCTGATTGAATGCGTGATGTCATCGCCCGTTTGTCTATTAAACCCCGCAATTACTTCACATGGGTGTTTGTCTGAGGAAGACCTTGCTGCTAGAAGCGTTGCGGTAATACATTGACCTATACTGGGAGCTTATAATTTCAGTGTGTGGACATCTTTTCTTCTTCACTTAAAGGGCCTGATTTACTAAGACCTTAAGCATGTGCAAAATCTTTTAGCGCATGTAACATGAATGACACAACCGATGACTGGTGCAAAATAAATACTCTGACCAATGGTCTGACTGGTCATGCTATTGGTATTGCGTGTGCTAAAATGTTTTGCAAATGCTAAAAGTCTTACTAAATCAGGCCCTAAGTGGTTTTAGAATGCCCCGTGGCTGCAGGGGCGGAGCGGAGGCCCACCTCCTCGTCTCTCTTGTGGAGCTGCTGCCTCGTGTCCTGCAGCTCTTTCTGCTCCCTGCTGAGCCGCTCCGATGTCTCCTGCAGCACCTTCTCCTGCGACACCGTCACCGAGTTCTTCACCTTGATCTTCCCCACCAGCGTCTTCGTCTCACCCTGCAGCTTCTTGATGATGATGTTAGCCTATGCGCACCGTTAGCATGCCGAGAGTTAGTTCACACTCTGAACAAAAACACCAGTTTATTTGGCTGTCTAAGCACTTGCATGAGTCCAGTCATACAGCTGGACATTTAGAGAGGCGGGTGGACACAGAAGGACATATTGGACAGTTGGACGCCCAGTCATTTGACAACAAACACTCATTCAAGCTTAGAAAGACTGTATCCATTTCAATGCTCACAGTAAAATGCAAAGAGATGTCAACTATGTTTTCTGTCAGGCAATGCAGACTAGTTTAAAATGTAGTCACAAAGAGCACCAATGTGTGCGAGAAAATTCTCTTTTCCACAGCTAAATGGAGGCAATCGAGAGTGATACCACCCTATGGGTACAACGGACATACCCCACTGCACGGATTACAAGTCTTGTTCCCAAACCACAATGCCACACCACCAAAACACAGCTGCAGCTTCCTTGTCCGATACATCCACCTTTCTCTCTTATAGACACCATATATAACCTGATGCTGTATTACCTGAATATTTTCCACTGACAGCACAAGACAACATGAGTTAAACCATGTTCATAGTTCCCTACTCTGCAATAGAACACAAACCTTTATCAGCTCTTCCGACAAGGATTTCACTGTGACTTCCAGTTTTCCTATATGGACTTGCTTATTTTCTGCACTTCCTTCCACAGAGTTCTAAAAAAGAAAAAAGAAAAAACAATGTGTTGATATCTTGTGTCACATTTCTGCTATGTTCATAGTTGGAATACATGTGAGGATAAAGCACCTTCTGTTGCTGAGTGGCCTCCAGCACTTCCTTGGTCCGGAGCACCAGCTGGTCCTTGTCTTTGATCTCCTGCTCCAGAACCGCTACCCGCGTCTGCAGCTGGTTGACCTGCCTCTCCTTCTCGTGGCACTCCGAGTCCAGCGTGCCGTTCTCTCTCCGCAGGGATAGCACCTGCTGCTTGGCCCGATGCGCCTCCTGTGAAAGGCACAGGGTGAGGGAGACCCTCCGTAGCGCCGCGGCGCGCTGCAGCAGTCTGGGGGACCGGCCCGGCCTTCACTCACCTCCTCCAGGCCTGCGAGCTTGGCCTTCAGGTCCCGGATGGTGGAGTCGTTCTTGTACTTGTTCTCGGTCAGGTCCCGGTTGGAGGCCTCCAGGTGGGTCAGCCTGCTCTGCAGCTGCTGTGTGTTCTGCAGGTGGGCCGAGTCCACCTCCCTCCGCAGGTGCTCGCTCTCATGCTGTAGCTTTGTCTGGATCTGCGCGGGACAGGGAAAGGGCACAGTCCGTCACACACACACGGGACAGGGAAAGAGCACAGTCCGTCACACACACACGGGACAGGGAAAGGGCACAGTCCGTCACACACACACGGGACAGGAAAAGAGCACAGTCCGTCACACACACACGGGACAGGGAAAGGGCACAGTCCGTCACACACACGGGACAGGGAAAGAGCACAGTCCGTCACACACACACGGGACAGGAAAAGGGCACAGTCCGTCACACACACGGGACAGGGAAAGAGCACAGTCCGTCACACACACAGGACAGGGAAAGAGCACAGTCCGTCACACACACGGGACAGGGAAAGGGCACAGTCCGTCACACACACACGGGACAGGGAAAGGGCACAGTCCGTCACACACACACACGGGACAGGGAAAGGGCACAGTCCGTCACACACACGGGACAGGGAAAGGGCACAGTCCGTCACACACACACGGGACAGGAAAAGGGCACAGTCCGTCACACACACGGGACAGGGAAAGAGCACAGTCCGTCACACACACACGGGACAGGAAAAGGGCACAGTCCGTCACACACACGGGACAGGAAAAGGGCACAGTCCGTCACACACACACGGGACAGGGAAAGGGCACAGTCCGTCACACACACGGGACAGGGAAAGAGCACAGTCCGTCACACACACGGGACAGGGAAAGAGCACAGTCCGTCACACACACGGGACAGGGAAAGGGCACAGTCCGTCACACACACACGGGACAGGGAAAGGGCACAGTCCGTCTCTCACACACACGGGACAGGGAAAGGGCACAGTCCGTCTCTCACACACACGGGACAGGGAAAGGGCACAGTCCGTCACACACACGCGTGCGCGCGTAAACTGAGAATGAGTGAAGATAATTCTGCAACATTTAAAATGAATGCAAATTGGTGGCAGCAGAATTCATCCACAAAGGCATTGTTGGTAAATACAATGTCATTGTAAACAGGATTGTACAAAACACCTGTTCCGTGAATGGGCAAATGTATCGGTTTGTTCAATTAGTTTAAGGCATTAAATTAGAAACTTCAACATGTATGAAAAAGAACGTTCAGTTGAATAGTCGTCCAATTAATTTGCCACATATAGGCATTACACACTAGCCTTTTTACAGTGAGGCTGCACAGCCGATTTACCTCAAGTGCTTTCTCCCGCTCTGTTGTAAGCTCCTGACAGTGCCGGTTTGACAAGGCCGATGTCTGGGTGGTCCACTCTGACCGCAGTCTGTCCAGCTCCCTGCTCTTCTCCGATAGGGTCTACAATTACACACAAGTAAGAAAGATACACTATATTGCACCGCAACATCAGAAACACCTGCAGTGTGTACAAGTTACTTATATAACCTGCTATACCTGCTGTGTGTAGCTGAGCTGCCTGGTCAGATCCTCCTCTGTCTTATTCAGCTTCTGTTCCAGCAGCCTTTTCTCTTCCTGTTAGAGACAATTGGATCAAGATTTAACGTGACTTGATTAATAATGTAGCTTGCATTGTTTTCATAATTGGCAATGCTCCACATGCTGAAATTGACTGCACAAGGACACTGATCAATAGTTTTGCAGGATAAGATGCCTTCGGTGTTACTCGGCACAAGAGCTCTTGTCAATAGAAGGAAAATATTTTACAGACCTTTACACAAGACAGGCAGACGGCCAGGTATTTCTTAATCTCCAGGTCTGAGCCATGAAGGAGCTTGAGAGACAGGTGTGTGAGATGTTTAAATGCATTGGTCTCTACAATGTTCAGACTGGCAGGGCTGTGGTCTAATACTGAGGATGGAGAGGACAGCTGCAGCAAAAACCTGCAGTGGAATAAAACAGGTTAGGCATGACAATTATTCAGCCTGTTTCTCTGACTGACAAAGTAAGGACGAGCAGTATTCTCTCCTCACCTTGGGTTATCCTTGTTTTGTTCTGAAATGCATTGGTTTAACAAGTCTATAAACTTCTGTGGAAAGGCTGAGAAGTCCACCAGTAGACCCTGTTGGACTTTCAAGCTGTAAATATGAGCGTACATTTGGTTACAACCACAATATTACCTCGAACATTTTGTCATGTTACTCTTATATGACCCACAAAGTCAATCAGTTATCGTTATAACGTAGCCCCGTCAAAGTTTTACAAACTACAGCTATAATGAATAACGTTAAACACCACCAGTCTTTACTCATAGTTTGCAGTGGGTGTGTTATCAAATGTGTACCAGTGTGTTCGCAACATAACTTACTGCGAGCGAATTATTTATAGCAGTAACGTAACGTTATAAAACCATAACTGAATACCTTTGGAAATCCTCTTCTGAAATGGCAAGGTTGTAGAGAAAATATAGGTCGGCATCGTCTGTCAACCGTACGACTAAATCCTGTCAACCAAAAACGACAGAAACGGTACGGTAAAGGGAAAATGCTATTAGCTTGCAAGCTATAGTTAATGTTGTGCACCATCAGTAAACCATGCATATTTTTTGTCAATTATATTCACTTGTTCACTGTGACTAGCTAGACAGCTAGCTAGCAACAATACGAACAAAACGGTGTAACGTTATACGTGCAATTAACGTTAGCTGACGGTACAGCGTTTCAACTCTTTGTTTGAAATAGGCTAAGAACAGCTAGAATTGTAACGTTACCATGGAGCAAATACTCACCCTTTTATGCACCGGACTTGTAGTCAGTAGTAGTTCAATGATGACTCGGACACTGGTGCGCCTATAAGAAGATAGCAACCTGTAATTACCGGAGATAGCAAGCTAATGTAGTTAGCTACTGAAGTACAATTGCTAACGTTAACTTAGCCGACGCAATTAGCCAGGAACGTAAGGTTAGCCAACGTTAACTAACGTTATATAGCACTGGATAAATACGCAACCCAACTAGCCGGTAGCTAATATTCCTTAGTACGGATGGATGCACTTTCTAGATCCTTTAAATTATCCGCAAAGATAACAAAACACTTGACCCCCAAGGGAACTAGTTAGCCAGGTTAGCAGATAAGCTAGCGTTAGCTGGCTAGCCATCAAGCTTACCGGTCTTCGCAATCTTTACATTTCACTTGCACTTGTAAACTCTTGTTGAAAAGTGTTTCCGTCATGGTTGTCTCATGTTCCAAATTATTGAAGATGAAAATGCATTGAGTCCTTTTGTTTAATAATTAATTTAGTATGTATCTATAACTCTGTTTTTGAATGGAACTCTCCTATTTTGAGTTTGGCGCGTCCCTCCCGCGAATGGCCGTTACAGGGAAGGCTGGGATCGGAAGTCAGGGGAGGAGCCGCAGTACACAGTAAAGAAAGAAATGAAAAACCTCTGCTACTGTTGCTACGTGGTGCCTTGGCAACTGCACGCTCTCTTGGGGTGTGATTGAGTGTTTGCCATTATTTATCCAGTTAGCTCCCTAACGTTATCTTAAGTTTTTTTTTTTTTTTGCGCAGGCAATGCAATTGAATTGCAATACAGAATCTAGGCACGTTATAGTAACAATATCATTATTTAAAGTGAAAACAAAAAAAATCTATCTCGATAAAGTATTGTGTGAAAATAAATTGTAATAGAAATGTGTGTTCGTGCATATTATGCAGAGGTGAAATCCAGGGGACATAAAGTAAAAGTCCTCCCCAGTATTTTGCTCCAGTCACCTGGAATTGCTAATGAACAATTCTTCAGCGAGGAGGTAGAACTAATTAGTGAAATCAGCTGGCTGAGCCTATGGGTGGACGAAACACATGGTAGGAGTTTTACTTTATGTCCCCTGGATTTCCACCTCTGACATTATGGCACAACTCAACTGTATTATATATTGTATTATATGTATTATATAAGTTTCAGATTCCCCCCAATGTTATCCAGTTCCATCCATGCTGTTAGCCACAAGAGGGCACACACGAGTTATTTGCTCCTTTTTCAACGCTGCTGCGCATGTTCACTGATCTCTAAAACACGTAGCTGGCTCTGTCTTGAAGTTAAGGTCTTAAAACAGCCGATCCATGTAATATAACGATCTGTGAATCTGCGCAGACTCGCAAGTGAATCTGGACAGTTTATTTTTATGACGTAAGTGGCAAAATGGCTGAAATATCTGGGGATGGTGTGTCGGCACCTCTACTGGGAAGATGCGGTTTTTACGTGGAAAGGAAAAAGCGATACTGCAAAATGGTAGTTGCAAGTGGCAAAACGTTTTGTGGAGAGCATGCAAATGCGGTATGTAAGAAGACAACTTCACTGTTGCCATATTACCAATGTGCCCCATATGCCAGAAGTGATCATCATCAAACCTTTAGAAATCTAGTTAGCCAGCTTAATGTAAGTTAACGGTTACTGAGATAAAGCAACTGGGACCCATTCAGCTGGAGCCGATACCTGCGATAGCCGGACTTTAGAAGTAACGTTAGGACAGTGGTTCCCAACCTTGTACCTGGAGATCTAAAGTTACCGTCCTGCAGGTTTTCCCAGCTCATCGACATCTCTAGCTTTTGTATGAGGTGAGCTCTGTTAGGGTTGGAGTGAAAACCTTCAGGACTGCAGATCTCTAGGAACAGGGTTAGGATCACAGAGTTCTGTGGTTAGGATATTCGCTCAGTAGCCTAATCAATCTGCATTTCTTAAAGGGACAAGAAGAGGCCAGAAAACGCATCCCTTGTCCGTTGGATCCCAAGCAGTGAGTGGTTACGTTTAAAAAAAAAAAAAACTGACAGTGCGAAATTTGGAGATTTGAAATGAACAGGTTTGGGGACACCAGTACGTCGTTCACGTAGCTGTGTGTGCATGCATTTTACTGTTCCAACAGCACAGTATTTGAAGACAGCTTGGCAAAACATCTGAAGAAGTGCAACTCGAGAGAGAAGCCACAACCTGTAAGTGTTTTACAGTACTTTTTCAACAAAATGTATAACTTAGATGTGCACGTTTGCCTTGTGTATTAAGTTTTTCAATGATAATTAAAATAATCAATAATAAAATATAATTATAATAATTCATATAGTTTTTCTCATGATAACACTGCAGTCTCATATGTGACCTTATCTCACACAAAGTTATTGATACCATTATAAACTTTTGATTTGTCAGGATAGGCTGAGTTCTCATTATTTTTGTCATTTGATTTTCTGTTTTGAAAATGCAGGTGTATTACATTCAAAATATCAATGCTGGGCCAGAAGATGAGGAGGATGTACCAGCAGATGAGGTAACAGTATATGTATAATGTCTCTTTCACAGTTCAGATGCATATTTAACCAGGTGTGTTTATGACTTCTAAATTGATTTAAAGCGTCTTTGTATTTAGGTGCCCTTGGCTGATCGTGCCAAAGAAGAGTTGGACTTGTTGGTTAAGAAATTAAAGAAAGCAGTGCATGGTAAGTGGGGCCAAACTGTAAAACTGCTGCATTATATACAAATAGATGGGAAATCACTTTGCTCTCATCACTGTGGTTTCCACATTGGCACCATGGTTTCATTACTTTTAGGCTTTAGGCCTTTTTCGTGGGGAAAGTAACAGCTCACGGAACTGCAACTGAATTGTAGCAGGATTGGAAAACATTCTGTCGCACTGTTAATACCCTGGATATCTTCAACAGGACTGAACTGTAAACACGAGGAGAGAATACTATCCCACCCTGCTCTTTATGAACCTCTGAGTGACCCCAGAAATGGAGACGTTGCTTTCAAACACCTAAAGCAGCAGGCAGGTTACATCAGCCACAGCATTCGGAGAACTTTGTTTCGACCACGTTGCGGCAAATATTAATTTTGACTGTTTTGTTGCTTCACAAGGCTTCCCTCTTGGGAAATATGAAAGCCCTGGGCTTGCTGGCTGCCGACAGGTGCTATGTGGAGTTTGGTGCAGGGAAAGGCAAGCTGTCTCACTGGATCAATGTCGCACTGAGAGGGACTGACAATGTCCATTTTCTGCTCGTGGAAAGATCTACTGCTCGTTTTAAGGTGTGACCTGTTGTTATGAGAATGAGAGCAAATATGGAGTGTTTAAAATGTTTGAGTAAATTCAAGCCTGTATATGTTCTGTGTGGTCTCCCTTGTGTGATCATTTCTGTGGTTGTTTTTACAGGTAGATGGCAAGAACAGAAGTACTGACTCTAATATATTTGAAAGGCTGCAAGTGGATATTCAGCATCTTAGTTTATGTAAGTCAGGGATATCATGATACTGTGTCTAATATGAGCTAGGATAATAGTCGTTATCATTGTAAAAATGAAAATGTAGTGCTATGTGAACAGAATTCAAATGAAAGTCCATTAAAATCCATATTTATTCATAAAAACAATCCACAAAAATAGATAAGATATTTTTTCCCCCTGCACATTGCTGTCTCAGACTGTCGGAAGTTTACACTCTGTCCCACTTTTAATCCCATTTTTGTGTTGGCTTTAAGGTAAAGTTCCATTACTCTGTGAAAAGGGACTTCCTGTCATTGGGGTCGGCAAGCACCTGTGTGGGGCAGCCACAGGTAAGGCTGAGCAATAGGAACATAGCCTACCTCCAACTAAATTAAAATGTGATTTCACATATAGTGGGTGGCACCAGCCTTTCTCTGTTCACCTTTCCCTGTTTTGCACTTGTTCTTCTGTACATGCATCAGACCTGGCTTTGAGGTGCATGCTGGAGAGCCCTGAGCACAGTGAGCAGCCGCCCAGAAAGCGACAGAAGCGGGAGCAGCAGAGTGAAAGACCGGGTGTGGACCCAGAGCCTGCCCCCACAGCGCTAGGCGCAGACGCGGGGAAGGAGCCGTTGGTGTCCGGGCTGGCCATCGCTCTGTGCTGCCACCATCGCTGTGACTGGAGGCACTATGTGGGGAAGGAGTTCTTCAGGGAGCGAGGCCTGGGTGCCCCGGAGTTTGCCGCTCTCCAACGCATGTCCAGCTGGGCCACATGTGGCCTGAGAAAGGCCACTGGCCACAGTGACGCTGCCCCACCGCCGGGGGATGGCAGCGAGCAGTTGGATGAGGAGGACCATGAGCATGTAGATGACACTATACCAAGCAGCCTGGATGGGTGAGCTTTGGTCTTTAAAGCCTTTGCTGATAGTCGATGAGAGCTACAAGATTTACGTTTTGTTCCAGAGTGGAAAATAAGCAATTTGCTGCCTCGGTCTCAGAGTACTTAGTAGGCATTCCAGTTTGGGGTTGGAAAAAAGAATCAACCTGTTTTTGATATTGCATGTCGTATCTTTTCTTATAAAATTTGTATTAAAAACTTGAATGATATCTCAGGTAATATCAGGCATGTTCTGTATTCCATTTCAAGTACCCACAAACCTGCTGTGGACACAAGTCTGTTTTCTTTTTCACTTATTATCATTTAATATATATTTTTAGCCTCTTTCTTTACATTCTAACCATTAGTCCTGTCCAGTCCGCTTATGTATTATTTAAGCCAACCATTTTTCCGTTCTTGTTTTTATGTCCTTTAACTCTCAGACCGTCTTTGTATCCCTAAGGATTGTTTCGGCTGAGGACCGTGAGCACGTGGGGCGTCTGTGCAAGCTGCTGATTGACTATGGCAGGGTGGATTTCCTGCGGCGGAAAGGCTTCAGCTCCAGTTTGCAGTACTACACCAGCAGGGATGTCTCCTTGGAAAACGTGCTGTTGACTGCTGTGCCAACTGGGTAGAGGAACAGAGCGGGAACAAGCAGGCACAGGACAACTGCCACAGACACACTCGGGACATCAAGCAAACATGGCTCAACAGCACTCCCAGTGGGCAGTGGCAAGATATGCGTTTCCTGTTGTGCATATCAAAGGACTTCCTTTTGGTTGATGAATAACCAGTCAAAAAGATCCATTGTTCTTTATGCAATTATAGAGATACCTTGACTCGACATGGTGGACAAAACACAGTGGTCAGGACTCAGTTGACAGGAAGCAGAAGACAGGAAGCGGTAGACAAAGACGTAGCGGACAGGACTCTGTTGACAGGAAGCAGCAGATAGAGGAAAGCCAACATGGAGGGCTGTGTCAGAGTGCTGCTTCTGTCTCTGGTACAGCTGCGATGGTCACATTTAATACCGAAGTATAATTTGTTGGGGGTTCTGAAAAACACATTTAAAATAAAATCTTAATAAAACTACTTCCAGATGTGTGAAGATATCTTGACATTAAAGTTTCATTGCATATTGCTAAACCCCCCCGATTCATATTGCTAACAACCGATGTGCATAATGAACATTAAGCACAGCATAACCTCTCTTTCTGGCTTCTTGGATGTAGGTATGCATGAATTCTCGGCCGAACATCTCTCTGTCATCCTCTTCCTCATCTTCCTCCGATGTTCTCAGGTCCGGTAGAGACACCTCTAACGTCAGAGGGTTGTCTCTGAAATTCACAAACCTGTGGGCACAACGATTCACAATGGCATTGTACCAGCGGTACAGGAATAATCTTTAATGAAAGAGTCAACAAAGTGATTATATTGTTACTTGACATTGATGTTCATATTTGAGGCATAACCTTTATTAACAACTGTCATAGTTGTGATTTAAGCTGGTGGGCCAGGCCAAGGGGAGGTTAACGGCGGTAATCAGTTATCAAAATTTTAAACATTATGAAATTACTTTCTATCTTTGATCTTGAAGTCAACATTCCAAGGTGGACAGAACAAAAAAAAAGTACTAAATTATCTACTAGAAAAAAAGTTCTGGGATTTTTAATCCATTGGGGTTCACGAACTTGAACAGATACACTTTCCCCCTGATTCTATCCTATAACAATAGTCTTACTGAGCAAATTCTTTAAATAAAGTATGAATAAATAGTATTTTTCTAATGATTATATCAATAGGCATCCCAGTAGAGTGAATGGTTTAAGATAAAAAGTCACAGAATATTTTTGACAAGGTATTCAAAAGTTTCTTGATTCTCATTTTGGCCTGTCCCTCCGTTACCAAAAAAAACATTGCTTTTCAAATTATTTTTTTTTAATATGAATTTTCTACTTAGAGAGGGGAAACATTCCAAAAGAAAGCTTATTGGGATGTATCTTGATGTCGTATAACCAGTTTTGAAAAAAAAGTTGGCAGACATGATTTTGAGGGGGGTGAAAATATGTCCCATGACCATCTGATTTGAAACCTCGCCCTATAAAAATTTGCATGTTCATATTTAAGTGGTAATAGTACAATATGAAAAAAGTATAAATGTACAATTCCTTTTCACCTTAGGAACCATATGATATGCATGTCTGAAAAAAGTGTAAAAAACACGTTAATTTTGCGTCCCTCCTTTACCGCCCTGTTTTTTAAAATAAATTTTACCCCCAAGAAGTTGTTTGCCCCCAAACATTTTTCCCTCAGTTTGTAGCCTAAGGTAGCCTTTATATAATACCAGTTCAGTTGTTATTTTACTCAGCCTTGGATAGAACAGGAGCACGAGGGAAAGATACAGCAAAAGTGTCCCTCTGTGCATTCTGGCAACCCGAGTCTACCTGAGATTATTCATGCCTTCCATTAAAGCAGGAATGTCACGTAGTTTGTTGCTGCTGAGCACCAGTGTGTCCAGACAATGCATTCGGCTGATGTTGTCAGGCAAGTACTCAAGTTCATTCCTCTGCAGCCATAAGGTGTGCACCTTCTCCATTCTGCATTGAACAAGGAAAGAAATCGGTCACAAGCAGTGGGAGGGTGGGAAGCTGGATAAGATCTCCACTGTTCTTGTGCAGCTAAGCTGTCAGTTTTTCCTTAACCCCCCTTCCCTGCTCCTGCAACCAGTTCCTGTACCTGTGGATGTCTTCTGGCAGGTTTTGGAGCCCGTTTCCGCCCATATCGAGCCACTCCAACGCAGGCAGATTGAGAATGCTTTCTGGGATAGAAGTGAACTGGTTCATGGAGAGATCCAAGTGGTACAGTTTCTTGAGGTTGCTTAGCTGTGGATAAGGAAACGGGAAAGTCAATCAAAAGCCAAACTAACTCATGGAGCACAATGTGAGACCAGGCCAGACTGACCTGTGCTGGGAGTTCATCCAGGTCCCTGTTGAAGGCCAGCTCCAGTTTCTCCAGGCTTTCACAGCTGCCTAGTTCTTCAGGAACATTGCTCACCCTATTGTAACTCACTAGCAACTCTCTCAGCCTGGTCAGCTGACCTGTAGGGCAGGGCAAAGGTCTACATGTAGCAACTAAGGTTTTTGTTTTCTTAGGAACTGTTTTTGACATCTACTGTTTTAATGGAGTATTGTGCGTATGGGTTTTGGTGCATGTGTGTAAGGGAGCAAAACCACAGAGATAGTGTAGTATGGCATACCAAAGAATTTGAGCCTACTCCAGCAGTTGAGTTTTGAAAACAAGACTGAAATCTACTAAATTTGGTGTGGTGTGTTTGCTGTGGCTGTTGGATACAAAAAAGTGACAGAACATTTGATGCACTGACCAATCTCTTTGGGAATCTCTGTGATGGCGTTTCGGGACAGATCTAGCACAATGAGATTTTCAAAAGTGGAGATGAAGCGAGGGATCTTCTGCAGCCCTGTCCTGTGCAGCTGCCATTCCTGGAGCTGGGGGAGCTGCATGAGGGCTGGGGGGAGGGCCTATTAAGACACAACCTGAGTATTTATGGGAAATGCTATTATATTTATATATTTATATTTATATACCTGTACTAATGAATATAGATGTACTACTTAATGAGTTAAGATACTTGAAACCTACTAGGTTGTTTAATAGACTTAACATTACCGTATTTACGATAACACTATACAGATGAACACATAAACAATATAAGGTACCTTCCATTCCTCTTTCTCTATCCTCAAGATAACCCTTCCGTCCTCTGTCACCACCTTGTCTCTCAGCTTAGCCAGCGTGATGCGATCTTCCCAAGCGTGTGCAAGCCTATGACAGACAAAGGCATTTAGGTTAGCTTATTATGGATTCATCAAAGTGGAATGAATCTTCAAGCATTGGCAGATATAATAAGACTATTCTTTAAAATATCAGTTTATTTTAAAGTTAAATACTGAACCAAGGAGAAAAATAACTTTTAATTAATTAAAAAATCACTTTTGAATTTATGCAAATTCCCACACCAAGGCATAAAGTTAACGGTAAGCAACAGTAACAATAAGTATTTCTTTGTGTTCACAGAATTTAAAAAAAAATCTTCAAGGAGGGTTTATATACAATACCTGCAGAATCCAAGCCAGACTAGTTTCAGAAGTGATTTATAATATATTTGGAAAAATCCTCATCTGATTTCTTGTGATTAGAACACAAGCACTAAATGCAACACATTACCTGCCAACAGAAGTCTTGTTCCTGAGATCTCGTTCTTTCTGCTGGTCATCCTTGCTTTTTTTTATCCTGCTCTCCCAAAGAGCCTTGACGGAGTTCACTGCCCCACAACACACCACCACCCCAGTCATGGTGACCCCACACCACCCTTACTGATGCAGCTTCACACAGTCACTGCACACACTGATCTCAGCAGTGTGTGTGTTGTCTGGTCCTTCCTGTGTTACGGTTGTGGAACTAAAAACAAGACTGTTTTTACAAGATTGTAGTAACCAATGGCATACTAGTACACACAGAAATAATGCAATGTATGTTATATTTACATGTTTTCTAAAAATGTTCATGTTTATTATTTAAATTCACTGCAAACAATAGCTTGTGCTCACCCTTCTCACACCACGAGAACTCCATCCGCAGCTGCAGAACATGTCACTCTGAGTAGATCAGCCCCCTTTGTTCACCCCTTTCATACGCTTGAATTCATTCCAATATTAAACCATAGCTCTGTTTCTTCACAAATGTCCTTTACTTTGTGCAAGGTGTTGATTGAATTGCACTGTTTTCGGTGTAAAAACGAGTGTCATATATTAGCCAGACACCGTCTGTCTGTCAGTGGTGCTCTATAATGAAATGTACCCTTGGTCTGCGGCTAATTTTAGCCCAGGGCAGAACACTGGGAATAGCAAAGGTCACATGCTGTGTCTGGCCCAGGGTCAGCTGTCCCCTGTTAACACAGCACAGGGGAGTACAAACAGGCAAAATGCAAAATTGTAAAAAATGAGACATTTCAAAGACATTTCAAATTGAAAAACATTTTTCAATATTTAAGCACAATATGAGAATGCTTATATTAAACCTTTTTAAATAGAGGTTTATGTTTTAATGCAATCTTTCCCTAAATTGAGAAAATCTTCTACAAATGTCTTACCTTGTTCACTGGGAAACTAAGAGTGCAGCAGGTTTCCCAACAATGATCTTAAGGGATCTTAATTCTGTAAATTAGTATTAAAAATAATTGCAGATTGAGCAAGATTGATATTTTTAACTTCTGGTAAATAATATATAATGGTATGACTATGAGCGTTTAAAAATGTCTATCATAGATCAAAGATTATTTATTTCAATTGAATAAAATGCTAGATGACAGGGTTAATCATTTACAGAGAGCTACTTCTCAAAGAATCAAAAGGTTATTCCACTAAGCTGGTTTCATGTTTATATTACGCTTTAAGTTTGCTTTGAGTAACAACATTTTTTGTGTTTAATTATTCTGAAAATACCTTACAATCAAAAACATCAGTGTGATGCCAATGTAGGCTACACAAGGAATGATGTAGTGCCATATTTGATTCTTACATTATAGGCATTTAGCAGACGCTCTTATCCAGAGCGACTTACACAGCATTTATTTTGCATTTATACATAGTATCCATTGATACAGCTGGATATATACTGAAGCAATGCAGGTGAAGTACCTTGCTCAAGGGTACAACGGCAGTGTCCGACCTGGGAATCGAACCGGCAACCTTTCGGTTACAAACCCAGTTCCATAACCATTATACCACACTGCCGCCCCATTATTATTGTTTCAAACATACGGTTTCATGGTGACTGTGGAACAGTTCCTGTTGCAATGTTTAAAATGTTTTTCTGTAAATAAAAGTAATATTGTGAATATATAAATCTCTTCTTATCTCATAAAATCTTCAACCCATCAGATATCAAAAAGCCCATTTATTAAGCGGAAGGTAGTCAAAGTGGAATGTTGAATTAAGGACCATTACTTAAACATATGCATTTCCATACAGATGTGTTAATGTTACAGATGACTTAATGGACGTGCATCCATTAAGTCATTAAAAGCATAGCACATTGCAAATCTAAAACAGTATTTAGACATTTATAGTATTATCTTTGATTATATGAATTAGGAAATAACGCCATATTTTAGAGTGTTTTATGTTTTTTTAATTTTTGCTATTGTTTTCTAAAATCTAATTGATAAATGAAGATATAAACAAAGAGCTACAGTTAAAGTAGATATGCCACGAGTTAAAGAAACAACAAAAAATAAAACCAAAACCATGTGGTCAATGTAACTTTGCTCATATGCAAGAAAGAAAATAATTTTTTACTAGTTATTTTTCTATATCTTTCTTTTTCCTGTGTTACACAGTTGAATCCGTGTCAGTATGATTACCTGATAAAATAGTCTTTCAGATAAACAACTAAAATGCTATTGCTATAGTTTTATTGATGTTCAGTTTTCAGTTGAGCTCAGTATCCATCAATTGGGCTACATTCATAAACCTCTTAATCTATCAGTCCATCAGTTCATCTTAAACGTAATATCCTTTCTTTCGTGTCCTTTTTTAATACGTCCTTTGCCTCTGGCTGCGATGCATTATAGCCTATACTAGGCCTATATCTTGCCTTCTAAGTGTTACGAGAGCATCTGCCAAATACATAGCTAATAGGCAAATACTTGGCCATATGGTAGTCAAATTATAAACTCACAATATTGCATTGGTTTCAACTAAAACAGTAAAATACTTCCCCAAATTATCTAAATACTTATCTAAAGACAACCTGACGACAGCTTTGATCCTTTTCTATCTTGGGTATCTCATATGTATTTTAATCTATTCAGTGCTCATACCTGCAATCCAGCAGGGGGCAGAATTTTTTTATTTTTGAGTCATAAACATATTGCTTACAAGAATGGTATGTTAAAAACAATTAGTGCTGAGCCATGAACCTGATCATTCTTGATATACAGCATAAAGTACGCAAAGAGCATAAAGCGACCCATTTCTGAAGCAGTATTCGGCAAAGGTATCAGCGACGGGGCACCATACGCCTCTGCTGGAACAGGATATGCCACAGTCTTTAATCTGCCCCATGGCCACGAAACAGATAAGTTTATATCGTTCATACAGTAGATCTTTTGCTGCCTTTTTGACTTTGTCTGCCAGCTCCTTTGCGACGGCCGAACAGTCACCAATGTATTCTGCATTCTGCAACCTATTTTCCAAGATTGTTTTAATCAACAATTGTGCTTCCTCTGCTGGGAAGTTTCTCTCTGGACTGGACTGGTAGCAGTACCGTTGGATAGAGAGCTCTTTCCTGTTCACCGAGGACCTGTTGGCTGAGGTGCTTTTGGAAATGGAAATCCGTCCATTCGGAATCGCTGAAGTCTCTTTCTTGGCTATCCAAGCGGAATTGCGTCTTTTAGGTGTCTCACGTATCACACCTGTCACACTGGTCTGTCTCTGGAACTGAAGTTCTTTCCCTCTAATGGACCTCGGGTCTCCGCTGAATCGATGCTGCTTCTCGGGATCAAAAGAACCAGCCCTTTGTCGATCAACCTCTGAGATCTGCTCCATTTGGAATTGAGGTCTTACGTTTTTTTTCTTTTTTTAATAAAAACAAACAAACCAGGTATTCACATAATTACTTAACGATAAAACAACGGTTTATATAAACATTTATAATGTAATCTCTATTGTTATTAGTAAAACTGAATGATCTATAGCCTACGCTTCACAACTCAGAGGAAAATAGAGAAAGTACTAAGAAAGACAAATACAATTAACATCCTGGTCCGCAAATCAAATGGGACATCAAAATTGAAATTACACCAACTCACCAACTATTCAAATTTACTGTGAAACACCAACATCAGCTTTAGCAATGGGAGCGGAGCTGCGCTTGTACTGGGTCCTTTTTAAAAGGCGCTCACGGTTTGCCTCTTGCTTCTTCAGGGATGGGACCAGCCGACGTCAGCACTTAAGCATCTGCTTATAATAAATATTCAGGCTTCTTACAAATTGAGCTGTAGGCTACTTTTTTTGTTTTGTCCGTAGAAACCTCTGGATTCATTCCTTCCACATAATTCTTAAGGACTTCAGTGCCTCATACTCAGAACATAACTTATTAGTTATATAAAATTTGCTACTGTAACACGTAGAAGGAATAAAAAATAATAAAAACTAATTCATATTTAAGTACAGAGTCAAAACAATGTTTATTTTTTTATTACAGAAGTGTCACATCATGAATAAGGACAAACGACATGATCTCTTCCACGCCAGTTTTATTAAAACCTTTTTTCTTAATTCTTCAAGATCCACACCAGAAAACCCGACCAGTTGCTGTTGGATATTAGGACTAGAAATCACTGTATTTGTCTCTGCAAGTAGCACAGACTCCCTTAAACACCAGCAATGTATAATAATTTCCCAATATCCCCAAATGACCTAGTAATACAAATGTTCTACCCTTAACTGAACCACATTCTCCATTTACAATCTTAACGACAGATCAAAACAGTGTGGCGATGGGTTCTAATGAAGTACAGTGCGCTACAAGAGCAGCACCTTAGAAACATACAAATTGATCAAACAGACAAACTAGAAACCTGGCAACCAAAGTTGTTACATGACCTTCCGTACAGTAACTGTTCACATCCCTGGGTGTCACAGATTCTCATGCTAATGCCATTCAGCACAATGCTGAGCCCTTTGTCCTGGAACTTTATCCTTGGTTCTGTGAAATCTTGTAGTGTTTACAGAACACCTCCTAACTGTGTGCATTTATAACGTACCAACTCTCATCCACAAGATTTCAGCTCACTGTCAGGGCAGGGAACGCTTCCTCTGCAGGTAAACGTTCTCAGGTTGTTTCGCTTTCTTTTGTAACTGTAACTTGTGTCAGTAAGTAAGGCAATAATGAGGGAGAGAGGGACTCGAAGTGAGCACACACACACAAAGAAGGAATGACCCTGCTGTTGACTTTCTTCACGTGGCTACAGATGCTACAATGTCCTTGCAATGTGCAGCCATCCAGAACAACAACAAGGGGGGAGGGGGAATAGAAAGAAGAATTCAGAAGCCAGCAGCAACAGCACCCAGGAAGTCAGTTTAACAGCATTACATAATCCGCAGTTTCACACCTGGGGCTTCGGAAGCGCCGCACGCTCATTTGAGGTCAAGCACCATGGAGGCGGGGTTCTCCAGATAAGCCTTCCACATGTTGGAAAAGCGGCACATGGACGCTCCGTCTATAATCCTGTGGTCAGCAGACCAGCTGACGTTCATGATATGCGCCTTCACCACCTCGTCCTTGGAGTCGAACCTGGGCAGCACCTGTGGGGAGGAGTAAATATTACAACCTTGATTTTGATGTTCAAGACCTCACATAGAGACAATCGCTCTTCAAGGCCACTGCTTGTTATGAGGTTGACCCAGGAACGGTGTCTCAATGCAAACCTATCGTACTCTTGATGGGTTTATCATATACAACCTTTTTTGACGCCTCAATAGCGAAGCACATGCAACTTGCAATTACAAAAAGGAAATTCGGACAAATGGGGGTTCATCTCCTTTTTCCATAGATAAGAACACACATGAAAACAGCTTTAACGTAAAACAAAACCTGCACAAACCTGGATCTTCCCCAGTGCTCCAATCGCCACCTCTGGGGGCAGGATCACTGGCTTTGCATATGTGCCTCCAATCTGACAGAAAGGAAAGAACATATATAAACATATAAAAACCAGGACGCACTAAACACTAACACTCAACCTCTGTCCCAATGTTCTCTGCCATTCCCCCAGGCCCGGAGAACCTGCTCACCGAGCCTATGTTGGAGAGGGTGAAGGTGCCCCCCGTGAGGTCTGCAGTGCCCAGCTGGCTTGTGGAGCCCATAGTCTGCAGCCGGTTCAGCTCCAAGGCGATGTCGAAGACACTCAGTAGCTGCACGTTCTTAACGTTGGGCACGATCAGGCCCTGTGCCGTGTCCATGGCCAAGCCAATGTTGTGAGACGCCTGCATTTCGACACATATCTCAGTTCAGTTACCTCTCTTTACGTCTAAGGTTGGGCACGATCAGGCCCTGCGCCGTGTCCATGGCCAAGCCCATGTTGTGAGACGCCTGCGTTTCGACAGATATCTCATATCGCAGTTCAGTTACCTCTCTTTACGTCCGAGAATACATTTTTATTATTTTCCAGTAGCATAATCCCTGGGTGCTCAGCTAAATGTACTATAAGCTTGTATGAAACTTGGCTTGCTTAAAACAGACAAATCCATCCAGATCTCTATGGTGTCCCACATGACTTTGCACTGCATGTTATTTATAAAAAAAACTTTAAAAAACTTGCATGTGACTTGATAAATAATCTAGACTTCTAAACAACATCAAGTCTCAAAATTCAAATAGCCAAGACTGTCATTTCACTAGTGTTTACCATCCTCAAACCATTAGTATTAAACAAGTGTACAATATCATCAGCCCTCGTTTATATTGGCCCAGACGTTTGAAGTGCTTGACCTTGTAGGTGATGTTCTGGCAGCTCTCATCCAGAGAGGCATTCAGGATGGGGTAATGCAGTAGACCCAAGGACGCTGCCTGTTCAGAAAGAAGAAAGAAAGCATTACTGTCAAACTGCAGAACCTCAACTCGAGCCTCTACTAATCCTTCACTTAAAGTCAACATCCAGATGAACAAATGCTCCCATAACTGGGCTCTTTACATTTTGCCTTCAACTCAGCAAACAGTTCCTAACAGGTGGCCTCATGGGATATACTTATGGCTCCGCTTACCTTGATGAAGAAAGGCATGTAGCTGAGCTTGACACCACGGGACTCGGCCAGGTCCTTCAGCTCCAAGCGCAGGCGCACCAGCTTGGTCAGGTCCACCTCGTCGCAGTAACCAAAGTGTGGGATCTTTAAGGCTGCCGTCATAGTTCTCACCATTGCTTTGTGGAAACCTGTTTACACAGGGGTTAAATTTAAAAACACGCTGGCGAAGCACTTAATAAAATCCCTGTAACTGAATATGAAATAATAGCTACAGACATAATATACAGTGCATAAATAGGCCACGCCAACCACAGCGAAAACAATCAGTTACGCTCCATAGAGTTAGTATTAGCAGTCAGTGGATTATCAAGATTATAAAAATGGTGAAATGTTATTGTGTGATGGCCTGTCCAAATAACAAAGCCAAGAACCCCAATCTTAAGTTTTCCCTTGCAAAAAGACCAGGCCAATGAGGAGGGAAATGGATTCAGGCCATTAGATGTAAGGGGAAAGGAAAACTAGGCAGAATCAAGGCACATCTATATTTGTAGTAGCCATTTTGTCACAGGTAAGTACTTAGAACTTACATTAGCTGTAAGATGCTTTGTCAGAAATGGTCATTTGTATGTTTGTTTAATTTGTGTCTTTAGGACTAGATAGCAATGTTACATGTCACACATCACATCCTAAAAAAACAACGGTAGCTAGCTAGCTAACGTCATTGTGATAGCTGCTTTTAACTAACAGTAGCATCTTCACTTCAACTAGCTACCATTGCTCACCGTAACATTAGTTACGTCCTTAACGTAGATAGTAAGCTAAAATAGTGCTAAAATAATTAAAATTCTAGTGTCGTCATTCAGAGTAATTTGTTCTTATTTGATTCTGAAACCTAGTGCTGCATCACCCCTTCTCTCTCCGATCATATATCCAAATCGAAGCTGGTAGTGAAATATACCCGACCCTCTCTGTAGGGAAGAGACTGCTGAAATAATCCTGAAACATACTCCGTAACACTTATACATTGAACTGGCGGTGTAAGCTAGTCCGTCTGCCTGTTTTGCACGGCTCAGTTTGTGTCCCCCATTGTAGGCGTGGCCATCATTGTGTGACACGTTATGCATTGTCTCTATAGCCAGAGAGACTAATACAGCCCCCCCCCCCCATTAACAGAGTGGAAAGTGATGTAAAGAAGCATCCTCACCTTTGAGAGGTTCAGTGAGGTCCTTGCCAGTGAACACTGGACTCGGGGTCACGGGTCGGGGGACACTTGGTGGGGGCACCTTCTCTTTAGGCTTGACAGGAGGCGGTCCTACGGCAGCTGCAGGTGGGGGCGGTTGAATCTCGTGGAATGGGGAGGGGGGCAGGATGGCCCCCGTCTGCTTGGCCAGGAAGTTGAGGATGTCCTCTTTCAGGATGCGTCCGTCCTTCCCGGTCCCCACCACCTCACTCAGCTTGATCTGTGGGTGACCAAATGCACAGGTGATTTGGGCAATACAGGAGGCCTCATAGCTGTGGGTGGCAGACAGGACAAGTTTTGTTTACTATCGTTCACGGCATGTGCTTCAATGATGAATCTCTCCTACACAGAGCCCTAATGAAAGAAATGATTTTTCTCCCAAATCATATAGATCCCAGCATGAATGTAAGTGGTTTTATTTCTAAGACTAACATCTTGGTTTCAGATGGAAAATTTTACATTTTAAGTGAGGAGCGGAGCTATGCAACAGTACATTCACAGATGCATCTTCCTATAATAATGCATTTACAAGGCTAAACATTTTCATATATATGGCATGACTATTGCAGTACAGAAAGCTGGTGTGTCCAGAAGGCTCATCAGTTGACTAAACACTTCAGACTGAAAACACCGGACAGAAACAAAAGAAAGCCGTTGTCCTTTGAATAGCATTCCAAAGATTATTGCCCAACTTGTTCCAGGAACTAAGGGTCTTGTATTGGTCTGTGCACTCCACTCAACTTTCGGCCCTGCCCCCGTCTACAGACCCCACTGGGATCCATAGCAACAGGACCTCTATAGTGGGCAATGAGAGGCTGTTTAGATTTAACACCCCGTTTTTATTTTTACGCCCAGTGCAGGGGAAGGGGGAATTAACTGGCCTTCCATGAAAACAGCTTTGACAAACAGTGTCATCCATCACAACCCTTTCCATTGTTGTTTCCCTACCAACCTAGCAACTCCTGGCCCCTTCCCCAGGAGTTTACAACCACCGGTGACAATTTGCAGGAGCTGACTTTCTCTTTCAGTCTGTTCGTCTATACATTAAACTCTACCGTAGACTGATATGCAGGTGACTGATGCAGTCATTGCTTTGTGAAAACATACTTTTTGGAAGGTGTTGATTTTTGCATCATTCATAACTGCGTAAATCTGACTGAACTTTTATGAGCTTGAACCAGTGGTAACTCAGCAAGGACGATTTATGTAAGGCTACAGGGAGCACATGATACAGTATAACTGTCCTGAAGTCTCTGTTATCAGAGCCTCTGGGTAAAAACGTTTCATTAGACTAAGGTTTATGCAGTGTAGCCTACAGAGCATGATATAGCTGTGTAAATGTATGCATGACAGAGATATAGAGGCTCAACTAAGGTAGAGTAGTTGTGTTTCAATGTGTGTCTATGTGTTCCACAGACGGCTCATGGTTATTTTGGCATGGTATGTTGGCATGTTCTCTAAAGATTAACCCACATTGTTCTCCATGGCCAGGCGTCGGACAGCGGGCGTTGCCTGGGTCTTGTGTCCCTTGATTTGCTGGTGGGTGTGCTCATCTTGTGCCATTGCCGGTGTCTCTACTATATCTTCCTCTGGGGCTACCTCTGAATGGAAAGCCAGAAATAAAGGTGGCCCACAAAATACAAGACTGGTGAAGTACAGTAAGGGAAGAATTGACTCTTATACCAGCTAATGGCAATCTTTGCAAGACCTCTGACATCTGAAGTAAAAAAATAATAATAAAAGAAAACCAGTAATGAAATAGGCTGGGAACCATAAAAGAGTGGTTTTGGAATGCCTCAAATCATTACTAAGGAGTGAAGGAGGCAGAGCTGCAGAGAATGTTCTAGAGCTACTTCACATGCCTATCCCCTCTCTCAATCATTGTGTAAACCACTCCATCACCCCCTCCCACCGGTGCCAAGAACCCTCTTCTATCTTAACCCCTTCAAATCTCCAAAAAGAAAGGGAATATTAGCAAGCAACCAGTTTCTGTGAGAACCAGGTCCACTTTTTTAATATACGAGATGCACAGAATATGAGCACCATTGGTTCAGAACTGCTTTAACATCAGATGTTATTCAGCAGAAAACCTCTCAGCAGAAAATATCCAATCAAATAAAAGTGGCGCAGGCATGTAAGATTGTAGGAGCTGTGTTGCTATATGTCAAATACAAACCAAATAACATGTCACAATTACTACTGTTAATTTCATGAACTAAATACATACTCACGTTAGATTGGTGGATGTCGTGAGGAATAAAGACTCTCACTTAAGAGTATCCTGTGAGCGTATGCAGGGTGTATATGGAGTATGCAGGATGTATATGCAGTATACAGGGTGTATATGCAGTATGCAGGGTGTATATGCAGTATGCAGGGTGTGCACTTACCCTCGCCAGCATCCGTTTCAATGTCGACGAGCGCGGTGCCCACGAGCGCAATGGAGTCAACGTCATAGTACAGTTTACGGATTACGCCATCGTAGCGGCTGGTGATCGTGACTGATGCCTTGTCACTCTGTACTTCACATATGCTGTCAAACTGAGAAACCTTGTCCCCCTCCTTCACATACCTGATGTGCAGATAAGAAAATGGATTACTGATGCTGTATACATTGAACAAAAAAAAGGTTTTTTATTTCATATATCCAACTGGCATCCATGTAGAGGTCTGAGAGGGACTTTTTATTATTTTAATTTTTTAAAATCCTACTCCCACAAAAGTTTGGTCCCACTAAAGTGCACAATCCCACAATGTTCTAATTATCCCCTCAGTGATGTGAAAAAATAACCAAATGGCCATCAGTTAAAAATATAGCTATAGCAACTGTATTAATTTTAATACATTCTATTTACAAGGCAGAAATTGTACATATGCCAGTGAAGTAACAAAATATCATATCTTAAATTAAAATGACAATCATTGTTCAGTAATATGCAACAGGACTGGTTTCAACTGAATTTTTCAGAATTCATCAATACATGAATTCAGTCAATAAACAGTACTTTGCATGTTACTGCACCATCAACTACACTGGAAGAAAGCATCTGTAAGTGGTCTAGGTGTCTTTACATTTTATGGAACCCTCCACATCGCTGGCTCTATTTTCAGCAGCGTCTGCCGTCATTCGGCAGCGTCTGCAATCATTCGGCAGCGTCTGCCATCAATCACAGTATCAAGCAGTTAACTAAGATTTAGTCAGTGATTGAGGTAGGCAGTGCGGTCAGCGTGATTCTGTTTTTACAGTGCCCTGATTTGTCGCTACACAAGTTTTATTTGCTGAGCTCCAGGAGGGTAAGCAAGAGTGACTTTACCTAAGATTAGACCCTTGCATAATGTGGCTTTGATTTAGAAAGTGTTTTATTATTACCAACAAATTTGTGAACATTTAATCATTGGGCAGATACTTGTAGCCAAAGAAACTTAGAAAAGCACAGTTAACAGGTAAGCATACACCACCAGAGCTAGAGAGCATACACCATCATAGCTAGAGATAGGCAATGTTACAATCAAATAAGATAAGTGCCAGCTTCATTGTGCAAGCCGCCTCATGAATGGACAGAAAGTCAATGTGGGGGTTTTTACTTGAATACTGTAACTTTCTTACTTGACCGCATGGTACATTTGTGCCAAAAAAAACTTCTAGGAGCTGGTGGCATGCAGGGCTAGTCTATATTCATGCAAATTAATCAGCATTGACACCCACAGCTCAGGCGCCCTCTGTTGGCTTCTGATGATATGGACAGACCCATTCAATTAACTTTACTCTGCATGATTTAATTAAATCTCGGTCTCAAAACACATTGTAACATATTTCTGAAACAGTATACAACTATTTTTTTTATAATTAAATATATTAATAAACAATAGCATGCAAACACAAAAAGTTGCGTGGTTTAAATGTATGTTGTCAGACAACAGCAGATTTGCCATTGCTGAGTCAGGCCAGCCAGGGTAGTCTAAGGCTTTACTAGCAAAAGGCACCATTAAGCCTCAGCAAGCCCTGGCCTGACGTGATAGTGGAAAACTAGCCAAAAAACCAAGTCAGCACATACAGCTAGCTAGAGGTTGAAATCTACAGATGCAACACACATCCTTGGTCAAAACATTTTGGAAGAACAGGTGTATTCTTTTCTGCCCGTTATTGATAAAAAAATAAGCCCTCTGAGCCATTCTGAGTAATACATAAACTACGTTTTAGCTCAAAGCTACAGAATACATATTTGCATAGGGTAGCAAACCAGGGAAAATGCCATGAGTAATACAGGGTGATGAACTTAACTTGAATTTTATTAATTAATTTATATTTGAAAAGGTTTAAAAAAAAAAAAACACAACCTACCATTCTTTCACTGTGACCTCCATGATCCCTTCCCCAATATCTGACAGTTTGAATTGCAAAATTGGTCCCGTTTTGACTGTGGAAAAAGGGTGATAAGTTCATAAACAACATTATCCTCATAATACTATGATATCATATGTAACGGTTTTTATATAATAATGCAGCTATTTACCATAGCTTGTTCTAAAACACCTATACTGTTGGGGGATACTGAGAGATGAGTGATTGAGCCTGTATTCTGGTCGAATCGTCTGGAGCCTAGAGCAGCAGTGCTTATAGTGGCGTGCAGACAGCTGCAATGAAGAGGGAAACCGTTAAACAAGCACACTGTAAAAGCTGCACTTTTAGTTTTGATGTTTAGTCATTGAACAGATTATTTTAGCCAAAGAGACTTACAAAAGTGCATTTCACACGGTAAGCAAACGCCACAAGAGCTGGAAGCACATACAATAACAATCATATAAGCCACCATCAAGGCACATGCCTCAAGACCTACAAGATAAAGGGAGAAAATGGTTCGTTTAAGATGTGGTTTCAAAAGGGGACGTTTTAAATATGTTTGCAGGGAGTGAATCTCCCTCCCCGATTGATTGGGGAAGGGAATTCCACTATTGGGGGACAAGGGCAGAGAAGATCCAGAGCAGAGGAGTGGCTGTCAGCGGGCGAGAAGATAATGAATGGAAAGGTCTGGTGTATCGCCGTCTAAAGATCCGAAGGGGCAGCACTGGTAGCTTGGTTACTTGGTAAGTGGCTGTATTTATCCAAAACGGTCTACAAAAACTGAACACTGGGAGGATAATTATATTAGATACTAATATAGTATGTTCTGAGAGATATCCAGATACATGGATCTGTAACAATTGTCCATGAAACTTGATGCTAAACAAAGATTTAGATCTGGTGGGGGAGTTATCAGACCACATAGATGCAACTCTATAGTAGTAGTCAGTACTACCGAATAAAAACTTGGACTTGTTTCTGATAAATAACATTTCAACGACTTATTTCGAATTATAATTGCCCAAGAAGGGAAATTAACATCATGAATGAAAGTGACCGGGACAATACAAAAGGAGCGTTTATGTCAAAGCGAGTTCGTTCAAACCGATGTCAACAGCTGCCAACTTGATCTGTACATATTGGAAACCTCATCGCGAACCAATGCAACACGATAACATGTTTCCGTGTCCAAATATTGTCTGGCTAGATGTCCAACATGCTAGATAACTTTTGTTCATACCAAATACGGACGGTACACTTGCTAGCAAGATAGCCAAGACCAATCAATTATTTTACGTTAATGTTGGCTGACTGCACAAACTACTGTTCACAAAAGTAAGCAACGAACTTGCTGGCGACATAAACAGATAGGTCGTGTCGCAGAGGTGTAATTTTGTCCTCAAACAAAACATTTGGTGAGTTAGCTAGCCAGATTGCTAGTTTTCGAACACTCAGGTTCCCGATCTAGCTAGTGCCAACAAGCCGGCTAACCGCAGCTGTGTATTTCGTTTGCTTTTCCGTCTGTCGTGTGGGCCATCGTGCAATTATTTACACCACAGTGTCATTAACAGTTAAGAAAAAACATTGCTAGATGCCATAACAGCAAATCGAAGTGTGCACTCTTACCAAGCGTCTCATAAATGTGAATGAACCCCTCAATGTTGTAACTGCCGCCATCTTTACTCCGAATTTTTCTTTGCCCGGATCTGACGAACCGATTACGCCCCTCTTGGACAACCAATAAGAAGCGTGCTCTGAAGGGCAAAATGTTTCTGGGGTGTTGTTATAATAAAATCTAGCTAGAGGGCGACGTGCTACTGATTGTGGAGGGCAAAAATTGCTTCGAATAGAGGTCCTGAAAATAGGAATCACATGTAAATCGACAAAGTTAAACGATAAAATCGAATGTGCATACTGCAGCTAGCAACATAATTAAATTATATGTGATAACCGATCCACACTAAAAAAATAAAATAAAATACATAAATAAATAAATGAATTTGAATGGAGATCGTATTTCCAGTAAATAAGCTTTTTAGATACATTTTGTGAAAAAACATTTTGGTAAGCATTTTGGTGAAAACACATTACTGAAACCAAGCTTGTGGTTCTGGAGCCAGGACATCTGGCAAATACCAACAGTATTGTTAAAGAAGACCTTTAGCGGGATAAAATGCCACATTCTATATGAATGCCATTTCCAATAGTTTTTTTTTGGGGGGGGGGGCCTATCTTCCATTCAAAAGGACACATTTATGTGGTTTATTTCATCTTATTCATTGAGTTCAAGTAATGTTATGATTATATTCAAAGGAAAGGGATAACTGACCAGAAACAAGCAACAATTTCAGGGCTGATACAGGGCTATGCTTGTTACATAGGACACCCTTTTTATTCCCTATAAAGTGAATCACTTGATCTTTCCCCTATGTAGTACATATAAAATGAAATGGCCTTTCATCTGTAAAATAGGCAAAAAGTTAGGAATTATTTCCACAGCAAATACCCTCAGTAAAGCTTGGGTTTGCGATACCAAATTATACATTCATATCAAATTTGTCAATGTTGTTATGACAATATAACGTATTTTGTTTACTTTGATGACATACAAACAACTTACTTTAATATAAATGTGTAAGAGAATTCTTATACTGTATATATTTTGAGAGAAAATCTTGGATTAATTATTACATTGGATTAATGGATTCATCTTGGCTGTAAGTCATCAAAGGTCTAAGTTATCGAACTAACCCCAAACCATCACTCTGTTGCCAGATATGGAGTAGATGTGGATGGATCACTGCAAGGTTTATTTCTCCTGACTCATTTCCCTATAGAACTCTATGGGTAAAAAAGTCAGGAGAAACAACCCTTAAAGGGATCCATCCACATCTACTCCATATCTGGCCGCCGAGTGATGGTTTGGGGCTCGTTTGATACCCTATTGTAGAATATGTCTGTAATGTAATAAAACGTGGAGAAGGTGAAAGGGGTGGGCAGACTTTCCGGCTTGACTGTACATATAATCACAAAACCAAAGTTCATGTTCCTCTGAAAGCGGTAGGCGTATATGGGTGCATACCATCACTTGTTAAAAAGCTTAAATGAAAACCAAATAAACAATTGCTTTGAAAACATTTATCTGTAAACATTTTAGGTGCAGATAATTAGTCAAAATAACAACCAATCTTTTTGGCAGGAGACTACAACTAAAAAAGGTAATTGGCTAACATACCCCTCTCACTGGCATAACCCTATGTGGTATACCAGTTAGAGATTCACTGGCTGCTCCTTTATTGTCGGCACAGGGTCAGGCGTCTGGCGTGCTTTTCAGATGAATCGAAGTCCTTTCTTCTAACTTTCTCACACAATGCGCTCAAACAGCGCCGTGCTGTTGCGCATGTCTGCGCATGTACAGACGCAGTCCACTGACCAACTGCTAGCGGCTATAAATTCATTTTAACGTTACTCTCAACCGGTGAACTGGGCGAAGAAGTATCCGAAATATCCGTTAGTAACTTTGAAAAGTAGTTGTGAAACGAGCGCGTATTTCTTTCGGTGAAGTGGAATTTGACATTGCTTAAATTGAGCATTGGCCCAGTGACTGGTGCGAAGTTCGCGGTTGGCGTATTGTTTGTTCTCAGTCGCCGGTGTCAATAGCTCAACCGCAATATTAACGTTAGCTAGCTAACGCGACGCGGAGGTTGTGTCGAGTGTACTTAAATATTGTCCTTATACTGTTGGGATAAAGGTCGTATGCGATTCTTGTGACTGTGAACTCAGATTTCAGAATTAAACGAGCTACAATAATTTCCTTCTTAAAAATGGCTGCAACATCGTTCGAAATGGACGGAAGTGTAATGGAGGGGGTGAGTAGCGAGCTAGCTATTTGTGTGCGTTATCTCATTTATTTATAAGCTAGCTAAATAATTGTAGATTATAAGAACTATTAATTTGCTAACTGTGCCCATTATGAAAGTCAAGTTTTTTTACTTCTGTTTTCCTTTTATAAGGGGGGTCAGATATTGAGAGTGTCTGCCGCACTGAGTTGCATCCATGGCGCCTCTATCAAAATAAACAAAATCCGAGCAGGTAGAAGTACACCAGGATTAAGGTAACGTTAATACAAATATGTATATTTCTTAATTTATTTTTTATCAATATTCTGCTAACTCCGTTGGTCTTCTATAGCTCTTGCCTAAATGGAAGCCGGTAGTACATATGAGACGGAGGTGGTAGGCTAGACGCTTAACCAGACAACTTGAGTGAATGAGAAACAAAGCAAAGTTGATTTGCAGTGAGTTATTTTTGTACAGCGAGTTAGCTAGGCTACTTCATATTGCACTGCAAATCAACACTATAACATTGTTCAACATTTGTCAAGACTAACACATCCGTCATTCTTTTCACTTGAGATATTTGATATCCTATTTTGTAACGCAGAACTCGGTCTTTGTACATTTTCTGTGATCATGTGATCCTTTGTTAGTTAGCAAGCTAGCTAACACAAGCACATGGCTACCGTGTTCGCTTATCAGTTTACTTTTAAAAAGAAAGTACCCTAACATAAAGTTTTTTTTGGAATTGGCTAATCTGATTATTTGAATTCCAAGTAATTTCAGTTGAGGAAACTTTTGCTATTGAATTGTTAGCAGTCTGTCAAACTTTTGTCAACAAGCTTGCTTTCTGTTCGGACAAAATGTAAACAAAAAGGAAACGTCAGTGGAAATTTAATTAATTTTAGTGTTATATCGACCTGAACAGAGAATTGTTCTCGGTTTAATTTAACGGCATCAAATATATTTTGACATGTGAATTTAACCGTTTACATTTGAGTTCAGATGAGCCTTCACTTGCTTCCTTTTTTATTGTTAATTAAACTTCCCTTTTAATCTCTTCAGACCTCAGCATCTGTCAGGGTTGGAGCTGTTGAGGGACATGACTGGGGGCAATCTGGAAGGGGCCATGGTCGGATCTACAGAAATCACACTGACCCCTGGCAAAATTAAGGGTGGCAATCACATTGCAGACACCCATACTGCAGGGTAAGGTGCAAGCCAAGACTTCCAACTCTTGTGACTGCAGTGCTGACAAAGCTTTTGTATAATACCTTATTAGCCTGAGCTGGCTTGTACTGCATTTTATTCCTCTCACTTGGGTCGTTTTCTCAAATGGCAAGCTTACCAGTGTACATTCACAAAATCTAGACTGACCTAAATTCAATATAAATATGTTTGCTTGTGAATGTATACCCTATTGGTGTTTTCAGCAGTATTTATATACCTTGGACAAGATGATTAAATGATGTTTTAGTCCAAATTTAGCAGCATTTTTCACAAGTCTCTGCAGTGAGGCATATGATTATTACAGAACTAGCTGGTATGACAAACCACGGATATTGGCGATTGGCTTATGACAGTCTCTGACTCATCTGTGTGAAGCATGCGGTTTGTGTCTGTGCTGTAAGGTGCTGCAGTGCAGCCCTTTGTGTGCGCTGTACTGTATTGTATCGGAACCCATATCTGTGTTCTGTGTTTCAGGAGCGTGGGGCTGCTTCTGCAGGTGTCTCTGCCATGTGCGCTGTTTGCGGGTGGGCCCTCTGAGCTCTGTCTGAAGGGTGGCACCAATGCAGAGATGGCTCCCCAGATTGACTACACCTTGAAGGTGTGGGGTTTGGAACATGCTAAACTGGTTCAAAGAGGTTATGATGATGAATGTACAGAGATCTATAGAGACTGAAAAGCATGTTCTCTGGTATTCTCGTTTCGCTTGTTTGATGCATACAAATCTTGTTCCTTTTCGGACTATAGTCATAGTTATGTCTCTCGCACCAAGTCAACTTTCTAGCACTACAATCCTCTAGCTAAAAAGCCTTTTTTTAAAAAAAAATAGTCTTTACTGACGGTAGAAAAATGTCTTGTAGGTGTTCAAGCCAATCATGGAGAAATTTGGGGTGCATTTCGACTGTGATCTGAAAATGAGGTGAGGGCAGACGCTGATATTATCTGAATGAAGTCCCTGCACAACATATTTTCCGGCTTTGTGAATTAGAATAAATACCCATAATTTGTCTTTCAGTTGGTTGGAGAATTTGAAATGGACAATCATGCTGTTTTTATCCTATGCCATTTTGCTTTTGAATCTGACATAAGATTTATTTAACCTCTTGAACAGAGGGTACTATCCCAAAGGTGGTGGTGAGGTGGTGGTGAAGACTAGCCCTGTGAAGGAGCTGAGTCCCATCAGCATGCTGGAGAGAGGCACCATCACTAAGATCTACGGCAGGGCCTTCGTAGCAGGGGTTCTGCCCTTTAAGGTAACCCAAGCCATCTGAGGAGTCAGCCAAGCACACGTTCAAAAACAAACCCCTCATGAATAAACCAGTGCTTACTGAGTCCTTTTCTATATTTACATGCGAGAGATGCTGACTTGGTTCTACACAAGGAAAATATATGCACTTTTTGTTAAATATCAGTTTAGCTTTTTCTGTGTATAATCAATTTAATATCTACCACTGGTGTGGATCAGTGACCAGTTTCCACATATTGACAACCTGTAATATGTGCATGCGACAAACTGGTATCGTCGAGGCCAAGCTTGGGTGTTTGCAGGAAGGCACTTAAGTAAACCGACAGGCCGACCAAGGCCGTGTTTACTTTGATTGACACAATAACAAAAGTGTCTGTAGGTGAGCTGAGGGCTTGTTTCCATGGCGATGGTCTTTCTGTCCCTTCAAGCTTGCGAAGGACATGTCAACAGCAGCCGTGCGGACCATCAGGAAGGAGATCAAGGACCTGTACATCAACATCCAGGCTCTACAGGAGAAGGACAAAGCCTGTGGCAATGGCAATGGCATCATGTAAGCGTGCATTCCCTCGAGCTGGGTTACCTTCACTGTCACACTTTCCACATGTCTTTTTCTTCCTGTAGTTTTATCCACATTAAACCGTAATGTGATGCAGAATCAAAAGGGTATATGGCTGGTTAAAGTGATCCCGAAGGACCGGGTGAATTTGATAAATGGCTTCTGTCCAGCAGAGGTGTAAAATCCAGGGGTCAGAAAGTAAGTCCTGCCATATGTTTCTTCCACCCATGAACTCAGCCAGCTGATTTCACTAATTAGTTCTACCTCCTGGCTGAAGAATTGTGCTAATTAGCAAGTCCTGGTGATTGGAACCAAATACTGGGGAGGACTTTTACTTTCTGAACCTGGATTTTACACCTCTGCTGTGCAGCAAGGGGACATCACTCTTGTTCTGCATTGTTGCAGTTCTATGGCAGGCAAAGACCTGTACGTTTCCCTCCACTACAGATCCTGCCATCTGTAGCGCTCTTGGAGTTGACCGCTCTTGTTCTGACAGATTCTGTCCAATGGATATGCCAGTGTAACAAGGGTATTAAATAATAATAAAAAATGCAAGGGAAGGCAATCAGATTAACCTTAACATGGAGCATGATCCCCAGTGCCCCCCCCCCCATTTTCTCTTGATTGCTTTGTAAATAACGGCGCCATTGTTCTTTTTCTCTCCTCTCTGTTAAGTATCATTGCAGAGTCTTCCACCGGCTGCATATTTGCTGGCTCTACCTTAGGCAAGAAAGGTGAGCCCCCCTTGATATGTGAACCCCAGGTTGTTGTGGTCTTGTTTTGTGACTCCCCTTCTGTGTGTAGTGTACATATCAATCCAGTCAGTAAAGATGCAATGTCATCACTGGTATCTCTGAGGTATGTTTACATGAGCCACTAGAGGGCACTGTATGGTAGGAAAAGCAACGTACAGTTAACGCTTATCTGCATGTAATTCTCTGCTTGCATCTCTAAAGAGGTGATGTAAGGTCTAATTTGGTGGAGACTGGCTTGGTATCACTCACTGGGCAAGACTATTTGTTTATGTGGGCAAATTATGTTGATTTGATGCTTGGTTAATGTTTTAATTTGAAAATTGGCAATGATGCATGCTAATATATAATATTTTGATATCCTCTCCTGGTGAAGTTTATTGTGGTGGCCCAATGAATGCTTTTGATGTGAACCTGCTGTTTTCTGTAACACACGGTTAACATCAAAGCTCTCATGGTTCAGGTGTGTATGCTGACAAAGTGGGCGTGGAAGCTGCGGAAATGCTACTGAGGAACATCCGACACAACGGCTGTGTGGACGAGTTCCTACAGGACCAGGTCAGTCGTGTGAACTCACGCACGCACGCACACACACACGCACCCTGTTAAACGCCTGCTGAAACTCATTTCCTTTCCTTTTGCAGCTCATCATGTTTATGGCACTGGCACAGGGCACATCCAGAATCCGCACTGGGCCCGTCACCCTGCACACGCAGACGGCCATCCACGTGGCAGAACAGCTCACTAAGGTGGGTTCAGCCCAGGCACCAATAAGCATATGCGCTATAGGCAAGTTTTATATCGTCACATGTCGATGCAACTTCTGCGTTCTGAATCGCATTCTCCTGAGCCTTGATGGTTGTTGGAAGGAGCAATTGTGCTTTGAGTGACGTGTGAATTGAGTGGAAAATGGGCTGACATCAGCGTCCGAAATCTACATGGCACCGAGTCTGCTTAAGTGCCTAATAAGGTGCACATTCATTGGCAAAGCACTTCATTGAGCTTCCTTGTCCCACAGGCCAAGTTTGTAGTGACAAAGGCAGAGGATGAGCACTCCACCAGCGACACCTACATCATCGAGTGCCAGGGAGTTGGTGTCACCAACTCCAACTTGTAGTTCTTCCTTACCCCACCCATTGGCCCTGACACCCACAGTCACACAGAGCTGCCTGCGTTCCTCTGGTGATAGGACTGTAGCAGAAACACTACTGTGATGTCACTGGTTTGTAAAAATGAAGCTGACCTGATGTAAGTGATGATGGAAGAGAGAAGAGCAAAGGACATCCAGATGCATTAATTCCCTGGCACCCCCCCCCCCCCACACACCCCCCCACCCCACATATTCTTTGAACAAACGCGTTGAAGACCTGTTCTGCAAATTCCCAACCCCTTCCTTCATTACTATTACCCTCTTAGCTTGTGTTACTCAGGGTATTGCCTTATGCTGTAATAAAACTATTATTCAAATTTTGCATTGAGATGTTTGCTCAGTCACCGCACCTAACTCTACAATGTCATTTCTTCACAGCCTACCCAGCTGCTCTTCCAGCTCTTGAAGTAGTCATTAGACAGCTGGGGCCCCCTTTATTCATTTATCACAGGACCCCCTGTAATGGGTCAGGCATCATCAAAGCTGTGTTGATGCAGATGTCAATGCATATTTATGGTATATTGTAGTAAATGGCAATCTGATATGGGAATAAATTTGATTTGAACAAGTTAAGGTTCCATAGAACAAGTGTTATTGACACTTGTGTAACATGTTCTTCTTTTGTACTTTAAAAATAACACAAAATTGGATGCATGTCATCTCACATATTTGCTTGGTGCCCACCCAGTACCATGTGGATGCACAAACTTCAGGGAAATATAACACGCTGTGACACAATTCCTCTGATTCTTTTCTGTTACTGGGTAGCTGAAGGAATGGGACTGTCCACACGCTTAGAAAAGTCTTCCGCTCAGGTATTTGGAGAAAAAAAAGCTAAAATAACCTGTTTGGGCTTTATTGTGTGGTTACATGAGGTCAGAACATACAGAATTAAATGTATAAGGGCTGAGAGCCTGTGGTCAGTTCAGTAGGAAACCCTGAAAAGTGGCAAACTGCTGTATAGGTATGGGGCATGCCCTGCCGAGCTGTACCTTGGCAGATGGCATACCCAGCATCCCAATCAAATATGTTTCTAATATTACAAGGTGGAAAAAAATGGCGTGATAAGTAAGGCTAAAACTATATTTTAAAAATTTAAATGTACATTTCACTAACTAGTGTACTGTTAAACTTTTTACAGATCCTCAATTTTGTGTGGTTTGTAGCAGAAAATGCTGCCATTGAGGAATTCTCAAATTTTATTTTGAAATCTGAATCCCCTTATGATAATGGGTCCATTCATTTCAAGCTTTAAGTTTTCTTGTGAACCAATGTAGTGTTGAGTATTTCTGCGAGGCTTGAGTTGATTTTCAAGCACATCCACCGTGTAGCCAGACCGGTGTTTGAGGTTTGGTTTCAGTTTCAGTCTAACTCCTGAATTAATCTCAGTATTGATGGCTTAGTGAACTATTGTCGTCTGCAGATCTCACTGTTCTCTCCCAGGCCCTGTCAGTGAGTGCCGTTTGCCAGATTTTCATAGATTTTTTGCTGCCTTGTTTAAGATGTTCTTGTGCTAATTAAAGTTACTGCAGAGGTGGGAATATTATTGTAGTTTGGAAATGATACAGGAAGGTTATTGGCCAGTGAGGCTGAAGGCTCTAATAGAGCTTAACTCTTAACACTTGGCATAAATAAGTTTCCCTTTTTCTTTATTTTTTTTCTTGCCAGTTCCCTGGTTTAATGTCTGAGTTGCACTAATTATTAAAAACTCAACGTGACTTCCATTACATAAGTACCAGGT
Organism: Ilyophis sp. 1 JC-2022; assembly: GCA_022702515.1. Classification (NCBI taxonomy): domain Eukaryota; kingdom Metazoa; phylum Chordata; class Actinopteri; order Anguilliformes; family Synaphobranchidae; genus Ilyophis; species Ilyophis sp. 1 JC-2022. The sequence goes on from CM040403.1 coordinate 110,463,979, forward strand.
GATTACACTGTGGAAATATGCAGTTTCTCTGTAGGGTGTGGAGAAGTAACAATGCGCACATGCATGATGTGGCTGATGCCTCTTCCCCTATTGTCCTATTACTTCAGCAGATGCCTGGAACAAAAAGAAGTGCTGGGCCTGCCTCAGTGGCCATGAATGAATATGTAGGAATAGTCGGCTACTGGGGCCGGCTTGGTGGGGGTGGGGGCTGATTGATATTGTTCAAGGGCCAATGAGTAATCTGCTGGGAAGTGGGTGTGACCACCCTGTTCTTTTCAATATCCTGTCATTCAGAGCAGTCTGTCATACACATCTGTTGCTGCTCAAGTGCAAAGAGGATTCCATAAAGAAACGTGTTTTAACACTAGTCGTAAAAATAACAATTGTACTTACACAAAATCACCTTTGAACAAAAACTCAGAATATAGAGGCAAGGAGGATTAGTAATCTAGAAAGAATCTGCAAATTATGAAGCGGTATGGCAGTACCTTTTTGCCATAGCACAAAATATTTTACATTTTATATCCGTTGCATGAAAATGGGTGCTATAGCATTAATAGTTAATTAAAATAATGAATTCCTCTGTGCCCATCACTTTCCAAGCACATGGCCTCTACTCAGCATGCCCGTGTGTATCCTCTGATTTATAAAAACCAGAACAGCAGCAGTACAGGAACAATGCAGTCTTCCTTTTGAACAAGCCAGACACCTGGCTGTGTTTCTGAGGGAGAGGACGGTATGTAATATGCAGAGCTGTATCGGTTATGTCCTCATCTCTCGCTCTTCTTCTGTCATCCCCACCCATCCACAGCAGGTGGCCTCAGAGTGCACACAATTAACAATCCTCATCTGTTTGGGAGGTCAGATAAGAATATATTGGGTTTTCCACATCTGAATACTCTTTTCAGCTTAAGAAAAACAGGCACAACACAACCATTTCCTCTTCATTAGTGTAAATGTTTTGGAAAATGTATAGTGATGCCTAGGTATTATGTTAATGACGCCTTCGAAATGAAACTGGTACGTGGGCACAGGGGACTCTGCAAACAATACAAGAAAGCAAACACTATGAAAACAGGGAAAGATTTATGATTAACATGATTCCTGCTTTATGATTTTCTTTCTCTACATCTGTTTTTCCCTGCCACAAAATACATTATTTATGGTTTAATTCTTAATTTGGTCGACACAATTATTCAACAAATTTCTTATATCTGAAATTCACATATAGAAGAAAAACTAAAGTAACTGGCATTTAATTTTTTGCCTCTTGAACTTTGTTTTGGACAAAGAAAAATAATGTTTCTTTATCTCAATCATGCTTTCACAAAGAATCTTGCAATGATGTCTTTTTATGAGGAAATCTCAGTAACATTGAGAAACACCCCATTAGTAAATGGAGAATATTGGGAAGACATTGTGACACAGTGGCTGATTCTCAAACCACATAGCCTAAATATGACCTCCCATGCGACCAGGGGGTTGGATTCCCCACCATCTGTACTCTCATCTTTGTCTGTAATGCCCCCTACTTTCCTCTTGTCTGAACAAAGTGGGAAAATACATAAGGGCATAAAGTTCACTCTCCTTAAGAATAAAATGTATCAGTGCTAACAGCTCCAGGTGTAAATAGGATTTAAATTAAAAGGTATTGCAACGTTACACTGTGTTTATGGTGTAATTACCCGTCTGACCCGAGACCCACTAAAGACAGAAGATAATTGCAAAAATGTGTTTCCCCACGACTTCCATTATTTATTTCATAATTCCTTCATATACAGACTGTTCAAGTACAGGCTCTCAAAAGTGGTCACGGGGGAGGGACTAAGTACACCAGAGAACTAGCCTGTGTATAAATACTGACATGCAGTATGTGGTATGCACTAAGAATAAACCGTCTTTCATTTGGTTCTTCGTCACCTTACTCAACCCTTCCTGCTTGCTATGCCGCCAAAAGTTACGTAAGTAGCTTTTGTCAACAAACCGCTGAAGTCCAAAGACTTGCTTCCTGTGGAGGCCGTACGCTGTGAGCAGCACGCTGACATGCAGAGACACAGGCTGACATGCAGAGACACAGGCTGACACACCACTCACTGCCGCTCTTCGACTCACAATGCACAATGGAAGTTGTGGACATTACATCAACTTACATTGGTTGTACATAGCTAATAGGAAAGAAAATGTTTTCATAGCTAATAGGAAAATACAACACCTCTGATTTCTTTCCTTCCTGTTTTTAGATTTATTTTATTTTTTATACATTCCAATGTTGTACGCTGTTCCTTACAACAAATTAGCTGCAGTAATGTTTGTACGGTGTTGTGTATGACTGTGCACTTTAGCAAAATACACTTTAGATAGATGCCCTCTTTTGTTATTGCTCTTAGAGAATGTGTAAATCTGCTCTTGACAGGAAACCCCATGGATTTGCAGGGTCAGGTTATACCCTTGCCTTTCCATGATGTCAGTATCTCAGAGTATCAGATAATCTTAGAGAGGGAGAAGCTCACTGTACCTCTCAGTGGAAATTGAGTAAATGAGAGACTATCTTCACAGCCACAAGGAGAGATGTAAAATGACACAACCGGTAACAAATGGGCGAAAACGACATAATTTCTGTGATTGCGATCCATTTTCAGAAAAAAGGAAGCAACCTTGGCAGGCTGATAAATCGGAGTGGTAACTCAAGGAAGCTTGAAATTCACACCTGACCTGGGGAGTAACCAAACACCCCTAGGAGGACCAGTCCTTTTTCAGTAACCTGAGTCTGCCACCTGAGACAATCTTCCCCTGCTCTGTGTTCCCCTGTCAGGAGATGCCTCTGACTCCCTTCCAAAGGTACATTCAGTCCTCAGAAGCAGCTCTCCAGGCACATTCGCTCTGTTTTGCACACTATACCCTGCATGGTTGGAAGTGGAAGCCTTTTGTCTTCAACGGAGCCCCCCTCTGAAGTACTGGGTCTTCCCAACCTCCCCTCCCTGCTGCACCCCCATGAAGGCATGTCAGACATCCCGTCCTGGAAGGGCCAGGAGCACAGTGACTGGACCTATCCACCCTCAAACATCCAGAGAGTCTGGATCTCCCTCATAGCAGGTAAGATTGAATGATCAATCATCTTTCTAACTGAGGGAATGGGTTGAGAGCAGATGTGTTGTGATCTCATTTTCAATTAATGGATGCCGTATATGGCAAATTTCCTGCCCAGTTGCATCATGTCTTTCCTTTATTCACTGTTATCAAACAATGGCCTTGTGTTTAGTCTTGACCATGAAAAGCAGAAGATTCAGTCCTCCTAGTGGAGCCATCACGAACACTTCAATAGTATTTGCCTCTCTGCATGGCACTCTGACTGGAAACTGATTAAGGAAGTGCTATAAACATGCTTGCTGTTCATGAGATCAATGTGAACATCAATCTCTATACACCACAGAAATCTAATTAAGCTCTGATAATATGAGGCACCTGGCTTGGACACAGCTCCTTTCTGTTTGCAAAAAAACAAATGAGTTGACTAAGACAATCATGGGGGCCTTTTCTGTGATGCAATAAAAAATTCCAAACAAGGCTAACTGAAAAAAGGCTACATTTTTACTTGATGCTCAGGGGCTCTGATCATGTGGCTAGCTAGCTTTAATATGCTTCACATACATTAAACTGTTACCATGAAATACCAGCCAGAGATGTCAGCATTACCAGCATCTCTGATAATATGATGCACCCCAGAGCAGTGACCACATCTACCCAACACAGCACCCTTTCTAGGAGACCTTTTTGTCTTTTATCGCTTGACCACCATACACCTTCTGAACTTATATGGCCAGGAAACACAAGCCCACAATAAATCCCACAAAAAAGGGTGGCAGTGAAGGAAGAACCCCTGGTGCTGCTGACTCACTCTTACTCTTTAACAGTGTGGGGGAAAAAATTGCCTGGCCTGATATCGGATCCTGAAGTTTATATTTCTGGCTTAATTTTTTGTGCACAACCTCTTCAGTGTAGATGTGTATCTGTTGGTCTGCAAACAGATGGCAGAGGTGACTAACATCTTTTACCCCTCCACTGTGCCCGTTGATAGTGTAGTTTAGAGTAGGCTACTGGCCTATTTTCCCATTATTTTGGAATTTGTTAACAAAGAGGTAAGTACATTATTCTTTATTCTTGGAGCAACTTTCATACTCAATCTGGAAGCCAGAAGTGCATACAGTAGGCTACGTTATAAAACGTAGCCTAAAAAAAATATGATTTCAATACATAGTTTAAGAAATTAATCTATTTAAATTGATAGAATAGTTCCCTTTTGGGAACTTCATCAGGGATTAATTATTCATCAGATTGTATTGCTAGCCAGCAAAATAGCCACGGGATATTAGTGAATAATAATATGTTCACGTCGAAATATTAGGCTATCATATTGGTTCATTAGTTTGACAATATTTTCTTTACGATATTTTAAATGAACAAATGAAGTCAGCAAATAATCAGTGTCTAAAACATCAACGCAAAAGGTTTTGAGATGCTTTTGAATTCTGAATGGCAATAGCCAATATCAGATGATTCCATCCAATGTTTACTTTTCCAGCAGCGTTTCCTTTGCTGATTGGCCGAGGGAGACCAAACCTTAGCAACGTGCAGTTGTGTGGTGATTGGGTGCTTGGTTACCATGTGATGTCCCTTTAAGATATTCCTTGGAGTCGAGTAGTGACTGTCTGCAGCCATGGAGGGGAACAGATTTGCGTCTAGTACTTGGATCGGAAAGAAGTGAGGGGAAAAGACCAACCTCTTTTAACCTCTTGCAAGCAGAAATAGATTACCATACCCGCCTGCACGACCGCTGATCGAAAGAGGGAAAAGGGAATTAAATTTATCACAGATCTTCACTTTTTCTCAGGACATGGAAGTTGTTTCGGAATTCTCAAATGACGTCTCATTGATTATTTTACCAGGCAGCGGAGCTCGTAAACTAGCGTAGCTGGCTGGATTGCCTACGACTAGCTACTAGCTAGGCAGCTAGCCATCAGATACTACTGTTGGTATCGACATACGATTTCTGAAGAACCATAATTAGCTAGTGCTAACGACTTACTAGAAGTTCTGTCTGATTATTTAAGAAAGTGTTTTGGACACTTAGAAAGGCTCTACACACCTTGTGTTTTGCTAGGTTGCTGGCTGTAGTTTTATTATTTTTTTAAATTGTGCAACGTGATTTTTGTCCATGACTCTAGAAAGCCTTAAACATTCAGCGATCCTTTCGACTTTATTTAAAATGGCAGACGACAATGAACTAATAGGAGCATCCGAGTTCATTAAAGGTAAGAAAGAAGAAAACGTATGTAATTAAGCTTAACGGTGGCTAACGTTAACGTCAGTACACGCAGTAAGGTTAGTTAGTAGCCTAGACTACTGGCTGGAGAATAACCATCCCAAATCAAGTAGCTCTACTCCTGTGGTCGGTCATTGTTTCTGTTGTTAGGGGGAGCAGTTCAGAAACTAACCGGATTGCTACTTTTGTTGTGAGGGTCTTCAGACTAACTTGCTATTCATATAGCTAACGTAACAATCTAGCGAGTTGTCTTCAACTAATAAAACATGATCAGAATTGCATTGTTTGTGTTTAAATAATTGATGCTGCCTGCAACTGACTCAATGCATCCAATGTTAGCTAGCTAGCGAATATGATTACAATATGTTAAATAGTACTAGCTACGTAACGTTGCTAACTTGGATTGTTATATTTGCTATTTTAATTCATATACTGTAATACATCCCCATTTTAAGGTGTCGTTAAATAAGTCATGTCAATCCAGTGTATTAGTCTAACGTTAGCTAAGTTACTTATTGATAAATTATTAACGTTACTTAGGTTAGTGGCGTGTAATCACAATTTAGACAAAGTTAGATGGTTAACGTTATCTATTTAGATTTTTTGTAACGTTACCTTCAGTTCTGTAACGTTAGATATTTCAGTTCTGATACTAGCAAGTGAGTTGAATTAGCTAACTTCATGTGTTACAATGTACACCACACGAATTCACATAACGGTAACGTTCATCTTTTTAGCCAGCATGTAATAAAACGTAATGTTTCGGTAAACTGCAAATGCAAACATTTGAACTTGAGCTACTTTACTGCCAGCTAACGTCAGATAATTACCCCGTTTCACGATGTTGACTTGCAGCATTCAAATTTGATCTAACTAACTTGTCCCTTTTCGGAAAGAAACGTTGGTTAGCTGACGAGAGGGTGGCTGGCCGGCTGGCTCGATGACACTGGCTTTGCGATACGTTAGCTTAGCTAAGTGTTGTTTAGCAGTGCAGAGTTAGCTCATGTTAAATGGCGTTGCATTCGCTGTGCCTTTTCATTCGGATATGATGGCTAAACCCATTTTCATAGTGTGGGAGTTGATGTTCGTTAACTGAGTTAACGTTTGGGTGACCATATTTGGGATTAAAGAAAAAAGACAGGGTTAGACGGGTGTTATGAACATAATAGTAGGCTATTTGTTTGTTTATATATGGTCTATGGAACAAGGAAATCCTAAGCAGACATTTTAGGAATTTAAAAATCCCGCCTGGACTGGTATTTTTGGTCTCCAAAAAAAAAGAGAAATGTCCGGGAAAAAGAGGACGTCTGGTCACCCTAGTTAACGTTGATTCAGTAACTTGTTAACCTCTCCCCTTGCTAATTACTTTTTGTCTTCCCATTTGCTTCCTAGACCGCCTGTATTTTGCAACCTTAAGAAGCAAACCAAAAAGCACTGCAAACACGCACTATTTCTGCACTGATGACGAATTTTTGTATGAGAAGTAAGTTTTGTTAGTTTCCGTAGCACCTCCCTTTCCCTTCCCGACCACACTGCGTTTGAGTTTCCATAGCACCTCCCTTTCCCTTCCCCACCACACTATGCGTTTGAGTTTCCCTAGCACCTCCCTTTCCCTTCCCCACCACACTATGCGTTTGAGTTTCCCTAGCACCTCCCTTTCCCTTCCCCACCACACTATGCATTTGTTAATGCAACAAGTAACCTGGCCATTCACAGAAGTTATGTAACCGTTTTAATTGATATTTTCAACTCTGTCTAATAGAGGCGTTGTTTGCCTCCCTTAGTGTTTTTTCCACTTTTACATAAGGCAGTTGGCATTCATTTGACATCCTCTGATAGGCTGTAGTCTTTGAAAGGATAATTGTGATTAAATCCAAAAAAAATGAAAAATAAACTTTGGCCTAATGTTTATTTAACGAAATTCTGAACATTTCGTCCTTTGCATTACTCAGTTTCATGATAATGGTTAGTGTTAAAAGGTTTTATTTATATGCATGACTGTCTCTGGTATTTTAGGTAGGCTACTTTAAACAATATTTCTCTTTTTTTAGTTTTTACGCTGACTTCGGTCCCCTAAACTTGGCGATGCTGTACAGGTACTGCTGTAAACTCAACAAAAAGCTGAAGGTAAGTAATATACCAGTTTCATGACAAAGCTGTCCTCCCTTTGAAGGAATGTATACTATGCACCAAAACACTTGTGGAATTTGGTTTCCACATCATTCACAGTGGCAAAGATTGTGGGATTGAATTTTATAAACCTACATACTTCCTTGAAAACAAAAAAAGGCACAAATAGTGTTGAAGCTTATAGTACTGTTATGTTGTTATAAGCTTATGTATTACTGGAAGGGTGCAACCGTTATATGAATATAGATGAGATAAGGAGCGTTACGTTTCTGTCCGCTTTCCAAAAGTAATTTTTAAAGCAGTAATTTTTTTTGCCACAAGCAATATATTGTTTTCTGTAAATCGTAATTGTATGAACTTGTTATTTTTACTACAACACGTGACCCCAGAGTACAAGTTAAAGCATGAAATTATATAGTGAAAATAAAATTTTAGTTGGCTGTTTAATCTGATTCAGTGGAAAATCCACCAGCAGATGTACATAGGTACATTTATTTACAAAAGATTTTTCACTCATTGAAAAATTAGTGTCATTAACTGTCACACCCAAGTTAACAGAATTTTAACTGTCAGTACATTTTAATATTGAGTTTGACCAATTAGTTGAAACAATGGGTTCAAAATAGAATGGTATAATATCTTACTGTTTATGTGGTCTTGTCAAATAGTGGATTTGAATGAAAGGGCGAAAGTGCCATAGCCATCAAAGTAAGAATTTTTGCGGCATGGCTTTCAGGAGGTCTATGCCAGCATACAGTAATCTCCAGTTTCCTTTTAGCCTCTGACTCACCTGTGCCTAAGTTTCATAAGCGTTGTGGGAGCCCTCTGAGATTCCAATGCAAACATTAACTTAGTTCCCATTGCTCTATTGTGTCTAGCCATATTGTATACGAGCACAGTGCGCAGTGGAGGATGTCCTGATGCCTAATTGCAATCGCTTTAGTGGTATGATGTTCAGTCATGAGGTATTAAGGAGGTATTGAGATAACAATGAAATAATGAGCACACATTCATTTATTGGGTGGCAGAGGGGTGGGGGAGAGCAACTTGTCTCTTCCAGATGCCTCCTTTCTGTGGAGGTTTTGCAGTTTGAATGCACGGCTACTTGTTTGGTGACATAAGGAGCAGAAGGTTGAGACATGAATGGGGCTTAGTGCAGTCACAGACACACGTGTAAGTGGCATGCAGACTACAGCGATACTTCGGCTCAAGTTGAAATTTACGTTCGGCAATTGGAGGGAAATGAGGAGCCATTAAACTGTCAGCTTGCATACGTGTCATTCCTGACACCACAAACTAATGCTTTTACACGGATCATGTGATGGAAAGTATGACACGGAGGGGGAGATGGTGCCCTTCTCATCGTATGCTCTCCTTTCCACCCACTTGTGAATACAGACAGTTAGCCTATCCACAGTATAGTGAGTCTATTATACTCTACCTGTGACATTTAGTCATGACCTGTGTGTGACTGCTTTCCGGCTAAGAATGTCAGGAGTTTGATAAGTAGAAGGAGAAAGAGTTGGCCGAGTTCTGGAGGATTATGAAAGACTGTCGCTGGAAGAGCTTAGATCAGTGTCCAAGCATAAATGGGGTCATGGCAGCTGTGATGGGTGAGGATCAGAGAAGACTGAGACAGAAGGTGGCTTTAAGGAGCACAATGAAATGGAGGAAAAACATTGTGCAACAGTTTAATCCCAAAGGTCTTTTGTCCTGATCGAATGACGGGATTCGCTCTGCAGGAGGCAACAACATACTTGAGTGAGCTCTGCCTGTCACTCAAATAATTGAATATTGTAGCTGGCTAGCCTGGTCCTTGAGTCCCCCTCCCTGTGGTGGATTTTTTCCAACTTTGCTATTCTCCCTCAGGTAATTGAGCATTTAATGAAGCCCGGTTTATAATTAGATTGAACTTCACATTTACCGGCACTCTTCAGTTTCAAAAATACGCTGCTGGATTCTCACAGGTGAAAATGAATCTATAAAAAGTATCTGCACATTCGTACACCAGCTCAAGATGGTTGGTCAGGCCTTTACCATCATATAGTGTCACATGACATCATGAGCCATTATTTCTGTATTGTGTTGTAAGTTGAAAGGCCAGGTCTAATAATGATTACATTGATTAATTGATTTTTTTAAAAATCAGATGATTGTATCTTGAATGCTCATTGGAAATGGTTAAATTTTTTTCACTTTCAGTTTTCAATTACCCTAATTAAACGAGAGGTCAGTTAGAACAAAATCCTGTAATTCCCAGAGGTGGTCCTGGACCAAGGCTCACATTGACAAAATTAGAACTTCCTGTGACTTTCCTTTTTCCTTCTGTGAACATCCCCCAAAAAGGAAAAGGTTTTAATAAAGGTCTTGTTCTGTGTTGTGTTTTGTCCCATGTCATTTTGAAGCTGACAAGATGTAGTTCTGTGATGTGTTCATGTTTGCGATTGTTGAAGGTAAACACTCGAGACGGCATGATGTTTTATTGCCGTTGCCACACCTCACCCACCTCCCGCCCCTTCATGTCCCCGTTGTTTACTGTGCATTGCCATGGTGGCGGCATTCCTTTAAACTTTGCTGCTTGGGGGTTTGCATGCAAGGCTTTATTTTGTACAAAGACAAGGAGGCTGGAGGAAAACCAGATGCCCTGCTAATGATAGATTAGAGCATGATTGGGTAAGCATTAGTCTGACATTATGGCAGACGATTGTTTTATTGATTTATCTTGTGAAACTAAGTCCGCCGTCCTTCCTTGTTGAGTGAAGCTCATGCAAACCCAAGCTGGTGCATTTCGCGCTTGGAGTCGAGCACATACTGTAACCATGCACTGCTGACGTTTGTTTTGTTTGTCAAGACGCTTTTGTTTTTTGCAGCCCCTCCCTTTGGCAACTTTACTCCACACGCATGTGTACACTACAGCCCCACTGAGGTCCGAGATAACCTCCTGTTTGACCCCTTTTTTTATTACCCCTGTTAATGTTACAAGGAGCTCATTCTGCACTCATAAAAACGGTAGAAGTTAAGTCACCTGTCCTGATTAAATGGGATTTCCCCACACGCTGTTTAAAAAAAATGCCAAAAACATAAATAAACTTATTTATATTGTGTTGTGTGCTGGCAAAGAATAGAAATAATTGAAGAAAAATTTGCGCATTCTTCAGAAAGAATTTCCCCAACCTCCTCAAAAATCCAAGAAAAGTTTTCCAATGCGACTTGCCAACGTGGAATTCGTGTGTTTTAGAGATTTACCTCCAGATTCCATGTTTACCTCCTTTCAGTCATGCTCCCTCTAACAAGCCAATTCCAAGCTTCTTTAGTCACAGTTGACTAAAGTGAAAATAAAATTTGTTGCAGTCTTTATCACATGACCTATGTACTTATTCAGCAGTGCTGAGAGTGTCAGGTATGGGACAATGACTGCATTGCTCAAGAATAGAGCTCTTGTTTTTCCTCACACCCCAAATGTATGTCCAGTAGTTACCTGTGCAGGCTTTCTACTCTTCAGATGTCTATTTTATATGGAGGAGATCTGCTGGCCTCTCTATTTTTTCACGTAGCTCTGCGTTCTCTATCCTAGGTAAATTTAAGAGTGCACAGAAAAGCCTAAAAGAACTTCCTGTCAAAACCTTTAAAAAGTCAGTCACTTTTAAAATGGCTGCAAATTTGTAAATGTACTGATGGAGTAAAATCTGATAGGTCACAAATTTGTATGACAAGTGAAGGTCCTTGCTTTACAGCAGGGAGGTCATGGATCATGGATCAACCTCATGAGTGACGTGCCACTGAATGCCAGTGAATCCAAACAAATTTGAAAGTTTGAACACAAATCTTCAAGGTTCTGTGATTATGCGCAATACCTGTTGGTAGTGCGTTTCCTCCACAGAAGTGCGCTCCGAATACCTGCATGTATCCCGCTAAGGATTCGGCACATTGAAGCACGTGCCGCACGGACCACAATGAGAGAGGGCTAAAAAAAGTCTCCAGATCGTTCTGTGGGGTTTGGTTTTTAAAAGGCACTGCATCAGCATGCCTGCTGACCGAATGAACCCCCCCCCAGCAGTGATACTGAACGTGCCTCGTTCTGCCACAACGGCTCTCAAAACATAGCATGCAGCTGCAGGCTTTGGAGAGAAGCGGCAACAGCAGGTGGAAGCTGCAGCTGTCTGTTTACGCAAACTCAAGCTGCGAGCGTGCCAGATGCACGTTTAAATCTGTAAATATGACGCAACGATGAGCTTCTTGCATTTGGAGATTGCATGCCGTATATCCTTTTTCCAGTAGTTAGCCCAGTGCTGGTGTGGTCCAACCCATGATACAGAACTATACCCCACACGTCACGGAACATTAACCACTGTTGCTGATGTCGTTACTGATATGATTTCTTTCCTTTTTTGCGCATAGTAGACAAACTAGTTTTTCTTTTGGTGAAACTCATCAAGCTGAAAAAAGTCACCAAGGAGTGTGGACGTGTCCAATATAAATATGTTCATGTGATGAGGATGGTTTGTGTTGTCATTTCTGTGCTGCATATTAATTCATATTTCATATTCCATTGATATTTGCAGTCGTTTACACTGACCCGAAAGAGGATTGTTCACTACACCAGCTTCGATCAACGGAAGAGGGCTAATGCTGCTGTGTTAATTGGTGCCTATGCTGTAAGTATATTCATGTTCACTGTTTCTCCCCCCTCTCTCTCTCTGCACAGTAGCTTTCTTATGTATAGGAAAAGTTAAGCTTTGCCATTGCTTCATGTGCTAAACCCTCCATGTTCACTGCCACCAGCATTTTCCTGACTGGGTTGCAGAAAACTTCTGACATTTTTGGGAGTATCACACTAAGCAAAAACAAAGAGAGCTGTGTATGTTCTGTCACCCAGGTAGCTTGACAGACATCGTCTCATAGTAATAAGTGGGGTTGTTTACGATGCTATCGGACATTCTCCCAGCCTAAACATGCAGCCTGGACAGTCACCTGTATGATGTCATTCTCCAGGTCATTCCTCATTAAAATCAGTTTGGAGAATATTATGGTGAGTTGAGCAGGGGTGAACATTGATTTGACTTTGTATAGTTTGTGTATAGTTTTAGCAGTACTGCTACTTCAGAAAGTGTTTGGATATTGTTCCCGTTTAAGTTGAGGATGAGATAACCAAGGCTGCGTTTTATGAATTTCCACGGCCTTAACAAAACGCCATTGCATCATTTACGCAGCCGCTTTGGTCTTTACACACACTACACATTGGGTATTACGTCGCCAGTTGGAGTCTTTGCTGAAAGGAAATCTCAGTTTCAAACTAATCTTCCTAGAGCACAGCCTTGATAGTGGATGTATAATAGTATGTGAATTTGTGCCGATATCCCGCCGCCCCTCCTCGGCCCCAGAGAAATGGAGAGAAGGCACTGACAAGTGACTAATGGTCCCCACTGTTGTCGCACCACAATGGTCCTGTCCTTGAGGATTTGAATGCCAGCGTTTCTCGTTGCGCCGATTCCATTCATTCAGCCCTCCGCTGCTGTAAAGAGGGTCATTTCAGTTCCCAGGTGTGAGTTACACTGACTGCGAGAATAATGTGTTATTATACTAGGATTTGCTCATGATGCTGGTTACTAGGTGCATTGTGGGAGTGTGACTGCGGTCAGTCAAGTGTATTGCACTAGGGATAAAGGCCCGGCCACCGGGACAGCCGCGTGGCACCGTTACAAGAACATTGAGCACAGGGGACTTCGCCGACCCCTCGGACGGTGAAATGCATTATTTTAGTGAAATTCCAGGATGTCCGCAGCAACAATGCAGGTCAGTGGTTCATTGACCACACTGTTTGCCCCCGAGGAGGCTGGTTAAGAGGGAGAGAGATTTAAAGGTCAGGACCTCTCTGTGTCCTCTCCCTAATGCTGAGTGCACCCCTCCCCCATCACGCTGGTGCGAATGACTCCCCTCGCTGCGTTCTAAATGCACTAATGTATGGGAGAATGGCAGGAAAAGTATGTTTCTCAGACGGGGCAGGGGTTTGTGCTCCCTGAAACGGATGGTGTAGATTTAGCCAGGCATTGTGCCATCGTGATGACAGGACTGACTTTTCTTGGAGGGTGAAGGAGAGGGGAAAGAGGGGGATGGGAGACAGAGAGAGAAAAGAAAAGTGTAGAAGGGTAATTATGCATTTTCCTGGATTGTAGTGTGCATTATGAGTCCATATTCATTTTAGCCTGGCTGTAAAATTTACATTTTCTTTTCTTTTTTTGAAATTAGGCTTTTAGATGCTCTTCATTAGAGTGACGTACACAGCCTACATTTTTTAACATACGGTCCATTTATGCAGCTAATTACATACTGAAGCAATGTAGGTTAAGTAGCTTGTTCAAGGTACTAAAGTAGTGAAAAAAAGAAATATTAGGACATGCAACACTCTGCTCCAGCTATACCTCATTATTATAAAAGGTATAGCTGGAGCACAGTGTGGCAGGTCTTACTTTTTCATGTTTTTTTTTGCATCAGATTTTTGACCCAGCGCCTAAGAAGGCGGAATGTGCGTATTAGGGCTGTCACTTTTTTCAGAAATTGAGTTTGAACAAATTTTGTGATAGAGAAATTTGTTCAAATTTGTTAGAATTTTCTACCATCAAAATTTTAATAAAACATTGCAGAATTTTATTAAATATATAATTCTTATGGCCCAGTTTTAATTTCCCATTAAACCTGTCTCTAAATAGCTTAAACGCACTAGGCAATAACTAAGAAATAATGACAACAGTATCATGAAGTTTTATTAAGCAAAATAAAACCAAGGAAGATCATAATGCCAATGATGCCATTCACAGCAATAAAATTGCTCGATAGATCAACTGTTGCTCAAATTAAAGAAAAAATTATAATGCATATATCATATCATGCAATATTTCCAAATGACACTCCTGATGTGTGGTGGAGTTGCAAGTTTTCTTGGCTCCACCATTTTGAATGTATAGCCTGCAGGCTATGAGGATTGCATGACCCACAGATGAACTTAATTTAGGCTACCTACTGGTCTACCCTCCAGGCAAAACAATAACTTGGCATGTTGTTTATCGGTCTCTTTCATATTGAGCGCTGTCATGACCGCAACTGAGCTCCTTATTTTGCCTAGACAATGGTATTACAAGTTTGAACCTTTGATTACATGTTCCAAATTTTTTTTTCTCTTCCTGAGATTCAAACAAGTTTGATTATTGAACAAAAAAGTGACTGTGTGTACAGGCTAACTATTTTTGCTTTTACTACAGAAGTGCCCAGTCTGGGAATACTGTAGTTCATATTCTACATAACAGTATGCACCAATAGAAAGTGCCCAGTCTGGGAATACTGTAGTTCATATTCTACATAACAGTATGCACCAATAGAAAGTGCCCAGTCTGGGAATACTGTCGTTCATATTCTACATAACAGTATGCACCAATAGAAAGTGCCCAGTCTGGGAATACTGTAGTTCATATTCTACATAACAGTATGCACCAATAGAAAGTGCCCAGTCTGGGAATACTGTAGTTCATATTCTACATAACAGTATGCACCAATAGAAAGTGCCCAGTCTGGGAATACTGTAGTTCATATTCTACATAACAGTATGCACCAATAGAAAAGTCCATTGGGTTGATATTATCCCAAGACCAACAGCCCATTGAGACTGACCGTGGTTATCTGGCTTGAGATGAATGGTAAGCCTGTGTTAGTTTGCATGTGTATTTGCACATTTGATGAACGCGTGCCAGTGCCCAGTTTTAAGCTCCTTACATCCCTCCTGTCTCTTCGGCCTGTGCCCTCCTGCTTTGGTCGATCAGCAGCTGAGACTGCTCACCCTGCGTCTGGATCAGCACTGGCACTACCAACCCAGGAGTGTTGGGGGTCTGGTTGAGTTGTGCTTGGTTTAGAGCAAGGCTGGAGTCATGTTGGGAGTCTAGCCTGCTCTCTGCAGTCTGGCCTGGCTTTGCATGCTGTGGTGCTCAGACTACGTACTCCGCGCTTATCTTTTTGATGCTGTTGCTTTGTTTTCATTTTTTTGCTTCCCTTCTTCTGTGGTCTGGTAGCATGTCTTCGTCTCCCACTCAAACCCATGGTTTTTGAGAGACCGTTGTTTGTAAATGTGAAACTGGGGCACTGCATTATTGCCATTGTTTTTTCCCAATTATATTTTTTTAAACCAAAATGAGGGGGGGGGGGGGGGGGGTCTTTTGAAGTCATTGGAGTGGAAACTCAACGTGCACTTCTAGCCTTGTCTCTGTTTAACCGACCACAAATTTAACCGACCTCCCCGGGCTCCATCGCTGTTCAGTGCATTCTCTGGCAGAATAGATCACCGATAATAGGGCTTAACGATCCATATTTACTGAACGAGACAAACGGCAGCGTAACGTTCTCTGTTACAGGTCTGTGGCGCGGTGTCCTGAAAGGGAAGAGCTTGTTTTTCTTCTCACTTATTTGGGGGAGGTGGGGGGGAGGTGGGGTGGTGGGCTACGATCTAATAAAGAGAGAATGTGCTGAGGTGAGCAGCCCGGTGCATTACTCCTTCCCTGTCTCCCCTCTAAGTGGGTCTTTATTGATTTAGTCTGGTCACTCGGATTGTCGTGCAGCAGGGTCATCGTTTCCACGGCCATCGGTATCACCGCACATGGCCATGGGTATTACTGCCCATACACTCTGTCCTTTTTGGGTAAATGGTCTTGGTCTTGGGATTATTTCGGCGAGATTGAACAGATTCCGTGTTTTCTTGGAGCCGTGTGGTATGGGGGCCGCAGCGCCCACAAACGCGCGCTCTCCGCGTATCCCTCCACCGGCAGAAAATAATACACTGCAATTCAGCGGGATCTAATTGTGTGCCTGGTAAATATTTCATGAGGAGGACAAGGAAAAACAAAGCTCCGTTCTCCTGGCGAAAGGAAGCAATCTTCATGCACTGTTTCCTGCGTTTGGCCTCGGCCTGTAGGCTCACTGTCGCAGAACATATTGACACACTGACAAAACGGAAGGCTGTCTTCTGGAAGCCGGTTAACAAAATTGTTCTGAATATGCCACGTAAGGATGTTTCATATGGGTTATTTGATTATGAGCAGTTATATTGATGCCAATACCTACAAGTAATTCCCAGCAGTGTGTTTCAACTTTTGAAATATTATTAGTTTAAAGGCCCACTCAGTAATTTCAGTTGGTGATAAAATGGATTACAAGGAGAAAAAAGACGAAGATATGGTACGATAGTATATATTTTCCTAATAAAAATAATGATAAAGATCCTCATGAAAAGCACTGAAAAGCACACAGGAAAAATACGTTTTTAAAATAAGTGTCGGATCAACACTACTTCCTTTGTACATCTTCCGTCTTCCGCATTTCATTTTCTTTGTCGCCGGTGGGGAGGCATTATGTTTTCGGGTTGTCCGTCCGTCCGTCCCATTCTCGTGAACACCATATCTCAGGAACGCTTTGAGGCAATCTCTTCATATTTGGCTTAAACGTCCACTTGGACTCAAGGATGAACTGATTAGATTTTGGTGGGCAAAGGTCAAGGTGACTGTGACCTCACAAATGAGGTTTTTGGCCATAACTCAAGAATTCCTACGCTAATTATGACAAAATTTCACACAAATGTCTAATAGGATAAAATGATGAAGTGATGACATTTTATATCCAAAAGTCAACTTCACTGTGACATCATAATGTTTTGCTTACCACTGTCGCTGTGAAAACAATCTAATAATCACATTAATTATATATGTTCAATAAATAAAGACTGTCCTTGCAATGATAAAACAGTTTATTCATCTAATGTTCAATGTTTGGTTTTTGTAGAATGACTCTCTTGCGATGAATGAGTGAAGAGCCAGGGCAACTTCACTTGTTGGCGGAGGCATACAACCGCAAAGCGGTTATTTCTATTTTTTTTTAAATTATATCTGATCGTTCTTGCAGTCTTTGTGCAGGTCATCAACATGGAACATCATCACTCTACTTGTCGTTTTTTTACTTTGTGGCCCCTCGTCAGATAATCTATGGAAAGGATTATCGAAAGGATCATCGAAAAACATTTTCCAAATGCCTTGGAAAAAACCATGCCTTGGAAATGGTTTTGTCATATTTTATTGTGGCTGGTTACAGTAATAAATAAATAAATAAATTTAAAAAAATTAATACCGCACTCCACCTAGGTAATTTAGTTTCCAAGCATGTCATTTTCGTATACATTAGCAACCGAAATGACTGAATGGGCCTTGAACATTTGTATATCAATCAAGGTATCCATTTTCTCTTGGTTTTTTATGTTCAAACAGCAGTAGATGTTCCAGTTGTGGAATGTGATGCTGTAGAGGTGTGTTTAGATGGGTGGAATGTTAAAATGAACTGGAACCGCCCGTATGTTCAATGTGTGATGGTTCTGATACAGATATAGCCTGTACGTGCCTGGAGCCCTGAAGCTCACTTTGTTCATGTTTGTACATCGCACGACCCAACCACACCTCTGTTTATGGCAGACCTCAGAGAAGGTGTGATTCTGTGGTATTCATTGATTCATAAAGGTGTTGAAAGGTGGAAACATTCAGCAGCTGGCTGAACCCAGAGGCTCCAGCTAAATTCAAATAAGAATGTGTGTGTGTGTGTGACCTTTTCTTTTTTCCGAACTCATTGTGCTGTGTCAAGTCCAAGCGGTCCGAGAATAGCCTCTTTGTGCTGAGGCAGGAGATCTCATGTCCACGGCACATTCTCTCTCCCCTCTGTCTGGGGAGCTGCAGGACACAAACCCAGGAGTTTAGTGATTAGTGCGGCTCTTATATTGGCCCAGTGTCCGGGCTGATACTGCGTGCGTGCGTGCGTGCGTGCGTGCGTGCGTGCGTGCGTGCAACATTATACCCCTTCACACCTCAGCTCCTCTGGGACTTATTTGGGGACAGACCCAGTCACAGGTGACCAGTACCTGACCTTTTAACTCCTGAACACATTTTGCCGCCGGTGAGATGGGGATGAGGTGTGCATTTCGCTCGACCTGCACGTGATGGCCGCGAGACGAGTCCAGGGACGGGGTAGGGGGATTTAATGACGTCCGTGAAAGCTGCGCCCTGAAGCTCTCATTGTCCAGGCAGGAAGCGCGGCTCAGCGAGGATGTTCTAATGCCTGCTGTCTATTTCAGGTTATCTACTTAAAGAAGAGTCCAGAGGAGGCCTACAGAGCGCTCATCTCCGGCTCCAACGCGTCATATCTGCCTTTCCGGTAAGAGCTGCGTCGGCTTCGTGTGCGCGTTTACGGTGTGCGCGTGTGTACTGAAAGCCTTGCAGGCCCTGTAAGTGTGCTTGCGCACTGTCACAAAGGGAAATAATTCTGCTTTGAAGAAGCCGCCGAATGATGCATATGAGCTCTTGAGAGTCTCCGTTTGAGTTTGGCGCGATCCTCCCTGCCCAGTTTGTCCCCCGGATCCACAGAGCTGGGATTGCACAGTGTGTTTGTGTCATCTGAAACTCTGACCCCTTCAGATTTCTGAAGCACTGTAATTACCCACCGATGCTACCTGAGAACAACTATGCTACCTGACACACAGAGCTCTGAGCCCTCACACTGTACATATTATTATCATGCTACCTGACACACAGAGCTCTGAGCCCTCACACTGTACATATTATTATCATGCTACCTAACACACAGAGCTCTGAGCCCTCACACTGTACATATTATTATCATGCTACCTGACACACAGAGCTCTGAGCCCTCACACTGTACATATTATTATCATGCTACCTGACACACAGAGCTCTGAGCCCTCACACTGTACATATTATTATCATGCTACCTGACACACAGAGCTCTGAGCCCTCACACTGTACATATTATTATCATGCTACCTGACACACAGAGCTCTGAGCCCTCACACTGTACATATTATTATCATGCTACCTGACACACAGAGCTCTGAGCCCTCACACTGTACATATTATTATCATGCTACCTGACACACAGAGCTCTGAGCCCTCACACTGTACATATTATTATCATGCTACCTGACACACAGAGCTCTGAGCCCTCACACTGTACATATTATTATCATGCTACCTGACACACAGAGCTCTGAGCCCTCACACTGTACATATTATTATCATGCTACCTGACACACAGAGCTCTGAGCCCTCACACTGTACATATTATTATCATGCTGCCTGACACACAGAGCTCTGAGCCCTCACACTGTACATATTATTATCATCACTGTGGCTGCGTACGTGCTTTATGTGTGAGCGTTTGTTTTTCAGCGCTCGTTTGTTTGTGTGAGTGTGAGTGTGCATGTGTGTGTAAGATAATTTGTGGAAGATCATTTGGGGACAATATTTGTTCAATATTTGTTTTTCCATCACTAATAATATTAATTAAGGTCAGCATGACCCCACTGGAGAAAGTGCTCCCTGCCAAATGGCTACTTTAAAGTTATGAGAAGAAGGTCATCGTGACCGCTGCTCTTGTCCAGCAACAGATGCCAAATTATTTGATTTATTTGTTCAACACCTGCCCCCCCCCCCCCCTTTTTTTCCCTTGCATGACATCAACATAATCGGATTTCATATAACATAGAATATGTGTCCCTGTGATGGATCAGTGGATATTTAATAGGATTAATTTGGGGGAAAAAAATGTAGATCTAATAAAGAAAATGGTCAACTTTTTTTTGAACAATTTCAATTTCTATTTGTGTGTGTGCTGCATGTTTACATCATAAACATTAGTGAACATCTGTGTGCATCTGTCCGCCTGGGAGATTGCTGTTAAAATAGATTATCTCACCGGTTGGTGACATCAATCCCTGTTTTTTCATGGTGAGTGAGTGAGTGAGTGAGTGAGTGAGTGAGTGAGTGAGTGAGTGAGTGAGTGAGTGAGTGAGTGAGTGAGTGAGTGAGTGAGTGAGTGAGTGAGTGAAACTCCAGCTGTGCACGTGGGTCATAGGAGGTATGAGGTGTAACACTGCCTTGGGGAATGAACTGAATGTACAATAAGAAAAGGAATCAGCCAGCACTCTCCAATATAAATTTCTAATTTTAATAGCAGCTGCGTTTCGGCTACACCTTCATCAGAATACAGCCTCAGCCTGAGAACAAAGCTGTAAAGTGACAGCAGCACAACGTCATACAGGTGGCAGACAATTAGCAGCAGTTAGTGAGTTCCCCATAGGGGATCTGTGTTACTGTCTTCTGAACACAGAACCAAACGTACATACTACTTAGATTGAAGATTACCTGCAGAACACTACGATGACCGTTGTATAAGAGCGTGCCATGGAGGTGAACATAAGCGGAGAGCAGATGGTTCGGCTGGAGCGACTGCCCCGCGTGATACGGCCTCAAGCGGGGGCAGCGCATCCTGTGGGCCGTCTGTCTGCATCACCAGGGAAGGGAATTCCGCATGTCACCGTCAGTAACGTTTCATTATCCCTTCAGACATCTTGTCTTCCATTAAAAGTCAACGAGCGGAATCTGTAAAGCGCTGTATTGGCTTTTCGTATGGGTGTGTGAATCTGTATGTAACTGTGCTGGGGGCCATTGTCTTGTTGTGTGGGATACTCTAATGCAGGGTGTGAAATTAACACCAGCCACCAGCCAAATGCTGGTAAAAGTTTGATTGTAGCTAGTAAGGTTTTTACTCTAGCAGCCTCCGGTAACCAGCCAGGTTGAGTTGTATTGTAAAATGTCATGTGGCAGGTAAAATGTTGAAAATGGCTGGTGATTTTTAGAATCCACAAGACACTCTGGCCAGTGGGTGAAAAAGTGAATACTCAGGGCTGCATGGTCCTGAGGGTGGTTAAGGGTGGATGTGGGTGGAGGGTGGGTGTCAGGAAAGTGAGAGGGAAAGCAGAGAG
Organism: Ilyophis sp. 1 JC-2022; assembly: GCA_022702515.1. NCBI lineage: Eukaryota > Metazoa > Chordata > Actinopteri > Anguilliformes > Synaphobranchidae > Ilyophis > Ilyophis sp. 1 JC-2022. The sequence goes on from CM040403.1 coordinate 110,485,284, forward strand.
CAGTGTTCAGAAGGGAGAAATCCTTCAGCAGGCTCCTGTTAATGAATAAGTCATGCAGTGCCTCGGTAGGTCCGGCTGCGTAATTGTGCCCAGATCATTATTCCAGTCTGGAATGAGTCAATTTCTCTAGGAGGTGAAAAAATGTTCAAAGAACTTTCCTCCGGCCGCCCTTTGCAATTTATGGTGGCAGGTTTTCACGGCTTTCCTAATGAATTCTAATTCCTCCTTTTTCTTAAAACAAGAAATGAAGAGGAATTTTGTAAGGCGGTTGTTATCAGCTGGTGATTTTCTGTGCGTCGCTCTGCGTGCCTTGCTCTGCGTCAGAGTGTGTGTCAGGTTTGGGCTCCGCGCTGGACTCTGTGCCACCTTCGTTTAGGGCCGCTCGTCACACTGACCCAGAAATAGATCAGCTGAGCCGATTTACCACGTGGGGAGGGGCCGATTGGTGAGGCACGCACACACACACACATGCACAAACACACACGTACACTTTCAGTCCCGTTGTGGGCCCCCGTCAGGCCCCCTTGGCCCTCCTGCCAGTATCCGTCAGCGCTCGCCTCATTTTACCTTTGGTGATGGTGCGCAGTTTGTTTTTGAATTTTGCGTCAACACTACGGAGAGGAATATGGAATATGGTCCTTCTCGTGTTCAACGAACCCATTAGAGTATAATGGATGAGAGATTTCCTTGGCCATTAAGGGCACATGGGCCCGGAATAGATAAGCACAGTATAGTGGTGGGCCCTGAACAGACCACTCCCCTTTGCAATGCTTTAATGGAGGATTTACTCTCTGATCTATAAAGAGTTTTAAAACATCCGTCAATCCGGGTGAGCCAAGAGGAACCGGACCAGCTCCCATTGACATGCACTCCTGCGCGTTTCCTTCAAAAACCCTTCATCGTTCCTTTTATGCAAAATAGTGCAGCGCAATTTGTCAGACGGATTTATATAAAATTCCAAACAATCCACTATTAAAGGCATTTAGATCTTGTTTGATCCGCCAAGCTTTTTGAGTGCATTGTATGGAGATTTAAACCATTAGTATGCTTGATGTAACCATTGGAATTATCATTGTTCGCTATAAAATGATCTAAAGTCTTTCCATTTAGGATGAACATTTTTTGTATGCCTCTGCATGTGCCTGTACAGTAATAGTTGCATTGGGCGTACATCTTCATAGTGGCATTTTAGACAAATGATGAGAGTGAAATCCAGGATTATCGTATTTTCCGTCAATCATCGTAAGCATAAGCTTTCTGTTCTATGTGTCCCCGACAACCCTCTTTGAAAGCCTCACCTCTGTTTATAACAGGTCTTCTAGCTTGAGTACAGTCAGGTGCATTTCTAGTACAGTCTTTAACCAACTGAAACCAGGTTAAGTGCCTGCCTACTGCCCTACTGCCCTCCTGCCCCCTGCCCCCCTGCCCCCCTGCCTCCAGCCCCCCTGCCTCCTGCCTCCTGACCCCCTGCCTCCTGCCCCCCTGCCTCCCTGTCTCCCTGCCCCCTGCCTCCACCCCCCCACTGGCTATAGTTTCTGCTCAGAGAACGCCCTCACATTTTTAACAGATGGGAACGTTCAGTGTGCCAGAAGAGGGCCTGGTGAGGGTTGGGTTTATAGGACTCATAGAGGATTTCACCATACCTAGGATGACACATTATACATGGAAGAAATAGAATGGATTTCCTTTTCTGTCAACGTGCATTTTAGTTGATGCTCAGCTCTTAAATAAGTCATAGAGTTTTCCTGCAAAGCCTGTAGAATTCTCACCCACAAGCCTACTTACCTACTTACAGAATCTAATCTGTTGTCTGTATGGGTGATCACGATTCACGTGTGAATTACGATGATCTGGTCACCCACATACATGCCCGTAGCAGCACTTGTAAATATTCAAGAATGCAATAACTATGTGTGGACACAGTGATCCTGTATTGCACTGTTTAGCAGTGATTTCAGACTGTGTAAGGCTCTGTGCTGATGATCTTATTAAAACAGAATATAAAGAAGACTCTCTTCTCTTTAAGCCCAGTTACTTAACCGCTGTGCCACGCTCACATTCCCCCACCACACTTTCCGCTTGCGTGCTGTCATATTATCAATATCGCAGTTGTAATATTTCCAATGACCCACATGTTACGGGCATATGTTGAGAGTGTAATATGCCTTTGTATAATATGTAATGACCATCAAAAGCATCACTCTGCGTGGGTGTTTTTATAGGAAAAGTACATTTAAGATATCATATTAATTCAGTCGATCTTTCTTTAAAAAAAATTTTGTTATAATTTGAGACCTGTGAATTTCTTCAACTTTCATTTGGTCTTCAAACGATAATGATAACGCTGGAGAATGACTCTAAACTAAAAGGATGAAAATGGACTTGCTTCTTTAAAATGTTACCACACTGTTAAATTTAAATCTTTGCTAAACTGCTGCCGGTCATATTCATAATAATTTCTGGCCTGTGTGTTCCAGATATGTGACAAGCTGAACAGCAAAGATTGATTTTCTGCACAAACTGTGCTTTCAATAATGCATTACCGTTCGTGCATTAACTTGCAAAGAGCTTCAGTAGCATAGTTAGCAAGGCTTTTGGTTATGCGAGTTTGACAACCCTCCAGCTCTTCACCTAGGAATTGACAGTTTCTTCCTGCATTTATTAGACTAGGCTCCATGGAGAATTGAGAGTGCTGTGATAATGGTATGTATTTTTCACAGGCATATGCAAGCGAAAACTGACCTATGTGTGAAGTAATCTGTTCTATTCTTGGACGTGGTTTACTCAATTATGCACTTGGACAGTCACGCCATGATATGCACGCTTCAGATCTGTTGCCATGGGTCAGAAAACACTGTCACCATCTTTAATGCTTTTGGCTTATTATTTATTATAGTTTGGTGTTCATCATATGTTGAGAAAAACAAAATCTTTGTGTTCAGCTTGATAAATAATAACTGACTGACCGAGATGTTGAAGATGCACAGATTTTTACCTGCACTGTTATCCGTAGAAGAGCAGAGGAACTTCCTGTGACCCCAGTTGCTAGAGGCTTGTCTACACACGACTGGACTGAGAAACGGGTTCTCATGTGCACAAAAGGCTAATGCGTACGACGGTGTCGATTGGAGTAATGAGGCAGGTCAACTGATGTAAGATTATCGGGCATGCCTCAGCCTGTCTGTCCTTTTTTATGGCTTATTTTGAAAGGAATCAAATGTAACCAGTCATATAGCAACGCTGGCACATAAACGCGTACACGGCTCATTTATCTTCCTGAATGCTCACCTGTTCATTGACCTTTGACTCTTGACCTTCGACAACAAACTTTTTTTTCCACTGGTTTCATATTCCCCTTAGTAAGACCTCATTACCAGAATGGTAAACATTGAATCGCCGGCTGTTTTTCTGTAGTTTGGTCAAACCAGCCTTAGACTCTTGAGATTCCCAGCCTGCTTTAGTTTCCATAGTCATGAGTTGTTTTTAATTTCCCTGTCAAATGTGTGGATCTTGCTTTTGCTCCTACTTGACGCAGTGTTTAGATAGTTTTGTATTAACATCTGTCCAAGCCGTGAGCATTTAAAGACCCAGAGCCCTGAAGTTCCCACTGGTGTCTAATAAATGCTGTGACGGCTGTGTAATTAGCTGTGCCGGCCCACGCTCCGTAATGCACGTCTCCTTCAGGACGACTTGTTTCTGTTTTGAATATTTTAATAGAATGGGACTGCGGGCCTTGCCAAGGTTGCCTAATAAAAGGAAGAGAAAGGAATGCGGAGGCTTTGTCCAGCCCGCTCTCTGGGCTGCTCCTCTGCTCGTTCTCTCTCGCTCTCCGGTCTTGGGATTAATTGAGGCCTTGTCACCACCGAGTTCCTCTCATTTCTGCCTGCGCGCTGTACACAAGAGAACAAGTCCTCCTTTGTCAGTTTGCATTCACGGTGTCAGTCGGACCTCTAAACTGAGCGTTTATGTAATATTTCCTAATGGATTCAGAAAGAAGGAGAGGGGAGACTGTCAGGAAGCTATCATAATGAGCATATGTGTATGCGGTGCTGTCGGAGGGAGCTCAGCAGTGAGCATGTTTCATTTCTGTTCCCACCAGATTTTTCAGACAAGCAAAGCAATTTATAGCATTCATCCTTACTTTCTGTCAGCGGTGTCCTCATTTGAATAACATTATCAAGTAAATTATAGATATGGGGAGCTGACACCCTTTATATCGATTCCAGCTCCACAACAGCGTATCTAGAGACTGAAGGGGCTGTTTAGGAAATGGATAACGTTGCAGCGTCTAACTTACAGTGGGTTTCTGTGACAATTCATAGTTCCAGTACAGCTGATATAATGAATTCAGAATGGAAATGTGCTTTAGGTGATTTTTTCATACCATACCAGGCATTACGCCCCCCCCCCCCCCCACACACACACACACCCCACCCCAATACTGAGAGGTTGAGGGGCATTGAGATATTTACCATCACAGTAAATTATCTCTCTGAATCCAGTGGATCTGCTTTTGTTGTAGTTCTAGGGGCAAGCTATAAAAATGATGCTTCCTTCGTCTTGAAATTTTCACCTTTTGTTAGCTTGCTTTTGTGTCTGAAGTATTATAACGGTGTGAAATCCTTGGGTGGCCACTTTACCTAGAGATATGACTCAAATGCCTGTGTGAAGAGTTTGGGTAGTTATTTCATACTGTTGTGTGAAATCGCTTCTCGCACACAACACGACAATCACCTCGTAATGTGTTTTTGTCCGTTATCATGTTTTGGAAAATTGGCAGCTCCTGGAATCTTTTAATCCGCATCAGTGAGGTTATGAGTGACGCATTTGAACCCTGTTTCATGGAAAACACGATTCCGTTTTTTTACGGAACGACAGATGATATGAATTCACCTCGGCGTCACCTCATTCTGCTTTTTCTGGGATTATAAAAGGCAGACATCTCATAGAAGCTTCTGGAATCTATCGGTTTCTTCTTGAGCAATAGAAAGCAGCAAGAGGGAGACCACTTTACTCAAATTAACGCTGGGTGTCCAAGCCCTTGCTAATCTTGTCTATGAAACCCCTCGTAGGATTAACATCTAATTAAAATGGATTGGGAGCGGCGAACACCCTCTGACTCGCAAGCTTGCAGTGCTGTGCTCTTAACCTCTAAGCAGTGTTGTAATTAGTGATGGATAATCAGTGGTTCTTTAGTCTAATTGATGCTGAGGCTGTCTTATATGGCTTGAAATAGCTAAGAAGAAACGGTCCGTCTCTGGCCTATCCGTCTTAATCCAAGTTCTTCTTTTATGCTAGTCTAATAATGTAGTGACTGATTACAGTTCTTTAGCCTTGTGTGCAGTGATTTATTATATATATATACAGTGCTGCTTGAAGTTTGTGAACCCTTTAGAATTTTCTGTATATCTGCATAAATTCGATCTAAAATCTGATCACATCTTCATCTTTAAGGGTTTTTTTCTCTTGATTTGTTCTGTAGGAAAATGAGTCAGGAGAAATAACCCTTGCAGTGATCCATCCACATCTACTCCATATCTGGCCGCAGAGTGATGGTTTGAGGCTCGTTTTATACCTTAGACCCTGGATGACTTACAGCCATTTAGCCAGTCATGTGTTCCATACTGTACCAGTGTCATTTTCAGCTGAATCTAGTCTCACCCCCCTATTCCCATAGAGATCCATTCAAATGCAGAGAGGTTATAGTATCGCTTGTAACAGTACCTGCAAATAAGACATAGAGAGTCTTTTGATATTGATGGGTCACAGACTTCAGGAAGTAACAGCATGCAAAGGATATGTGACCAAATATTGAATATGATACTTTAAAAATACATATGATCCACGGGTTCACATACTTTTGCCAACAAAGCATTTAATGTTGGATAATTTTGCTCAATAAATAAATTATAAAAGAATAATGTTTTTTGTGTTTTTTGTTGAGCTGGGTTCACTTTATCAAGTTTTAGAACTTCGATGAAGACGTGATCACATTTTAGAACTAATTTATGCAGATATACAGAGAATTCTAAAGGGTTCACAAACTTTCGAGCAGCAGTGTATATAGTGCTAGTTATAGATTAGACTGTGGGTAAATGGGCATTGACGTCGTGGCCAAAACATGTTTCTGAGATCCTTCTGTGTCAGCATCAAGACCTATATTGGCTATAAATTATAATAATTTTTTTGTGTGTAGTTTATGTGTTTGCATTGTACATGTTTAAATATTTGTCAGGGAAATGGTGTCCGCACGAAGAAAGCAATAAACACTCCGGTGATATGAACATGCCCAGGATACTGCTGGTTATGGAGGCCGTCCATCATAATAAATGACCCTGCAGTCAGTCCCAGGTCTCTGTCCTCAGATCTGCTCCTCTTGCTCGGATTGAAGCCACACCAGTGGGATCCACACTGCGTCTGATCCTGGCCCCAGAGCTCTGAGATGCACCACATGCTCCCTTCTGCACTGTAGTCCGCTTCCTCCAATGGTTGCTTCCTATATGCCTTCGAGGAAGGCTTTTCCACTTTTTAGGAGGCGTATGCTGTGAAGTATATATTTTTTAAATGCGATAAATATGTTTTTAAAAAATGCGATATAAATGGATTTAGATTGAGTTATTTACAGTTCAGCTGCTGTTTTCCTTCTCTTTTACCTCACCGTTAGTCCCAGTAATGCTGACGCATCACTTCCTTTGGTCTGAAGCTCTCTGTAGTTTCACTGTACTTCAGCACACTGTGTTCTGTGCTGTACCCCCAGCTCTCACCCCCCCCCCCCCCCCCAGACACTGGCCACTGAATTTAGTTTACAGCTGTTAGCCTGCACAATACGCAGCATGAACATAATGGCCTGAGCAGAATGCAGTGTAATGAATCGATTATCATGTGACATTCACAAATGACATAATGCAATCACTTGGGTGTGGTGGGAGATTTGGTAGCTATTCAGGGAATTTGGGTTGAAATTGTATGCACTCTTTCAATTTGTCGTCTCCTGTAAATTGCTGTCAAGCTAACTGCCTTTCCATGGGGTGAGAATCCCAGCAGCACTGTTGAGTTACAGATTCAATACTAAGGGTTACAGAATTACTGCTGAGAGTTAGAGGATCACTGCTGAGAGTTAGAGGATCACTGCTGAGAGTTAGAGGATCACTGCTGAGTGTTAGAGGATCACTGCTGAGAGTTAGAGGATCACTGCTGAGAGTTACAGAATTACTGCTGAGAGTTAGAGGATCACTGCTGAGAGTTAGAGGATCACTGCTGAGAGTTAGAGGATCACTGCTGAGAGTTAGAGGATCACTGCTGAGAGTTAGAGGATCACTACTGTGTTAGAGGATCACTGCTGAGTGTTAGAGGATCACTGCTGAGTGTTAGAGGATCACTGCTGAGAGTTACAGATTCACTGCTGAGAGTTACAGATTCACTCCCTCTGAAGGAAGAAGTAGCAGTTGACTCTGCTTGATGCCGTAGCAACTGTTCAGTTCTCCTCATTTTCTCATCTCTTCCTAATGCAGTCTTCATCTCTCCAGATTAGCCATTCATGGCTGGGGAGTCCATGTTTATACCTCCCCTTATGTAGCTCTTGTAATGTGATTGTGGAGGTAAAATGTTACTCAGCTGTGGGCACTGTATTATTGATGGGTTGCTTTCTCGCCCTGTCGTAATGTCTGTGCTGTTTGTGCGCGCTCAAAAGGTGCGTGTCCCTAGCTGGTGTCTCCTGATGAAAACCAGGCCCCAGCAGCACCCACTAACTGCAGATGCTAATGCACATATGCACACTCTTTCATTCCCAGCTGCTCTAAGCCTGATTTGTAGCCCGGTAGTGTTGTAGCACAGTCTCTAAGTATGAGAAACACAGTGGACAGAAGCATGCTGGCTCTTCGATTGTAAGGCTGCCAGGTCTGTCTCGGCCATGAAGCATTTGCTCAGAGCTGTTACTGTGTTCAGTTTCTCCTCTGCGCCGGGTGCATCTGTGCACCGCCGCGCCGGGGGCCGGGCCTGCCCACGCTGCGCGGAGTCGCGCGGGCCGCCGCTGAAAGCCCTGAGCGGAGGAGGAGGTGGAGGAGAGGAGGAGGAGGAGGAAGAGAGGAGAGGGGGGAACACTGGAGCTCTCACATTCGCTTTCACACTCGTCTCCGCGGCGTTAGCAAGGGCCAGGAGCAGCCTGTGGATCTGGGTGCCGGGGAGCTGAGCGCATTGTAATTTGACCTAGTTTTTTCTCCCTGGCATATAGTATGCATATTAAATGAGGGATCGAGTACATGCGGGCATAATTTGCAGCCAGCCAGAGAGCGCTTGGTGTTGAAATAAATGATTTTGTGCTTGTTGATGCACCGTGGACGCGAGAGCACTGACTGCAGAATGAAACCCTAGTGGCCTCGGTACGTGGCGGTAATTTACATCCCATACATTACTGAAGGAAAATCAGAAGGCGCTCAAGGGACACACATTTGTGGAGCTTTGAAGCTGCTGTGCACTGTTTTCTTTTGCATCTCTCTCTCGGCTCTTCTGGGGAATGGATTGTTTTTTGATGCACTATAATATATTCTGTGTTTTGTGTGGGTGGGATGCTTATCTACAGCTGTTGTTTTACTCCTTTTCATTAAATTTTTTGTGAAATTTGTTCAATTTCCCCCCCATTTATTTCCTTTTTCTTCACACTTTTTTTTTCTCTTGATGGGAATCCTGAAGGAGTAAAGAGGAGGGAATCCATGTGCTTTAAGGCTATCAATGGCTGCACACAGAGCTCTCACAGAGCCTCTGAAGGGCTTCTCACCTGTAATCACCTGTATTTACCCCTTACACACACACACGCGCATGTGTGCATATACACGTATGTACGCACATGTGCGCACACACACACACACACACACACACACACGTATGTACGCTCATACACACACACACAGCAGCCCACCCTCGTCTTCGTACCCAGCTCTGGCTTCCCAAGTGCAATCGGATCCTTGTGTGAAAGGTCTCTCTGTCCACAAAGTCAATGGCGGAACCAAATCTTTAGCAGCCCGCAGAAAATAACCACAATGACTTCAGCGCTGAGCGGGCCTTTCTCTGGGGTCAGCTTGGGTTGTGTACGCGCCGCTCAATGACATCCCTTTGTTTCTCCCTGTTTTGCAGGGATGCCTCGTTTGGAAACTGCACATACAACCTAACAATTCTCGATTGTTTGCAAGGCATCCGGAAGGTAAGAGTCCAAGTCACAGCAGTTATTTCAGATTTTTTTTGAATGTATAATTTTTCATGCATTAACATTTCTGAAAAGGCTGTTTGGAGAACAATGCGTAAATTCACAGCAGTAAAAGTGCAAAGTAGTGAGGCGATGAGCTACACTTGTGTGTACCGGAGAGAGCCTGGGGACCAGTGCATTGGCCTGCCACCACTGTGGGCCTGTGGGCAGGGTGGGGTTATGTAACCCGGTGAGTGGAGCCCAGCCCTGCAGGTGGGGCTTGTGTTTCAGCAGCAGTGCAGAGCCCCACGGGATGCAGGGCATCGCCTATCACACCCGTTTCCCCACAGGCCGACAGGGCTGAGCTCTAGTGCTGGGGGTCAGGCAGTCTGCTGCCTCTGTGTCCCTCTGTCTCATGTTTATTCTGTGTTCTGCTGGCCTGACCAGTTTCAAATGTACGTCAGCAAAATAATAAAACATGTATTAAAGGACACATACATGCCTTTTCTAGAAGATGGTAGCTAGGTCTCCACAACCCTGTTAATTGTCAGATTATGTGGGGGAATGTTAAAGTTGGATTAGGAGCTGTAGATATCTAATTACACACACAATCTTGATGAAATATGTTTCTGTTTTTAAGAGTGCATCCTCTATAGTCTGAGTATCTCTGTGATGTCATCTACACGCACCACCCTTTGTGCGAATAAACTAACAAATTGTTTTGGGAATTTCCACCAAAACATATCTTGCACGGTCATATTCCTGTGAATCAGATTTTAGATGACAGTAGGGGTGGGACGATTCAATCCCATAACGATTCGATTCGATTACGATTCTTTAGGCAAAGGTTCGATGCATCATAATATCTTACGTTTGACCACGATTCGATTCGATAAGATTCGGTTCGATTAATTTAGATACTTTAAAAAAATGTAATAGGTATGCTAATGTGATTTGATACCGATACATTCAGCAGTAATTAAATATTCAATTAGAACCTTACACCAAGTTCACAGCATTATGTTTATTGTTAAGGCATGCCATACATTTTGCAGCTGTCTGCAGCAAATAATGCAGCAATAAACATGACTAACAGTGTATTTTCTAAAGTTGCCCTATTTAGGTTATTGTTTTTCAAACAGTGTCAGACTGTTTTTCTTTTATTTACAAAATGAAAATGGCAAAATGTATAACAATTACTAAACTTGGCCAAGAAAAATGAAATAGCCTATAGGTTAGTGTCATATAGTACTTTCCTAAATCTTAGTACGATCTAGAACTTCGGTGGAGCAAGATGCCCATCCATCCGTAGTTAAAGCTACTCTCGTAGCGTTTTTCAAGGACAGTCGAACAGTTTTCTTCACCTCTTCATACAGAGCAGGTATACATTTTTCACTCAAATGTTTTCTGCATGGTATGGTGTATCTAGGTTCCACGACATTCATTTTGTGAATCGGACAGTTAACGTAGTAATAATTAATTGAACGTAAGACATTGGAAATAGTCTTACTATTTTTGTTTTTTGTCTCTAACGTCTACTTGATTTTGAATAGAAAATGGTTTAAATTTAAATATCAGAAAGCACTTTACAATTAACTGTCTGGACACGGTATGTGTATAAAAATTAATAAAAACAATTATACAAAAAAATAGAACCGTTTGGCCATTTCTCCAGGAAACTCAGGAGAAGTGTCAATGACTCCCGAGTTTAGCTTGCTAACGCGCTTGCTGTCCTTCACGTCAATTGTGTATCGTCGGCTCAAATGGTTTATCATGTTTGTGGTGTTGCCTGTGTATCTGATTTCTACTTGGCAGATCTTGCATATTGCAGCGGTTTTGTCAAGTACACCCTCCTTCTTTCTAAACCCGAAATGCTTCCATACCACTGATTTTCTGTTCGGAACATCGCAAATTCTGTACGTTTCTGTCTCTTTTGTCGCACTCAGCGAGCACGCAGCTAGCCATTTCGCTCAGATCTGTCCGTCTAATTGTCGCTTGATTCCCGCCTGTCCCTACTTTCAACTCACGCTTACGTGGGGTTGGAGCAGAAACATGGATTGAAGCTGGTCAAAACAGTTTTAAAAGTAGTCGTGTCTCAGAAATATATATTTTAAATAATTTTTGAATAAATGAATACATGTGCACATTCATTTAAAATGCGATATTAATCGATGCTTATCGATTCGAATCTTACAGATCGATGCAGTTGTATTTACACATTTGGATCGATGCATCGGTGCATTGTCCCACCCCTAGATGACAAATCAAATCAAATCAAATCAATATTTATTTATATAGCGTATTTCACAACAAGTTGTCACAATGCGCTTCACAGAAAAAACCCAGCCTAAACCCCCACAAGAGCAAGCCAGAGGCAACAGTGGCAAGGAAAAACTCCCTGGTGTAATTAGGAAGAAACCTTGGGAGGAACCAGACTCAAGGGGGAAACCCATTCTCCTCAGGTCGGCTCAGGGTCTAGATCTTAATGACCAGCATGGTCAAACTGACTGGCAATATCCATGATAGTGGAAATTGCAGCAGCTAGATGGCAGTCCAGATGTGGCGGCAATGATGATGGGAAAACGGGTGCCGATGGCGACAGGATCGGCTGGTAGCGGTGGTGGGGAGGGAGGGGCAAGCGGCGATGGACAGGAAGCTGGACAGGAAGCTGGACAGCAACTCTCGAGATGCGGGGCATGAGCCCCGCCGGCGGAATGTGGGAGAGAGAGAGAACAGTTAGGGGGGGGGGGGGGGGGGGTTGGACAAGTACCCCCGCCAGGAGTAACTTATGGCTGCATAGCTATGAAGACAGGGTTTGAGAACCCATCCAGTCATGAGAGAGTAAACAATCCTACCCACCTATCAAGAGCCAGCCCAGGAAGATGGGGTCACAGCTGTTGACAGGTGACAGTAAGGAAAGGATGTCACTCCGCATTACTCTATGACAAAAGGGCTTCTCTGGTCCTGTCTCCGGACTACAACTCATTATAAGCCTGATCATAAAGGTGCGTTTTTAATCTAGACTTAAATATTGAGACTGTGTCTGATTCCCTTATAGATTTTGGAAGGGTGTTCCACAGTAGTGGTGCTCTGTAGGAGAAAGCTCTACCACCCGCCAAGTTTTTAGATATTCTAGGGACTACTAAGTAGCCTGCGTCTTGGGAACGAAGGGATCTTTTCGGCTTATATGGTAAAAGCCATGAGGAAGATATTCCTTCAAAGACGGGTTTGAAAAACATGGGGAAATGGTGGTAATCTCCTCAGTATTAAGTCCACCGCACACCACCATGCAGTTTGGATAAGGTGTGTAAAACTAGCCTTGGTCTGTAAGCTCTGCAGAGAAGAGGATTCTATTTGGATAAGGTGTGTAAAACTAGCCTTGGTCTGTAAGCTCTGCAGAGAAGAGGATTCTATTTGGATAAGGTGTGTAAAACTAGCCTTGGTCTGTAAGCTCTGCAGAGAAGAGGATTCTGTTTGGATAAGGTGTGTAAAACTAGCCTTGGTCTGTAAGCTCTGCAGAGAAGAGGATTCTGTTTGGATAAGGTGTGTAAAACTAGCCTTGGTCTGTAAGCTCTGCAGAGAAGAGGATTCTGTTTGGATAAGGTGTGTAAAACTAGCCTTGGTCTGTAAGCTCTGCAGAGAAGAGGATTCTGTTTGGATAAGGTGTGTAAAACTAGCCTTGGTCTGTAAGCTCTGCAGAGAAGAGGATTCTGTTTGGATAAGGTGTGTAAAACTAGCCTTGGTCTGTAAGCTCTGCAGAGAAGAGCATTCTGTTTGGATAAGGTGTGTAAAACTAGCCTTGGTCTGTAAGCTCTGCAGAGAAGAGCATTCTGTTTGGATAAGGTGTGTAAAACTAGCCTTGGTCTGTAAGCTCTGCAGAGAAGAGCATTCTGTTTGGATAAGGTGTGTAAAACTAGCCTTGGTCTGTAAGCTCTGCAGAGAAGAGGATTCTGTTTGGATAAGGTGTGTAAAACTAGCCTTGGTCTGTAAGCTCTGCAGAGAAGAGCATTCTGTTTGGATAAGGTGTGTAAAACTAGCCTTGGTATGTAAGCTCTGCAGAGAAGAGGATTCTGTTTGGATAAGGTGTGTAAATCTAGCCTTGGTCTGTAAGCTCTGCAGAGAAGAGGATTCTGTTTGGATAAGGTGTGTAAAACTAGCCTTGGTCTGTAAGCTCTGCAGAGAAGAGGATTCTGTTGTTGATGAGGACAGTTTCACAGAACTGTGCATTCATCTTGTTTTTCCCCCACACGTGTATCAGGTCAGCAGCAGGTAGGACTGAGTGTTCCTATCACACAGGCAGGCTTGTGTGTGTGTGCGTGCGTGCGCGCGCGCGCGCGGTAGCAGATGTTGTCTGCATCTGTGCGCATTTGTGTGACGTGCACAGCCTGGCCCCCACCGCAGCAGAATGTCTCCTCCCCCCGCGGGACGCACGGCTGCCTGACTGGAAAGACTACACATTCCTCCCCGCAGACAGCTTGTACATTCCACCTGCCTGCGCACAATACCTCCGCTACAGTCATGTCATCCGACATGTCACCCCACCTCACACTGGGAATTTCTGTGGCCGTGTTTGGAAAGGGTGGAAAACAAAAAGCTCGTCGCACCCGTTTATCAAGATTCTGAAGGACGACATTTTATCCGAATACCTGAAACCCGAAACGGAGTTTCTACGTTTCTGTTTCTGTTTTTATGTCCAGCCTGAAGTAGGACGGGTTCGCTTTGTAGGTGGCGCTCACTTCTCTCGCGCCGCGGAGCGTGAGCGAGGCGTTTGGTCTGTGAAAGCGCAGCCTTGATTAACAGCACGTTATCACCTTAATCACCATAATCAATTCACACATTGACTAATTCACAGTTGCACCACTGACAGGGGGAGCGAGCGCTGATTAACACTGCAGTTTAATTAATTATCGCCGCGCCACACGCTCTGATGATCTGTAATTCTCATAAGTGACTGATGGTTCCTGAGGAAGTGTTGAATATATGAATATGTTGTCGAAGAGGTAGGCTAGAAGTGACCAGCGTTACCTGAACTAGAGGCCTGGCCAAGACTGCCCTGAGGTAATGCAGCGAAACAATCGGTCGTTTAGGGTGTGAGTCCTCTCTCCTCCCTTCCCCCATCCGTCCCCTGGCCTTGCTTTAACCTCACCTAAATCTCTTAGCCCAATTACTGAAGCAAGGGTGGGTAGCGGGGGAAAGGGTTAAGTTCATTAAACCTGTCCAGGGCAGGGAACCGTTGCGTAACCATGACCTGAGAGACAGCACGGAGCCCTCTGTCCCACCCACGCCATGGACACAGCGGACTGCAGAGGGCCCCGTCTCCTGGTCTGGGGTGCCCCCCCCCCCCCCGTCTTTGTTTCCTGCACAATTGCTGCTTTGCTGTTGTTGCGAGTCCGTCTCTTCAGGGCACAGGCTGTCACCAGCACTGAGACAGCCACTTACCTGTCCCTCTCATTCTCTTTCAGTTCACATATTATTATGTGGCAGTTGGAACCGCCTTCCGGAAAGCTGGTTTATTTATATCGCAACACACCGCTTTAGAAACGTGCCCTTTTCAAATAATGCGAGCAAATGAAATGGTGTGTAGCCGTTATTACGCTTCAGGGCAACTAAAGGTATGGAGACCACGCAGTAGTACCGGTATGAGTCCATTCCTTTGCAGCAGCCACAGAGAGGCTGAGGCGGAGTAGAGGAGCGGGGACAGACTGAGCAGCACGGCGCTAATGATGCGCAACGGAAACGCGGGCAGCGGTTGAGGCGGCGTGTGTGAGACGAGCAGACAGGTGGATGAAGTAAACGGCCTCAGCGGCGATGTGGCCTCTCTCAGGCGCCCGCGTGGCTGCGTTCCGTCCCCCCGGAGGACGGCGCTTTGATTAATTGTTGGAGAATGCTAGCTGAGCGCCAGACGTCAGGCTGCTTAATGAGACTAATTGGCTGGTGTAATGGCCAAGGCGGGGGAGAGAGGTGGCATGTGGCTGATGACTAAAACCTCTGTTTTCAGCTAGAAAGCGTGCCATTTCGCACGCAAACGCCACGTTACTTTTGATGGCGGAATGGCGTAATTCTCTGTTGAGCCTTTTGGCATCTTGTCAGTTAGTCTGTAAGGCAACTGATGAATTCTGCCCAGATGGGAGTAGACATGACAGAAATTACACACAGCTGGGTGAATATAAAACATGTTGATCGAGAGGGTGGCATACAAGACACCATTTACTTTACTGGTGTGTGAATATATTCATCATAACGCATAACATCATAACTGAAAATCACTTGTTGGAATGGAAGGCATATTTTATTCACTGTGAGTGTACATATAAGATTAAGCAGTTAGTTAGTAGTGTGGGAATTTGACATTAATTCTATGAAAGTACATGGTGTAATAGAATGTATAAACTTGTCTGTGGTAGTTAAGTTTCAAATGAGTGACCTTAAGCCTGTATTCTGAAAAACAAGGCCACAGAAAAATGCCCCGAGAAGCATTCTTCAGATAAAGGATTTGTCACAAAAGCAGAGCCAGTTTATGCAAAACAGGAAACGCCAAAACTCATAGATAAATTTCTATCATAACAGCTTAGTGGAAAAGTACTAGAAACGCTTGATTGGTTTAAATCATACGCCCAGTGATGTATGCAAACAGTATATAAGCAGGAACAGTAGCAGAGATGGAGCGAGCGTGCGCGCGAGAGCGCGCTTCGAGCGCGCGCTTCCAGAGGACCACAGATGTACTAACCCATTGTATTCTTCTGTAAAGACTTCGAGCTGACAAATAAATACAAAGTGTTTTAATCTTTCGAATTGAATTGAAGAGTATCCTTGATCTACCTCCTTGACCACGAAAGAGCAATACAAGTTTGATTGCTAACAGTAGTTAAAGTAACGCCATGATCGAGTATAGATAAAGCTGTACACACCTAGACAAATACAAGAGCCTGTATGTCTGTCAAGTGAAAACCCCAGTTCAGATGTCAGCCTGAAAGGTGCTCTACACCATAGAGCATGACGAGAGCTGATCAGCTGGTATGCTGACTGGCGAGCAGGACGTGTGAGGCAGGGCGTGGCAGCGCAGGGGGGGATTAGATGGGTATGATCCAGGAGGAAGTGTGAGAAGGTTGCTTAGGCTGGGCTAGTTTGCCACGCTGCTCAGTCTGTTGACCAAGCCCATTGACCGGACACGGCAAACAAAGGCCCAGGAATCAGAACGGTTGACTAAGAGGCATATGTACAGGTGTGGCCCACGCTCTGGTCTGTCATGTGATGGGGGGGAATTTCACTGGAATCCAAGTCAGTTGTCCAAAGCACCGTCTAAACTCTTGTGTGTGCTCACAGTCAGCATGTTGGGAACCCCTGTTGGTTGAATTGATGGGAAGATGTTTGTGTTTGTCGTTGTCTTTCAGGCCCTGCAACATGGGTTTTTCGACTTTGAATCCTTCGACGTGGACGAGTATGAGCATTATGAGGTAAGCATCTAGACCCCCCTTTCCCTCCCTGCACCCAGAACGCAATGACACCACTCTCTACACAGTGTGTTTATAATGTTCAAAAGGGGTTTGTCCAGTGATGCTGACATTATAGCGTCATGAAAGATGAGCATAATTTCAACAAAAAAAAAAGCTTGTTTTTTGTTTTAAACATGACAACAGACCAGACATGCCAAAATGTGTTGTACAATGCATTTGGTACATATAGAGTATGTATATAGAGTATGTATATAGAGTTGGGTTCAGTCCTGGTGCATAGAGAAGATATTGGGTTACATCTCTGTTACCTCTGAGCTGGAGATCATAAGCATTTTACACATCATTTACATTGTATCAGACTGCAGACAGAAATGGAGGGATCCTCGCGTTGTCGCCCGGGTAACTCGGTGACTTGGTTTCATTGGAGGTGATGAGTGTAAGAAGAGCAGAAATCACCTGGAGCGTCAGGCTGTGTCTGAGCTGGCAGTCAGGACTCTGGCCCACTTTGTTACATAAGGAGCGCTACACCCTGGCAGCGCTAGCTCATCGCCAGGCTGACAGGCCCAGACCTACATTCAGCTCACATTTCACATGGCTCTACTACACAGATGGGAGAGACAGGCAGCCTGGCAGAGCGGCCTGGCAGCCGGGGCACTGGGTTCAAGTCCCAGGCAGGAACGCTGCCATTGTACCCGTGAGCTAGGCACTTTATCCTGAACCGCGGGTTTAAAAACCGTTTTAAAAACACCTTCTTTTAGACTTTAATGAATTTTGTATTGTTTTTAAAAGGATTTTATGCGGTCTCTTTTTAGCATTGTGCATTTTACCATACTTGTATTATTACTTTGAACTTCAGGTCATCTATCTGTATATTCTACTGCCTTTTTAATTATTGTATATCTGTGTTGTCCATTTCTCTAAAAGCATTGTTTTGGAAAATGGGGAGCTTTAGAAATAAGATACACGGTCATATGAAGTTAAGTTATGTAAACCCTCCATGGACGGGTAACCTAATGCAGCGCTTGATGAGACCTGTCTGTCTCACTTTGCTTCCACTTTCTTTTCTATCAGCGCGTGGAAAATGGAGACTTCAACTGGATAGTTCCCGGGAAATTCCTGGCTTTCAGTGGACCACACCCGAAAAGTAAAATAGAAAATGGTGAGGCTTTACCTTTTGTATGTGAGCATTTTCAAAGTATCTTTTTTTAAATGCATTTTTAAAATGACGCCAGTATTATCTCTAGCTAAGTATCTAATCCATTCATAAAGAACTGGTTGCTAAGACAACTGGATGTCTGCTTTGAAACCCATCCTGGGTTGGCTTCCACATAACCTGTCCAGGTGTAAAGGCCTTTTGAAGCCTCCGTTAGCATCCCCTGAAGCCAGTTTTCCAGCGCTTCTGCTATGCACCTCTGGAACAACAGATGGCGGTAGTGCTTTACTTATGAGAAATTAATGGAATCCAGAAAGCCTATGAAGAGATCATCCTGTGCTTAGAGTTTAGTACATAATCCAGTAAATATCTACTATTGATTGTAACCATGATGTCATCAGCAGATGTTTGTGTTGACACTTGATTCATGTGGAGAGAGCTGTAGGTTTATCGTCTGAATGAAAGAAATGGATGTGATCTTTATAAGAAACATTAAAATAAGCCCCGCCCCCCAGGCTACCCCCTCCATGCTCCGGAGGCCTACTTTCCTTACTTTCGCAAGCACAACGTGATGACCGTGGTGCGCCTCAACAAGAAGATCTACGACGCCAAGCGCTTCACCGACGCTGGGTTCGACCACTACGACCTGTTTTTTGTGGACGGCAGCACGCCCAGCGACATCATCGCCCGCCGCTTCCTGCACATATGCGAGAGCACAGACTCCGCTGTAGCCGTCCACTGCAAGGGTAAGGAGCATTTATGGTCATGCGCATGACTGCTGTTCACAGGCTGCAGTACACTTGATATGCCACTAGTGGGCAGTGTTTGCTTAAAAATATATGTCAGTCTAGGACTTGTATTTCATTTTGTTGTAATTTATTGATTCATTAAGTGGCCTTGTTTAAATAAATTGCATTGACCAGAGGGGTCGATTCTATATTGTATAACAGTTGCTTTGTGGTCATAAGCAGTGATGTGACTGATGGTGAGAAAGGGCTAAACAGTTTTGTTTACTGTAGAATTTAATCTTGCTGAGAAAGTTCTGATCATTAATGTTGTGAATGTAAAGTAAGGCAATAATCCATATGATTCACTAATGTTATTCTTAGATGTAGTGTCAAAGCCATGTCTAAAACAAATCAGAATATTATTTAGTAGCTTATTGGACAATAACAATTATGCATATGACCTAATGCAATAATATTCCCAATAGGATCCCCTGTACTAGCAGCCACACTTCCATCAGGCTGTAAATCTAGTGTGTTTGTGCAGTTAGCACAGCGTTGGCACACAGAGTTTGTGTGTAGAGTAGACGGTGTTGATGTACACGATGGTGTTGATGCTGGCAGTAATGAGTGTGTTTTATGTGCGCAGCGGGGCTAGGGCGCACCGGCACGCTGATCGGCTGCTACCTGATGAAGCACTACCGCTTCAGCGCCGCCGAGGCAATCGCCTGGATACGCGTCTGCAGGCCCGGCTCCATCATCGGCCCCCAGCAGCACTTCCTGGAAGAGTGAGTACAGGGTCTGAGCCCTGGGGGGCGGGGTCTGAGCACTGTGGGGTACGGAGGGGGGCGGGGTCTAAGCTCTGTGGGGTGGGGAGGGGGATGGGGTCTAAGCCCTGTGGGGTAGGGAGGGGGGCGGGGTCTAAGTTTTTTGGGGTGGGGATGGGGGTGCGGTCTAAGCCCTGGGAGGTGAGGAGGGGGCGGGGTCTAAGCCCTTTGGGGTGGGGAGGGGGGCAGGGTCTAAGCCCTGGGGGGTTGTTGTGGTGGTGGGTTCTGTATCCTGAAGAGAATGGAAGAACAAGCTGCTATAAAATCAGGCCTGATAAATTCAGATAAAAAAGCTGGGTATTTTGGTTTGTTAATGTTTTCATTTTTGTGCAAGCAGTTAAGAGAGGAATGCGTGTTTCTCTCTCCCACCCCAGGACGGGTCAGCCCGTCTGCGATACGGAGTGAAGCATAATGACTGTGTTTGCGTGGGCTCTTGCATTGTGCTGAAATAACCTTTTGCTATTTGAGGCCAGGAATCCTGCCGTCTCGAGTACCCGGAGCTGCTGTGGTTTCAGGCTCACATACTGCGCTGAAAGAGTTTAATAAGACGACAGGAAACGTGTACGCAATCGGCGTGTTTGCTTTGTGTCTGCAGTTCTCACCCTTGCTGCTAACTAGGAACAGTACCACTGTATTCCAGTTATAAGTATACATTACTTTTCTGTGAATACATTGAAAAATGCTCAAAAGATGGTCTTTCTCATTTTCTTGCGGCATAAAATGTCTCCTCTTTGGCCTCATTCTAAACCACTACTCCTTGCTGTAGCGATGAACCATGTGGTCCAAAATTCAGTTCTGACTGTGCCAGTGGCAACTGTGGGCAGTAGAACCACAGGGCAGTAGTTAGTTAGTTAGTATTCATTTATTTCGGTTCTCTTTGACAGTTTTCCAGAATGTATACAGTACATAGAGATAAATAATAAGCAATAAAGTGTCAGTATAGTGGAAAAAAACAGAACAAGGAGACAGCTTGACAGCTTTAGCGCAAATAGCAAGTCTATAGCAAGCAGCAGGTAAATACTTATGATTACACATTATGGTCTGGAATGACGGTTTATAAATGTCAAGCAGTAAATGTAGTTTGCCAGGATTAGGATTAGGATTAGCCTACGATGCAAACATCATTCTCTGAGCAGTTACTGTGGTAATTGTGTCTTGTTTAACTACCAGTTTGGAATTTCCTGAAATTTACACCAAAATAAAATCTTTATGGTTTATCCAAAGTAAATGCTTGAGCAGTTTGGTGTGTCTAGTTTTAAAACTGTAGGAGGAGCCAACTGGCAAAATAAAGGAAACCCCAACCACAGTATCACTCTCGGTAAAGTTCTTAATGTCATGTTCTTGATGAAACTGCCTACTCATGCCCAAGATTCATATTTACAGTTAACTTAATTTATTCAGAGTTGCTCATCTGCTTTGCCTTGTATCTTGAACCAATACACGGACACCACGGTTGAGGAGTAGCCCACGCACTTTCGACTGCAGTTGCCCCTAGCAGATGATGTCGTTCTGTCAGATTTCCATTTCAGCAAGTTTGGGTCACGACCCATAGTTTCTGCGCTCCAAAAATAGGGGAGAGAGAGCTTTTTTTGGCATCTAAAGTTGATTTATTGTGGGAGCTACACTCTCTTCTGAGGCCTTTATCACTTGTTAAGCAAGCGCAGTGATGGAACACTTATGAGCGGAGTGCATGTGATGAGAACAGAGCAGGGAGGTTCTCTCTCGCTGACAGGAATAGAAAGGAGTGTGTTGCTCTTATGCAACAGGGGAAGTGGAAGTCAGAGGGCAGATAGAGAGGAGGAGGATGATGAGGAGGCAGGAGGTCAGCGCGCAGGGGGAGGGGGGTGGACAACGCTTCTGAACAAATTTTGTGCTTTTGCCTGGTTCCACAGCTGTTTTCCTCTTAGAATAGATGTGTGTGTGTTGTGTGTTAATTGTTTGTACAGTGAGTGAGTGAGTGAGTGAGTGAGATGTGCTTGTATGTGTTGCATGTTTGTGTGTTATGTGATTGTGTGTGTGTGTGTGTGTGTGTGTGTGTGTGTGTGTGTGTGTGAACACAGTGGACTGATTTAGCCTTCTACCTTTCATCTTTGAAAATGAGCAAAGCTCTATGCCTGTGAAGCCATTGTTTTCCTTATCTGTTGAAATGTTCACTTGGATGTTGTGGGAGAACAAAGCAGCAGTGAGAGCCAAGCTTTGACTGGCGGGAGAGAGAGCAGGCTGGAGTAGGCCCAGATGGGGACCGGCTGGCTTTATCTCACGCCATAGTTTCACCCCCAATGGCCTCGCGTAGCCCGTCAGGGTGAAATTCCACATCGCGATGCGAGGTCATTGAAAAGATGACCGCAGTGCTAAAGAAACCCGGGCCTCTCTCCAGCTGTAGGCTTTCTAAGGAATGTCTGTGAAAGTGCGGTATGGTAACTATCTGAACGCTGCTGAGGCTGAATAAGTGTGTGAGCGTGACAGGGTTTAATGTGTGTCTCCAGGAAGCAGGCCTCTCTCCAGCTGTAGGCTTTCTAACGAATGTCTGTGAAAGTGCGGTATGGTAACTGTCTGAACGCTGCTGAGGCTGAATAAGTGTGTGAGCGTGACAGGGTTTAATGTGTGTCTCCAGGAAGCAGGCCTCTCTCCAGCTGTAGGCTTTCTAACGAATGTCTGTGAAAGTGCGGTATGGTAACTGTCTGAAAGCTGCTGAGGCTGAATAAGTGTGTGAGCGTGACAGGGTTTAATGTGTGTCTCCAGGAAGCAGGCCTCTCTCCAGCTGTAGGCTTTCTAACGAATGTCTGTGAAAGTGCGGTATGGTAACTATCTGAACGCTGCTGAGGCTGAATAAGTGTGTGAGCGTGACAGGGTTTAATGTGTGTCTCCAGGAAGCAGGCCTCTCTCCAGCTGTAGGCTTTCTAACGAACGTCTGTGAAAGTGCGGTGTGGTAACTATCTGAAAGCTGCTGAGGCTGAATAAGTGTGTGAGCGTGACGGGGTTTCATGTGTGTCTCCAGGAAGCAGGCCTCTCTCCAGCTGTAGGCTTTCTAACGAATGTCTGTGAAAGTGCGGTATGGTAACTATCTGAAAGCTGCTGAGGCTGAATAAGTGTGCGAGCGTGACAGGGTTTAATGTGTGTCTCCAGGAAGCAGGCCTCTCTCCAGCTGTAGGCTTTCTAACGAATGTCTGTGAAAGTGCGGTATGGTAACTGTCTGAACGCTGCTGAGGCTGAATAAGTGTGCGAGCGTGACAGGGTTTAATGTGTGTCTCCAGGAAGCAGGCCTCTCTCCAGCTGTAGGCTTTCTAACGAATGTCTGTGAAAGTGCGGTATGGTAACTGTCTGAAAGCTGCTGAGGCTGAATGAGTGTGTGAGCGTGACGGGGTTTCATGTGTGTCTCCAGGAAGCAGGCCTCTCTCCAGCTGTAGGCTTTCTAAGGAATGTCTGTGAAAGTGCGGTATGGTAACTGTCTGAAAGCTGCTGAGGCTGAATGAGTGTGTGAGCGTGACAGGGTTTAATGTGTGTCTCCAGGAAGCAGGCCTCTCTCCAGCTGTAGGCTTTCTAAGGAATGTCTGTGAAAGTGCGGTATGGTAACTATCTGAACGCTGCTGAGGCTGAATGAGTGTGTGAGCGTGACGGGGTTTCATGTGTGTCTCCAGGAAGCAGGCCTCTCTCCAGCTGTAGGCTTTCTAAGGAATGTCTGTGAAAGTGCGGTATGGTAACTGTCTGAAAGCTGCTGAGGCTGAATAAGTGTGTGAGCGTCACAGGGTTTCATGTGTGTCTCCAGGAAGCAGGCCTCTCTCCAGCTGTAGGCTTTCTAACGAACGTCTGTGAAAGTGCGGTGTGGTAACTATCTGAACGCTGCTGAGGCTGAATAAGTGTGTGAGCGTGACAGGGTTTAATGTGTGTCTCCAGGAAGCAGGCCTCTCTCCAGCTGTAGGCTTTCTAAGGAATGTCTGTGAAAGTGCGGTATGGTAACTGTCTGAACGCTGCTGAGGCTGAATAAGTGTGTGAGCGTGACAGGGTTGAAAGTGCGGTATGGTAACTATCTGAACGCTGCTGAGGCTGAATAAGTGTGTGAGCGTGACAGGGTTTAATGTGTGTCTCCAGGAAGCAGGCCTCTCTCTGGATGCAGGGAGACGTCCAGCGCTCCAAGCTCAAGCAGAGACTGGCGGAGGACCGGGGCGTGTCCCGCGTCATCGCCGGCATGGATGACCTGACCATCAGCACCTCCATCTACAAGTCCCACAGCGTGGACCGCATGGAGGAGGTGAGGGGAGCTTCAGATACAGTCCCATTTAGCCAGAACTGAGGCTGATTTAGAACTGATTTAGCCAGAACTGAGGCTCCTGCCAGCCGTTTCTGTAAAACATCCTTGGATCTCGCACTCTTTAGCATTTCCTTTGCGTGTCTGATGGCTGACGTTTCTCCAGTGTTATCTCAGCCACTCTAATGTGTTTTAACGGTTGCATTTGAAATGAGCATAATGTCCCTCTCCTGTTACATGGTGCTGTTTAATGAAAGGTTTGGCTACGGAGCTGCCTAACGTCGCTTTGGGCACAGCGAACGTGGGGTGCGGCACCTGAGCCTGACTCGGGTTGCACCGCATTAGCAGGCCTCCTTGAGAAATCAAGGAGTGCCGCTGGATTTCGGTCACGTGACACTTCAAGCGTTAGCGCGCTGTGTTGAAGCCAACCGCGGGCGATAACATACCAGCGCAATCTCACGTCCTGCTGACGCGCCGTATCGGACCTGCATCGATTTGGACTGTCGTCCTGAGAAAAACATACATGCTGACGGACATGAAGCAGGGCCGCCCGCCCCTGCACGGGTCTTATCTGCAGTTTCGGATGAAGAGATGCTGGGAGTGTAGTACTTAATGCCGAAAGTGCAGAGCCTAAATTGGAAAGCGTGTCCGTTTTAGCCGTCTGGGACTGATAGCATGTGAGTGTAATGAATTTAGTGAGTCAAAATGTACTTAGTCAGAAAAACTAACTGAAATGTATGTCTCTGCTGTAGCTGATGGTTTTTGCTCGTACTAAGGTTTTACAAAGGCTTCCTCAGGGGCAGGTGTGATTACTGAGGGAAGGCTGGTTTGTGAGAGACCGTGCTGAAGACAGGCCTGTGTTCTCATTATAAACGGGTACAGACACGGTTCCTGCTCATTAAACGATGGTCTAAACGAGCCCCTGCGGTTCGACCGGCTCTGTGTGGGAGGCGCGTATCAACAGGGCTCATTAAAGGGCTGAAATGGAAAGGCTTTCATCTGCTTTGGCATGTGCGTCTGAGGTCACAGCGGCCGCGCGGTGACCGGCCCACGGAGTGGCCTCTACTCATTAACATTCACACCTCGGGGGAGGGTTATGTCTAAAAAATGATGTCACAATGCTTTCAGATCATCTACGGTTGATATACAATTAGGGTTGCAAAGGGGCAGGAAATTTCCGGTAAATTTCGGAAATTTACCATGGGAAGTTAAGCTCTGGAATTTAGAACATTTTGACCATTTTCTTTTGTTGCAGAAGTTAGCCTATAACATGGAACTTCAATTTAGTTGTAAAATACACTGGCATGCAAACTGCAATTCTAGATTTTGCAGCATGCTTTGGTTTAAATGCGAATTCAGTTGAATTTCAACCCTGCACTGTGCATTCGTCCATAGGGTACTCAAGTGACTACGTCACACTGGTTTCGGAAGTGACTTCCCCATTCATTTAGACCATAGACATTAACTAAAACTTACTTTTAAACAATTACTAGTGATTATGTCTTACCATCAATTTCCTGGATTGTTCAATATAAGAAAATGTCGTATTTCTGAACCAGCTTTGAACATATTTAACGCTTTCGTATTTTTTTGTGAATATTCCAGCGCTGGCACTGTTTAAAAACTCGACGTCCCATAATTTCCTCCGGACGGTTCAATGAAGTAAAATAGCCGAATTAGCAAGGTGGTATGCACTGCCAAAGATGTCCAGACGAGATGATGATATCTGATTGGTCGAGAACCTCCCGTGAGTTGCAGTAATGGATATGTAGTCTATTAAAGTGCACTACAAACCGTACTGCAAATCATTAATCATTACTTTAATAAATTAAAATTGGAACATGCAATGTGTGCTCTACATCCTTATACCACACTATAATCCAGGAATGTTTCGGCTCATTCTATAAATCAGATTTTAAGAAATTGTCGATAGATCTGTCATAGGGAATTTACTTCCTCACTTGAGTACTCTATTACATGTGCAGTGCATTCTTTTATCACATGCACAGATCATTCCTAGCATCCTGCACACTGCTGCAGGGCCCTCTGCATGCACTGTGCATTCTTCCATCACATGTACAGTGCATTCTTCCATCACATGCAGAAATATTTCCCAGCATCCTGCACACTACAGCAAGGCTATTGAGGCCACACTACTGCATGTGAGCCCAAGGACTACATCCATTTTGGATAAATTTTTTTTTGGGTGGGGCGGGTTAGGAAATACATTTCTTTTATTCAACATTCATGTTTTCTGTTCAGTGAAAGAATCCATTAAAGTTCTACTCACAAATGTTTGCATGGATGTCTGCTTATGACAAAACAAAATGTTTATATTTATGTCTGCATGTGACGAGGTAAATACAGCTAGTACAAATAAAGCCAACATTTCCAGTTTATTCCCGTTAATTCCCATGGAAAGTTTCCACCTTTGAATATTCCCAGAATTTTTAAACCCTATATACACTAATATGCGAAATACATATGAACTAAGTGATCATGATAACATGATAACATAATAAACAAAGGGTTTTGCAGCTAATAATGATATGAAATCTTTATATCGCCCACCCCTACATGAAATATTGAAATTGTGAGTGAGATTACAGAGCAGGTACACACATCCTGCACTCGCAATGTACTGTTCCCAGATGTATAAAATGTGTTTGAAGCTTTTATCTTCGGTTGGTGAGTGATAGTTCCTGTGTCTTACAGAATGACTACGGGGAGAACGGAATGTGCATGACTCAGGGAGACAAACTGCGTGCCTTAAAGGGCAGGAGACAGCCCCGCTCTGCCACCACTGGAGCTCTGAGGTACTGCAGCCTTTAAAATGCACCAGACAGGTGCATGTCTATCTGTCCAACTCTTCTGTAGCTTTTGTCTTTGCTCCCTTTAAATTAGTAACTGAAAGCCCCTGTTACAAATTCTGTCTTTTCCTGTGTAAATTGTTAACAAAATTAAGAGCAGAAGCCATTGGGGGCGGTGTGGGGGAGGGCTTTGTAATACCTTACGCTGCTCTTGCCCTCCGTAGTGCATTAGTAATGACGATCAGTGGAAGGGTATGAACAGCTTCCTTTATTGTTTGACTCCACTGTTCATTGGCAGGCACACACTACTTCACAGGTTTTTAGCATTAAAAAAAGAAAATAAGATCCAAGAAAACCAGGACAGTCGGAACAGGTCTGTGCTGAATGGGTTGGCATGGTAACAGTTCGTGTCTTAATGGGTTTCTGTGACAAAGTAATCCGCAGACGAGCAAAGGAGGGCGGTTTTGTTCGCCCGCGCAGGTTTGATGTAACGGATGGGGGTTCGGGGTATTCTGCTCCTTTGTTATCCGCTGTTGCGATTCCAGCCCTGGTTAATTCAGGAGGCTGTGTGGCAGTGCGGCTTACTTCAGGAGGCTGTGTGGCAGTGCGGCTTACTTTCTGTGCTTTTCCACTCAAGTGGGCGTTTTTCTCTAGTCTCCTGAGAATGTGCAGAAAGCGTGCGCCTGCCCGAGCACGTGCATCAGCATTGCTTCAGTAACAAAACTGATGAATGTAGTAATTACTTCAGGATACCTGCAGCAGTGTAGATATATTGGTAGATAGTACTGTAGCGCTGCTGTTGTATGTATTCTGTTGCCAAATGCCCTGCTGTTTCTTTCAGGCTGGAGGACATGAAGATGCACACCAGGTCTCCATCCCAGCCTTTCAGGTATTTCATCACCGTGCCGTTTCTGCTCTGTGCTTTATAAGGACATAAGGATATCTGATGGTGAGAACAGGCCATTGATCCCATCTAGGTTCATCATTTTACCCAATGTCTAGAGCAGGGGTGTCAAACTAATTTCCCAGGGGGAAATGTGGGTTTTTGTGGCTTCTTTTCAACCAGCTGCCAATTAAGGCCTTGAGAACAAGGTTTGTTGGATTCCTTAGCCAATTGACGACTTAAAAGAACCACTGGTGTCGAGAACACCCCCGAAAACCAGCAGACACTGTGGCCTAGAGTATCTATGTGAAGCCTGTGGAGGCATTAATGACCTCCATATTCCTTGCTAAAGGCCCCGATGGCTGCTGTTTTTAGCTTTGGCTTTTGACACCGGGAGCCCATTGGTTCACACTGCTGTTCTCGGTTCAGAGGGCGTCTGTGACAGGATATAGAAATAACACACTGTTGAAGAGAATCTTTTTCTTCCATGTCCCCTCCTGAATAAATAGCCTACCCACACAAAGGAAAAGCACATGAATCATCCGGAGACGGATTCATGTGGAAATGCAGTCGAGTGCTGGAAACGGGCCCTCTTTGTGCGTGTGTGCGGAGCATGTAAATGCCCCTCACTCTGTGTGCTAATGTGCAGCTCTTAATTCATTTCTCATAAAGAGCAGTAAGTAAAGTAGCCTGCTGTACGGAGCTCTCCTCACAATTCCCCCCCCCCCCGCTCCTTTTTAAAGAGGTGATGCGCGGGATCCTCAAGAAAAGGCCCTTCAGGCCGTAGAGCTGCTGAATTAGCGCAAGCGGACAGCGAGCCTGTTAAAAGCACCACTTCTGCTTTTGTTTCGTCCCCTTGTTAGATGTTTTTTTGTGTGTAAGACAGTGTGTGTTTCACATGTGCCTGCCTGGAGCCCTTTCATAGCCAGATACTGCGTGGGAGGCACACATGCTTTGCCATACTTGGCCATTCCCTGGTGTCTGAAATGCAGAACAAAGCAGCAAATTTGTTTTCGCCGTATTGTTACTGGTAGTGTTTCTCAAAGCTTGCCTGGTGTGCAGTGCGTCATGTTAGCGGTGTGTTTGAAGATGAGATGTCACTTGTCCAGGCTGTGGTGACTGTGGCCGGCAGCCGCGCAGGGTGAATCGTGATTGGCCGTAGCATTGCCCGGGATTGGAGGGATTCAGTCGGCCGGGGCGACCGCGTATCAGAGCTCACCTCTCTATTGACCCCTGCTGGTTTAGCTGGGCACCTGCAGTCTGTCTGCTCAAGCTGCACGTGAAGCGTCATCCTCCAGCTCATTTCTGTGCAAGCTCACCTTGCAGACTGCGGTGTGGAAAGTAGCAGCTTGGCACCATGTGTTTCTGAGGAGTGCTTATCTTCTGTCAGTACATGGCCTCCTGACCTCTGTTGATAGCAAAGGTCGCAGCAGGGAATGCAGCTGTGGCTGAATAATAGTTGACATTTGGGAGAAAAGATGGGAAATGCATTGGAGTTAGTAGTCAGGAATGGAGAGAGTTCATAGACCTGTGTGTGGCTCACGGCTGCTTCTCTGCGCTTGTCCAGCAGGATGAACCCAGCGGCGAGTGGCCCGGGCTCCATCTCTCCCCTCAAGTCCTCCAAAGTCCCCCCCTCCGCTTCCGCCACCGCCAAGAGGATCGGCCGTACCCCCTCCTCCTCCGCCTCCAACCTCAAGAGGTGAGCGTTCCCTCTCTAATTGCCCCCCACCCCCCCACGTTCCCTTGCATGCTGTCCTTTCCTCCTCCCAAATATTTTCCTTCCTCCCTTAAAATGTTGTATTCTTTATCTTTCTAGCTGTTCTCGACACTGTCACTATCTTCTTTTTAACTCTGAACTCTGGCCTTCTCTTTTGTCTCCTGCCTGACGTTCTCTCCTAACCCTCCTTTCATCTCTCTCTCTCTCTCTCTCTCTCTCTCTTTCTCTCTCTCTCTCTCCATCCTGTTTTCCCTCTGTCACCCCCTCTCAGTCCTCTGGTGGTGTTCTTCCCTGTCAGTGACTTTCCCCTGCTCTGAGGCTGCTCAGGTACTTGGCCTGGCAGGGCATTAGCACAGGCGCTGTGTGTCTTTAGCGCTGCTCATTCCCCGTGCAGTCAGAAGCCTCACAGTGCAGCTCTGTTCTCAACGAGGACCGTCAGCTATCGGCTCACCTGAGGCAGGAATGGCTAAGCTCATGAAGTCAGTCAGACGGCAGTGGCAGTTTATAACAGTCCTTGTATGCCCCACGCTTGTACGCGCACATCCAGGATTAGCCCTGCGTGTGAATGCTGCTAATTTGTGTAACAGCTTAATTGTGGGGTCAAGGCTTCAGGATTCTGTTATTTTGGCTTTTGGCAGCCATTGATGCATAACTGGCCAATCACTCGCCCCGTTCACTCCTCACACCCACTCTGGGGTAATGACACGTTCACATTGGCAGTAAAGTCCATTTGCTGTGTTGGCCCCTCCTCTCTTTGCTCCAGCTCAGCGGGTGGACGTACCCTGGTCAGTGCGTGTGTGCGTGTGCGTGTGCGTGCGTGTGCGTGTGTGTGCGTGTGTGTGCGTGTGTGTGATGTGTTGTGTGTACTTATCTGTGTTTTATGACCCCGCCCCTCCCTCCGCCCTCCCGCCTGTCCCTCCATGTCTGTGTCTCCAATTCAGCTTCTCCATAAACTCCAGGTTAGCCAGCTCTTTAGGCAACCTGTACGCCGTCGACGATGACGCGAAGGGGAAAGGCAAGCCGCCCGTTCCACCCTTCCCATCGTCCTCCTCTCCTCCCAACGCTTCTCCCCCGACGCGGACGGGCTTCGGCCTCGGCTACGCTAACGGCAGCCCGCTGGCGCCGCCCGTCCGAAATTACCACTTTGAGGTCAACAACAATCAGTATAACGCTCCCTCCGCCGCCACCACCAACGTGACCCCCGCCAACCCCGGCGGCCCCAACAAAAGCTCAGCCTTCAGCCACGCTGGCCCCGCCGGCCACCCGGGGAGGCTGGGGGCGGACGAGTTTGGCCACTACAGAGCCCCGGGGTACTCCGGGCTAGTCGCGCCCTCCACGCGCTACCTCAGCCGCTCCATTCCCGTAAGTGTGCACCCCCAAGCAACAGCAGCATCTTCTCTCCCTCCTCCTCCTCACGTTTCCTCTTTACAAACCTGTCATCTTTTGCATTTATACAAAAAGGTCTTTGTTCTTGCCTCGGTTATTTTTTTACTAAACGGATGGTGTCGCCCTGCTGCGTGTGCTGCTCCTAACCTGTCTCTGGGTTTGCTCTGTGTTTAATCCTGATGCTCCACTGAACTTCTGCTCTGCTCTGCCTGGCTGTGACTGAGTGCACGAGTCCCTGGGCCTTTGGCTGAAAGCTGTCCCAGCACTTGGGCATCACCCGCTTATATTGCAACGCTAATGATAAGAGCCAATTACCAACTACCGTAACCGCTTATCGACCGATTTACCTTTGAGTAACATTGGCAAGAAGAGACTAACCCAACCCCCCCCCCGGGGTTAGTGTTACTCAAGGTGCTTAGTGGAATGTGGTCTTTGCATTTATTTCTTGACCCCTCTGTCTCTTGAACTCTTTTTAATAACATTAAACGTTACATTTTGAGCAGAAGGTGAAGAATTCATAGCGCATTTTAGACATCAAAAACACATTGAAATTTCCGAAGAGATGCACGCCCACGAGCCCAATAGCTTAAGGTGCAGAGTCAAAAGAGTGTTGAAACTAAGACAAGTGTGGATTGCACGCTTGGTATAGTGCTCGAAAAATTAATGAATTTAGTTCAGCAGTGTTAACATTTCAGATAGCAAGCCTTCATCAAAACGTATCAAATGTCCTGATGAAGGCTTAAAAGCCGGAATGTTAACCGGAATGTTAATATAATGTGTGCAAGTCTCACTTTGTTTTAGACATCAAAACACACACATACACACACACTGAAACCAGACACACAGGTGCAACACAAAAAAATTGCCTGGAAAAGCAAATGTTCATGTGAAATCACGGGATCAGAGCAGAACTATTATTGGCAGGTTTTGTTCACTGAACTGGGTGGGGTGCAGAACATTCTGTTTGCTGCCAGTTGTTTAATTTGCTGCCAGTCCTTCCACATATTTAATTTCTTATTATAATGCAGACATTGTTCTGGGTTCTGGCTTTAACACTCATACTAACACGTACCTTCCAATGCTGCTGTTAGCCACACGGAGTTCCACCCGAGCGCATGAGAGATTCATCTTCCCTGTGTCCGTCTCCAGAGAGACTTCCCGCTTTCTGTTCAGACTCGGGTTCAGTTTACCAAATTACATTTTTTTCCCCCATCATTTTCCATATTTATACTTTTTTATTCCAGCATATGTCTACATTAGACATATGTCTCTATACCCAATACATTTTGAAATCATTTTTGACATTTTTCTATCAGCACTTGTTCAGCACAACCTGAAGACATTCATTTTATAAATTATTTTGTCTCAGTGGAAGTTGCAGTAAAACGGATGATTTAAGGCTGAGACTAGAGCCGTACTTCTGGAATAGACATGGGTACCTGGAGGGAGGGGCATGCATGACTGGCTCTGCCGTGATTGGTTCTG
This sequence comes from Ilyophis sp. 1 JC-2022, assembly GCA_022702515.1. NCBI lineage: Eukaryota > Metazoa > Chordata > Actinopteri > Anguilliformes > Synaphobranchidae > Ilyophis > Ilyophis sp. 1 JC-2022. The sequence continues at coordinate 110,517,148 of CM040403.1, forward strand.
CTTGTGGAGTGATGGCTCAGGTCCAGAGTAGCTGCATTCCCCCTGGATTTTTGAGCTGCAGTAGAAATGGCAGAGAATCTGGTCACCTGACCCATCGTGGTCCACACTGCCAGAGCACTTCATAGGAAGAGAGTGGAGCTACAGTCTCCCCGGCTCTGTGGATCTGCATGCATCAGCATCAACTGGTGGGGAAGTCAAAAGACCTGTTCTTTAATTTTGTACACGGGCACCTGAAGACATGATGAACATTTTCTGAGCAGAGCCTGTTGGTTTTGATTGCACGGCCAGCCCCAGTTCTCTCTGTAATGAATTGTGTGCATTGTGCCACATCTGCCATTGTGAGGTGTGGGCAGATGAACTGTGCGATGCAGTACCTTTGTGAACCCGCAGAGCTCCAGATGAGGCCTCCATTCATAAATGTGCCGTTGCTGTGTGTATGAGCAGCAATGTCATATTCATATCACCATAGGACTGAAGAATTGGGACAACTGGCTATTTATGTATTCCATTCGTTTACCTGTAAATTAAAGTCGGAATAGAGTATGGTTTTCCCAGCTGTATTTTCCTGGATCGTACTTTGGAAAGACCAACATTCCCCGGAGCAGGGCTTAAACCAGCCAGCGGTGGAACGTGTCTAATTAATTGCAGAACTGTTCAGCTGTGTACCCCCCCCTGCAGAGAGTGCTTGGGGGAGTACAGCCTCCATCATCATGTAAACGCAGCCAGACTGTCTGTCAGGATCATGCAAATGGGATCAAACCATTATTCATTATTTTGTTTACACTGCTGCTGTTATCACAGCTCCATAAGTGTTAATAATAAGCATTACGCAACGGTAATAATTTCCTCCGGATAAGAGCATCATTTAAATGTAAATATAAATGCAATAGTAATTATAACTGCATTAGTGGAGTGTGGCTATGACATCTCTCCCTTTATTTACCATTTACCATTTACCATTTTATCAGTGGAGTAATGCCCCCCCCCGATCCGCCACCTGTGCCCATTCCACTAATCCCCCAGGGTTCTCAAGCTGGTGCTTTATGTCCATTTATGCATTTCCGTCTCCCCAGTGTGCAATGTGTGGATTGACTGTTCAGCTAAGCACGCAAGCTTTCTAAATATTACATGATTACGTATATGTTCATGTAATCTCATTCATATAGAGTGTGTCTATGCATCTGTCTTGCTTGTAGTGTGTAGTTTTTTAGAACTTGATGCAAGTCCAAAGTTCTTTCTGTTTTCCCCTCTAATGTAGGCAGTACTTTTCCCCAGTCATTGGATTTGAATGCCATTGGAGCTTTTATGATGATTTGGAGAGCGTGCTCATCTTCTCTGGGATCGCTTGCTATGTTCTGCCCTGTGCTACAGTTAATTATCCTGCTTCCTTTGTGTCTCGTCTTGCAGTCCCTTCAGTCTGAATATGTTCAGTACTAAAGGGACGCTGCTGCAGTGACGCCATCCGGCTGCCGGCGTGATTGTGATCCATCGTCCGGGCCTGTCCTGTACACGGCCACAAGACCCCGCCCCCCTCCAAGCTGCACCCCCAACCCCCCCGGATTCCTCCGCGCGCCGTTTCTCACGACGACGAAAAAAGGAAAACTAATAAACCAGGAGTTGCCGGGCACGCGCACCATCCCTCTACGGCCGGAGGAGTCGCCGTTGGCGACGCTCGTCCACGGCAGATATCTCTGGGGAATGTGATCGGCAGCTCCAGACTTCCAAGGGCTAACGGAAGGACTGTGCTCCTTCTGTTTTTTTTTTGTTTTTTTCCTAGCCTCAGGTCTTCATGGGTAATACGGCCGATTGGATTCCCTCTTGGGGATAGACGAGTTAGTGTTTTACTCCTCAGCGTTGGCGCCGCTGTCGATGGAAAGGCCTGCTCTGAATTGCACGGTGGGCTTCGCGGGAGCGCGCTGTGTGAACTGTATATGTGAGCACGCCTTTTTCTCAGTGCTGAGCTGTAACCTTCCCATGAGCACCTGCTGTTAACACAACTCAGCTGTCCTGCTTCGTATATTTCTTATGTTCTTTCTTATGTAAGCACACACACTTGTACTGAAAAAGAGGATATTTTTAGACACGGATTTTATACTGTCTACATAACATATATTTTAAGCTTGGATAACAAATATATATATAAATGTGTTTATATATGAATTGTATTTGAGGGTTTGAAAAGACCTTTTTTTATGTCTGTTTCTGAAGTGTGCTATCTTGGACGCATATCTGGTTTGGTGTATAAAGATGTTTTGGCTACAGGGGGTGGGAACTGGATACTCCAAACCCTGTTTCTTATCAGTTGTGTATTTTGAGAGCCCAGGCTCTGATGGTGATGTGAAAATGTTTTTTTGGAGGGGGTTTTTTTTTAAAAAAGAAGTGTTTAGGGGCTATGTTATGTTCTCTTAGAGGCAGTGTATGAGTGCTGCCAGGACAGGCCTTCACAAAGCAGAGCCTGCAGCCAGCAGCTACTCTCCAGTGAGGAGGGAGGAGGAGCGAGGAGGAGCATCCTCATCCTCACTCTCACTGTCGGAGGTGTCTGAGGGGGAATCCCATAGGAACCGTAGACCATACCAACCATTTTACCGCAGTTTCTTTCCCCCGGCGCATTCATTCACCACCTGTCGCTTGCTGTGCCACGTGGAGATGCTGTCTCTCCCAGGACAGCGCTGCGTTCCTTTCTCCACCTCCATGCTACCCTACTGTATGTGGGGCCTGTCTGGTCTGGCACGTGGCTTATTCTACCTCCAGCCTGGTGAAGGGGCCTCAGCGTGTCAGTTAGACATGCGCATGATGCTCTGGAACACATAGGACCATTGGGAATGCACATCTGAGTCGTGTTGGCTCCTCATATTTATACTTTTCACTCCCCCACGCCTGATGGAACAATTACAACCAATAAGGGGCGACCACAGCCAAGGCACAGGCTATAAGAGAGAGCTGTTTGTCGGCGGGCTTCACAGAAATGAGTGGTGATGACGTGCCGTTTTAGTAATAATGCACAAGCCTCTAGACCGCACTCCCCCCTCTCTCCCTCCCTCTCTCTGGAACTAGCTCTGCACCCAATTCAGCACTCAGATCTTCACAAAACGAGACGACACAGAACGTAATTACAATCTGTGAAAGGACCGTGTGGTTTTCTGCTGGATTTAAAGCAAACCTTTTTTTTTATAGTGTTATTCTGTGACATGCTTTAAAGTTATTGGCTTGATTATGACGGCACATTTTTGGCACACGCGCGACCAATTATGTTAGCGAGGTCTTATTTTTCCACTATTTCTATGATTGAATTGGCAAGCGACTAATGTCAAAACCTATTCCAGGTCTATCTTGTTTGTCATAAGAGTGCTTTGAGAATGTAAAAATGAAATTGGACAATGGTTGGTCGAATGGAGGGTGCTTTCTGGTAACGGTTATCAGTTAAAATGTTAACTCTCAGGCGGGAATGTTTACAGTAGTTACAATGGAAATGGTTTTTGTTTAATACCCCCCAGAATTTTTTTTTGAAGGTTATTGCAGTCCGATGCATAACATTGTCACATCTGTTATGTAGTCTCAACAGCAAATGTGTGTAGCCCCCGTCACCAAATGGGAACTGTACAGGGCTTTCTTCTTAATTTTAAGAACTTTTAACTAAAACCTTATGTACCTGAATGTCAAAACCATAGCCTTGTTTTCTTTTTGTTGATAAACTTTTAACGTGTCACCTAACACAAGGAGAGTGAAACCTCTCCTTCAGTACTTTAAGGGTGTTACTGGGTCAGTTTGACTCACCCCCGTGGCTCACACTGTACATTCCAAACAAGGTAATGCTTTTCTGTTTATATAGTGGGAGAATCTATTTGATGCAAGCATTCTACCTCCTCAAACAGAGAATAGCTGTAAAATACTATTGCGTATATTTTTTCAAGCAGTGTGTATAGAAAATATAACCACATTACTGTAGATCAGTATTTTTTTTCTCTGTAACAGCATATACAAAATATATAAACATATAGTAAGATACTAATGTATTTACTGTATGTATATTTTAAAATACAATGTAAAGAAAATGGCAAAGAAAATAATGAAATAAAATGAATTTGAAATATTTTGTCTGGTTCAATTAAGAATGAAAATGATTATACAGTTAATTACTTGGTATTCCATCACTAACTATGTTATAGAAAAGCCCAGGACAGTGATTAACTTAAATGAGTGGCTATGATGAAACGGAGGTGTAAAAGTCCTCCCCAGTATTTAGTTCCAATCACCTGGATTTGCTAATTTGCACAATTCTTCAGCCAGGAGGTAGAACTAATTAGTGAAATCAGCTGGCTGAGCCTATGTGTGGAAGAAACGCATTTTACTTTCTGACCCCTGGATTTTTAAATGTCTATTTTACATCCCTGCAATGAAATGGAGCAAGAACATGGTATAACTGGAATGGGTTTTAATAAAGTGATTTAAACCAATACAAATACTTATTCACATAATCTTTTGAAAGCAGTGTTTGGGAAGCTACTAAGAAAGCATAGCTTTGCAAGCTACCAATTACTTCACACTGCCAAAGCTACCAATTACTTCATACTATACCTAGAGAGAAATCTAGTTTGGTTAACTAAAGCTACTTAGAAAAAGTAGTTCAAACTACTGATCAAATTGACAATGTACATGTGATATGAAATTATAACAAAATATAATACAAAAAAGTCACATGCCAGCAAAAAAATGCAACTCAATTGAGTTGCAAAAAGTGCCCACTTGTTCACAGGTCATACATAAACCAAGACAAGTCCAGGTGGGGGTATTGCACCAAGCAGGATTACTCAGCCAGGTAACTTCTAAAATAGCATGCAACAACTTATCTGAACATTTGTTAATAAATAGCAATAATCAATACCTATGACTAATTGACACCTAATATATTCATTTCTTCAAATATATTTATATTTAGTTTTACAAATTCAGATTCAAAACATTAAAAACTATAGCCAAATATTTTTCACAGGTGAGCTGACAATCCAGCTTCCTGAAATACCCCTGAGACCTAAACCTGTTCTAAACAAAACAATCCCATCTGGGCTTTTCACAAGGACAAAACGTTGCAAGTTGTAGTTTCAGTAGTTAACTACACAAAAAATGGCAAAAGGTAATTTAACTACTTGAATGCAAATATGGAAGTAGTTGAACTACCAGCAAGCTACTGCAAAATGTAGTTAAACTACTAGTTTAATTACATGTAGTTCACTACTTCCCAACACTGTTTGAAAGACAGCTGTTGTAGAACAACTGTCTGCTTAAACTCAGTTTATTCATACAACAGCCCCGCTGGCTCACTGGCTTGGATTGAAGAACTGTGATTATCTTTCGTTTTCTGCCGTTTTAATCATTCATTTCTGGGCGTTAATGACCAGCAGCAAAACCAAACCTATACTGTGAAAAACGTGAATGGAATTCTATCACTGATTGAAATGCTCATAGCATTTTGTTGTAATTAGTTGTCTGTAGCTGTGTGGGTATAGACACAAAACTGTGTTTTTATTCATATAGCCTATTACAGGCTATTAACAAGGTTATACTCGCAGAGCATGTTTTACTTTATTTGCTTCAGTAATCTTTATTCCATCTGTGATTATCACTGGTTAATTTGTAAAGAAAAAAAAAAATATATATATATATATATATATTTAGCAATGGCTGAATTGCAGTGTAAGTTACATACTACTTACGTTTAAATAGGCTATTGTGTATTAAGCTGTACGCTTTGATTACACAAGATCGTTAAGAAAGTAACTCGATACAGGATTTGGAACGTGGTTCCATTTGTTCCAAAATAATTAACCACCGAATCATGGCAGCCATAAAACCAGCAGCTTTCAGCGGAAATAGGCCAACGTCACGTTAGTCCCTAAGTGGATCGGGTCTCTATCTTAAACTGAGACAGTTTCATTTCCGAAAAAGCCTGGCAATATAATGAATCTATACTTGTTCGGGTCGCACATATCTCCTAAGTTAAAACTGAAAAGCGTAATACCCCCTAGAGATGCCATTGCAACGTGGGTCGCTTCAAAACTTAGCCTACCCATCTCTCCATTTGCATTTGCATTTGCTTCTCATTTTTCAAGTTAAAATAATATTGTTTCTATGCATTTTTTCTTTTTATTCATGTACATGCATATGTATTTAGTATTCATAAATGTGTAGGCTAGATGATTAACCGCGGTTGCTTCGTTTTCTCTGAATTATTCATGATGATCCGACTATATAGTAGCGCTGGATAGGTAAAATCTTATTCTGACTGGAGGCGTCGACGAGCACAACGCCTTTGCAGAGAAGTCCCTCCTCACGACCGCAAGAGCATCATCAACATACAGAGTTACGGGTAATGTGTCTGGATTATTTGCGTCTCTGGTTACAACAGAACCAGATTGAGTATGGTATTTATCAGCTTTTCCATATAATGTCATGTTTAACTAAACCTCAGATTAATCTACACAGCTACTATAGGATATATCCTCAAGAATGTGGAACGATTCCAAGCCACTGACTGGATGCGAGATGGGACACGGCATTAACATCTCCCTCACTACAATCTACACATTGATGTGTTTGTTCGGGACAACGTTAAACGTTCTGGTGATTTACCTGGTCTTGTCTTTTAAAAAACTCAAAACTTGCAGCAATGCATTCATCGTGAACGGCTGCGTTGCTGATCTCTTGGTGTGCGCGTTTTGGATGCCTCACGAGGCTGTGTTTATATCTACTGGAACTCCTTTCACGGTCGGGTACCATGCTTTTACAGAAGCTGTTCTGTTTCTTGGAATCACCGTCTCTCTTCTCTCCCACTCCCTCATTGCAGTGAACAGATACGTCTTAATTACAAAGGTTCCTGCAACATACATGTCGTTGTATCAAAAAAGACACACAGAGTTGATGATCTGTGGTTCGTGGCTTATATCTCTTGGGTGTCTGCTGCCATGGCTCTCATCCTCTCTTTACCCAAAAGAACGATGCTTAGATCTACAGGTTGCAACATCCTCCACAAGGAGATCTGTGCTGTCAAATCCTTTTGCGGCTGGTACTTTAGCACTCACCATTTTTGTTCACACTATGGTTGTCTTGTATTGCTATTTCAAAATATTTCGCAGAGTGCAGATCAGCGTGAAGAGAGTTAGCATATTAAATTTTCAAATTGTGAACAATCTCCCCTACTCCTTTCCAAGGAAGGACAAGCGCCTTGGGTTTTACGTATTGGCTGTGTGTTGCATCTTTTTGCTCACTACCGAACCGCTTTTCTGGGTTTTATTTTTGGGTCTTTTAATAACATTGCCCATGGCTGTTCGGACAGCTACATGGATGGTCTTCTGCACCCTCTTCGTATTGAATCCGTTTGTCTACACTTGGAAGAACGAAGAATTTAGGAAGTCTTTCAGATCGGTTGTAAGAGGGGAGTTATGGAGAGGATCGACGGTTGGTGTCGAGCCCGTAATGATCAACACAATCTCTCACCTCTTACCGAGACAAAACAGCAGAAGAGCATTCCTTGGCGAAGTGAGCTGAATTGTGACTATACCTCATCTGTCAAATGATTGTAATAGCCTATAGGCTACACCATGCTTGAAAAAACTGTTGCCTAAAACCTGAATTCGTTGATACGAGCTATAGCCTACGGTAATACTAATACAAAACGAATGCTTATTAATTCGTTTTCACTGAAAACCAGATGTTAAAGCGAAAATAAAAGTTTTGAAGTTATAACGAATTTGTTTGTTTGCTACACATTGCGGTTGCACAATTGTTTTGTGGCAAGCTCAGTGGTAAAATGAGTTGTTAATGCATGTGAGACCAGGAACAGTTGTAACACTCTATTATTTTTATTTATTTATTTTTTTACAATTTTCACAATACTCCAAAACGTATTTACAGTAGACCAGCAACCTTGTTATTTTATATACTTATGTGTCTATACTGCTGAATGATTATTTAAAAGTATTTTCATGAACAATTAACTGGTTATAAAACCATTAGGCTACTCAATTGTTACAACCTACCCCAATGGAAAGTTGTAACATGTCTAACATATGTATAAATCAATCAAATTATTTTTTGAACAAGTATAAATTGTGACTGAATTTTTTATTTTAAGAACATATGCTTATATTTGCCTTTTTACAATACACGACAACTTACAGCTTGACAATGCATGGATGCCTTTTTGAGTCGTTCAGACAAGAAAATTCACGGATCACATTGCAAGAAAATGTCGGGTTAGTGCATTTGTTTTATTTCATGCGTAACATTCTATAAATAAAACAGTGGTATTATTATTTATTACAGAACAATTAAAATATCATCAGGCATTGCTAACAAGTATTTTTAAATCCCCCACCCCCAACCCAGACTGCCTGTATAAAAATTTAAAAAACATCATTTGAGATGACATGAGATTGATCTAAGACAATAGTGAAATGGTATAGGAATTATTACACATACATATTGTGGTGGCAGGAAGGAAATTGGGGTGCTGCCCTCTGGTGGACAGCACCAGCACCACGCACAGGCAGGGGGACAGCTGAGGCTGATACCAATCAGCCCAGCTGTATGGTATTGCCTCAATCAAAGGGCCTCAATCTCAGGAAGACTGTTTGTCAGACTTTTTTTTGGAAGGTTTTGCTGGGTGCCTGGAGGCCCGTTTATGTATATGGACCCTTTTTTTGTGTGTGGAGTTTTGTTTGCCAGATTGGCATTTTGTTTTATAAAGGATTTATCTTGTTTTGGTTTTTGTTTAAATAAAAGATTGTAAGCCAACATTTTTTGTGTGTTGTATCTGTCTGTTCACCATGAGATGCAGCAGCCCTCCACAGCCCTGCATCACAATATATAAAAAAACACATGTTAAAAAAATCATAGATAATTTAATGAAAGTAATGCCCTGGCATTTTGTGTGGTATATAACGAGGGGGGTCAAAGAACCAAGGCATTTCTGTACAAATTAATTATTTTATTTATCTATATTTTAAGAAAGACATAGAGTACTTGGTTTGGGGACGGTTGTCACAAGGCGTTCTAACCGTCCCTGTAGCTGCAACCATGCTTTAACCTGTTTAGCCAGTTAACCACTGTTAGTTTGATGTACCTCAGCCATATTTTTTTTCAACTTTACCAAACAGTGATTCTCACAGAAACCTGTTTGGATTAATGAACACTAAAATTAAGATTTAAATGAATTAATTAATCAGGTAGAATTTTTTTTTTCAGATATCAAAAAACAACTTTTGTTTATAATTCCCTCAGGGAGTATGATACAGGTCTCATTTTATACATGCAAGAAGAAAACCTAAGTGAGAATTTACAGTGAGTTTCATCACTCTAGCTTGTTTTTAGATAATATTCAAGGTTTTGTAATGGTCATTAGTTACATCCGTCCCTGGTCACCCCCTAATAAATTGAGTAGCCTAAAGGCCGTGACACACTGGCCACGATTTACTCGCACGAATAAATCGCACGTTGAAAAATAAAAACGAACTCCTGTATTGTTCATAAAATCTTGCACATCAAACGCGAAATGTCCTTTGCGAAAAAGCGGCATTTAATTTATTCGCAGCAAGTTCGTTTTTTGCGAGTTTTCATTTGCGAAACTATTTATCTATCCAATCATAACAAGTTTCCATGACTGACGTCACCGCACTGCCACAACAAACTCCAACATCCAATATGGCGGTCCAACTGATTTTATATATCACAGTATAGCGTCCTCTTTGATAAGAGACATAATAGTTACAAAGACAACGATTTGAAGGACAATTTGTGGAAAACCATAGTCGAGCAAATAGGCTATGAAGATGGTGGGTTTATAGCTAAATGGTTGCAATACGCACAACTTGCTGTCTGATCAGCTCCCACAGGTTATTAGCATTGGCTTAAAAGTCGTCTCCAGCTATTTTAGCCAGCTAACGTTAGCTAACCTTTAGGTATAAGGTTAACGTTGATAGCAGTTCATATGAAGGGAAGATAACAAGCCAGTGGCGATTACACACAAACATAGCTACACGATACGTAGGCCTATTTATTTTTTTACTTTAGGCGAGTTCATGTAGGCTACGCTGTCACCGGCTGGGTTGTTTGCCTTGGTGAAAACAAAGGATGAAAGCTAGCGAACCACTATATGTGATATTGTTTCGTGGATATTTGCCGTAGTAATTGTGGGCTATGGGCTAACCGAAGGAGAAAGACGACATGTGGGCTAGCTACCAGGTCTGGTCAGGGGCAGCCACTGTGGTGGAGGGAGAGAAAGGGGGAGGAGGAGAAGGGCATGGTAAAGTAGCCTATATTAAATGTTTTTGCTGTCACACTGTTGTCTGTGTGCGTGGCAAATAAAGTCTATAAAGTTCCCCAAAAATCTTATTCCGACTCCTGTGTGGATTTCCTGATTACTGATAGCCAAGTTATATAAATAACGAGGAAAACAGACGAGGTCTGCCTGTAGCGATCGCTTTGGAGAGAACTCTTCAGACTTCATGAGTTGTTACACTGTATATAGACTACGACACATTTATTTTAAAGATGTTTGCTGAAATTACGTAATGTATTGTTATGTTGTGGTTAACCCTTTATATTAGTGGAAGAGATCAAGAGGCAGTGGAACACATCTGTCCGTAAAAGGAGGGAAGAGAAGGAGAGCATGTTGTAGACAAAACAAACTTTACATAAGTAAAAACGGACACATAATAAGCCCGGTTCAATATTTTGCCAATGTAATTTAAGCATGCTCTGTTTTTAAACGTTCTGGTAGAGGAAAAAAAACAAAACACTTTCGTTCCGTGATGGACTGAACGGATAACCATGTCGTCATCGCTTGACGAAGAGTAATCCATTTTTATTCGCACGGATTTTCAAACGCGAAAAAGAACGCGAGGTTTTCGTTTTTTCGCGTCGTTGCAGGTGTGTCAGGTTTTTACGCAAAATATTCGCCGACGAATTTTTCGCATTTTCGCCTCGCTTATTCGTTACGTCCCCGGTGTGTCACGGCCTTAAGGGTTTACTTGCCATTATAACATGGAGGAATAAACATCATCTATATGACGAAGAGCAGAAAAGGAAACCCTGGAGGAGAAACAGATTAAACACCTGTGAAAATTATCTTGAAAACTACTTATTGTATAGCCCAGTGCTTTAATGTAAAATTAGATCATGAATAAGAAATGTTATTATATTATATGATAAATATCATACAAACATATTATTTATAGCTCTTCAATGTTTTTATTTTATTTTATTTTTGGTTTGGTGACACTAGCAAAAAAAAACGTATGTTATCCACTTTCAATATTTGACCTGTCACTTTTGTTGCAGTTTATTTTGCATCAATATGTAGCCTTGGCTAATATCTATTAAGACTAATAACTAGGCTTTTTCTTGCCTAAGTAGCTGTGTATATACAGGCACAGTAGGCCTATCAACCAAAGCATGCCAGTATTGTAGGACACACTGCATTGACAAGCCCCAGAATACTGGCGTGTTTTGGTTAAGACTTTGCGCGTACGCTATATACAGTTGGTGTACTTCAGTAGAAAGTCGTTTTTAAAAAGAAAACGTGCACAACAAGTCCTGTGGATGTTGATGATTAACCGTGTCAATTTGTGCAGAGACGTTGTGTTGTTTTTTTCTAATGTAAATTTTTGGCGCTTTGACCACCACAAACTTTGGACCTGTTGAGGTTCTTTATATCAGCGTGATGTCAAGATGAGTTGCAGTGGATATTTTGGCCCAAATCTCAATGTCCGCTCTCACACCCTCAGACTTTATGGTGCGTTCCCGATAAGTCCGCGAGAGCTCAGGGCTTACATTAAGATTGGACCTTTGGCTACAAAACTCTGAGAGTTCTGAGAAAAACTACCTTGATGAATAGATAGCACTCCTGGTATGTAGAAACATATCAAAATGTAATTTATGGGTGAACTGCCCCTTTAAGGCATTGAGAACAAGGTTTGTGGATTATTTAACCAATCAAAGACTTATGAAACACTTATGCCTAAATACACCGAAAACAAGGAGGCGCATGCATATGGACCCTCTAGGTCTGGATTCTGACAGCTGTGATTAGGGGAAGCCGAAAAACAATTTGAAAGTTTTCTATGGATTTCTAATGCAAATTTCATAATTTTTTTTTATATTCTAAAAAATGTTTTATTTTTTTGTTAATTTCTTGCTTCTTCTTCAAAGTAACTCAGTAGACAAGTAAGCATTCCATCAGATGGAAGTGTAGTCAGTGTTAACCAAAGTAGCCTACTTTGTCAATTAATCTGAAATTTTAATGACTGCAATTTTCAAATGCACAGGGATAAAATGGATAAACCATGCAGGGAAGGAGGCTGATGGAAGGACTACCATGAACAGTAAGCTTACCCACTGTTATGAAGAAGAAAAAAAATGCAGAATCAAATTATATTTTCACAGACTTATTTACCTTTGATGTAATCAGTCAATGGCTTGATCACTGATTTATATGGCCAAACACTCATTGGTTTTTGATGTTCTCGGATGCACCTGGAGTAAACACTGGTATATGTTGTTCTATGATAGAGGCTGAGTAGGTTCACATTATCTGCAGCTGTGATCGTAGACCAATTCCAACCATTCAGTGTAAAAGGCTGGGTCAGTCCTGACCAAGCAGCCTGCACCAACAGTGACAGGTTTTATCCACCGTCACAATCAAGGACCGAGGATTGTACAATGAAGGTATCGGTTCTTTTTTTTTACGGTCTACGGTGCAAATGATGGGGCAGCTCTGGAAGTGCAATGTGAGCTTTTGCTTTCAAATTAAACAAACGTTACTGTGCATGTGAGTTTAAAGTGTAAAGTAAAGTTTGGAATTTATCAAACAAACTTGTCGCTTTATTTGTAGCCTACTTCTCACCAATTTGTTGTGTGTGAAGGGCAGTACTGTTACGCAATAATTGTCCTTGACTTGGGGTTGCGATAAGTAGGGCCACCAGTTTGTCTCTATCACATAACCTGCAGGGATTTAAGTTGGTTAAATTGCAAGTTATTAAATTGCAAGTCTCATTATGAAATGAAAAGGGGAGCTTGGAAATAGAAACGCCATTCAGAAATAAGTCATTCAGTAGTGTCATTATGAAATAAAAAAGCCATTCAGAAATACTACGTTATTATGTTATATTATTTATTTATAAATTAATTGATATAATTCCATATTTATTTAGCCTAATTATGTAATTTTGGCATGTTTAATCTTCCACAACTTTAGGCAATCGAATGGCACAGCAAGCGACTTTATATAAAATTTGAATGGCTAATTCTGATGTTTATGAAAACAATTAGTTGACCTAACACGAGGAGAGTGAAAGGAAGGAAAGTAAACATTGATGTAATGTCCAATGTACACACTACAAAAAACATGTAATGTCCAACGTACACACTACAAAAAACATGTAATGTCCAACGTACACACTACAAAAAACCTGTAATGTCCAACGTACACACTACAAAAAACCTGTAATGTCCAACGTACACACTACAAAAAACATGTAATGTCCAACGTACACACTACAAAAAACATGTAATGTCCAACGTACACACTACAAAAAACATGTAATGTCCAACGTACACACTACAAAAAAACATGTAATGTCCAACGTACACACTACAAAAAACATGTAATGTCCAACGTACACACTACAAAAAACATGTAATGTCCAACGTACACACTACAAAAAACATGTAATGTCCAACGTACACACTACAAAAAACATGTAATGTCCAACGTACACACTACAAAAAACATGTAATGTCCAACATACACACTACAAAAAACCTGTAATGTCCAACGTACACACTACAAAAAACATGTAATGTCCAACGTACACACTACAAAAAACATGTAATGTCCAACATACACACTACAAAAAACATGTAATGTCCAACGTACACACTACAAAAAACATGTAATGTCCAACGTACACACTACAAAAAACATGTAATGTCCAACGTACACACTACAAAAAACATGTAATGTCCAACGTACACACTACAAAAAACATGTAATGTCCAACGTACACACTACAAAAAAAATGTAATGTCCAACGTACACACTACAAAAAACATGTAATGTCCAACGTACACACTACAAAAAACATGTAATGTCCAACGTACACACTACAAAAAACATGTAATGTCCAACGTACACACTACAAAAAAACATGTAATGTCCAACGTACACACTACAAAAAACATGTAATGTCCAACGTACACACTACAAAAAACATGTAATGTCCAACGTACACACTACAAAAAACATGTAATGTCCAACGTACACACTACAAAAAACATGTAATGTCCAACGTACACACTACAAAAAACATGTAATGTCCAACATACACACTACAAAAAACCTGTAATGTCCAACGTACACACTACAAAAAACATGTAATGTCCAACGTACACACTACAAAAAACATGTAATGTCCAACATACACACTACAAAAAACATGTAATGTCCAACGTACACACTACAAAAAACATGTAATGTCCAACGTACACACTACAAAAAACATGTAATGTCCAACGTACACACTACAAAAAACATGTAATGTCCAACGTACACACTACAAAAAACATGTAATGTCCAACGTACACACTACAAAAAACATGTAATGTCCAACGTACACACTACAAAAAACATGTAATGTCCAACGTACACACTACAAAAAACATGTAATGTCCAACGTACACACTACAAAAAACATGTAATGTCCAACGTACACACTACAAAAAACATGTAATGTCCAACGTACACACTACAAAAAACATGTAATGTCCAACGTACACACTACAAAAAACATGTAATGTCCAACGTACACACTACAAAAAAACATGTAATGTCCAACGTACACACTACAAAAAACATGTAATGTCCAACGTACACACTACAAAAAACATGTAATGTCCAACGTACACACTACAAAAAACATGTAATGTCCAACGTACACACTACAAAAAACATGTAATGTCCAACGTACACACTACAAAAAACATGTAATGTCCAACGTACACACTACAAAAAACATGTAATGTCCAACGTACACACTACAAAAAACATGTAATGTCCAACGTACACACTACAAAAAAACATGTAATGTCCAACGTACACACTACAAAAAACATGTAATGTCCAACGTACACACTACAAAAAACATGTAATGTCCAACGTACACACTACAAAAAACATGTAATGTCCAACGTACACACTACAAAAAACATGTAATGTCCAACGTACACACTACAAAAAACATGTAATGTCCAACATACACACTACAAAAAACCTGTAATGTCCAACGTACACACTACAAAAAACATGTAATGTCCAACGTACACACTACAAAAAACATGTAATGTCCAACATACACACTACAAAAAACATGTAATGTCCAACGTACACACTACAAAAAACATGTAATGTCCAACGTACACACTACAAAAAACATGTAATGTCCAACGTACACACTACAAAAAACATGTAATGTCCAACGTACACACTACAAAAAAACATGTAATGTCCAACGTACACACTACAAAAAACATGTAATGTCCAACGTACACACTACAAAAAACATGTAATGTCCAACGTACACACTACAAAAAACATGTAATGTCCAACGTACACACTACAAAAAACATGTAATGTCCAACGTACACACTACAAAAAACATGTAATGTCCAACGTACACACTACAAAAAAACATGTAATGTCCAACGTACACACTACAAAAAACATGTAATGTCCAACATACACACTACAAGAAACATGTAATGTCCAACGTACACACTCCAAAAAAACATGTAATGTCCAACGTACACACTACAAAAAACATGTAATGTCCAACGTACACACTACAAAAAAACATGTAATGTCCAACGTACACACTACTTTGCACAACTTGAAATTTAACAATAAACCATGTCAAGAAGACAACAGTAGACCAACGATTAAAAAACACACAAATTAAGGTCTGAACGTAACACAGAGAGGAAAGAATCTGCCGACAGGGTAAAAGACAGCCTTGTGCAGCAGCTGCATGTCGTTCAAGATTTAACAGATGTGTTTTTAAATGCAAATAATCCACTGGAAAAAGTGGATAATCCCAAATTCTGAACATATTTTAAAAAACGTGATAAATGGCGGGGTAGTAATTTCATCAAATAAACAGCTTCGACAGTAGTATGTGCAGCAGACTACTGAGTTTAAAAAAAAATCTAAATATGAGGGCAGACATTGAGATTTGGCCTTTGGCTACAAAACTAGTGAGTTTTCAGTGAAACTACCTGGATGGATAGATGGCACTCCTGATATGTAGAAACATATCAAAATGTAATGTTTGGGCGCACTGCCCTTTTAAGGCGTTGACAACAAGGTGTGTGGATTATTTAACCAATAAAAAACTAAATCCACCGAAAACAAGAAGGCACTACACCACTCTTGGACTGTATTCTGACAGCTGTGATTAGGGGAAGCCTAAAAACAACTTGAAAGTTTTGTATGGATTTCTAACGCTAATTTTCTGCTGCATTTATTTCTTACATAAAATTTAAATGAAAGAACTGATCAAAACAACTCACAGCATATCTGTGGTCATGGACGATTAGACAGATGGGACAGACAGTCATGTTTTATATATCTTATTTGTTCTTCAATGGCCGTCACAACTATCACAACTACTATGAAAGTTCTTTGCTGATACACTGTACCTTACTGCCATGGTTTCATCAGCTGCGGATTGCATCAAGAAATGCTTTAAGATTTAAAATCCTCTTTTGATTCAAAACAAATGATGGCATTTTTGTGTGAATATGTAAGCTATATGTTAAAAGCATCTAAAGACATTCTTAAAAGCTTATATAGTGCATTGAACGTATAGTGCCAGCACTGTGGCAGTAGTGAGTGCTATTTGGGCCAGTAATCAAAGTTATAACTAAGAAGTTGACAAACTTGTGGCCGCTGTCAACAAATTATTTTGCGTGCAGACTTGACATTGCAGGCCTCCCACTAGATTATATTCTGGGTTTTTGTGAAAAGTGTTGATCTGAGCTGGGCAATTACAAATTATTTTCACAAGAAAAGGGCATTGCAATATCACCGGGTTAATTCTGGGATACAGCTCAAGAAATATTTCTAAATCTTGCTCAAAAGGAAAAACGATATGTGTCTATTGTAACTAACTCTGTCGATGCAGAAATATACTATATGGCTGTTCTTAAGTACATGTTTTCTTCAAGCATTATCAATCTGTGACAAAAGTGATACACAACTGGCCATGAAAAAAATGTGATCACATTCTTTAGCAACTTGCGGGATTCTTGTGGGGAAAATGGATTGTGACTGTTCTTCTGAAAGACGAATTGTGTTCCTTCAGCTACTGAGTTTAATTTAGCATTTTAAATATGGTATCAAAGCAACCTGAGTGACAGGCCACTTTATGCTCTTCAGCTTAATGATGTTTTTCTTCCATCTTATAATGGAACTTCTGTCAGGACAACTCATGTATTTAAATTACATGTTTAATGAATGAATGTGCTGCAATATGACATTTTCATGCTATATTGGCTATCAAAAATAAAGATTGCCTGTTAAAAATAATCACATTTTTTCTTTCCCTCGCAGAGATCTCATAATCTCAGGATTTATGAGCGTGAGCTGCCGTGGATTTACTGTGATTTGTCAGATTTCCAGTAAATGCTTTTGAAAAGCCTCTGCCATTTCAGGGAGGGAGGCAGTTTTGAAATGAGAAGTGTTGGTTTTCAGCAGTGATGTTTATCTCCACGGAATTGCACAGCAAATAGGAAATGATCTGGGCTCAATCTCAACCTTACACATAAACAGAGAAATTAAAGTTGTAGGGTTCAGCTGGATGGCTAGTTCTGTTAAAAGAACACAATACGCCCTATGATCTGCAATTAAATCCTGACTGGATGGCTCATAACTGTAGCATTGACTCTAGCATCACCCATGGATGGAGAGATGTATTCAGCAGGATTGTCCCACTGTGTCTTTGGGCAAATAAAATGACTCTGACCAAGTGAGCACCTGCAGCCCGCCTGCACCAGCTGTGGTGCAGAAGGAGGTCTACTGCTCTGATGCAATGGCCATGTGGGGCAGATAGTGGACTCTGATGCAATGGCCATGTGGGGCAGATAGTAGACTCTGATGCATTGGCCATGTGGGGCAGATAGTGGACTCCGGGCTGATCAGAAGCAATGTTTAGTAACACGTGTTGAGAGGAGAATACACACTTATAGGTGCACTCCCAAACTGATGGAGGCTAGTACAGTGATTGAATGAGCCGACCCCTCTCCCCACCAGGCTATAGTCATGCTGAGAAGAACCCTCTCCCCACCAGGCTATAGTCATGCTGAGAAGAACCCTCTCCCCACCAGGCTATAGTCATGCTGAGAAGAACCCTCTCCCCACCAGGCTATAGTATTGCTGAGAAGAACCCTCTCCCCACCAGGCTATAGTCATGCTGAGCTGACCCCTCTCCCCACCAGGCTATAGTCATGCTGAGAAGAACCCTCTCCCCACCAGGCTATAGTCATGCTGAGCTGACCCCTCTCCCCACCAGGCTATAGTCATGCTGAGAAGAACCCTCTCCCCACCAGGCTATAGTCATGCTGAGAAGAACCCTCTCCCCACCAGGCTATAGTCATGCTGAGAAGAACCCTCTCCCCACCAGGCTATAGTCATGATGAGAAGAACCCTCTCCCCACCAGGCTATAGTCATGCTGAGAAGAACCCTCTCCCCACCAGGCTATAGTCATGCTGAGAAGAACCCTCTCCCCACCAGGCTATAGTCATGCTGAGAAGAACCCTCTCCCCACCAGGCTATAGTCATGCTGAGAAGAACCCTCTCCCCACCAGGCTATAGTCATGCTGAGAAGAACCCTCTCCCCACAAGGCTATAGTCATGCTGAGAAGAACCCTCTCCCCACCAGGCTATAGTCATGCTGAGAAGAACCCTCTCCCCACCAGGCTATAGTCATGCTGAGCCGACCCCTCTCCCCGCCAGGCTATAGTCATGCTGAGAAGAACCCTCTCCCCACCAGGCTATAGTCATGCTGAGAAGAACCCTCTCCCCACCAGGCTATAGTCATGCTGAGAAGAACCCTCTCCCCACCAGGCTATAGTCATGCTGAGCTGACCCCTCTCCCCACCAGGCTATAGTCATGCTGAGAAGAACCCTCTCCCCACCAGGCTATAGTCCTGCTGAGAAGAACCCTCTCCCCACCAGGCTATAGTCATGCTGAGAAGAACCCTCTCCCCACCAGGCTATAGTCATGCTGAGCCGACCCCTCTCCCCGCCAGGCTATAGTCATGCTGAGAAGAACCCTCTCCCCACCAGGCTATAGTCATGCTGAGAAGAACCCTCTCCCCACCAGGCTATAGTCATGCTGAGAAGAACCCTCTCCCCACCAGGCTATAGTCATGCTGAGCTGACCCCTCTCCCCACCAGGCTATAGTCATGCTGAGAAGAACCCTCTCCCCACCAGGCTATAGTCATGCTGAGAAGAACCCTCTCCCCACCAGGCTATAGTCATGCTGAGAAGAACCCTCTCCCCACCAGGCTATAGTCATGCTGAGAAGAACCCTCTCCCCACCAGGCTATAGTCATGCTGAGAAGAACCCTCTCTCCACCAGGCTATAGTCATGCTGAGAAGAACCCTCTCCCCACCAGGCTATAGTCATGCTGAGCTGACCCCTCTCCCCACCAGGCTATAGTCATGCTGAGAAGAACCCTCTCCCCACCAGGCTATAGTCATGCTGAGAAGAACCCTCTCCCCACCAGGCTATAGTCATGCTGAGAAGAACCCTCTCCCCACCAGGCTATAGTCATGCTGAGAAGAACCCTCTCCCCACCAGGCTATAGTCCTGCTGAGAAGAACCCTCTCCCCACCAGGCTATAGTCATGCTGAGAAGAACCCTCTCCCCACCAGGCTATAGTCATGCTGAGAAGAACCCTCTCCCCACCAGGCTATAGTCATGCTGAGAAGAACCCTCTCCCCACCAGGCTATAGTCATGCTGAGAAGAACCCTCTCCCCACCAGGCTATAGTCATGCTGAGCTGACCCCTCTCCCCACCAGGCTATAGTCATGCTGAGCCGACCCCTCTCCCCACCAGGCTATAGTCATGCTGAGCTGACCCCTCTCTCCACCAGGCTATAGTCATGCTGAGCTGACCCCTCTCTCCACCAGGCTATAGTCATGCTGAGCTGACCCCTCTCTCCATCAGGCTATAGTCCTGCTGAGAAGACCCCTCTCCCCACCAGGCTATAGTCCTGCTGAGAAGAATCCTCTCCCCACCAGGCTATAGTCATGCTGAGAAGAAACAAAAAAACAGACAATGGTGTAATAGTTGCATAATACCAGAATCCTTTTCCTTATTTATATTCCAAATTCACGATTAAAAAGTACTTCTTTTGCTTGTCAATATTTTCTCAACTGCATTTCAATTCTCATGTGGATTTGTGTGTTCAAACAGAATTACTTAACACTGAGACCTGCTGGCTGATTATTTATTCAATAAGTTTCCCCAGAATGAAACTTGCCCTGCTGAACCTCTTGCAGCACAAACAGCAGTATTCATGCAGTACACTGATACAGAGAGGGTTACTCATCTACAGTGACTGTGGACTGTTATTTCAAATGCTCTGCGATGCTCAGTGTGGGTACACTAATAATCAAGCATAGAGAGCACAAACAATGCACATAACTTTTTTTCTGCAGTTGAAAACAGTGAAAAATGCTACCTGTCTGTGATTAGCCTATATGCGCTGTAGTACTGCACTGAGACTTTGCTGTGATTAGCCCATGTGCGCTATAGTACTGTACTGAGACTTTGCTGTGATTAGCCCATGTGTGCTATAGTACTGTACTGAGACTTTGCTGTGATTAGCCCATGTGTGCTATAGTACTGTACTGAGACTTTGCTGTGATTAGCCCATGTGTGCTATAGTACTGTACTGAGACTTTGCTGTGATTAGCCCATGTGTGCTATAGTACTGTACTGAGACTTTGCTGTGATTAGCCCATGTGTGCTATAGTACTGTACTGAGACTTTGCTGTGATTAGCCCATGTGGGCTATAGTACTGGACTGAGACTTTGCTGTGATTAGCCCATGTGTGCTATAGTACTGTACTGAGACTTTGCTGTGATTAGCCCATGTGCGCTATAGTACTGCACTGAGACTTTGCTGTGATTAGCCCATGTGTGCTATAGTACTGCACTGAGACTTTGCTGTGATTAGCCCATGTGTGCTATAGTACTGCACTGAGACTTTGCTGTGATTAGCCCATGTGTGCTATAGTACTGTACTGAGACTTTGCTGTGATTAGCCCATGTGTGCTATAGTACTGTACTGAGACTTTGCTGTGATTAGCCCATGTGCTCTATAGTACTGTACTGAGACTTAGCTGTGATTAGCCCATGTGTGCTATAGTACTGTACTGAGACTTTGCTGTGATTAGCCCATGTGTGCTATAGTACTGCACTGAGACTTTGCTGTGATTAGCCCATGTGCACTATAGTACTGCACTGAGACTTTGCTGTGATTAGCCCATGTGTGCTATAGTACTGTACTGAAACTTTGCTGTGATTAGCCCATGTGTGCTATAGTACTGTACTGAGACTTTGCTGTGATTAGCCCATGTGTGCTATAGTACTGTACTGAAACTTTGCTGTGATTAGCCCATGTGTGCTATAGTACTGGACTGAGACTTTGCTGTGATTAGCCCATGTGCTCTATAGTACTGTACTGAGACTTTGCTGTGATTAGCCCATGTGTGCTATAGTACTGTACTGAGACTTTGCTGTGATTAGCCCACGTGTGCTATAGTACTGTACTGAGACTTTGCTGTGATTAGCCCACGTGTGCTATAGTACTGTACTGAGACTTTGCTGTGATTAGCCCATGTGTGCTATAGTACTGTACTGAGACTTTGCTGTGATTAGCCCATGTGTGCTATAGTACTGTACTGAGACTTTGCTGTGATTAGCCCATGTGTGCTATAGTACTGGACTGAGACTTTGCTGTGATTAGCCCATGTGCGCTATAGTACTGTACTGAGACTTTGCTGTGATTAGCCCATGTGCGCTATAGTAGTGCACTGAGACTTTGCTGTGATTAGCCCATGTGCGCTATAGTACTGTACTGAAACTTTGCTGTGATTAGCCCATGTGTGCTATAGTACTGCACTGAGACTTTGCTGTGATTAGCCCATGTGTGCTATAGTACTGTACTGAGACTTTGCTGTGATTAGCCCACGTGTGCTATAGTACTGTACTGAGACTTTGCTGTGATTAGCCCACGTGTGCTATAGTACTGTACTGAGACTTTGCTGTGATTAGCCCATGTGTGCTATAGTACTGTACTGAGACTTTGCTGTGATTAGCCCATGTGTGCTATAGTACTGTACTGAGACTTTGCTGTGATTAGCCCATGTGTGCTATAGTACTGGACTGAGACTTTGCTGTGATTAGCCCATGTGCGCTATAGTACTGTACTGAGACTTTGCTGTGATTAGCCCATGTGCGCTATAGTAGTGCACTGAGACTTTGCTGTGATTAGCCCATGTGCGCTATAGTACTGTACTGAAACTTTGCTGTGATTAGCCCATGTGTGCTATAGTACTGCACTGAGACTTTGCTGTGATTAGCCCATGTGTGCTATAGTACTGTACTGAGACTTTGCTGTGATTAGCCCTTGTGTGCTATAGTACTGTACTGAGACTTTGCTGTGATTAGCCCATGTGTGCTATAGTACTGTACTGAGACATTGCTGTGATTAGCCCATGTGTGCTATAGTACTGTACAGAGACGTTGCTGTGATTAGCCCATGTGTGCTATAGTACTGCACTGAGATTTTGCTGTGATTAGCCCATGTGCTCTATAGTACTGTACTGAGACTTTGCTGTGATTAGCCCATGTGTGCTATAGTAGTGCACTGAGACTTTGCTGTGATTAGCCCATGTGTGCTATAGTACTGTACTGAGACGTTGCTGTGATTAGCCCATGTGCTCTATAGTACTGTACTGAGACGTTGCTGTGATTAGCCCATGTGCTCTATAGTACTGCACTGAGACGTTGCTGTGATTAGCCCATGTGCTCTATAGTACTGCACTGAGACTTTGCTGTGATTAGCCCATGTGTGCTATAGTACTGTACTGAGACTTTGCTGTGATTAGCCCATGTGTGCTATAGTACTGCACTGAGACTTTGCTGTGATTAGCCCATGTGCGCTGTAGTACTGTACTGAAACTTTGCTGTGATTAGCCCACGTGTGCTATAGTACTGTACTGAGACTTTGCTGTGATTAGCCCATGTGTGCTATAGTACTGTACTGAGACTTTGCTGTGATTAGCCCATGTGCACTATAGTACTGCACTGAAACTTTGCTGTGATTAGCCCATGTGTGCTATAGTACTGTACTGAGACTTTGCTGTGATTAGCCAATCCCTGTTGTTTCCCCATTTTAAAACACAAACACATCATACAACTGATTGTGGAAGAACAACTATTATTACGGGAAATAGACTCACTAGTTATTTATAGTAAATCAGAGGAATGTCCTAATTATTCTACTTCCTGCAGATAGTGAAAGGGGGAGGTTGGATGAGATCACATTCAGGGCCTTACATTCATCCCTCTCCACCTCGGCAGATCTGAAGTATCTCTGCTGACCACAGTAATGAGGTAGAGTACACCTCACTGAACCCACCAGGCAGCAATGTTACGTGTGTAGTCCTTGGAAACATTTTCAAGGCAGTACGGATCTTACTTGTCCATCCACAAGAAATGTGCTAAATAAGAAGAATTAAAAATGGGGTCAATTGTTAATGTTTATTAAATAGACAGAGCGAGTTATTCACCAGTTATGTGATGCTCTAGGTCTCGTCTCAGGTCAGTTGCGTAACATTGATAACAGTTTGCTCGACAGATAGACCTGAAGAGGACCATCCTGTTTTCTCTGTTTCGCCCTCTTATTACTCACCCATACTGCACTCTGCCCTGAAGCCCATTTTGTGCGAGTGCCCATTGTTAAAAGATTAAGGATCCAATAGAAGCAATGCAACAGAGCAAAACCAGAATCGTGACAGGCAGCTGGGCTGAATGGGTGGTGAAGTTTGGGCAGAGATGCCTTATGTTTGCCTGAAGATGCAGGTAAGTGTTGCTTGACATCGGAATTTCCTAATTCACATCTAAACGGCGATGTCCAGATCCTTACTGGTGTGCGGGGCATACTTTAAATATAATTAGAGTGCTTTCCTAATTCACATCTAAACGGCGATGTCCAGATCCTTACTGGTGTGTGGGACATACTTTAAATATAATTAGAGTGCGTTATCTGCTGACTGAAGTGCCGATATGTGCTGGAGCTTCCCCTTTAAGAGTTCCTCAGCAAGACTGGCTGCTATTTTCACTCTCATTTTCTTCTGCAGTTGAGCTCAAATGGGATGTTCACTGAAACACCAGTATTGGGATTTTGTATTGCAACGAATGAGGTATTGATTCAACAGCATTAGGAGTACAGAGCACAGAAAGCTTTCCCTGTTAGTTTCCTCTTGATTGTGATGGTATGTAGGACATCTCGTCAAAGTGAAGTGTTTGGCTGATCTTTGATGTTGAGCCAAAATGGGTTCTGAAAATAGCTGCTCAGCCACACAGGTTTTTTATTTTTTTTTTTTTTTACCTCTCCAGTGGCACTCATGACCAGACTGTTATCTGTAAAATATCTCTCAGCATACTGTAGTGTGCCCACTTATATCCTGTCTCCCATCTCTTTGTGGGAAGCAAATTTATATTCCGCACGGCGCCCTTTAACCTCAACAGGTCAGAAATAACGACATGACTGAGATGAGCAGGCAACGGTAGTAACGTATGTCAGATGAAGCGAGGAACAAAGAATGTTCTCTCCACACGCACTCTTTTCTCCACCTACTGTATATAGGGCCTTATACGCCCAGTTGCACTGACAGACACCATCAGTGGCAGAGTGTGGTTCCGGGCAGTTTAAGTAAGGAGTGGATAGGTGATCGCCCCTGCCATTGAGAAGCATGTAAGTGCAGCACTAATTCAAGTGCATTAGGCTTCTCATCTCCCACAATATTTCAGTAAACAAGTTTAGTCTGTATTCTCTAGTACTTTTTAAGCAGTAGCTACTATACTGTGCCTGACTATATGGATAATAATTTGTATCACTTTTCTCTCAGTGTAGTTTTATTAATTTTATTATGATTAGTAGTTATTGTGTGTTACTGTGTGTTATCTATCTATCTATCTATCTATCTATCTATCTATCTATCTATCTATCTATCTATCTATCTGTCTGTCTGTCTGCTTCTCCTATGTCAGCATGCTGCAGGAAGGCTCCAGATTATTGAGATAATGTTTTATATGAAACAGTGAGACAGAAAGGTCAGCCATTTTGAATGCTGCAGAGAATTTTGCTTTCACACAAACAGGTCCATATTCTGTTTTTATGAAAAAAATTAGGCTCTCCTACACCAACAAGCCGGAACCTAAGGAATCATGTATTAATTGTTTGTATGAGTTCAGCATACAATTGTGGCTGATAGTGTGTTTGGCTGTTTTTCAGTCATGAATATGCAATCTGCACATAGTGAAACACCAATGAGCTTTTGCTTGCCAATGCGGCAGGGTACAATTTGTATATTCATGATGAATATTCATGCAAGAGCTTCATAGACACTATGCAATTAACATTTTACTCAGCATGTAATTAAAAACATTTTATATGGACTTCCAATAGTACAATATGAACCCTTATAAAATATACAAAATTACAGGAAGTGTTTTTTTTCTAATAATGATCCACCCACACACAACCTTGAGGTCATCAGAGAAGACATCATGTACCATTCATTTATATGAATAGGGAACATCATGGTAAGACAGAGGAGAGAAGATTTAATAACTTATTGGTGGTACTATTACACATTGATTTGTGTGCATGCTTTGCATTTGGTTATTAAATGTGTGTGTGTGTGTGTGTGTGTGTGTGTGTGTGTGTGTGTGTGTGTGTGTGTGTGTGTGTGTGTGATATGTCATATGGAAAAATAAATAAATAAATAAATAATGAGAATCGAACCATGAGTGCTGAATAACAAAGCATTGTTTTCTCATTGGTTCGTGGTATTACATATTGGGATGTATTTTATGTATATTATGACATTTGAATTATACTGGCAATTACATCCTGGACTACATAGACTATCTGAAAACATGTGTTTCATACAAAATATTTAATTAAATCATGTTTAATGCTTTCTGATAAAAGCAACCGTGGTTCAGACGTCCTTAGTAATAGTGGTATCACTGTAATAATTCTATGTTCGAATTCTACTAGATTTCTTATATAAAAGCACAATAAAATTAAATGTTAATTATTTAGAACTGGATTATTGGACACTGTTGCGGTAAATAGCTAATGTACTTCACCCCGTAGTGGTGTTGAACACATGAGTCAAAAGTTAAACATTGTATCGATGTGGGAGTCCTCAGCCATCAGAGTCAGTTTAGGGGGCCTCGAAAAAGCTTTGTGATCCTTGCTATTCCTGTTTTAGATAAATGACACTGGTTGAACTTGAGTAAAACACAACCGGTATTAGCAGCGGCACACGTATTCATAAACTGTTTTGCTACGAGGATCCGTTGTTAAAAACTCTTACTCAAGAGGGAGCACTTCGACACACCAAAACAATTCCGTCAAGCTATGACCGCCCCAGGGGGGAGGGGGTATTCATGTGTGACATATTTGGTATTTTTTGAAGAGGAGTCGATCATTTTTTTCTTTCCCATTGGAATCCCCTCAAATCCAAGCTATAAATCCGTTATCACTGTTACTGACCCAGCATTGCGCTGCAGACTATCAAGCAGCCAGAAGCAGAGACACTAATCTTCGCGTTGGATTATATTAACCTTCTATATACTTTCAAAGAAACTCTAAACAATGGCGTTGACTATAATGATGATTTTGGCATTACCTGTGGCAGGTCAGTCACTATTATATTAGTTTGCCCGGTGCTCAAAAGTCTGTATTTTTACATAGAATGTGTTTCCACTTCGTATCCTATCTATTTCATATCGTTACGGACTCTATGGGATTTTGTTAGGCTATTTTTGTTCTGACAAATTATGTGTAAACATATAAATATAAAATATGGCGTGTTTGTGTGCCCAAACCTGAATAGTACTGAATAGTTGGCATACTTTAACTGTATACTTAATAAAACGTTGTGTTTTTAAACAGCGAAGTCATTTGTCATGGAATTGAAGCCACGTCAGATGGTTTTACGGGTTGGCGAAAAACAGGTGCTGAGATGCAGCGCTAGGGACTGTTCCGAGACCGTTACCCTGACCTGGGCTTCTTTGGAAGATAAACCGCTTTCCGGGAAAATTCTGAATCCCTCCGCCTCGGAATCCCTCCTCATCTTTGATCCCGTATCTACAGCGCATGATAGCTTGATTGTTTGCAAAGTCAGTTGCGGGAATAAAAGGAAACAGATGCATGCAACTGTGAAAGTTTATTGTAAGTTCTTTCAGTTCATTTTTGTTTGTCATGTAATGTATTGTTATTCTGATGTAAATCTGCATTTGGGTGATAGCCGGCTAATTATTTGCAGATATAGGATAGTTTAAAAGATTTATTTTCAGATAATTGCTGATAACAATCTACCGTAGTTTTACAGTCTTACACCTATTCACAAATGCAAGGATATTTTGAAAATAATATACAATATATTCAAATATTAGCAGTATATATTTTTTACTTTATACTGCTTGAAATATTTAAGTGCATTTTTCATTTCAGCTTTCCCAAGAGAACCTGTCATTTCGGGGAATGCCCACATGCTGGTGGGTGAAGTTAATACTCTCACCTGTGAGGTTTCAGCAGTCTATCCTCCAGAGTACCTGGAGATTGAATGGTTACAAGGCGAGAGACTTCTTCACATGGATGAGGGCAAAGCAGACATTTCAACTGTCTCCTCCCGATACAAGTACATGCCAACAAGTGGTGATAATGGAAAAGCAATTACTTGTAGGGCCAGGCATAGTTTTGAAGGGGTGCCCGAGGATCAGAAGACAAAGGAGACCACAGTTTCTTTGAATGTGATGTGTAAGTCACTATATTTGCACCAGATGTCATTTGTAAGGTTCCTGTGTATTCTTAGTGAATTGAAAGTTCTGCTTATATACAATATTGATAAAAGGAAACGGCAGTGAAATTCTACCTCCACAGACAGTGAAATGTGCAGTGTTAGATCAATTCTGATTACATTTTCACTTGCACTCATATAAATCCGTGGAAAAATGATTAATTCAGACTGATTATCCCTACAGATGCACCCAGGGATATTAGAATATCAGAGACAGCCGTGGTGAAAATGGGAGCAAGTTTCACATTGACATGCAGCGCAGAAGGAAACCCAGGACCAGTGGTGGTCTGGAGGAAAGTTGGGCCAGCAGGCCGGCCTGTCACACTGGGTGAAAATGAAACGCTCGTCGTTCACAATGTGACAGTGTCCCACGCTGGCACCTATGAGTGTGAGACAATAAACACTCTGGGAAACCTCACAGCCACAGTGAATGTCACTGTCCAAGGTGAGGCGCACAACTGAATCACCATCTATATGAAGGGTGTCCAATCTAATCTGAAAAGGGCCAGTGTGGGTTTAGGTTTTTGTTTAAGCCCAGCACTACGACACCTTATTCAACTAATTAACTCATCATAGTCTTCAATCAAGCTCTTGATAAGTAGAATCAGGTGTCACAGTGCTGGGCTAAAACAACAACCTAAACCCACGCTGCTCCTTTTTTCGGATAAGATTGGACACCCCGATATGATTAATTGTCCTGGGTGTGGTGTCTGGACTGATCATGTGACAAGATCTGGTGCTGGATACCCATAGGGAAATAGAATATGCTGTAATATATTGTAAATATGCGGACTGTGGATTTTATCATAATATAATTATAAATATATTTCACAGTGATATATTTCAATATCTGAAAGTGGCAATAATTTGTATATTTGCACATATATTGTGAAATGTTGCAATATCTTGATATATTTTATTGCAGTATTGTTTCAATAATTACATTTCTGTAATGGCCAGCTCCACCAAGGAACACTTCCATCACAGTGAGCCCTGCCAGTGAGCTGAAGGAAGGGGACAACGTGACCATTTCCTGCTACACAGACGGTGTACCGGCGGGCCGCCTGGTCCTGCGCAGAGTGTCTGAGGGCCAGGAAACAGACCTGCACACCAGTTCTGACTCCACCACCTCCATCTCCCTGCCCTCCGTCCAGCTATCAGACTCGGGCCTGTATGAGTGTGAGGCCCTCAACGAGCATGGGCGCCAGACTTCCAGCACCCAAGTAACTGTTGAAGGTGGGAATCGTCATTGTTCGAATCATTGTTTTGTTTCCATGTAGTAAGCTGAGGGTGAACATGATTTTTAATGTTCTTTTGCTGTGTCACTGACACAACTGAGTGTGTTGGGTAGAACGAAGAGATGCAAGAGGAAGTAGAGAGAGGGGATAGAGAAGGGGAATTTGCCTGCGTAAAGTACGGAGGGCCCAGGTCCCCAGGGGGCACACTTACTCAGCTCTGTGGAACTTTCACCACCTGCTCCACTGTATAAAAGGCACTGTGAGCGGGTGGATGAGACTAACCCTTTTTAAAACGCATTGATCCTTTATATCTGTGCTGTAGGCTTTTGGTAGTGCTGCAATGTTGTTCACGGTTTTGATTACTGTAAGCTTGTTTCTTGCACACTCCCCTGGAGGTAAGAGAGAAAGAAGAGTTAACACAACAAAGAATGTTGTAATAATGGTGATAATTGCAATAACGGTAATAATAACTTGTGTGTGGTGGCTTGTCTGTTCTCTTTGTGTGGTCAGTCTACCCCCTTAAAGTGGAGCTGTACCCAGGGGGCGGTGTGATCGCCGTGGAGAGAGGGGCCAGCTTTGCTCTGTCCTGCAGGGCCACAGACTGTCCCGCCCCAGCTTTCTTCTGGAAGAGCCCGCTGGACGTGTCCATTCGCAGCCGAAGCCAGACCCAGGGCTCCCTCTCTCAGCTCTTTCTCAGCCCAGTAGGACTAAAGGATGAGAGGGCCTACACCTGCGAGGTCAAGTGTGGTTCAGTCCTGAAGTCAAAGCGCACAGAGATAAAGGTTTTCTGTAAGTATGTGCTTGACATATGATTTGTTCAGTGAAGAGCATGTGCTGAGGTTACATAACTAGATATGCTGCATGAATAAATTAGAGAAATGACAGAAAAGCTAGCAGGGAATATCCCATGAATTTCAAATAGTTCTTTCTTGCATGCTGTTGTTTATTAGTAGAGCTGCATTTACGTGTGGCCACTTCACCTTCATGGTTGAGGGGTAGTTTTAGCTCCTCTCTACAAAGTTAGATTTGTTTTCTTTCATGAAGCCAGTCTTGGCTGAGGAAGCCTAGTTGTATTGTAGCAGGAAGCGCCTGCCAAAGTGACCCCCGAAGAGCTGTGATGGATAACTCCATGCCTCTTCACTGGATATAAACTCAAGGCTGAAGAGATCACTTAATAACAGCAGTTGGATAGAGCTGCTGTGAATTTGTGCAGCGGGAGGCTCTTTTTCAGAATTGCCCTGATAATTATCAGATGGGTATTTCAGGACCCAGAGAAGCACTTCAAGGCGATAGAACACTGTGCTTTCCTGATGTGGAGGGGTTCAGTGATCAGAGACCCTGCGTTACACACACAGGCTGTCTTCAAACGCGCTTTGCTCTGCTGCTCCCCGACGCCTACATCAGAAGTTACTGTAGGAGTCACCGCTTCAAAATGACGATTAATTAAACTTCTCTCTTGCCATAACCTTTCTGTAGTCGATAAACAATGGGAAATTAATGAAATATGAAAATGGTCTGCAACAACGGTTTTTGTAATTGCGCTTGGGAACGAGAGAGTGTAGACGGTTCATTATTCTGTTGGATGTCTGAAGTCGTCTCCATCATAATGAAATACTCCCCACCCACTTTTCCCCAGCTTTTCCCTCAGACCCGGTGATTGAGAACAGTGGAGCTCATGTGGAGGGCCAGGTGTCCACCCTGCGCTGCAGCATTTGGGACGTGTTCCCCGCCGGACAGCTGCAGGTGGAGTGGCTGGATGACGACGGGGTCCTTCTCTCGGAAGAGGGCTCCTTCTCCAGCGGACTACGGAACCTGACCTCCACACTGTCCTTCACGCCCAGGGCAGGGCACCAGGGCAGGAGACTCACCTGCAGGGCTACTTTACAAATGGAAGGTGTCCCCAAGAACATGAGCGTGAGGTCCGCAGTGACCACTGTGGCGCTTCAATGTGAGTCACACTTACAAACAAAGTCCGTCAGGAAAAGTGCACCAGGGTTTTTGGCTGAGTGACAGCAAGAATATATTTCTTTACTTGCTTTTAACATTTGTCAGGAATGAAACATAATGATGCTAATGATGTTTTCTCTGTTCAGATGCCCCCCGGAACACTTCCATCACAGTGAGCCCGGCCAGTGAGCTGAAGGAAGGGGACAACGTGACCATTTCCTGCTACACAGACGGTGTACCGGCGGGCCGCCTGGTCCTGCGCAGAGTGTCTGAAGGCCAGGAAACGGACCTGCACACCAGCTCTGACTCCACCACCGCCATCTCCCTGCCCTCCGTCCAGCTGTCAGACTCGGGCCTGTATGAGTGTGAGGCCCTCAACGAGCATGGGCGCCAGACTGCCAACACCCAAGTCATCGTGAAGGGTAAGTCCCACCAACTTCCCACACACATTTTCTTTGACCTCATTCTCTGGAGTTTTTTAAAGATTCTGTATCTATAAAGAGATCAGTGACAGTGTTGCTGCTTTCAAATACAAAGCCCTGCTCTCACTTCCTCCTTTCATTTCAACATTCTGCATGTGTCCAGCGTCTGTCACAGGCTCGTGGTATCGCTGTTCCTCTCTTTTCGAGTGTGACCTTTTCATTTTCACATGACTCCTGTGGACGTAGTGATACTACAGGAGATTTACAAGACTGGGATTTTCACTCGTTAGAAACAAAACTCAGCTGGTCACATCATGGTTAGCAAATGTTGTAATACAGTGTGATAGTGTGGACTTTTGAACCCTGTTGGCAAGTACTGCATAATCACATATGATATATAATGAATATGCAATGCAGTATGACTGACACATTAGCCCTGGGTCTTTTTGCCTCTGCCGTTGACTTTTGATCATTTCCCTGCCCCCAGCGCCCCCCAGGAACACGACGGTCCAGGTGTTCCCATCCTCACGGGTTCAGGAGGGCCAGAATATCACAGTCTGCTGCAGGACAGTGAGCTTCCCTCCATCCGCAGTCATCCTGAGGAAACTGGACAACGGCACAGAGCTCTACTCTCCCGACGGCACCTTCCTCCTGCTCAACCTCACGCCTCACGACACGGGCCTGTACCAGGTCAACGTCAGCAACGACCTGGGCTACGAGACAGAGGTCTTCACCATCAGTGTGATGGGTGAGTGTGACGGGGACAATGCTGGGGGCAGAGGCACAGGCTCTGTTAGCACAAAGGGCAGTTACTAACACAAATAAAGCACTGGCAGCGGAAAGAGAGGGGACGGATTCTTCCGGAAGAGAACAGAGCATCTCTACAAAAGGCAAAAGAAAATGCTTGCTATATTATGATAAATAGTAGCTAATAAGAATTTGGCTCGATGCCCTTGTATTTGAAAACCAAATTTTACGCATCTGCAACGAGTGTTCTCTTCACAATATGATCATAATTAGTTTTTTTTCCTCCTCACATCCAGAGAGGCAGTCCAGCCCTCCGCCGAGCTGGAATGACTTCATCGTCCCCGTCATTGGCGTGGCAGCCATGGTGACCGTGGTAACCACGGCTGGCCTGGTCACCCACTACCTGAACCAGGCTCGTAAAATGGGCTCATATGAGCTGGCAAAGTCCACGCCACACACCGTCTAATCGCCTGGAAAGAATTGGGCTCGCTCATAAACTTCACCCAGGCACCAAATAAAGCTACGCTGCTCTCGATGGGTATCACAGCACTGGTGCTGAAGGGTTCATTTTAATGGACATCTGCAGAGAGCTTTCTCCTGGACATAAATGCTATGTGCATACACTGCTTGTCCAGTGGTGCTGTTGTACACTGTAAGAGTTCCTGGTGCATTACAAGCTGTTTGTTCAGCTTCGTCTTGGACACTTCCCCCAGATAAACACTGAAAGACTGCAGAGACTGTCAAATTAATGGCAGCCATATTTGCTATTCTATCCCTCTATTTCTAGGCAGCTTTTTTGTTTTTACCTTATCCACTACGTTGAACATTGCTACAGGAAGGATGAATGTAATTTTTATTTGTAAGAGTTAATTGCAACTCTATTTAAAATTCATTTAATGAATGTTTGAACTTTATTAAGCCAGCAACTGAAATAGTAATGCACTTTCTTGATTATGATGTACATTCAAAGATCAGTCTGATTACAACTCATCTTTGTTGCTATTTAACACAAATGAGTCACACACCGATCGTACTGGGAGAGAAATGTACGAGGTGTCATATTACTATAATATGAGTGGAACAGTAACAAGAAAGACTACATATCCACATTTTAAAGCGGTTGCCATTTAAGGGGCAGCTACTATCTTGGAGATTTCTATGGTAACAGAATGAAGGAATGTCCACATAAGAAAGGGAACATGAGAATTGATCAATCTAATATTGCTTGCAGCCATGGTGAATCTAATAGGATCAGTTCTGGTACTTTTGTATTTTTTGAAAGTGATTTGGTAAGAGAGTACCAAAATGGAACATTATTTTGTAAATATTTTGCGTTCATATTTTCTTTCTAAAACTATATGTTGTAACATTGTCAATTTTTTCTGTTTCTGTGCTGATCTTGAATACTGTGATACATCCTGGATACATGTACATTTACAGGTTTACAGATGTTTTTCTAAATAAAATATTTATTTTCTAAAAATATGTTGGATGTTCTGTGTGGAAGAACATGTGAGTATATTTACGTACGATGCTGGAAACCACAACTTCATGTGGGGGAAGTCAGGGACATTCTGAGCCGTTGAGTCACTGATTGTGTGTAATCGCACATGTACTTTCATTTTCAATCCCTGGTAAAAACATTGTGGGGGGCCTGCATTTCACAGCACGCTGATCTGGCCGTAGGAGAGAACCTGTCTTTTTTCAAATTAATAAGTGGCTATCAAAGGGACATTCAAACTGATAAAAGTCATTATCATGGTTTGTAATATTAACCAACCAACTACCAGTAAGTCTGGAACAACCTCATGTCAGTTCAGGGTCGGGGTCAGTCCCAAGAAGTTAAAAAATGAAGTTCCGGAAAATTCATGCAGTAATAAATAATATTAAGTCAATCACTATGTTGTCAAATTTCTAAATACAGATATGTTCAGTTATATATACAGTATAGACTGTATATACATGTATATATATATATATATATATATATATATATTTACCACCAAAATGTAAAAATATAAAAACAAAATAGGATGGAGGCTGCACCATTAATTTTGCACAGATCATGCTATTTGTTCACTCTGTTAAAAACATTTTTTAAATATAATGTACAAAGATCTTTTGAAGTGTCCCAGATGAGGGAACTTAGTGTGTGTTAATGGTAAGTAGGCACTGTGTAAAGAGTGCTCTTCCTCGGGTAATGCATTTACTCTTTTCCTTTCTTCTTAGTCTTTTCTTTTTTCTTGCTTCTAAATTAGACAGTAGTCATGGCAACCGTACAGATGTCACACTATGTGCAAAGAGCTGGGAGGTTTTCTATAAGCGGAGTGGGGAGATGTGAGAGAGCCAGGGACGTGCAAATGGAGCTATGTGGTACTGGAGGCATATGGTGATGTGACAGGTCCTTTACTTGGCCATGCAGCATTCTGTGTATTCTGATTTCTTAAATAAAGATGGTTATCTTGCTGCATGCCGGTCAATTCTCATATAACCAGTTCTAGTCTCCATGAAACATGTAAAGTCAATATTAGAAATATTTAATTAGAGGCTTGACATGTAGAAAGTCAGTAAAGATGGCAAGATGTTCTTCTGATGTAACAAACTGGAAACTGAATTTCCATTTCAAACGTCCTTACTGAGGTTTCAGAATCTTGTACATTACCGGAAGGCAAATTTTAGTGATGACCCCTTAAAGATATAAAATAGTTAAATGATAATTGATTGATAATAATTACTATTCTACATACTAGATTTTAATTAACCTAATTTTTCCACTGATAAGGAACAGTGATCTTAAGCTCAAATGGCAATAAGAATGGGTTCAAGATCAATTGCATGTAAATCCCACATTCACTTGACTGTGTATATTGTCACACAGGAAGACAGTTCCTTAACATTGTGCAGGAAATCACCTTGTGAACTGTGCTGTTGTGATGCTCTGGTAAATATATGGCTAAATAGGCCACAACAATATTTAGCTAAAAATCAGGCAGTTCCAACGGACATTACTACAGGGGCTGTGTGGTTCTGGCCTAATGGAATCATGAGAATGTTGTTTTTGGCTATAACAGGTTCACAGCTTTGCTGATGCTTTATTAACACTCAAACTGCACAAGCTGGCAGGACATTTGCGTCAAATTCACTATTGTTTGTGTGAGGAAGGCTCTTGGAGCAGGGATGTCAATGTCATGCCTCAGTGCCCTGCGTGGTACGAGGAACAAAATGTGAGAGATTCCGGAGCTAGTATATCTGTCAGCAAGAGTTATAAATTTCAGTTGCTTTCTATTTGTGCTGACAGTAGCGGATTAAGGGGGCTGACTGGGCTGAAGCCAGGGGCCCCCAATATTTAGGGGGCCCCCAAAATTTGTTAACAGAAAAAATTATTGTTTGTGTGTAAAATAAATTTCATACCAGATAGACCAGGGATGCTGACTGTCAGCAATGAGGTGTGTGTGGGATAACTAGACCTTGTACTGAGATTTTATTTGATGCTACACTGTGCAAAAGAAGTACCTGAAAATTGACATGTAGGGAGAACCGGGACGAAAAAAGCACATGACGAAAAAGTGTGCTTTAGCGGTCTTATCTATGTCTTGTTGTTTTTTATGCTCATTCCTTTCAACAAATGTACTGTCAGCCAAAATGCCATGTTAGTCACGAGTCAATAAATAATGCTATAAGTTTAAAATCCATGAAAATCAACCGTACGTCAAGAGCATAATGTTGCATAATTAATAGAATTTTGTAGACATCTGTATACATAATATCTGTAGACATCGATGTATTGTAATCTATATATCATATCTATTGTGTCTATGTATTCCTTATTTTAATGAATTGTTAAACACTGCCATGAATTAAAATTAATAACTGGTTGAAATAGGCTTATAATGGGACATTATTTAGGCTAAATCACTTAAAATAAGAACTATGTTCCAAATACAAAAAAATATTTAGAACCATTGGGTGTGCTTTTTGACATCAGGGTACTTTCGGACTTAGTCCAAAAAATGTGAGCTGCTTTCAGCATGCTACTGACGGAGACTGCTCTACAAATTACACCAAAAGAATACATTGTAAGCTGCTGCGGGGAAAAATAAATACTGAGCGGGGCGAAAGAAACAAAATGCTTGGTTGCATTCAACTTGGCTAGCAGCTAAGCCTCGCAAGCATGACACTCAAAACCTATGCTGTCCTTTAGTCAACAGTTGTGTTGAGAAAATTATGCATGTTTGGAAAATTCTAAACATAAACACACTTTTCGGGTTTCGATATTTTACTTAAAGCGGTCAAAAATAACTTTGTTCTAGCACTCAGCCAAAATGAGATGCACGTCATTGGTTTTTTTGCAGAGTGAGAGGGTTACACATGTCACATGCTGCCTTATCGACGGCATTCGGGCTTCTGTAGTTTTTGCGGAAATCGATGCTTTTCTTTCGTCACGTTTTTTTTCGTCCCGTGTTTCTTTCGTCACGGTTCTGCACCATTTGGAAGACTGCTTTCCTTCTGAATTAGTCCAATTTTCAGAGCTTTTCAAGACTGTCAGTGGACAGGAACAGAAAGAGACACAATGCGCAGCATAAAACACAAGCACAGAGCTGAAAATGCTGTTGCTGTTGAATGAGTTCAAGTGCACACAAAGCTTTCCAAATGTCCACATCGCACTGTGCATCTATCTCTCCATGATGACCTCGAACTGCAGCGGAGAGCGATCATTTTCAAAGTTGAAAAGAATGTAAAATGAAGTTAGAAGTTGCATGGGACAACAGAAACTCAGTCTGCTCTCTCCTATGAGTATTGAAAATTAAATTGTAAGCTCACTGAGCTACACTGACTTGATTGATGACATCACCATGAGGAAAGTTCGTAAACGTACGATGTAATAATAATAAGTATGTGGATGAAATTCAATATAATTACAATTCAATTCAATAGAATTTTTTGTTTACTTACACTAGTAATAATTTTGATGGAAGGGCCCCTGTTTGAATCATGCACCCTTAATCCGGCTCTGTGTGCCGAGCATTTCACTGAAAACACTTCTCGGGATGATCTTAAGCAGGACCACAAGCGATTAAACCGCAACCTCTGACTCCCATTGATATGGTTTGACTTGAGTGTGGGAGGATGTTCTGTAGTATATGCACATTATAAAGAGAGACAATATTTTGTGCTGAGCAGTGTTTTTATTTTATTTATTATTTGTTTTGTTTTTTGGAAGAAAGAAGAATAAGGCATTTCCTGGTCAGGGTTCTTCAAGGACCATCCCCAGGTTTTTGAAAAGACAAACTGAAGCTGTTTTTAGATGCTGGCTCTCCACTGAAACAATACAGGATTTGTGGAACTAAACCCCATGGTTAAGCAGATGCATGTTGACCCAGAGGTCTTCAATTTCATAAGGAATGTTCTTTCCTGTTGTTTGTCTTACCACTCAGGCTTTATCTGAGTAACATCATTGTCAGGGTCAGCAGAATATTTTACTCTCTGCATTTTTTTTTTTTTCCTTAGGTTGCTGTTTTTGATTGAGGTTCATTATTTGCTCTGTTGAAGGTACTTGGCTGTGTTTAACATTACAGCAACACTGTAGCCAACACTCTCATACAAATATTTTCCAACTTTAATATTTGATTCAGTGCGCAAAAGAAAAACAATGTTTTTCTTTGAAAATATGCCATCATTGACCAAATTTGGAATTTGCTCTTCTGTATGCTGTCTGTGTTTGATACATCACACCTCTGTGTTGGGATTGCCATCTGAAACTCCCTGAAGTGCGCAGAGATATTTTGACAGCTTGAGATTCTTTATATTTGAGTGACATCTGTTAGTTTTTGGGAATATTTGATTGAGCTGCTGTTTGCTGTCTGACAGGGGAGGAGAAACAAACCACAATCACAGAGCACAATGCTTTTGAAACAGTCCATTTTGTATCCTCTTCTATAAGAATCTGAAATTAAATATTTTAAAAAAAAAGTAAGAGTCAGCCACTACATAGTTCATAGTTTTTTTACACACCAAAGTTTCGTTTTCCTTGAAATTCTAATAGTTTAAGAAAAACAGCAAAACACAGCAGTCTCCTTCACTGCCGCCAAGACTGGTAATGATTTCCAGCTGCTGCAGGCAGCGAGGAATGAAATGTGCTCATGAATTGGGGGTTTATTTTCTGTGTGGGTGTGGTGGTCTTGGTCACTTCCTGTATTCCAAAATGAAGCCTTCCAGCTGGGGGTTTCCACAGATGATGATGATAATGATGCCTAGAAGTGGATATGATGAAGATGATTGTTAACATTAGTATTAGGGGCCAAGCACCAACCATGTGTAGGCACCTACTGTGATTAGAAATGGTCACTATTATAGTTTCTGCCATGGGAATCAATGGCAGCTCATAGAATCGCATGGTGGATTTTTGTGAAATTTGGCACATTGATAGAGAACAGGCTAAGGTATCCACACACCAACATTGGGGTCCCTTCATCTACCCCTCTAGCACCACCAGCAGACCAAATTTGATGTTAGATTTTTGCATGTAACTTTTGAACCGTTTGGCCTAGCGTCATGATTGTTTTTTTGCCCATAATTCTTAGGTTCTGCCAAATTCAATGCATACATCCACATTCATTTCCACCAAATTAGATTTTTGGCCATTTATACATTTTAAACATGTCCTCCTAGTCTGTTGAATGGATCACCACAAACTTTGGAATCTATAGTCATATTTCAGCCAATTTTTGTCCTTTGCAAATTTTAGTTGCGGAACGTGTTCTCTTGCAACCTCATTCCTTTGATATGGAGGCACTGCAGGTCTTGGGCCCTTCATTTCTGATTGCAGCTATATTTATTATTACTACATTATATTATTCTTCCATTATTACTAATGTCTCATATTAACAATAATGTTGATAAAACTGGAGT
Source organism: Ilyophis sp. 1 JC-2022 (assembly GCA_022702515.1). Classification (NCBI taxonomy): domain Eukaryota; kingdom Metazoa; phylum Chordata; class Actinopteri; order Anguilliformes; family Synaphobranchidae; genus Ilyophis; species Ilyophis sp. 1 JC-2022. The sequence goes on from CM040403.1 coordinate 110,556,636, forward strand.
TGGTTTGTCTATTTATAAGAGCTGCAAACCCAGATGAACACAGGATCTTTTTCATTTTAATGAAAAAAAGAGCTTTTCAGCAAATGAAAGTGTACAAGTAACTAAGGAGCAGGGTGCTTTCACCCTGCCAAATCAAGCCTGCTGTGCAAACTGCTCTTGATTTCACAGAGCCATGGTGATTGCCTGCTGATGTCCGTTTGTGCAGAACAATTTCCTGAAGGTTAGTCCACACAAGGTCACATTTTCACAACCTATGATACAAATAGATTGTACTATTGTTTGCTTTTCTTTCTGGAAACAGTCCAAACATACATGTAAAATTATGCTTCAGTATAGTGTGTGGATTAATATAAAGCCCCATCATACTCGCTTAAAAGGTTTCAGTTGCTTTCTGATTTATTGCACCAGACATAAATCTTGGTGAAAATCAATTACATGAAAATTTGTTATATTTCATACTATTTCTTTAAATCTCAGAACTTCAAAAGACATGGAAAAGACTTGTCAGACACCATTCAATCATTGAACAAATAGTGTTGAAAAAGAGGATTTATAACAGGTCCATATTTGGTCATTCTTTCCTTCCCTTTCCTGCAGTCAGTTTGACAATTGAAACTCAAAAAAGTTACAATTGTTGTTCAATTTTTTACAAAAAAAACTGCACTTACTGTAATTTGATATTTTTGCCTGATCTCATGAAAGTACACGCAAATGCTTCCATCCTATTATGTTTTAATGTTTCCAAGCAAGCAAATGTTTTAATTGAAATCAGTGTTCACAAAAAATGTATTGACAAAACAAGCTACAGTTTACTTGTAAAGAGACAGTAAATTGTGCAAATTACATGTTTATTGTTTTACGTTTGCATTGGTATTATGCTAATAACTAAACATCCTTTATTTTCTGAGTTAGAAATTGAGGTAGCATCCACTACTTAAGGCATGATAGGGCTGTTGATGGTGCAGCCTGCTACAGTAGCAGTAGCAGAACCAACCGTTCCCTCAAATGTAATGACTACACAGCCCAGATGATGGAATGCAGAGTGAGAAGAAACAGCAGCTGCCTGCAAGACTTTTATCAACCATATGCAGAACATATGCTGAAGTGTGTGTGTGTGTGTGTGTGTGTGTGTGTGTGTGTGTGTGTGTATGTATATGTATATATACGTATGTACAGGTGCAGCTGTTAGAATATCGTGAAAAAGTTCAATATTTTTTGTCACTCATTTCAGAAAGTGAAACTCATATATTATATTGATTCATTACACATAGAGTGAAATATTTCAAGCCTTTATTTCTTGTAATTTTGATGATTGTGGCTTACAGCTAATGAAAACCCAAATTCAGTGTCTCAGAAAATTTGAATATTGTGAAAAAGGTAAATATTGGAAACTCATGGTGTCACACTCTAATCAGCTAATTAACTCAAAACACCTGCAAAGGTTTCCTGAGCCTTTAAATGGTCTCTCAGTCTGGTTCAGTAGGCTACACAATCATGGGGAAGACTGCTGACTTGACAGATGCCCAGAAGACAGTCATTGACACCCTCCACGAGAAGGGTAAGCCACAAAAGGTCATTGCTAAAGAAGTTGGTTGTTCACAGAGTGCTGTATCCAAGCATATTCATAGAAAGTTGAGTGGAAGGAAAAAGTATGGTAGGAAAAGGTGCACAAGCAACAGGGATAACCGCAGCCTTGAGAGGATTGTCAAGCAAAATCCATTCAAGAATTTGGGGGAGCTTCACAAGGAGTGGACTGAGGCTGGAGTCAGTGCATCAAGAGCCACCACGCACAGACGAATCCAGGACATGGGCTACAAATGTCGCATTCCTCGTGTGAAGCCACTCCTGAACCAGAGACAACGTCAGAAGCGTCTTACCTGAGCTAAGGAGAAAAAGAACTGGACTGTTGCTCAGTGGTCCAAAGTCCTCTTTTCAGATGAAAGTAAATTTTGCATTTCATTTGGAAATCAAGGTCCCAGAGTCTGGAGGAAGAGTGGAGAGGCACAGAATCCATGTTGCTTGACGTCCAGTGTGAAGTTTCCACAGTCAGTGATGATTTGGGGTGCCATGTCATCTGCTGGTGTTGGTCCACTGTGTTTTCTGAAGTCCACAGTCAACGCAGCCATCTACCAGGAAATTTTAGAGCACTTCATGCTTCCTTCTGCTGACAAGCTTTATGGAGATGCTGATTTCATTTTCCAGCAGGACTTGGCACCTGCCCACACTGCCAAAAGTACCAAAAGCTGGTTCAATGACTATGGTATTACTGTGCTTGATTGGCCAGCAAACTCGCCTGACCTGAGAGAGAGAGAATCTATGGGGTATTGTCAAGAGGAAGATGAGAGACACCAGACCCAACAATGCAGACGACCTGAAGGCCGCTATCAAAGCAACCTGGGCTTCCATTACACGTCAGCAGTGCCACAGGCTGATCGCCTCCATGCCACGCCGCATTGATGCAGTAATTCATGCAAAAGGAGCCCCAACCAAGTATTGAGTGCATAGAAATGAACATACTTTTCAGAAGGCTGACATTTCTGTTTAAAATATCCTTTTTTATTGATCTTATGTAATATTCTAATTTTCTGAGACACTGAATTTGGGTTTTCATTAGCTGTAAGCCATAATCATCAAAATTACAAGAAATAAAGGCTTGAAATATTTCACTCTATGTGTAATGAATCTATATAATATATGAGTTTCACTTTCTGACATGAGTGACAAAAAATATTGAACTTTTTCACGATATTCTAATTTTTTGAGCTGCACCTGTATATGTGTATGTGTATATACACTGCTCAATTAAGGGAACACATAATCATCACAGTATAACACCAAGTCAATTAAACCAAACCGGTCATGCTGGATGATGTTGCAGCGTCTCCAGACTCTTTCATTTCTGTCACATGTGCTCAGTGTGAACCTGCTCTCATCTGTGAAGAGAACAGGGCACCAATGGCGAACCTGCCAATTCTGGTGTTCTCTGGCAAATGCCAATCGAGCTGCACGGTGCTGGGCTGTGAGCACAGGTCCCACTACAGGATGTTGGGCCCTCAACTTTTAATTAATGTAAATTTCTTATGAGAAAAAAAATCCTCATCAAGAAATTATTATTTTTAACAAAACCATGTGTGGCACAATTATTGGCACCCCTGCATTTATATATAGAATAAAGTCATTTTTAATATTTGGTCGCATATCCTTTGCATGCCATGACTTCCTGATGTTTGTGACCCAACAACATCAAAAGACTCTTGATATCTTATTTTCTGGTACTTTTACAAGCGATACAAAATGCATTTGAATGGATCTCTAAGAGAATTGGGGGGTGGGACTAGATTTAGCTGTAAATTATGCTGGAACCGTATGGAATGCATGATTGGTAAAATGGCTGTAAGTCATCCTCAAACCATCACTATGCTGCCAGATATGCAATAGATATGGATGGATCACTTTAAGGGTTGTTTCTCCTGACAGATTTTCCTATTGAACTTTATGGAAAATTTGTCAGGAGAAAAAACCTGTCAAGTGATCCATCCATATCACAGACATCAGGACGTCATGGAATGCAAAGCCAAAGGATATGTGACCAAATATTAAAAATTTAAAGGCAGTCAACTTAGTGGATGTAAACTTCTGACCCACTGGAATTGTGATAGTGAATTAAAAGTGAAATAATCTGTCTGTAAACAATTGTTGAAAAAAATACTTGCGTCATGCACAAAGTAGATGTCCTAATTGACTTGCCAACACTGTAGTTTGCTAACATGAAATTTGTGTAGTGGTTAAAAATGAGTTTTAATGACTTCAACCTAAGTGTATGTAAACTTTTGACTACAACTGTATATATAATTCTTGAAATATAATTAACGTCTATATAATTGTATGTGAAGTGTCCTGATGGAGACTATTTTTAGCAACCCTGAGCTATTGTTAGAAAAATGCATACTGCTTCTCTCACTTGTAATTGCCAGATGGTGAGTAACATGCAGGACTCTCTAAGGTACTGAGGATAGCTGTTAAACCAAAATACATTTGTATTCATGGTACTATTAAATGAACACACTAAAAGCAGAAACTAAGCGTCAATTTCTTTTTAGGAGAGTCAGCCATTAAGGGTTATTATGTTTTCATTTCCCATAAGCATTTTTTTAGAGCAGGTTAAATTCTTTCACAGAGCACACACATCCTTAAAACTAATTCAGAAATATCTTGTAAAAAATCAGGATGATAGTGAAGTCCTCGAGAATTATTCGATAATTTATCCTGGGGGGTATTCCACAAAGCAGGATTACTGAGTTTGCTGGATAACTGCACTCAGTAAAACCCGGAACCCTCCAAAATCTGGAACATGGACTGAAGTAAAAAGAGCCCTTCATGATTTTACTCAGTGCAGTAATCCAGCTAACTCAGTAATCTTGCTTTGTGGAATATCCCCCTGCTCTTTCACAGCACAATATATTGCCATGTATTGAAAAATACACTGTAATACTTTAATAATTTAAATATTTTTTCAAAATGTATTGTTGCATAAAGGTGCCCACGGGGACATTTGGCAGAACTGATCAGCATTTATAATATAAAAATAGTCACATGAAAGCACAAGCAAAAAATAAATTAATAAAATACAAGTGCTCTAGGTACGTTTTGTACCATGCCATAAGACAGATTTGTTTTTTTAAAGAGAAACTATTCAGAGCCAGTCACGATTTATGTGGTGGCTCAGAATAAAAGCTCATTATTATCATGAATAAAAATATTCATGAAGCTATTGAAGTCTTTGAAGTCTGCCATTGTTTTTGGATAATCCATTTAATTAGATATAAAATTATTTACACTGTCCTTTTACATGTACGCTGTGTACTGACGAGTTCCTATAACATCAAAGTGGCAGCTATCCCTTACAATCACATAATTATAGTGTACCCTACCTACTCTGAGAGACACAAGCATATATTCAATATAATTGTTCATACATTCAATATAAGGGTATAACAGTCAATATATGTCACGTCTTAGCTCGTTTCTGGCCCTGGAACTCCTGAAGGTTTTTTGTTGTTGTTATTTGAAGCTGAAAGTAGTTGGCTAACTCATACCATGTTGAGGAATCTACCAAGATCATCAATCCAGAAATGTGCATACATATTTCTTAAAACAAAGCATGAGATAACCATAACAATTTTTTTCAATAATCATGATGCTCCACTGTGTGTTGAACCTCTGAAGAATATTAAACAGAAAATCAGCGTGGTAATAGTCCAGTGCCATCAGCCGAACTCTAGCTAATAGAGAAGAATATGTCATCAGTATGCTGGTCAGAAAGCCCATGTGGTACGTCTGGTTATATGGTTGGTTCATTTGGCCCAAAAAAAAGATTAGCTTCAACCAAAAACTCTCATCAGATGTCAATTAAAGAGCTCTCTGTATAATTAGGACTGACACACATTGAAAGTGTCTGGGTCTGGGTAAGTGGGGCTATAATCTGGACTCCCAATTGTGCCTACAGAAAGAGTTTCCATGGGAACATTTCCTTTCAAATGTTTTAGAAGATCTGCGTCGTGCACTCATTGCAGAGGATTTTGTTTACTTGGATTTTTATTTGGTCACAGTGCTTAATATTCTATCCACGTACAGTGCTTAACATTCTATGCACATACAGTAGTTCTTGAGCTTAATGCGCTATAATCCATTTACTCTAAAGATTTCAGTCAAAGCTCTGTGAGCTTCTTTTAATTTTATTTAGCTATATAATGGTTTCTTTTTAAAAGCAACAATACAGTACATTGTACAGTATCTCTGCTGTTTTAAATTGACAAGTAGAGTATGACATGCACAGGCATATTATACTACTGCAGAGTCCAATTATTGGCATAAAGGCTATACACTAATTTTAAAAAAACAAGCCTTTGTTTGAGTCTGTGCCACAGGCAATTTGAATAAGTCTGAGACAGGACTTTTGAACCCTCACAGGAAGCATAGCCTTGTCTGCCATTTGAGTTATGTCCTCATTCTTTTCCAAATTAATTTTAAATTGAAGCTGCAGGACAAAATATGTACAGACTACAAACAATACAAATAAATGTATCGTTTATCGTCATATTTCATAATTCAACAACAATATCAGCTATTGATTGAACTGTCAGTTTGTTTCCCTTCATATTGATCTTCCGTGTTATGCATGATATGAGTCACTATACAGTATTTTGGTGTGACTGGAGCAAATGAGTCACCATTGATTGCATTTTGAAATGTATATACGTTTCATTTTAAATAAAGAAAATATTTTCAAGAAATTAAAACTGTAACTGAATTTGTAGAAATTTACCATAAATTTCCTTAAAGCAGCAAAGTCAATTATACCAAAAGAATTACAAAGCATAAGCACTTAGATTAGCTACATCTAATAAATGTTGGTTTTAAAATATAAGTTTTGAATTATAGTATTGGAGGCCCACTGTTTATTCTTGCAGACCAGTAGTAGTGTTACTTTGATGGAGCAAAAATGCATCTCATCGTATTATATTTTACTTCTTTCACAAATGCAAATTTATTATTATTTTTTTTGTTGAAAATCAGCCTTTTCACTTGTTGCAAAGTCAAAGCTTGTAACCAGAGCATGGTTTGCTATTTTGATACTTGGGAGACATCTACAGGCCAGAAATTATTATGTTCTGATTATGTTCTGTTATGTTATGTTTTTATGTTTTTAATACACATGTCCCCTATAAAAACACAAAACAGATGATAATTTTACAGATTAACAAAATGTTTTAAAAATGTTATTGCCATAAGGGTGTGGTATAGTATTATTACTGGAAACATTAATAATGTATAATATGCACTGTAAAGGTACCTCTACCTACTTCTAAAATGCATTGTAAATATTTAACTGCGTAAATACCAACTAACATAGACTGGCAAACATACAATATAGACCACTATGCTATTAAAATTTAAGTTATTTTAAGTAATCTTGGCATTGGAACACATGCAAAACTTATACTCAAACTGTTTGATTATGTGACAGCAATAAAGATTATATTGTGTTTAAATTCAGCTATAATGGGTCATTTATCATCCTTCAGTTGGGCTCCTTAGTTACCAAATCTCTCGAGCTCAGAATTACGATGCGCGTACATTGGTCAGTGTGACACAGAGAATGTGTACAATGCTGCCATCTGCAGGGTTAATAATGTAAACTCACATTAATTTAATTTATCCTAACCAAGATCCAAAAGGATCGTAGATAAAGATTATCTTTGGCTATTTTGTTTTTATATTACTGTCATTGTTTGTTTTTTTTGTCATTTGTTTTTATTCTTTCTCCCTCGATTTGTATTATCCGTTTTATGTAATGCCAGTAAATTTTAATCATAAAATGAATAAAGCACAACCACAAAAACACTAAGACGATCTTAACTCTAAGATGCTTTTGGGAAACGAGGGCCAATTCTTTTGAAAAGGATCTTTGTGAATATTAGAATTACATAGTTTGGCAATGAGGGGAAAGTGGGAACAGCGAGGAGCTGCCCACCTACAGGATGTAATTTCATACATATTTGGTATTTAGTCAATGTTGTTGTGCGAGTTTGAACTGTGTATTCAAGTTTATAATATTTAGAATAGAATTGTAGTAGAGCTGATTTACCCAGTTTACTGTGAACTGCATTCAATGTTCATTACTAGGGATAGCTGCTACTTTATGGGAAGAATGTGCTTTATCTCATCTGTTCTGAAGTTACTTCGATGACGTTTCTGTATGCACTTACTGTATGTTGTTTTGGATAAAAGCAACACAAACTCCACAAAAACAAGGGAACACAACACCAGCTAACTTAAGTGTCGAATCAAAAGTGGACATTGTGCTTCTTTGTATGGGTGGATATTTACTTAACAGTTCAGGATAAGTTATTTGCTCCCGGCTACTACTACGGTGCAAAACCTCCACAGTTCGTTCATTTTTTATCGTAATTGGAAGATTTAATAAGTAATCGGAAGTAATTGGGGGCAATATATGGATATATATATACACACATATATGATATTTCTGTATGAGGAAGGTTTTATTGAGGGGCAGAAAGGTTAACTCACAGGGGTTAAATCAGGGTTAAATCACCTTTGAATTCAAGACAATAATTTTGCAGTTCTAAGCTATTACACAGCTTATAGTAGTCCAATGTGTGACAACTATGTTGTAAATATTTGCATAATTTACATTCAGTTTTTTTTTTAACAATATGTAGTCAAATAGATTTGAAGAAAGTGATTTCCTAGGAATGACAGTCAAATGTTTTCAATTGCTTATGAGTGGTATTCAATTAATTAGAATAAAACAAATAAAAAATGACTTGCAGACAATACCTGCAGACACTGTGGCCCTCTAGGACTTCAATTTGACACCGGCTCTAAACCATCTGGAACTCTAGCTCTGCTGGCTTTTCCCCCTCCTACACCATTCCTCTCCTCCTCTTCATGCACTGGCTTGATACAATCTCACAGCACTTAGACATCACAATACAAAAGATACAGGAAGAGCACACCAAAATGTTTTTTTCATTCCTGTTTTGTGCACAGTTTAATATGGGAGTGTCGTTTGCCTAAGTAATTCACTTTATTTCTCTAACAAAGGGCTGCCCAACCCTGTTCCTGGAGATTTACCGTCCTTTCGGTTTTCCTATCAACCATAATTTGGCACACCTGATTCTACTAATGAGCAGCTCAACAAGCTTTCTAGCTGTTGAATGAGATGTGCTTTGTTAGGGTTGGAGTAAAAACCTACAGCACAGTAGATCTCCAGGAACAGGGTTGGGCAGCCCTGCTCGAACACAATGGGTGAGACGTCACACCCATACCACACCTACTATTAACACTTCAGTATCTCTCACCTTTTCTGAGCTATCCAACACATGTGCTGGAATGTGCTGTGCTAATAAACCAATGATCAGTTACTCCTGAAGTTTGGCTCCAATTGGAAGCGATGAATCAAACAAGAAAATTGTATTTTACTGTGTAAGCAAATAAAACAGCACTGACTAAAACTTGTTAGAATTATTTTTTTTAAATTTAAGAGGGATTTTAGCTGACTGTGTGTGTGTGTGTGTGTGTGTGTGTGTGTGATCGACTGACTGAAGTTGTGACTATGTGTGGAATAGTTTACCTGGACAAGAATGTTTTGTGACAGAACCATATTATATTCACACATCATTTGTTTGAGGTTGTAAAATGTTATTTAGTTGAATAGGGGAATTGTTGTGGGTTGTAAGACATACTATAACACATATATTCGGACAACTATAAAAAATATTTAGACATGATTATTTCAGGCCTACATTAAATTCCAAATTACATTGTCCATTTCCTTGTCATTTGTTTAAATTATATTTACTCCAACTGGTCTCACGAACCTAGACAAACATAGCAGTGTGTATTTGTGTTATTACAATGCAAGATCCCCATTTTACAGAGCCAAACAGTTATTAATAATACAGTTATTAGTTATATTATAATAGTAATGAAATACTATCTGTTACGTACCACGCGCAGCGCCCTCAGGCGACCGGAAGCATGATTATCTCTTCCGTGCCCAATCTGAGTGAAAATCCCAGTCCATAATCTTCACTGGCGGGGGTATCGGCGTGGAGGACTGTCTGTGTTAAAATGTTACCATTATCCATCAAAGATGACGAATACAAGCCTACAAAATTCAATCTCCTTGCCAAGATATCTGGATGGTTTCGGTAAATTACGCTTTGTTTGTTATAATGTGCTTTTATTAGCTACAATCGGCGGTATCAAATTATTGGTGTATCCGAGTTAGAAGGGCTGTCTTCGGTTAGTATTGACCCTGGAGCCCCGAGGCCGTATCTGGTAATCATCGAAGTAATGTTAGCCAAGTTAGCTTGCTTGTTATGGTTTACTGTATTGATATGTGTGCTAGCTAATTCGTTTTAAAAAGCATAACTGGTTGCAAAGTAAATTATTTTCCGTTTTTAGAATCAGGCTATTTGCAATATGTTTCGGTCATTGTCAAGTAGCCGGCAAGCTGTATATTCAAGCATATTATTCTGATGGCAAGTTCATGTAGCTTGTTTGCTAGCTAACGTTAGTGTCAGTGATTGGCTAAAATCAAAAGTTATCCAACGTTGGTCAACCGTCAAAAACCTAATGTTAATGTTAGCTTGGCAACTAGGTTACAGTATTTAGCTATATTGAATGAAAGTGGCTAGCCAGCAAGCTCCTTCTGACAGCATGTTTAACTATGCTAACATTATTTTCAGACTAACGGTAACGTTAGTTAGCTTGTCAGCTGGTTTATCCTTCCAGCTGCCTTTAGCTAACGTAGGATAACAGACGTGTCCCTGGGGTAACGTTATAGCCTGTTTGCTAGTGCTAGCCAGCTAGATGTAGCTAGCTAACTACGTTAGCCAACTTCTTATTCTCGTCTTCTGGTTGGTGTTATTGGATGTGGAGGTTCAACGTTAGCAAGCTAGCTTGCCATAGTCTTCATGTTGAGCTCTATCGGCTAGTTTGCTTGTAATTTCAGTGGAAAGTATTTTGATGGTGGTGTTACTTCTTTTCAGATCCATTCTGTCGGACAAAACGTCACGAAACCTCTTCTTTTTCCTGTGTCTAAATCTGTCCTTCGCATTTGTTGAGCTGTTGTACGGCATATGGAGCAACAGGTAGGTATTTTTATGTTTTAAAGCTAACTAGCAATCTAGCTAGCCATAGTATAGAGGAAGGAGGAAAAACCATAGAAACGCATCACACAATACAGGATGTGCCACGTCGGACTAAACAAAAAAAAAGAAGACCGTGATTTCAGTGGAATAATTTGTTATCAGTTGCGTAAAGACAATTCGAATAGCAAATATAGTTGCCACATATTATTTGAATAAAGTACGAGTTTGTTTGGGGGGAAAGCAAGCGCAGTAGAGAGTGGGGAGCAGCTAGTTACAACCATAGACTGTATAAAAATGGTTACAACGTTTGAAACATCGGTCTGTGGACATGCAGTTGTCGTGACGTGTTCAAGCGACAGCTTCCCAGTTTTCTTCAATTAAATGTCACAACAATCAACATGTAGCAAATTCAAATAGGGAATTAATTTCGCACTGCTCGGTGGACCAGGGTTCAGGTCCTGCTGGGTCGATAATTGCCTCCGTAGTGTCCAGCTATTTAAACACACGACCGGTAACTTGTCCAACAATAGTCACTAATGCAGCCTGATTACCTGCCCTCTCTTAGTCGGACTGGCAGGCAGGGTTGTGGTGAATGTGACCAATTATGGGTGTTTTGAGGAATTACACAGAATACATACTTGAAGTTGAATCTAAATTATATGAAATCCAAATAAATACATACTCAGTTCCGTGGTGTTTTAATACTTACCTGTATGTGAAACCTGTTCTTAATCAGTGTTTCTAGTATTAAATATTTGGCTCATAGTATACACAGATAAAATGTATTTCTGCTTTGACGGATCATTTGGGAAACTTGGAAGTGGCAAAGCACAGGGTTCCTTTTGAGTTTTTTTGTGTGACAAGACAGAAGTGTGATCAAGCCTCATGCCACTTTATTAGCCATTAGACAAAGCTATTAGCATTGCCTTTTTTGTGTGATCACACAGGCTTGGTTTGTGCTTTCAGTTTAAGCCATGTGTTGACAGATCTCCCTTGATGTCCTCTTACCTGGCTTTTTTAACATGAATTGTCTTTTGCTGTTAGCTATTTCTCTCAATGTGATATCTTTACTTGGATTTTGTTGACAACACTCAAACCTTGCAGTGTAACACATTTTGACAAGGTGTGATCTCCCTTACCACTCTCCCTCTATTACAAAGCAACACCATGGTGGGACTTTCAAATTAATATCTATAAACTGAACACACAATTTGCCAATGTTACACTCTCACCATGTTTTATAAAAAATGGCATGCTTTTGAACCCATCGTGATGAGACGCATTGGTGGATTTGTGAGAAAGCTACATAGTAGTCATCAAATCCAGTGGAGTGTTTGTAAATACAGAAATGATAAAGTCTAAAGTTCACACCAGATGTATCTTGGCCATTACTGAAGCAGGTTGTGTACTCCACCAGAGAGATCCTGGTAATTAAGTTATTTACACAGAGTTTGAAAAAGTGCCAGCCTACTCTCTTGAGTGTGTTTGCTCAGTGTAAACTGTGGCTGACTTGCTTGCCTGTCTCGCAGCTAACTTAAAATTATGTCGCCTAATTCATGTCATCAACGTACTAATGTAATATGTACTTCTCTGACACTAGTGCATTGGTGGTACTTCCTTGAGCAGATGTTTTTTTTTCTCATGGTTGCACTTTCTACCACATTGTCTGCTTACCTTAATTATATCTATCTCCTCAGTGGATATTTTTCTGTCCAATTAGCTTGTATATCAGCTACTGCAGTTACCCCTTCAGCAAGAGGTACCGAATGACTAAGTGGCTTGTAAGCAGAAGCATCAGCATGAAACGGCATGTCCACTGAATTAGTGACGATTCCCCGCTGTGCTCTTTACAGTTCTATATATACCCCCTGTCTCCGTTTTATACATTCTGACTTTGTAAGCCCGTTGTTTGGATGCACAAAATAATTTGCATCTAGGGCCTAACTTTCCGATTTTGAATGTCTGGTGTTAATTGCTGCAACATCTTTCATCCGTTGTGGAGGGTGAACAAGCATTTGTGTACTCTAAAATACGTGCAGCCAGATCGCATGCATCCAATCGACCTGAAGAGTCTATTGAGCGAGGAAGAAGGGAATACTACTCTCCCACTGTGAGGGGCAATTTAGTCAATTATGCATCATCATGTGGCACTCCCAGCCAACGTCATCATGGGTGTAGTGAGGTCTTGGCCAATGCTGTAGGGTTCATGACTACTCGGAATACGTGTCTCAGCTTGACGCATCGCTCTGAGGGTTCACGTTTTAATTGTACTGTTGGCTAACATGACCAGTCAAACCGGGGAGTATTTTAAGAAGTGGGATTTATAGGTTAGGTGGCAATCCTTTCTAGATATTTGACACCACTTTAGGTTTCAGGGGGATATTTCACAAAGCAGGATTACCGAGTTAGCTGGATAACTGCACTGAGTAAAATCCTGAAGAGCTCTTTTTACTTCAGTCCATGTTCCAGATTAGGGAGGGTTCCGGGTTTTACTCACTGTAGTTATCCAGCTAACTGAGTAATCCTGCTTTGTGAAATACCCCCCCCCCCCTGGTTTAACCAGTTTACATAAGTTTACCAAGTTTAGCCCGACTTACAATGGAAACGGGGTCAGAAGATGTTAAACCTGCTCCTCCAGAAATCATGCTGTGTGTCTTTTACTGACCATTAACAGTGTTTATCCCCTTCACACCCTGCCTCTGTTTTAATTTTGATATCCAGTTACACTATCTCATGATGTCTGTCTCTCTTTTCCTCTCAGTTTAGGGTTGATATCAGATTCCTTTCACATGTTCTTTGACTGCACAGCCCTTCTCGCAGGCCTTGCAGCCTCTGTGATATCCAGGTGGAGGTCCAATGACTCCTTCTCATACGGGTAAGAGGATAGTCTGAGGAATACTGCCAGATAAGTCAGTGACAGTGACCCAATTCAGCAAAGCTAGAGGTTCTGCTGTTTATTAGTTTCACTTTGTACTTGCTACCGAACTTAGTCATTCGGTAGCCATCTCTGTGAAATAAAATTGTATCTGTGTTCATTTGCATACTGTTAATTTATACTTTATAACTGAAGAGTGGCATATAATTGGCAAAATAACGCTAAATTGTTTAGAGCACCCTGTCGATTATGTGGTCAACATCAGTGGCCCCAAGTATTATGTATTCTTGTGGATTTAAGGGTCTATCCATATGGAAAACACATTGCTGTGTAAGTGTATAATTGCACAAGTCCTGAGGGAAAGAATGTTTTTAATACAATGCTCGAAGAGTAGACATTTCCAAACCTGAGCTGGTTGGACAGACCCCGCCTCTTCTGCTCACCTGTTTTCTCCGACAGGTACGTGAGAGCGGAGGTGCTGGCCGGATTTGTCAACGGCCTCTTTCTCATCTTCACTGCCTTTTTCATTTTCTCAGAGGGAGTCGAGGTGGGTCTTGGTCGTGTTCATTTTTCAGCTACAAAGGGCGTTTTATTGTGTACCTGTAATCCTTAGTTTGCTGGCTATGCAATTTGGCGTTGCTCACTTTAGATTTTTGTTGGTTACTCTCTTGCCTTCCACCTCCTCTTCCTCACCAATAGAGGGCGCTGGAACCTCCGGATGTTCACCACGATCGTCTGCTGCCAGTGTCCATTGCCGGGCTGCTGGTCAACCTGGTGGGCATCTTTGTGTTCCAGCACGGAGGCCATGGCCACTCTCACGGCGGGGATGAAGGTAAGGTTTGGGCACGTTGACCAGGCACCCAAAGTATCTCAGCTTTGTAGTGCCTAAAACTGAATCTTTATTAAACACTTTGACCTATGTGATTCTGTTCTATTGCTATTACAGGCATTTCACATTTTGTTGAGCTGCACCCGTGGAAACGCTGAATGTACTGAATCAGTTGTGTCACTTGGGCATACTTGCCTTGTTTTGTGTAGCATTTTACATTAGCGTCTCTCCTGTCTAGGGCACGGTCACAGCCACTCTCTGTTCAATGGCAGTGTGAGTCAAGGACACAGCCATGAGGACCACGGTCACAGCCACGGGTCCAAACACGAACATGACCACGGACACGACCACGGGCATGGGCATGACGACAGTCATGGGAATGACCACAGCCATGGCGGGCACGGACACTCGCATGACGACCCACACTGTCACGGTTAGGCCTGCTCCGGGTCTCTCAGTTACACTGCAAAGGCATCATCTCAGTTATTTACTATGTGAAAGAGTGCTCGTGGAGTACCTGTATGTACCCCTTGAAAGGTGCTGCAGGTTTTACCTACTCCAATCTTTAAATTTTTGGGAAATTGACAGAAAGGAGAATGTTATGTATTATATTGAGAATCTACAAGAATATTTCAAACACGTCTGTTTGTTTTTTCTTTCACCAGATGATCATACACCAGGAAAAGGCTCCAGCCGACAGATATTGGAAGGTAAACTTTACTTTTGTAGTACAGTTTACCACCACCAGATGGCCTCCTAGCTCTTACTTTGTAGTCTTAAATGGACATGAGCATCTGTTTGGATAGGAGGGCAGCCTTTGAGACTTATCAAACTGATTACAAAAAAACCCAAATTTTTTAACGTTTCGATATCCTGGCATAGATATTTGAATATTATTCATGTTAAAGTAGCCATTATTTACAAGACAATAAGCACTTGGGTGACCAACCATTTTCTGTGGATTGAAACGCAATGGGGGTTGTAGTTTGTTCATATTCATACTTGACTCTAAATCGAAAGAAAACTATTCAAACATCCTATCACAAGTGTAGTCATAAAACGTGCAGTTTTCACAAAGTGGCGACTTTATTAAACCTAGTGTTTTTCTTTTTCATGAAGAAACACAGCATTTGAGTGAGCCTTAAGTGGAATGCGAGTGCAGGTTCTCATACCCATCCTCGCCCTCTTCTCCGTGACCAATGGCAGGCTACCCGAATGCTTCTCCGCCAGCGCGTTGACTGAGGTGCGGCACCCCTTCTCAGGAGTGTCTGGGAAACGCTGTCCCTTTAAAAGGGCTTTGTGCGCTGGTCTGGGGGCGTTGTGTGTGACCGGTGTGAAAATGAAAGGGGCGAGCGGATTGTCTCCTCCAGTCTGGCACACAGAGAGAGAGAATGGGCTCTTTGGGAGGCCTGCTGTGGGGACAGTGACACAGAGTGCAGAGGGGTGGGCTCCGCTCAACCAGGGAACAGGGAGGGAAAGGGGAGGTGACACCCCCCTTTCCCTCTTTTGTCATCGCTCTAGAAGTCTTTCTGCGGCCGTGATGAATCGCGCGCGCTTGTGTAAGAGTTGTAGCGTGGGCCGGTCGTCCGATTGTCGCCCCTGTGTCGGCTCCCCTTTTGCGGAGGGTGCAGCGGAGGGGCTCGGCAGAGCTCTTCAGCATTCCTGCGCTGTCGTCAGAACCGCTCCACACAGAGCCCGTTTGTGCCCGGCTCCGTCTCTTTTTCTCTTTTTCTTCTCTTCTCTCTCTTCCCTAGCCCCCCCCTCCCTCCGTCCGCTGCCACCGTCTCCGCCTCGCAGCGAAAACGTCGTCTCCAATTCAGAGGTCTGCTTTGTGTTACCGTTCTCCGTGAAACAATTGAGAGAAACCGCTTTGGTGACTTCACCAAATTGTTATGTTTGGGGAAATGCGCGCAGCTGAATTTACACGTTACTCACACGGCCCTGAGTGGAAGCAGGTTTACTACCCGCTAGTGTCTGTTGAGAGTGAGGGGGGTAGTGAAAGAGCCCAAAGAGAGCGGTGTTTAAACGGGAGTGTGAAAGAGTCTGTGGGCCCTGTGAATGCCCATGCTTCTCTCTGCTGGATGCAGCCCTTACACAACACTTCCTTTTTCTTCCACATGGGGAACTGTGCGCGTGCATGTGCGCGTTCCTGTCTGTCGTTCTCTTTGTCTGTCTGTGATGCAGTCATAGAGCAGCAGTCTGTGGACTCTGAACCTGTTGCTATGATACCACCCTGTAGATGGAGTGATTACATTCCACAGGGCACAGAGGCTTTGCTTGAGCCGTGTTATGCCGTCATAGAGGCTCCTTTGATGATTGAGTCCTACTGCACTGACTGCGCAGGCGACTGACAACAGCAAGTAAACTAACACTGATGTTCAAACGCATGCTAAAGCTTGTGGCATCTCTTAGCAGTGTAACTGTAGAAGAGGCACAATACCTTTGTGAACATATAAAATATGTTTAAATTGTATTTGTAGTGTTTTTGTGTCTTTGGTATCTAGCATCTGAATGGCAGCTTGGGTATGTAACGCTGTCTGAGTGACGGGTGCCGTAACCGTGGCGTTTGTGTTGTTTTTGTGTGGCAGGAGTGTTCCTGCACATTGTGGCCGACACGTTGGGCAGCGTCGGCGTCATCATTTCTGCTCTCCTGATGCAGAACTACGACCTGATGATCGCAGATCCCATCTGCTCCATGCTCATCTCCATTCTCATCGGATTCAGGTGAGTCATCACACACACGCGCGTCCTGTCCCGGCGGAGCGCCTGCTGAGTGTCGCCGCTCCAGGGTTCCTCGGGCTGCAGAATGGCTCGGTCCGCCGGCTCCACCTCTGACACGCAGCGCTGTAGGGACACATGCATGTTTATGTGAAACGCTCCTCGCGGGCTGGTGGCTGTTGATCCAAAATGGATGACGTCACTCCAAAGGGAATTTGTCCAGCACACTTGAAGCTCGGTGGAGCCTTGGGGTCTCGTGGAACATGTGTCGTCAGTGAGAGCGTGGAGCTTGGGGTCTCGTGGAACATGTGTCGTCAGTGAGAGCGTGGAGCTTGGGGTCTCGTGGAACGTGTGTCGTCAGTGAGAGCGTGGAGCTTGGGGTCTCGTGGAACATGTGTCGTCAGTGAGAGCGTGGAGCTTTGGGGTCTCGTGGAACATGTGTCGTCAGTGAGAGCGTGGAGCTTTGGGGTCTCGTGGAACATGTGTCGTCAGTGAGAGCGTGGAGCTTTGGGGTCTCGTGGAACGTGTGTCGTCAGTGAGAGCGTGGAGCTTTGGGGTCTCGTGGAACATGTGTCGTCAGTGAGAGCGTGGAGCTTTGGGGTCTCGTGGAACATGTGTCGTCAGTGAGAGCGTGGAGCTTGCTCTTTCGTGTGGCATTTTCAATAGCTTACAGCTTGAAGCTGTAGTATGTGTGTCTGTTCCAAAGACACGTGTTTATTTTAAGCACAGCTTGTAGTGAACCGTCTTTTACTACCAATATTTATTTGTTTATCTTGGTCACTGTGTAATCACATCCATACTGGCCTGGGGAAATCTGCCTGAATAGCAGAATGAGTCATAAACCCTGCTCTTGGTAGACTAATTTTCATGATTCCGTTGTTTAAGTGGATATGCCAGGGTGATTAGATTTTTTTGAGAGTGAAATGTATTTGGTAAGGAGGAAGGTTCTGTCTGAGCCACAGATGGCTCCATTGAGTTTCATTTAATACTGGACAGAGATGGCAGTTTCAGTTGAGGGGTATGTTACTGTACAGAGATGGCAGTTTCAGTAATGGAGTACAGCGCTGTACACAGATGGCAGTTCTGTTTGAGGGGTACATTACTGAACAGAGATTGTAGCTCCAGTCGAGGGGTACATTATTGTACACAGATGGTAGTTCCAGTCGAGGGGAACATTACTGTACAGAGATGATAGTTCCAGTCGAGGGGAACATTACTGTACACAGATGGTAGTTCCAGTCAGGGGCGCCGCTAGAGATTCTGGGCCCCATGACAGAATATAATTTTGGGCCCCCCCCCCCCCACCTAAACCACCCATCAACCTAGAAAACCCAGTTGAAGTTGATGAACTATTGATGCACTGCAAGAAATCCAATGATGGCCATCTTTTGTAAATTTAATTGAAATTTACAGTGAATACAGGAATCAACAATCCAGCAAAAAAAATCTCAACATTCTTTAACTTAAGATCAAGATTTGAACAACACAAGGACAAAAGTATAAATTAAATGAAGATTTGAACCCAATTATAAAAGTATAAATCACACAAAAAGTAAAAATATAATTTCAATGTGGTGTTGTATGTCTGACAACAGGGACCTCGATGGAAATAAGTTTATTTTTTAAGGACTTTAACAAGTTTAATTCCCTGACAATCTGTGTTTTTAATGTATATGATGTACGCATATATGTTTTAAATGAAGTTTTGTTTAATAAAATAAAATAAAATCAAAGCTAAACACCGGGCCTTCTTGGTAGCAAAATCTTTAATAAGATCCTTGAAATCTAGTGATAAAGCCAACTTGCTTTCAATTGACAATATTGCAAGATTGTTCAACCTCTCTTGAGACATTGTTGATCTCAGATAGCTCTTGATCAGTTTCAGTTTGCTGAATACCCTTTCTCCACCGGCAACGGTAACTGGGAGAGTGCAGAAAATCCTAAGGGCAATGCAAAACTCTCCAAAAATGCTCTGGAGTTCCATTTTATAGATTGCATTCAGGAGTGCAAGAGAGCTACAGTCAGAGGGGAAAGTGGCTTCTTTCCTTTTTCTTTTCTCTTTTGAGACCCTGACTTTGGCTTTGCCTTTGACGACATTTTGACGATATTTGCGCTAACGTTCAACTACGATTCTAGGCGGCTCGCACGCTCTGGACTGAACCATGCAATGAATAAAGAGAGGGGTAAAATAAGGCTTCATTTTGTCAGACATAGAGAAACAAAACTCCAGTTTATGTATACATAGAATTATAATTTGAAGTCGGCTACATTAACTTAAAAAAAAATAAAAAATAGTGTTCTCTACTCTAGGGCCCCTGTCCGTGCTGGGCCCTTAGAATCATCCTAACTTACCCCCCCCCTAGCGGCGCCCCTGGTTCCAGTCGAGGGGAACATTACTGTACAGAGATGATAGTTCCAGTCGAGGGGAACATTACTGTACACAGATGATAGTTCCAGTCGAGGGGAACATTACTGTACAGAGATGATAGTTCCAGTCGAGGGGAACATTACTGTACACAGATGGTAGTTCCAGTCGAGGGGTACATTACTGTACGGAGGGCACTGAATCACACTGGAGAAAGAGCAGAAGGCCCCTTTATTGAAATGCAGGAACTGAAAAGCCTGTATAATCTCTCTCCCCCTCTGCGTTTCTGGCCTTTCTTACTGTCCCAGGAATTTGGTTGTGATGTGTGACCGCTCCTTTAAACACGCGTGCACAAAGGCGTCTTTTACCGCCGCTTTTCCCCCTCTTTATCGGGAGAGGCCTTTTTGTTCCCGAGAACCGTGCTGAGCCCGACTCTCTCAAGCCTGTCTCTCCTCAGTGGAAATGCAGAGAAATGATTGGTTTTAATTAGGGATGCACCGAAATGAAAATTCTTGGCCGAAACCGAAAACCAAAAATGAGAAACCAAGGCCGAAAACCGAAAACCGAAACACCGAAAGAAATGATTGTCAATTATTAGAACCATTGCATTTATGGCTATGACTGTGTACTAACCTCACTAAAATCAAAGCATTGCAATTCAAGAATAAATCAATTACAAAAGTATGGAAATATCTATTTAGCACTGACATTACAGCAATGCACAATATAAATTAAAATTCAAAACAAAATGTTTAACTTGACCCCGCTCATGTGTACATTAAATAATAATGTACAGGCCTATAACTGACTGGCCTGCTGAAAGATTGTAAAATTAAATATGTTCTCTCATAAAAACACAAAGTGCATTTAAGTCACCCGACGTGGAGAAACTCTTTGCAGATGCACCCCCTCTTGAAATTTCAGCACTGCATTTTTTGCAAATCGCTATCCGTGGGTCTTTCTCCGAGATATTGAAATAACTCCACACCGCCGACATGCTGGCTCTTATCCAGATAACCGTGTGCTGGCTGCGCTTTTTGTTTGCGTCATTACAATTCTGTTTAATTAAAAAAAATAAAAATAAAAAATAAAAAATTTACAAAAAATAAAAAAATTCTGTTTCGGCCGTGTTGTTTCGGTGATTTAGGTCTTTCGGCCGAAAACCGAAAATGCACTTTTGGGCCATTTTCGGCCGAAAATTTTCGGTGGCCGAATTTTCAGTGCATCCCTAGTTTTAATGATGATGCATATCGGGGGGCCTGACGAGAGAAGGATTGCGGTACAGGTGCTCTTTATGAGGAGAGGTGAAGAAAGGCCCTGTCTTGAAACCGAGTTCCTACCGCACCAGAGAGCGTGGCTCCTCACCGCCTAAAATAATTGAAAGCAGACTTGATTTCAATATTGACTTTTATAAACAGTCCTTAACGAGCAGCTGTTAGGCATTATGTTGTTGTTTTTTTTGTTTGTTTGTTTTTTTTATAAAAGGCGCACAAGGAAAATTCGGAATGTTTTGCTTGTAGAAAAAATGGCAGAGTGGAGAGAGAGTCACGCAGGGATTTAAAAACATTTCCCGTTTGTGGTTATTTTGTTGGCGCTCCACCCAGGCGCGTTAACCGTTTCGTAGATGGGTTTCCATTCGCCTTGATGTTGCTCCGCTGTGCCTCTCTTTTTACTAGACTCACCTTCTTGTTTGTCTTGGGCCCGTGTCAGGTCGCGTGTACATTTTGTGACATCTTTATGTTGGTCTCGCATTACTGAAACAATTACAGTTCGGGCCATGGCCATTCAGAAACTCAGGAAGGTTTTAAAACGGTCGTTCTTAGAAGCTGTTTTTACGTCTTATGAAAATATTTTCACTCGTCTCCCTTTCTGTGGATGAGCTGGCTTCAGTAGCCGGGCTCTGTACAGGAGCATATAGCAGCAACATGGAAGCGCTTATAGGGCTCTCGCATAGCTGTCAAAGTGTGAAGATGCAGAGGGATCGACCCAGGGGATTTGAGGAGGTGTAGTGCAGATGGGATGGATGGATGAAAGGAGAGCTATCTGGATGAGAGAGACGCTCTTCCCCCGGTTCTCACCCCAGGCCCCAGCCGGGAGATTGATGTCACCGGAGAGTGTTCTTGTTTTGCTTTCTTGACATTGAGCACAGCGAGAGGTTGGAGGAGAGCTGGAATAGACGGGGGTCAGGCAGTTCACTCCACGCCCGTTCCTGGAGGAGATAGAGCTGCTCTGTCTTTGCGCCTGCACGTTCCGCTCCGCCTCTCCCAGGACGACGAGCGCACGCCACAGAGCAGATATGTGGAATGGCAGCGGTCGCCACGCTTGGCTCCGTGGGCTGTGATTAGTGAGTGAAGTTGCGGTCGGGCCCCAGGGTCCCTGGGCTCTTGGAGGCTGCGGGTTCAAGTCCCACGTGGATCCCCGCTGATACAGCCGCTCTTCAGCGGTGTGCGGCTGCAGAGGTATGAAGGGCTTCCAGGAATCCGTAATTGCTTTGGACTTAAAGCACAAGGCCAAATGAATGAGCGCAGTTGAGCACATTTAGCATAAATTAACGTTGCGGTCAGCAGAGGCGCATCGCTAATCGGGCCCTTTGAATCCACCCAATAATTAGGAATCTGCATGCAAAAAAAGGGGGCTCGGGGAGAAGCAGCAGGCCGGTTTAGCATTCTTTTGAAAGGGCTGCGATTACTCTACAAAGTGCCGCTCCAATTAGCAGAGCTCAGGTTCCTGAAAGACGAAATACATCTGCCGGTTTTAGGCCAGTGTTGATGGGTTTGTTTCTTTTGCATGCAGCAAGAACTGCACACTTTTATTTTCTGACAGTTGTACCCACTGTTTTTCCAAGCAACAGTCTCCTTGGTGTGGGAAGTAAAACAACAATGAAAGGGGTTGTGGAGTAATAAGTACATTTGTATGACCTGTAATATTCCTGCTCTCTAGTCGTATCATAACCAGTACTTTTGAAAGGGTCTACAGTCTCTGTAAATGAGTCAATGTCATTCATTAATACAAATATATTGGTCCCTTTTTACCCCCTCATTGAGCCAATCTGATGTCTAACCTGCTCATAGGTGTTCAACCTACTAACAATAGCAGCTAATCTCTGGCCAAATCTTTGAGTGTTTCAGACTGTGAATCATGAACTTTGTCTAAAAAAAGAAGAGAAAACGTCTTATATTTTTACAGTTGGCATATGCTTTCGGGAGAACTGAACTATGAAAATATGAGTCTGCAGGTTGAGGTGAAAGTGTGGTGTTTTGAGAAGAAAGATAATAGTTTAAGAAGAAGGTGTGAATCCCATTGACTGCTAATCTGCCCTCGATAGGACTGCAGGGTTTCGCAGTCTGTCGTTCGTATTGCTTTATTATTTTTCCAAACAGAGCTTGATCTTTTCCGTTGTTTCTTTTTCTCATGTAGAGCGCAGTGTCTTCAGTTGGTTCTTTTCATTGTTTTCTTTGTAGCTAAGCATAACATACAATAAGAATATGTGCTTACATGTACTTTTCAGTCTTTGGAACATCTGAAGACTCTGTTTGTCTTTGTAGTGGGGCATTGATTTGGCTGTAATGAGACGGTTTTCCCACATGGTGTTTATTGCTGCTGGCTTCCATTTCACTAATAACAGGTTGCAGAGTTTGCGTCGAGAATGTTTCAGGTTGCGTGTGCTTATTTCCAGAGGCTTTAGTCCAGTGTCGTTTTCAGGGCTACTTTTCCGACTGACCCCCCCCCCCACATTAAAACTGCTGGCTGAGCTTTGCAAATCTGGTAGTCTGGTTCCGCTGAAATGACAATAGACACAACGGAGCAAATGTCACGGGTTTTCCTCGTCCTTCGCCGTTGGGATCCTGAATGTACAACCAAACGTGACCCGATTCTCTGCTCTGACAGGAGGGGAGGGGTTACTTTCTTTTGGGAGAAACGGAGTCTGATTTAGCCTTTAGCCCTTTCTACTTGGAATGTGTTGGAGCTGTGAACGGTGGTAAATGCAGGTCAGAGACACTGGAATGTAAGTTCAGATGCAAAGTTTCCATTACTTACTTACAGCAGCACAAGAACTGCAGGCATTCTTGGTGTACAGACGGGGCTGGCAGTGACTCATTAAGAGCGCTTTTGTGGTGGAGATGTGATTTTAAATAATTTCCCCATGTAATAGAAGTATTTAAGTCAATCTCTTATTAATAAGATGTTAGGAGAAAACCTTTTTTTTCCCTCTTTAACTCGGTTGTGTGTCATCTTTTTTTCCTTTCTTTAAAACTGCACTCACCCTCATGCTCACAACCACCAGTGTTTTCTACACAACATATTAGCCCCCCCGTACAAAGGCTTTGACACTGTAGCCAGTAGGGCGGGGTATCGTTATGAACATTTTCAATAACGGTTCCGGTACCGATACCAAAAAACTTTTTTCTGATGCCTTTCTTTGCTGAGTGTAAATGCATTTTTCACCAACAACCAAAGAAAAACCTAATTTAACAAAATAAGCCAAAACGTCTCAAATGCTTCAGTGTTTAATGTTGTCAACTCAAACAGCTGCATGAAATGCAGTATAAAACTAAATGTGTTGCTTGGTTACAGTTTGGATTGGTTGGACAGATGATATGGAGATGTCTCCTGTTTGATTGTACAACCAACCGTTTGTAAAATGATCTATCAAGTACCAAAAATGTCAGTTTTTGATACTTGGTGCTACGGACACAATTCGGTCGGGGCTCAAAAAGTACTGAGGTTCCATGCCCAGCCCTAATAGCCAGCAGTGAATATTAGCAGTCAGGTGTTCAGGCTGGAAAAAAGTGATTGTGTGCAGGCATTGCTCACTGCTGCTGAACTGCTTATGCCCAGGTCGTCTTAAGCTGTTTCTGACACTGTAGAACTGAACTGGCATTACTATCCCCCTGGTCTCAGACGTTCCTGTCTGGTATGTGGTGCACAGTTTTAATTTGGTGTGGGAGGTGGGAGGTGGGAGGTGCTGATCTCACAGGGTGAACTACAGCAGTGCGTTTATTGTTACTTAGTGGAATCAGCACAGGTGCTCTGCATACCAAAGTCAAGTCACCATGGAAATGGAGCAACTGAAATGCACTGAGAGCTGCTATTTTAACGCAGATGGAATTCACTTGAGGGAGTTAGTTTGCAGACAGCTGTGTAAACAGTGTAGTGAGACACATTTTGTCATGTCCACCTTTTATTCTTCATTGTAATATTTTAATACTGGCTTTTCTTTTCAAATGTGTTTTGCTGAAGTGGGCTTGCGAGGCCAGGCCCATAGACTCAGGTGGAACTGATGGGAGGTGTCGGCGCACCGCCACGTGGTATCCGCGATGGGGCCTCCGCGCTGGGACCTCCCCCTTCGGCACAGTACAGGAAGCGCAGGAACAATGGGCTGATGTCAGCCTGGCGGGGCCCTCGTGCTGCGCTTTCCTGTTTTCACCCCATTTTCAAACGACACGGAGGAGAGCCAGTCAGGAGGGCCCGTACAATGCCCCGTTACACACCCACTGCAGCTCAAGACGCTTTCATTTTTATTTACAGCTGACCTGGAACATGTTCGACCCGCTTGTCTGTTCATTAGAGAGGATTTAAGCAACGTATGCAAACTGTGTCTTCTAATAATTGTAAGAAAAGTTTGTTTTCGCTGGCTTCTGACAAACTATATTTCATATTTTGTTTTGCACCCCATCAGTGTGTTTTACAGTCAAACACACTAGCAAACCTCTTCCCTCTGAAATTCAGATTGATTATGTGGTTACGGTTCTTATGTTAAGAACTATGGTTTATGATAATTCAATTTAGGTTTCTGTCTGCTTACTCGGTAGCAAACGTGGTGTGGTAAGCCACAGCCAATCAGAGCAGTGAGTGAGGGGCACTGGGTATTAAGCAAAACGCTTGCATGTGCTGGATTTTGCATGTATTTACTACCATCGTCTCACTAGAGGGTTTACTGAAAAGAAGTGCTGAGTGATCAGGAAGTCTATGCACATACCTTAAAAGCCGATGTTGGGGAATTGGGGAAGTGCTGGAGCAATGTGGCACGTGTCTCATGAGATCGAGTGAATCAAGTGACATAAAATTTAAACGGAGAAAAACAAACGTTTGACCCATATAAAGGCTCCTGCGACAAGAAAATCTATAAAAATGCAATCTTGCTCATTTATACAGTGCACTCCAAAAGTGTTAGGACAGTGACACATTTTTTGGTTGTTTTGGGTCTGTACTTCAGCACATTGGATTTGAAATGGAACGAGTGATGGTTTGAGGCTTGTTTGATACCTCAGACCCTTGACGACTTAGACATTTAGCCAACCGTGCGTTCCATACTATTCCTGTGTAATTTACGGCTTACTCTAGTCCCGCCCCCCAATTCCCATAGAGATCCGTTCAAATGCAGAGGTTATAGTATCCCTTGTAAGAGTACCTGGAAATAAGAGTCTTTTGATGTTGTTGGGTCACAGACCTCAGGATGTCATGGCATGCAAAGGATATGCAACCAAATATTAAATATGAGGACTTTATTTAAGTTTGTTAATTTGTCCAATTGCTTTTGGTGCCCTTAAATGGGGGGGGGACTACGTGTAAAAATGACTACAATTGCTACACTGTTCACCTGATATAGATGTAAAAACCCTAAAATTAAAGCTGAAAGTCTGCACTTCCATGTTCCATTTCAAATACAATGTGCTGTCAAAGTACAGAGCCAAAACAACAAAAAATGTGTCACTGTCATAACATTTCTGGAGTGCACTGTATGTATTCATAATATAGGTCTCACGCTATTTGCTAATTACATTTTTTTTTGTTTTTGTTTGTTTACTTCAGCAGTTGAAAAGTTGATCAGTACTAATATGACCTGTAATTTAATTTATGGAGTTATGACTAATTAAACCATAAGGTCTGTACTTTGTGCTCCCTTGGTTAAGAGGTGTTTTTGGATGGCCGCGATGACTCATTTTCAGTAGGAGACCCATGAGCAAGGCAGTTTAATATCATAGTGACGTTGCAGTAATTTAGGGTGACATGGTCAGATCAGACAGTCGTGACAAATGGATAAAAACAATTGTGATTTTTTTGTGGCGGTAACACAAGAACGTTTTTGGAAGTTTGCTGACACACTGAAAGGGAAAGCGTGCCTCCGGAGTGCAGAGATGGGGGTTGCTGGGGTGAGGGTGGGGGAGGTAGTGCTTGGGTGTGGGTTTGAGGGGATAGAGGCGGACAGGCGCCAAGCCCAGTAACCATCTAATGGCTTTCATATGTGGTAGTGGTCGGCATGTGGCTTTGGAAGAAGACTGAGAGCGTCATTAGTCTGGCAGAATGTGACATGGCAGAACTGGCCTCCTCAGAAGCGGCTGAAATGGTTTGCCGATGAGAGGGAGAGGGCTCCGTGTGGCTTACATATCACTGTCCAGCCTGCCTGTCATCTCAAGAGCAGAGGGAGGGGCTTCGACCTCTCTGTCCTGTCTGCTACTGCTCCCTCAGAGTAGCCTCTGTGACCTCACAGTTAGAGGGTGGGGTTAGCGGGAGGATAAGCAGCCCACGTAGCCCAGGCCTGGCTCCAGAGCTCTGCAGTGCCTTTAGAGTGAACTTCAAAGATCGCAGAAATCCAGCTTAAAGCATTCCCGAGAACAGCCAGGCTCAGTCATTTCTAACTTCCTAACAAAAGAAATGAGCGAAACAAAGAAGGTTCTCTGCTTTTCTGTCTCGAGTGGAGAAACGGTGACGTGATGTGGTCGGGTGTATTAATCAGGGCAGTGAAGCGGTCTGAATGAATCGGGTCAGCACTTGGATCGGAGTATGTCAAGTCAGATTTTGTTCAGACCCTTACTTCTCATATACAGTTACTGGATTTAGTTACATTTTTGTCTAAAGTTAAACAAGCAGCTATATTAATAAAAAATAAAAAAACATATATATAACCATATAACTTTACACCAGTGACCTTGGTTTCTCCCTTTTTATAATTAATGTTTGACAGTTTCCAGGGCCAGAGATTCCAGAGAATTTCAAAGTTATGTAGTCCCTATTTTATTTGGCAGCATCACTTTTAATTGCAATGGGTCTCAGCTTTGAATGACAGGAATACCTCTGAACTTTGGCTTAAGTGTTATGAAGTGTGTTGTGTACCTTCTTTGGCACCTTGCTGTGTGTTTTATCAAGTACAAAAGAACTCAACATTTTACAAGAAGTTAACCAAAGCTTGGTAAGCATGTCAAGATCTGTAGAACTGTAAAAATAAACTAGTTATCTTTTGCAACTTTGTTAGCCGACGGCGTTACCGTACGGCAGTGGCTTTACCAGCAGGGCTACAGTCAATGGGAACTGTAGTGGCCCAGTGTAAAGCTTAATTTGGCAGATCATCTTTCTGTCGAATGTACTCAACTGGAATGGAATAGCAGAACAGATGAAAATAAGATCTGTCTTTGACATGTTTAATGATCCCATGAATTGCTTGTTAAAGCATTGGCACCTTAAGCTTGGGTCACACTTGGGTATACCGTCACACTTGCAGACTGTTCCAGTTGTTGCCGACGGGGGCAGTTTGCCTGGTTATCTTGCTCTTGAGCTTAAATCCCATTGGCTGTTGCGGTGGTCGGTCTCGGATTTCAGTCTTTGCACTCCGCAACTCAAAATAAAACGTTTGCTATTATTTTGCCTGCCCAGAGTCAACGGTGGGGTCAGCAAAATCTGTTGGCTCCGGTCGGCCTTAAAATCTGGGAATTATCGCCAAGTGTGAACCAAGCTCTATCTGTATTTATTCATGTTGTAACTCACTATGTACTTCGTAATATGCTATACGGTCCCATTTATTTGTA
The DNA here is from genome assembly GCA_022702515.1 of Ilyophis sp. 1 JC-2022. Classification (NCBI taxonomy): domain Eukaryota; kingdom Metazoa; phylum Chordata; class Actinopteri; order Anguilliformes; family Synaphobranchidae; genus Ilyophis; species Ilyophis sp. 1 JC-2022. Next base: position 110,584,909 of record CM040403.1, read on the forward strand.
ATATCATCTTGTTTTTAATGTGTAAAGGTATGGAACCTTTTCTCGTCTTCCAGTGGTCCTTTGTTGTGGGTAATATTGGCGGACTCCTACCACAGTGGAACAGCATGCCTTTTCCCTGCCTTTGCACTGTGTCCAAGGCCTGCCAGGCTGCTGTTACACGTCTTACAACTGAAAAAATGAGTCCCACTGACCTCAGCCCTGTTCTCACTCTTCTCTGCTGCAGTGTGGTTCCTTTACTGAGGAAGTCCATTGGGATTCTGATGCAGCGGACACCTCCCACGCTTGACCAAGCCCTTCCAGAGTGTTACCAGAGGGTAAGTTTCATTATCAACCAATCAGTAACACTACCACCCTTTTACATTACATTACATTACATTCATTTAGCAGACGCTTTTATCCAAAGCGACGTACAGTAAGTGCATACAGAAAGGTCATCGAAGTAACTACACTACAGAAGATAAGAAAAAGCACATTCCCCATACAGTAGCAGCTATCCCTAGTATGAAACACAATGCAGTTCAAAGTGAACTGGGTAAATCTCTCTCTAATACAATTCTACTATAATAAACTAAACTTGACTATCTTACACACACAGTGAAAAACAGACAAAAAACCATGAGGTCCTAGATAAGTATTAGTCCAGTGGTCCAAAAAAAGGTGCGTTTTCAGGCCACGAGGGAAAGTAGGCAGGGCAGGTTGGAACGGGGGGAATGGGAAGTTCGGAATGGGGGAAGGGAGGGGGAGTGGCTGGGAGCCGCAGAGTGGAAAGACGAGCGAGTGCCATTTACGAGGGAGGGGGGGAAGTAAGTGCGTGCTGCAGTAGATGCAGCGAGGCGAAGAGCAAGAGGTAGTTCTGGATCAAGTCCTGCTGCAGGGGCCTGGGTGTAGGCTATTGGCAGCAGTGTAGGCAGGGTCAAGACTTTGAAACTGAGAACTGGGCAACCTGTGGAAGTCTGGTGAGTGGGGAACAGGGGGGGGTGGGGTGAAAAGCCTGCTGAAGAGCCCTTTACAGTTATGTTCAGTTATGGTAGGTTGATAGAGATTTGGTTCTTTTTCATTGTGATACACTGTGTGTGTCTGTGTGTGTGTTTGCAGGTACAACGGTTGCAGGGCGTGTATAACCTGCAGGAGCCACACTTCTGGACGCTGTGCTCTGATATCTACGTCGGAACGCTCAAACTGCTGGTTGCCCCCGACGCCGACTCTCGCTGGATCCTGAGCCAAACGCACAACATTTTCACACAGGTGTGGAAGTGGGCGGGAACCTAACGGGAGTATTGCATGTAAATGATGTCTGTGGCTATGCAGACAGTGATGCAGACAGTTTTCCTAACGTGTTTGTCCTTTGGTTATTTCCAGGCTGGGGTCCGGCAGCTCTATGTTCAGATAGATATTGCGGCGATGTAATGTTTGGACTCTCCTCTCTCTGGGCATTCTGGGACCAAAGCCTTCTATGTTGCTGTAGGGAGCCTCTGTTCCCCTCCCAAATCTGGGACCAAGATGGAAGCAGCTACTCAACTCACAGGAAATAGTACTGAAAAAAGGAAAGGGACTTGCCAATAATGTGACGTTTATGGAAATCAAGGTGAACGTTGTCACTTGTTGCCAAAACTGCTCCTCCCCCTGGACTATCATGGATATTTTTTTGTCATCTTTTTTATTTTTTATAAATATTGTGGAAAGTTTTAAGTACTTGTTTTCTCCTCGCTGCCATCAAGGTTTTAATGTAATTCCCTGGAATAATTGTGAACGCACGGGGCAGTTACTGAAAGTACATGAAACTCATCAGCTCAATCTCCTCCGTTTCATATGTCAACCTATGGTACCATCGTGCAAAAACCATAATGGAATAAATTCTAATTGGCTGTTTTTATTGCACTTTGTGGACTTCTTGAGCCAAACAGTATTTTTTTGGTTTCCAAAGTGCCTTTTAATTAAATCATGGACAATCTGCGAACTGTGTGTATGCAGAGTCCATCTGTAGACCTTAACAGCTGGACTGAAGCCCTCCTAGAACCAATTATGAATTACCCAGAAGACTGAAGACCTTCAAGCCTGTGTTTTGGCATTCCAAAGTGAGGATTCTTCTAAAACCCAATAACACAAGGGTTTTTCCAGATGTATGGAATGTTGTGAGAAATCCACTTGATCGTTCTAAACTTCTAACGTGTTCCCTGGACATCGCACCAACGCGATCTAACCACATAAATGACAAACGTCTGCTTTTCACCCGCTCAGAAGGGATGATGACAAAAACAGATGCGAAAATGAAGTAGGCCCACGATTCCGTTGCTCCGTTTTGTCAGAATTTTTATTTAAACAAGCGAAGATTGCAGTTGGCCAGTTGTATTTTTTGCAATGTAATAAATGATTATCTGCACTTTCAATGTCAGTTCTTGTCATTTTTCATCGATGAGCAGAGAGGAAGGGGGAGTCTGCGGTCCCTTTATGAAAGCTGTGGTGAGGCAGAGGCCTTATGAATAAAACTCCCATGTGCGGTTCACATTCTGAGCGCTTATTTCATGGTTTTTCTGTGTTTTTAGATTTTTCCAGGGTGACATAAGCCCACACCCAAGGGTATTGTTGCACATGAGTAATGCTTTGTATGGGCAGGGAACACTTGTTGCAGCTGCGCACAGCCATCATTTTGACCCTAATTATCCCCAATTACTTAATTCACTGTTGTCCCCAGTTTCAAGTCCCTGACTAAAATTTTAACCAGTGGGCTCAACAGTATTCGTAAGGGGACAGAAATGCATCCTTTACATTCCTGTCTCCCAACATATGCAACCACAGGAAAATGGAACCATACCGAACTTTTTTAAAAGCCATGGTATGATGGGAGTGGATTCATCCGTACGATGCCCACAGCTGTTTTTTAATCTAAGATGGCGCACTTTCAATGACATTCCATCACGGCAGCACAGTGGTGTTCTACCAAATTCTGCCGTCAAGAGAACATCCAGCTATAAACCGCTTCCACATGTGTGAGGAATGCTACAGGAAACCAGCAGCCATAAAATGAGAGCTCTTGATTTATATTAATGATAAAACGGCTCATCTGTGAAACATGGAAAGCCCTGTTCTCAGTTGACAACAATGTATAACAACACACATGAACAGAAGTCCATACGACATAACGTTTTCTAAAACGATGTATACAGGTATTGTATCAAATTCAAATTGCACAGCATTTGTAATTGTAGGATAATGGACAATTTCGATTTAAAATGGGCTCGTTTTCTAAGGCCAGTGGTCATTTTTAAAATTCAACCCAGGTGATGTAGGCCTGACATTTTTCAATGTAATTTTTTTTCATCTTTCATCTCTGTTACTGTAATTACTTTCTGACACATTACCTGACATGACTAATGATTCCTATGCATCATTCATTAATCTGAGGCTTCAGCAGCCAAACTACCATGCTCTGCACTGGGTTTATCTGATAGAACACTTCCGTCTAATACGTCCTAACCCATGTGATCATTCCCCCATTTTATTTTAAGGCGTAATTCCCACTGTCTTGTCGGAGTCAGGAGGTGTACGTGGAGCTATCGAGCGTCTTCAGGTCCCGTAAAGTGGCAGGTTCCACGGCAAAGAGCCGGAGCATATCCAGCTCCAGGGGATGCAGATGTCCAGTCACGATCAGGGAGTGCAGAGGTCCGCCCAGGTCACATGATGCCAGCTGGCGTAATGACCCAGCTCTGATTGCCTGGTCGTCAGCCCCGACCCTTGCCATCCCCACGCAGATAGTGTTCTCTGTGAAGGCTGTAGGACAGTCAGGAAAATGGCTGAATGACGCACCATAAAAACGTATAGTTCATAAATAGGCCTTTTAGCCATGTTTCTCAATCCTGGGACTGGACACTATGTTGGTTTTATGTCTTAATGAATCAGGTCTGCCTGTGCTACTAACGAAATACTGATTTGAATTTGAAACTTCGCAATTACTGGAAAAACAAGACTAATGCAAGGGGCTATCAGATGTCAAATATACAGTGGTGCTCGAAAGTATTCATACCCCTTCACTTTTTGCACACTTTATTGTGTTGTAGATTAAATTTTAAATGGATAAAATTGCCATTTTTGCCCATCAATCTACACTCAATAACCCATAATGACAAAGTGAAAACATGTTTTTAGAATTTTTTGCTAATGTATTAAATCAAAAACTGAAATCTCTCATTGCATAAGTATTCATACCCCTTGCTTTAATGTATTTTTAAAGTATCATATTTGGTCGCATATATTTTGCATGCTGTTACTTCCTGAAGTCTGTGACCCATCAACATCAAAAAACTATCTTATTTTCAGGTATCCTTACAAGCGATACTATAACCTCTCTGCATTTGAATGGATCTCTTTGGGAATTGGGGGGTGAGACTAGATTCAGCTGTAAATTACATTGGTACAGTATGGCACATGGCTGGCTAAATGGCTGTAAGTTATCAAGGGTCTGAGCTATTGAACGAGCACCCAAACCATCACTCTGTTGCCATATATGGAGTAGATGTGGATGGATCACTGCAAGGGTTATTTCTCCCGACTGGTTTCCCCATAGAGTTCTATAGGAAATTAATCTAGTATCACCCCCCAATTCCCATAGAGATTCATTCAAATGCAGAGAGGTTATAGTATCGCTTGTAACAGTACCTGAAAATAAGATATCAAGAGTCTTTTGATGTTGATGGGTCACAGACTTCAGGAAGTAACAGCATGCAAAGGATATGAAATATGATACTTTAAAAATACAATAAAGCAAAGGGTATGAATACTTATGCACCTAAGATATTTAGATTTTTAATACATTTGCAAAAATTTCTAAAAACATGTTTTAACTTTGTCATTATGGGTTATTAAGTGTAGATTGATGGGCAAAAATGGCAATTTTATCCATTTAAAATGAAATCTACAACACAATAAAGTGTGCAAAAAGTGAAGGGGTATGAATACTTTTGAGCACCACTATGTTATGAAACTATCAATTTGATACCCAATTAATTTGAAAGCATTGGCACCTTAAGCTTGGGTCACACATGGGGACTGTTCCAGTTGTTGCCGACGGGGGCAGTTCAGACTTAACGACTGGTCTTTCCTTGCCGTTGTAATGGTGTGCACACTAGGCGACTGTGAACAGACTGAGGTTAACTGACCAGTGGTTTATTGGTAAAGTACATCCCCAGAATTTTGGTGGATTTACAGTTTCACTATGTCAACCTGGTCAGGCTCACAGTAACATAAGGTTACTCAAGCTCAACATGTGAGGCTACTGCTAAGCTTAGTTAGTCATCAGCCACATGCAGAGAGAGAGAGAGAGAGACTGCTTGCTCACCCAGGTCCTCCTTCCTCTCTCTGCGGTTCTGTACGATCTCCAGAAGCTGTTCAGCCGCCCGACTCACACTCATGTACCTGGGAGGCTCGTAGATCTTACGGCCCCTGCGGAGAAGAGGGAGACAGGGCTTGAGGATGTGCAGTCATTTTCAATAGCAACTATAACCGTTAAGCTCAGTACTAGCTTTAGATACGTTTCTTATGCTACTAGTTTTAGCCCATGTCTTATTTTCACCATCCATCAATCTCTTTATGCAGGTCACAGGATCAAATCTGAGGTTGAACACAGCCCTTGTACTGTTGACCAAGGAACATCTCTAGCTAATGACATGCATCTAGTTCTAGTTTAGCCACAATACAGGCATGTGCTAACATGCAAATATAATATTGATTATGATCTATCAGGGTGGCGGAGTTATAACTGGCAGTGCCATCTCAAACCATGTATTCAGTTTGATGGCTACCATCTCTGTTTCATGACCTCTCTCTCTACCATTATGTCCCCTGTGTAGATGGGTCACCGTGCTGAGCTGACCAGGGTCTCCCTGCATCCTTCTTTAACCAGCTGGTACCCCTCAGCCCCCATGCATTAGCATAGTGGGGTGCATGTAATGAGCCCCCACTTTTATTCTCCTGGTGACCTCTCAATGTCTTTCTAAGTCATGAAAAGCTCAGATCATCAATCACCATTCAGCGGCTATAAAAACAGCAGAAGAAACTTCTTCATGAAGTTCCCTGTCCATTAAACACACTGCTGGTCTTTGCTAAGAGGAAGATATTTCCACACAAAAAGTACCCTGGAAAACTAGTGGAAAAAGACTGGATTTTGTCTTTCTCACAGAAACATGATCATTGCACAAAAATGTAATGTTAACCAAAATCGCGCAACATACGTTTATACCATTTCCTTATAACAACATGACTGCTACAGTACATCTGGGTAAAATTATGTCCCTTTTCACTCTATACGAAAAATATGCTTTGATTAACCCCCTTTTCTGGTATACATGACTTAATACTAAACTCCATTTGCGCTTTTCATGAATTGAGTTATAAGCTGACCGGGTGTGCTTCAGTTACAAAAATGACTTTATACCACAATGAGAAACTATTTTACAGTTTTCTGTAAATGGGTAACCTGCATCCATTACCATCATGTAAAATTAATAATCTTCCTTTCAAAAGAGCATATCTGTGGAAGGCTATGGCGTAGGAAAAAGGGAGCGTTTGCATTTAGTTGCAAACTTCCTCTTAAAAAATGCTTGGCCAGTAAACATGCAGAAGGGTTTAAAAAAGATTCCCTGGATCATTCCCAAAGGCTGAAGTGATAACGGCTCTTTAGTCCAAGCCAAACAAATCTCCCCGGCATCTCTTCGCTCACTGACGTGGATCTGCTCCAGCCACGTATATAAATGTATGCTAAGTGAACGTCTACAATAAACCTCAAACTGCCCTCATTTTTGTGACTGACAAGATATAAATCGGGAACCTGATTCCCGGCACAGGGAGACAGTGAGAGGGACTTACCTCAGCAAATTCTCCATGGATTGCTCTTTGACTTTAATATCTGGAAAACAGTAGTTGTTTTAGAGTTGTGCGCTAAATGTTTTGGTACTTTTTCTCGACAACTTCCCCCTCAGGCCGTCCATGAATACAGTGTGGCTGAAGAATTCTTTGAACTCAGGGGGAGTTCTTTTTTACCCCAGAGTGAGGGAAGTGGTTTTTACCCTATTCCTAGCACTCAATATCCAACTGCTGGGCATCAAACCGCAGCACAGACTTACCCAAATATTATTTTTCCTTCACTTAACCAATTGCAATTACTTCATACCACCACACCTAATTTCCGACACACCGAAAACCTACAGGAACCACAGTGACGATCACTACACACACACCGTTTACAAAAACAAAAGTAATTTAAGTGATCACATCAGAATATTTTATTACATTTCTCCCTTCTCGGTTGTGTAGATCAATAGTCCTCGTATTGCCTGCTGAACTAGTGATTTATAACTCAATCAGCACGGCGCGGCACGGTGTCTGAGGAGAGCCATGCGTGTGTCTGCTTTTGTTGTCTCTGATGGCCATTGTCTTTGAAGCACGTCTTGCCTTCCAGGGAAGGGAGGTGACGGCGCTGATCTCAGGCTGGTTGTGGCTCACTAATGAGGTCGATAACGTGGCGTTCGCGCACACGCCCCATCCCAGCTGAGGACGCACCTGGGGACACCGCCCCGCCCCGTCCCGCCCCCTCCCGGGCCCAGGGAGGCAATAAGAAGAGGGGAGTTCACCCTTCAGCCTGTCGTCATTATTCTAAAGTACAGGGCTGCTGTCGCTGGGGAGTCCCGCCCCGTGGTCCAGAGGGCAGAGCCTGCTCTTGTTTTGGGGAGGGGGGACCTCAACCCGCGCAGATAAAAGTAAATTATGAGCATTCAGCCATCTGTCTCTCCTGTACATAATAAGGGCCTCCTATCCAGCACAGAAATACACTTGCAGCACCTCCTTTGTGGACGTGAATGAGGTCCCTTTAATACGCAGCTGTGGGACACCGCAGTGGGAAAGGCTCGTTTTGCTGCTTTGTGGAAACGGTCTAACCTGGGTCTGAGCTGGTCCCTGGGGCTGCCTGTGTCTGTGTGTCTGATTGATGGGGAAGCTGGTGCTCACAGTCACGGTCTCTCACACACACACACACACACACACACACACACAATCTGTCATTATAAGGCCTGAGTTTCTCCCACCTGGAGCAGTGAGATCACAGGCCGAGGCTGTGCGGAGCAGGATAACGAGGGATAAGGGAGCAGAGTGTGTGGATAGAGATCCAATCCATCACAGGTGCACTGATACACAGCCTTCTTTTACCTCATAAATCTGTGCTCCACTACATGGCGTTAGGACAAAGTGTTAAAGCAGCAGGTGACCATATATTGATAATACTGTAGTGTACTGTGTTAATCCTCTATATTATGTTGACATTTTATGACGCCTTTTTGAACAAAAACTGACACAAAACTATTGTAATTGAAAAATGTTGACACTTCCTGTGTCATCTTTTGTGTCTTGCCTTTTATCCCTAAATTAAAAAAATATGTGATGAAACATCTCATTTTAGAGCCTGAGGTAAGTGAAAGTTTGTGAAGTTTAAAACCTGTAAAGTGCCACCAGAATTACCCACAAAATAATCAGAGATAAGAAATAAAAAATATATATTTTCTTACAGTTTATACAGCTACCCCACAAATGACCCCACACAACACCTTTGTAGACAAAGTTGGTACAGGACTTTTCAAAACATAGCATTATGTTTACCACGTGTTTACCATTTAATCCCAACAAATTAGGAAAAGACATACAATGCCAGGATGGAAAAAATAAGGTTACTGATACTCAAACACTGAAATGTAATATGAGGGTTCATAGATACGCAAAGTTTCATGAGACGAGGAAGTGTTAATACGTCAGAGGAAGAAACTACACTTACCCAGCAGACAGAGTGTGTGCATCCCATTCTCACGGTTTCTATGGATTTTGTCATAAAAGCTTTCGGGTCTCCAGGCGTCTGTCCAGAACACAATGGAAACAGTTTCTCCGAAGTTATACAGCTGGAAAAGATCCAAATGGCCATTTGTCAATTGATTAATTCATTTTGAAAAATAAAAAAAAATCCAACAAACTATCTTGTAATACTGTTGTATTGTCTGTGGTTGTTCGATGTTTTAGATGGCAACATCAGTGTTCTGCGGAGTGAAACATTTTTAAAGAGATGTTCGACGGGGAGCCGGCTCACTGAGAAAGCCATTTTGGCACATCGACCCGAAACCTGGGAAATGTCACTTGTGCCAGGAGGTTGGCCTTTTAACCTCATCACTCACAACTCGTGTGAAGTGACACAAATCCCAACGCAATAAGATGTGAGAAGAGACTGAAATCCAGGGCTTTAGGGTCTCTGAAGAGGGCAAGCCTCGGGTAGGAAGCGTTTCCTAATCTCTATGTTGTTATAACCCTTTTCCTCCAGAGGTGAGGCAGACCTGTGGGGTTGAATGTGGAAGCACAGGGCACGGCACGCACGTGGCTAAGGCCCATCGTCTAACGAGCACAAACATAACAGTGAAACCCATCCGGACCGGCTGCTCTGCTCTCCTGCTACAGTAAGTACAGGCCATTACTCACTTCTGTCAAATGCACTCCAAGTATTGTGTGCTTGGAAACATGTTCTTTGGAAACGGCGGATTTCCAAACCACACCTAGACGTGTACATTTTTTATTTTTGAACTTGAAAAATGGGGAGGAACTGACAGGTGGTTTTGAATATAGAGGAACAGTCTTGGAGTACCATAGGGGTAAATTTGGTAGAAATATTCCTTTCACACACAAACTCCACCAAAAACCTTTATACACATATGTCTAAAAGCACACAAAGAGGTGCAAGTGTGGACACAGTGTGCAAGTATTTCTGTTGTTTGCTGGACTGTTTGTTTTCCTTGAGCACCACTTTTGTGTTTCTCGAAGGGTGGTTGTGTGTGTGTGTGTTTGTGTGCGCGTGTCAGAGTGTGTGTAAGCAGTACTCTATCATCTTATAGACTGCCAGCACAAAGCGCTCCAGACAAGGTGCTTCCTGTTATTCACTGTGAGTGACGTCACACCGCACTGGAACTGCACTGTGTTGGCATTCTGGTCAGGCTGCCAGAAAACATGTGCCTAGATCACACAGAACAGCACAGGACACATGACACATCTGAGCCTCTTCCAAGAAGTGTCCATGCCAAGCTAGCCTGCTTTATCGCTAATGATACTGGATAAAGTCATGGATGTTCTGATCAATCAAAGCAGGAAGATGGAAAGATAAAAAGATAATTGAAGACACACACACAAACAAACACACAAACACACACACACTTAATTTCCTCTCTGAATAAGGCAGACACATAGATAGACAGGACAATGCTCACACAAACGTGACCTGGCCACCCACCCCCCCACCCCTTGCGTATGGCGAGTCCTTAATTGGAGTAGTAAAGCCCGGCTCCTCTGCCCCCCCCCCTGCTTGCCCACAGCCCTTTGTGTGAGAGAGCGGGGGCCGGCTGATTGCGACCAATTAACACGTTTGATGTGCACCCAAGGAGAGGCGATAATGACGGACCCGGTGCGCTGAACTCCTCAATAATCTGCAGTATAAAAAGCCAGCTGCGCCTCTGCCAGTAGCCCGACGCCGTGGTGTGCAGGACCAGCTGGGCTGGGCCTCAGCGCTGACAATGCCACACTGACAGCTCAATTCACATGCGCTTTATTAATGGACAGGACCACGCACAGAGAGCTTTAGCTTTCGCTTCATACTTTTCACTTGAATATAGTCGCACAATGGCCACTGTCATCGGAGACTGATAATGAACAGCAAGGACAACCGAACTTGGGCACGCATTGATGATGTCACAGATCTATGGCAGAACATACAAGAAAAGAATAATAATTGACTGCATTTATGTAGTGCCTTTCATCTGATCTCAAATTCTCAAAGCATTTTGCCAAGGACTTCAAATAATGTTCTATTCTTTGTAATTCTCTTAAGTGCCTATGGCTGTCTTTAACGACCATAGTGAGCAAGGATCTTTATGTGACGTTTAATTTTTCTAAGGTGGTATCTCCTGCAACACAGTGTCCCAGGCCAATACCATTGCACCGGGATAGTGTTTTTTCTTATTGGTCTCAAGGGAAGACCACCCCCTATAGGCCCACAAACAGACTTTCTCCCATTCAAGTACTAACCAAGCCCAGCTGGCCATCAGTCAGGAGAAAATCGCAGGGGGGGAGTTTCTGGCTCTCAGATGCAGTAGCAGATACAGATGGAGATGGAGCCCTACCTGGAGCCCGCAGCATCCAACTGCATTCATGATGGAGGCATTGTGGACGACCCTGTATTCTATCCCAGCATTCACTGCTCTAAGGACCAGGTCGCTGTGGGTGGTGGCTCTTAAATATACAGAAGATAACACATTAAATCCTATTAGTGTGTGAACACTGACACAATGTACATACTACAATGCAGTTCATGCTAATTACAAATGCAGACCTTTTAAATATGAGAACCATGTTTATTACTCCATCAGTTGAATGGTTCATTTGTTTGAAGATGTGTGTGAGGTGGAAGCACATTTTACACGGTCAGTAAAATGCCCGGTTGCATGGCTATCGATTTACAGACGCACGATACAGTCTGAAGTGGAAGGAAGACTAGGACTTGGCCCAAAAATGTCATCCTTGGCCCCACAATATGTCATTATAGTTTATTAAAACCAAGCGGCGTTCCGGGCCCATCGTGACCATGACGGAAAAGGAACGCCTGGGCACGCCGCTCACTCATGTGGGCTTTGGTGGTTTTGGACGGAAAGATTGCTGAGCCCAGCGCTCTGCCGCTCTTCGTCCTGACTCTTACAGTGAGCTCCATTCAAGTGGTTCTAGCGGATGGGGCGCGGCTGCGATCGCAAAATCTTTCCAGAGGCTTTTCCGCGTGTTTACGCAATGCTGGAGTCCGAGCGAGTCGCATCCACGTCTGCTTGTGACTGATTGCAGTTGGATCTGAAGCAAGGTGCTGTGAAACCACTTTCGTGTGGTGGTCTTCCCTGCGATTTCCAACACAAAATTTTTGTCATTTAAAATCGCTCCTACTTAAGCCCACAAAGATGGGGTGTAATGATAAGGGTTCATTAGCAACACTTTTACCCTTTAAAGCAGTGGTCCCCAACCCTGTTCCTCGAGAGCTACCGTCCTGTAGGTTTTCACTCCAACCATAATTTGGCACACCGGATTCTACTAATTAACAGCTCAGAAAAATCTCTAGCTGTTGAATGAGGTGTGCTTTGTTAGGGTGGAGTTAAAACCTAGAAGACGGTAGCTTTCCAGGAACAGGGTTGGTGAGCACTGCTTTAGAGGAACACTGTAAAAACACCCACTAACACATGGCAGGACAATCATGCTGAAATATTGACCAGGAGAACCACATCTTCCTGCTTGAACCCATGATACCTCTGCCTCTGATGTTGTTTTAAGCTCATGTGATTTTCCATTCAAGTTTATTTCGGTTTTCATCTTAATATTACCCACAATTCAGCTGTTTGGAATGGACAGAATTATGACAATTAGATTTTTTGTGTCAACTGAATAATGCTAAAGGGCTGAGGGGTTAAGACAACTGTTAAGATTAAACACTGCATTAATTTAGGATGAGCAGTGTTAACTGCTGTAACAGTGTCAGGTGTAGTGTAGCTGTAAATATGAAGACTGAATGTTTGAATGGTTGGTGGGGTGCTACTGTTGTATGCTGCTGGTAACTAACATTTATAACAAGCATTTATGCACTCATTAGTTAGCGAAAAAAGAGGTTTAAACTGTTTAATTTCAAATATAGTGGAAATAAAGACAAAATAATACAGAAAAATGCTGTATTATTGAAAATTCCCCACTGAAAAAAACACCTTTTGTATTATGAGTATGTTGGAGGGGAAATGCATGAAAAGTAACCTCACATTGCAAAACTCTATAATACCGACAGATACCCATAGCAAAAAAAATAAAAGTGATATACTGTAATATTTTTAAAAATATTAAAACATGTTCTGAAATGGGCTAGATAATTTATAGTTCCAGAATAATTCCAGAAGAAATAATCTGTGGTGATTACTGCATTCCATATAAAAAGACATGTGAAATGGATCATTTGGGCAAGTCATTCACAGATGATGTATTAAACCGGTAATGATAAACATCCTGCAGGTCATTAAATTCCTTTATTAATCCACTATAGGCTGCCAGACCTGCATATTAAACTAAATATATATTTTCCTCCATTTCAATCTAAATCTGCAGATGATTTTACAGTTTTAAACTAACTGTGCTACAACAAAGATCAAAAACTATTATGTGAGATGCTCTCCGTTGTTAGGATACTGTTAGGATTTTGAAAATAGTGTAGTGTACACAAGACATAAGGAGTTGTTTCATTTGAAAAATAATACTCATTTGCAGCCATAGCACTTGACACTTTTGACCAGCAACCTTTTTAAACAATCTAGGGACCTGCCATGTTTTTTTCCCCCAGAGCTTCTGCAACCTGCAGATACTCCCCACTTGAGCTGTCACCTGTGCATCATGGCCATCGAAAATAGAACCACTGTACAATCAGCCCATCTCCAACCAAAAGCTCTTCAACCGTACAGACAAACATTTGATGGAGGAGGATGTGCAAAATTTGGGACTAAAAAATTGTTGCACTTCGTGCTCCTTACCCAAATGGGTCGCCCACCACCAGAAATGCCACATCGCTGACATCTGCCCCCTTAAGGATCTCGTCTGCTTCCTGTTCCACCATGTCTCGATCCGCTAGTATCAGCTCACGTCCATAGAACTCCTCCTATTGAGACGATAAAGCACGAGTGTCAATGGATTAACCAGCCACTGTTTGATCTGTACAAAAACATCTTACGATGATGAATGGAATATAAGAAAAAGGTAATTGTTTAAGTCTTCCAGAAAATAGTGTGTAGAAAGTAATGCATTCTCCTTCCAGACAGCAGATTCATTGACTTTGTTGATTATCAGTACCATAACATCCACATAAGTAAACACTAAATCTATACATCACAACATCAAATTCTCCACAAAAATAAACCATGTGGACATTGATTTCCATGTCTGTGATCTATGTCAACATGTCAGCTATTAAGCACATAGTCAAGCCGGAAAGTCTGCACACCCCGTTCATCTTCTCCACATTTTATTACGTTACAGATATATTCTGCAATAGATTGAGTTCATTTTTTGTCTCAAAATTCTACACAAAATAGCCCATAATGACAAAGTGAAAGCAGGTTTAGACATTTGTGCTAATTTATTAAAAATCAAAATGAAAAATATTATATGTACACAAGTGTGCACACCCTTTGATATGACACCCAAAAGTGAGCTGAGGTGCATTTTGTTTCCACTGATGCTGCTTGAGATGTTTCTACAACTTAATTGGAGTCCACCTGTGATACATTCAATCGATTGAACATGATTGGGGATTGCTAACACCTGTCTATATAAGGTCCCACAGTTAACAGTGCATGTCAGAGCAAACTCCAAGCTATGGGGTCAAAGGAATTATCTGCAGACCTCAGAAACAAGATTGTGTCAAGGCATAGATCTGGAGAAGGGTATGGAAAAATCTCTGCAGCTTTCAGGTCTCAAAGAGCACAGCACATCATTCGTAAATGGAAGAAGTTTGGAACCACCAAGAATCTTCCTAGACCTGGCCGCCCGGCCAAACTGAGCAATCGGGGAAGACGGGCCTTGGCCAGGGAGGTGAGCAGGAACCCGAGGGTCACTCTGACAGAGCTCCAGTGTATCCTTGCGGAGATGGGAGAACCTTTCAGAAGACCAACCATCCAGGCAGCACTCTACCAATCAGGACTTTATGGTAGAGTGGCCAGACGGAAGCCCCTCCTTAGTAAAAGGCACATCACAGCCCGCTTGGAGTTTGCCAAAAGGCACCTAGAGGACTCTCAAACCATGAGAATCAAGATGATCTGGTCTGATGAAACCAAAATTGAACTTTTTGGCCTGAATACCAAGCGTCACATCTGGAGGAAACCAGGCACCGTTCATCACCTGGCTAATACCATCCCTACAGTGAAGCATGGCAGTGGCAGCATCATGATGTGGGGATGTTTTTCAGCAGCGGGAACGGGGCGACTAGTCCTGATAGAGGGAAAGATGAATGCAGCCAAGTACAGCGAGATCCTTGAAGAAAACCTGCTCCAGAGCGCTCTGGACCTCGGGCGACACTCCCCATCCAACCTGACGGAGCTTGCAAGGATATGCCGAGGAATGGGAAATAATGTCCAGAAACAAGTGTGCCAAGCTCGTAGCTTCTTTCCCAAGACGCCTTGAAGCTGTAATTGCTGCCAAAGGTGCAGCAACCAAGTATTAGGCTACAGTGTGTACAGATATGTAACCCCTAAATAACCTATTTTTGTCAGTAAAATAAAACTGCATATTTTCTAAAAGCCAATAATGATGAAGTGAAAACAGGTTATTGTGTGTAGATGTTTGAGGCAAAAAATGAACTCAATCTATTGTAGTATAAGTCTGTAACGTAATAAAACGTGGAGAAGGTGAAAGGGGTGTGCAGACTTTCCGGCTTGACGGTATTGTTGGATCAAATAGCTCCATTTGTAACCAAAGTCTGTGCTGGTGTAATGAGACAAGAACTAAAAAAAGCATTATACAAATAAAATTGAATTCAATTGAACTATATGATTATTCATTGGGAATAACCACAGAAAAGCCTGCTTTTTCATATAAAGTCAAGTCTTCAAGTCTTTGTTTCCTTGAGTTACTGGGCAGAAGATAGTTCTGGAGATAGTGAATGCAGAGCCCACCGGATGCCACCCTAGTCCACTGCCTATAGTTTATCATTTCTTGGAATCAGATCATGTTATTTTAACTCTTATTAATTTCACTCATGTACCTTATCTTATAATTAAACGCGCATAAACACGTAAATATATTTTCCCCAAAAGACAGCAGTCTTTTAAACTGAGGTGGGGAAATTTCAAATTTCCACACACCTACTCTTGTCAACCCCACAACGCCCACCCACCCCCACCCTTCCGCTATTTGGAATCACCAGTTATGCTGTGCCATGCTCTCTAGTGTCTGTTCTGCCATCCAAACAGCCATACCTCTATCTGGTGGGTGCCTACATCCACTGAGCTACCAACCTTCCCAAGTAAAAATTCCCCAACAAAAGGGGATGTGAAATCTGTATCTGGACAACTTGTTCATGTGATACAAGTTGTTAAACCTAGGATACTATTTACACAAAATGTGCATTTAGAATTATAAACTCAGCTAATGAGGCATACATCTTCAGGTACTGCATAATTAACTAAGCTGCATAACATAATGGTAAAATTGCTACAATCTTTATCTACATTTGGACCAAATAAATATAATAAAGCAATACATATTCTTATTGTCATTACTACTATTCTTTATTAACATAGACTAAAGCAGAATGACTTGACACATTTAGATGTGTGTATTAGTAAGGAAGAAAATGTCAAAACTACCATTCATTTTCAGTCAGGGACTAAAGTATGGAATACGGAGTAGACTAAGGTCTAAAAAAAATAAACTCTACTGAAAAGCTGCTTACATGAACAAATGTTTTATTTTTTTTCAAAGGAAATTCTCCCCCCTGTGATTAAGGCACTATGTATAACCTTAACCTATAACTGCGATTAATTTGATAAAACAGTGGTTCCCAAACCGCTCCTCGGGTACCTCCAGCCGGATCCAGGTGTTTGATGTGTTTCACCTCAAGCGCACCTGATACAACTAATCAAGGGCTTGCTCAAATTAATGTTACATGTTTTGCTGAAATAGCTAACGTTATAGGTTCCCCAGTACGTAGCTGAAAGATAGCCTAGTATCGATAAACAATTAGTAAAATAACAAATAAAATACATAGCTTTCCAGCTATTTTTATTCAGCCAGATATTAAGCTAGAGAGAACCAACCTACCAAAGCCTCTTTTCCAACAGTCAGTATGGATGTGTACGCTTCCAGGTAGACACGATTGCATTGTTTAATGATTTCGAGTCCCTTTACAGTGATGTCTTTGGTATCTCCTAACCCAAGACCAATGAAGTAAAGCATTTTATCGCCAAGTTGTAAAATTAGCCAGCTACTCTGCTATACCAAACACTTCTATCAACATAAAGCTGTATCACTCTAGTTTTGGTTTTCAAGCGCGCGTTTTGTGGCATCTAAAACGAATAATAATACTGTATACCACATTATAGATTCCTTTATAAATGAAAATTCCTTCTCTCGTCAATTAAATTTGTCACCGGTCCTTGCAGTTCTCAAACGCATGCTTGTTTTCTACTGAAATACGTCTTGCCGCAAAGCAGCAGAGGATTTTCTTCTTCTTCTTCTTGTTTGATTTATGGCGGTCGGCCACCAACAACAGGAGCATTACCGCCACCTACCGAACTGGAGTACGGTAGGTGGCGAACAATACAAACCCGACCATCAGACTACCCACCAAAAACCAAAACCAAACAAAACAAAAACAACCAACAAAAAAACCCGAAATAAAACACCCAACTACCACCAAGAATACAAACAAAAGGAAAATAAAGCACTTAAAGAAGTAAAGCAATAAAGAAACAAACAGAACCCTATCAAACAAACCCATATCCTTCAAAAACCTAAATAGGTGCCTATAACCCCCGTCCCCAGATGGCCTGTCCAAGAACCCCAGATCGAACACCACCCCACTCTCCCTCAGTCGTGACACCATCCGCCCCCTCTCTCTCCCATACTTCCCGCACTCCAGCAGCACATGCGCCACCGTCTCCTCCTCCTGACAATACCCGCACCGCCCATCCGGATGCTTCTTTATTAAAAACAAAACCCCATTCAAACCCGCATGCCCCACCCGAAGCCTTGTTAAAATTGTCTCCTCCCTCCTACACCTCCCCGCAGGCCTAACCCGACCCACTGTCCGCTGCACCCTATACAATTGCCTACCCCTGCCCTCCCAGTCCCAGGCCTCCTGCCACAGCCTTTTCACCCGCCTCTTAATAATATCGTTTGTCTCCGCCCTACCCATCGTCACACCCACCTCAATATCGGCCTTCCCAACCTCCCACCTAGCCAAGGCATCAGCCATCTCATTGTCCCCCACCCCCACATGCGCCGGCACCCACACAAACCTAACAACCAGCCCCATCCGTTGCAACCTATATAAAGCCTGAAGCACCTCCCAAAGCAGATCCGGCCTACACCTGGAGAGGAAACACTTCACACTCTGCAACACAGCACAGGAGTCCGAACAAACCACTACCCTATCAGGTCTCACCTCCTCCACCCACTGCAGTGCCAGAACTATAGCCACCATTTCACCCGTGTACACTGACAGCTGATCAGCCACTTTCCTCCCCACCGCCACCCCAAACTCCGGCACCGCAAAGGGGCTCCCCACCCTCTCCGTCACCGGATCCCTCGACCCATCAGTAAACACTTGTAGATGACCATAAAAACACTTCTATAAATACTCACATACCTGATCCCGATGAGACACCCCTCCACCCACCCCTTCCAACAGCTCCAGATCCACATCCGGCTGCGGCAACAACCACGGCGGCACCGCCGGAAACACCACCGTAGGACTGTACGCCCGTCCCCATAAGCCCATCTCCCTAGCCTGACCATCCCCCACCCAAGCAAAACTAGTCAGCTGCCTCCTACCCTGCTCCCAGCATTCCCCCAAAATACCCTTCATCGGGTGACTCTCCCCATGCCCCCTCAAAGACATCCAATAGCTCATCGCCAGCTGAGCCCTCCTCAACCGCAATGGCATTTCCCCCACCTCAACCTGTAGAGCCGGCACAGGAGTGGTTCGATAAGCCCCACAGCAAATCCTCAAAGCCCGAGCCTGCACCACATCCAGCCTCCCCAACACAGTGGCAGACGCAGATCCATACACCACGCTCCCATAATCCAGCACCGATCTTATTAACGCCACATACACAGCCCGTAACACTGATCTATCCGCACCCCAACCCAACCCCGCTAGACACCTCATTACATTAATAACTTTCTTACATTTATTCAGCACTGCCTCCACATGCACCGCCTAAGTAAGCCAAGAATCGAACCATACCCCCAGAAACCTAAAGGACCCCACCCTCCCCAATTCACTCCCATACAACGTCAGCCCGACCCCCCGACCCACCTTCCTCTTCGTAAAAAAAAGAGACTGAGTCTTCTCCACCGAAAACCTAAATCCCCACTTCAAGGACCATTCCTCAACCCCGTCAATCACTTCCTGAACCCTCTTAACAGTAAGCCACATATTTCGCCCCCTCTTCCACAGAGCCCCATCATCAGCAAAGAGGGACGTCCCAATATCCAGACGGACTCTGGAGAACACATCATCGATCATTATAGTAAACAAAAGAGGACTAATCACCCTCCCCTGAGGGTTCCCATTTCCACAACATACCACCCAGAACCCCCCCTGCCCCCCGCACTTTCATGGACGACAGGGTCAGAAATCCTTCACCCAATTAAACACCTCCTAGCCCATCCAGCTTGATCAAAAGACACTCCCTCCACATCATATCATACGCCTTCTCCACATCAAAAAACACAGCCACCACCACCTTCTTGTTCACCTGAGCCTTCCTCACCTCCGACTCCAGGCACAACACAGGGTCCATTGTACCCCTACCCTTCCTAAAACCACTCTGACATGGTGACATATACCCCCCCTCCTCAAGGTAATGACAGCCTCTCAGCTACCATACGCTCCATAACTTTACATATATGAGACGTCAACACTATCGGCCTATAACTACCCGACTTCGTAGGGTCCTTCCCCGGCTTCCTCACCGGCACCACCACCACCTGCTTCCAGCTGCCCAGCAACGTCCCAGTCGCCCACACGTTGTTGAACAACCTCAGCACCACCCCCAGTGCCACATCACTAAGATGGGCCAACATCACGTAACACACCTCATCCCTCCCTGGGGACATCAACCTAGCCCTACTTAGGTTACCTCCGCCAACGTAAATGGAGCATCCCTCCCTTCTCTCACCCCCAACACCCCTAGATTCGCCACCCTAGTCCCCTCCCTCCCACTCCTCCCCTCCGCCGTCATATTACTTGAGCTATGCACCTGAACAAAGGCCAGGGCCAGCATCTCAGCCTTTTCCACATCACTCACAGCCGTCCCCACCCCATTATCCAGCACTGGATAGTTCCACTCCCTCCTCACCCCACTCATCCGCTTAATCATACCCCATACCTCCCCGACAGGCATGCTCCTCCCAATAGTCCCACAATACCCCCTCCAATAAGACCTCTTATCCGCCTTAATCACCCTCCTGACCAGTGCCTGCGACCTCTTATACAGCACTAGATGTTGAAAATTGTGCGTCCTCTTCAAAACCCTGAACGCCCTATTCCTATCCGCCACAGCCTCTTTACATCCCTCTGTCCACCACGGCACCGCCCTCCTCCTTCCCCTCCCAGACCTCTTAGGGATAGACCGCTCCGCAGCCCCCACTATCGCCGCACGAACCTCCTCATTAAGGACATCAACACCCTGCCCCACTTCAACCAGGGCTAAACCCTGTTCACTCAATACCCGAAACCTACCCCAGTCTGCCTTGCCAAAGACCCACCTGGCCAAACCGGACCCGACCACCCCGGCTGACACTAAACCCACTTTACACACCACCGGATAGTAATCTCTCCCCATGTAGACTCCCACACCTTCCAGGAGCAAATCCCAGCCAACGCCTCCGACACCACAGTAAGGTCCAAAACTGATGCAGCCCCTTTACTAAAGTCTATCCTAGTGCCCCTACCTTCATTAAGGCACACCAACCCCCTCGCATCCATCAAGTCCTCTACCACCAGCCCATTCCCATCAGTCCTATTACACCCCCCACAACGTACTATGAGCATAGAAATCCCCACACCACACCACCCTCCGACCATCATGCCCAACCATACCCTCCAACAAAGACAGCTCCAATCTGAGACAAGGATTATAGAAGTTCACCACCACCAGACTCACGTCCTTCAACCACACCTCCACCACAACATACTCCATATCACCCCCTAACGAAAGCACCACTCTGTACACCCTGCTTCACAAACGTAGCACACCTTCCCCCACCCCCCCTCCCCCTATCCCTCCGATAACACTCATATCCATGTAACACAAAATCCAAACAAGGCTTAAGCCACGTCTCCTGAACACAAATCACATCAGGCTTGCACAACATGTCCCCAATGAAACCCTTGAATTCTTGCCCATTCGCTACCAAACTCCTAGCATTCCACTGAAGAAGGAAAAACATTATCACAAACCTTCCTGACTTAACTGTTCCCTGTTCAGATCCTCCCAAACCTTTTCCCACGACAGCTTCTTGACTCCCGAATACCTCGCCGCACTCTTCACAATAATTTTTATCCTCTCAGTCCTAGTTTTTGCCTGAGCAGAGCAAAAAAGTTTACCACATCAGCCATATACATCACAAAACGTATCTTGTCAACCAGGAGAGTATCCCCACCCACCCCCTGCCCCCCCTCCAGGACCTCCACCCGACCCCGTCCAGGACCCTGCCTCTCCACCCCACTTCCATCTCCTGACCCCCCACCTGCCCTATCCACCCGCCCCACCACACTCACCTTCGTCACTGCCTCAGCATAGGATCCACCATCCCTCATCCTAACCTGTTGTACTTCCTCCGCCTGCTTCCTCACCTCACAACCCCCGTAATTCACACTATGTGCCCCAACACAATTAGCACATTTAACCGGATGCCCTGCAACACAGTTTGACAACAAACTCATGATCACCCCCACACCGCCCACACCTCACCTTCCCGTTACACACTACAGCAATATGTCCATACCTCTGACATTTAAAGCACCGCAGAGGAGGCGGCACGCAAGCCCTCACAGGAAACCTCACACACCCCACAGTCACTCTCTCAGGCAAGACATCCCCCTCGAACCTCAACCCTCACCCCGTCCCGCACCGCCTTCAACCTCACAGCGTCCTTGACACACCCACCCCGAACGTTATCGACCAACTCACCCATGTCTTGCGACATAGGCACCCCAGTAATCACACCTCGTAACAGAGGCTTAACCCCTCGCACGCTACAGTCGCTCACCTCCGTACCACAAATACGCTTCACCTTCATCGCTTTCGCCCGTTGTTCCGCATCCGCACAAACAACCAACAACTTACCATCTCGCAAGACTGTAGCCGTTACTATTTCCCCAATCTTTCAACCCAGTCGTCAACTTAACCGGCCTCACATCCACCACACCACTCTCCTCTTTAAAGCCAAACACAACTTTAAACTCCTCACTCACCTTTTTCCGAACAGGCGGCACTTCCCCCTCCTCCCCCGCCAAACTGTAATCACACCCATCCCCACCACCTCCTCGACTCCGCTTCACCCCGCAACCAGGCTTCACCCCCTCCAACTTAACTCCCCGTCCACGACCCCTCCCAACCACACTCACCTCCCAGCCTTCAAGAACCTCCATCCCACCCTCCACCTCTCTCCCTCCCCCACTACTACCCGCCATCCCTGGTCCAGTCACAGCCCGGCCGCGCCAAACCGCCAAACTCCAGCCTACACACGAGAAACCACAGTACTCCCTTCAGTTTCCGGGTCAGTCGTCTTTGTGTACAGAAAGTTCAATCCTGCAGCAGAGGATTTTACGTCACAGTCGTATTCTTCAGTAGGCAGCAGAGGTAGCCGCAACAAATCGAAACTTGTGCCAATAAATGCAGCATTGAAACAGTTTTTTTGTTGTCATTATCGTCTTCTGCGTCAGGACACTTTCTTTCAAAGCGGTCGCCAATTCTTTACAATCAAGCATTCCACACAATCTGAATTTCTTATACCGAAATCTCCCTTTTATTTAACTGATGTCAGTGTTGTAGGCAATTATATATATTTTACATTTCTTTCGAGGTGAAAAGCTATCCTGTACATCTTTTGACAAGGTGTCACATATTCTGCCACCTTTGATATGGATTGTGGCCAGGAACAGGAACACTCAGATACCCCAATATCATGTGGTTTAACTCTTATTGCAAGGGCATAGGCTACATAAAGGACTTTTAATAAAACAACATTTTCTCATGTTTAATTACATTGCAGTGATTAAAACATGTATAATATGTAGTCAAGTGGATAACATATTAAGTAAGCAGAGAAAAATGATTTAGTCGTAGACTTACATTTTAAATAGCCTGCACGAATGCATGTTTTCTGGACTGGTTTTAGATGGCTAATGGGTATGCTGGATGCATTCATATCACTGCCCACTAATACACTGTCAAAACAAAATGAGGTGACCCAGAGAGCAAAAGCCTAAATCTAGAGATCTAGCAGGGGTTTTAACCCTTTTCTCATCCAGAGACCCCCAACAGGCTCAAAGGCATCCAGGGGACCCCCATCATATGTTGAAAAGAGTTATATAAAAAATAGGTTTTATATTTTTAAATATAAATCTATAGTCATTGCATATGAAGTCTGACCAGGGACCCTCTACAGTACCTTCAAAGACCCCCAGTGGTCTGTGGACCCCAGGGTCTAGAGCGGTGGATATTTAGGTGGCGAGACTGTTCAACCAACTGTAACTTTTCATCACAAAGATGTTCACTGGGGAAATAACGTTACACTGCGAATTATGCCAAATGATTAAAGCAACTTCAACCCTCAGCCGTTGCTCTCAGACTAATAAAATAATTACCGTAACAAAGAAATGATTCCTCATGAAATTTTTTTGAAACCTTTTGTGCATTTCTGGACTTAAGATAACATAAGATAAACATTATTTTAATTTTGAAAAAGTGAAAAAAGAAAAGAAAAATATAATATAAAGTGTAATGACTGAATTAAACTTGATTGACAAGTGTATCATGTATCAGGTGTGTGTTTTACTCTTCTGTGGAACTTGCTTGAACACCATAGTCAAGATATTTGCCAAGTTGTTCTTAGATGAACTCAACAGTGTCCTTTGTGTCTAGTTATTTAATTATCATGGTCATTATGATAATTCAGCCTTGTAAATGGTCGCCAACTGCAGTGCATTCAGTAGTGACTCAGAACAAGGTTATTATAGTTAACTGAAACTGAAACTGAAACAAAAATAAACAAATACATTTTAGTTAACTGAAATAAATAAAAAATAATAATAACTCTAAAACTGTAATGTAGTGTTGCAAAACTAACTGAAATAAAATAAAAATGACCATGAATTCTTTTTAGTTTTAGTATCTGATCTTTGTTTGATTTGATTTGATCTGATTCAGTTTGATGGTGCTTATGTTATTCTAGCTATTCACCATTTATCTGTAATCTGGATTCATCTGGATTGCATATAGTGTCATTTAAAACATTCAAAACCAACATTTATTTTCTCTCCCCCAACTATTGACTGCTATTAACTGAAATAAAACTAAACTAAAACTGAAATTGAACTAAAAAACAAACTAAAATTAAACTAAATTAGAAAATTGAATTAAAAAACAAACTGATGGTTGTTTAATGAAATGCAGTGATGTTATTGTGCAGTGCAGTGTGGCGCAGAGTGTACATTAATTAATTGGACATTAAGGTAAAAAGCTTAAAAGACCTTCAGCAAGATGGTCTGTGTCACAAATGCAGCCTGTCCCCTTCACCATTTTTATTACACCAGCATTGTGGGGGATGGGCAGAGGGGTTCAAACTGTGTAATTTGAGCATTATCCTGAGGAACTACACTAGAAAAGGGAGAGGGAGCTTTAAGAGATTAATGGAAGGATTGCGAAAGAGAGGTGAAGGGAGTGTTTTGTAGCTGTGCATACCCAAACTTCAATTAAGACTGGGGTAAGATGAGCGCAGGACCTGTAAAGTAAATGGGACTAGCTTAATAGTAGTAACAGCAGCAGCAGTAGTAGTAGTAGTAGTAGTAGTAGTAGTTTATTGACCCCACATTGGGAATTCTTTTTGCCAGAGTTACACTGAAGTATTCAGATAACAAACATTACATGCAAACACATAGGACATTACAGATACACAAACAAAGCCCAGGATAGCACATGTTTACATTCTTATTGGGAAGCCAGTCCAAAAAAGGGTTAATGCTATTCTGTAAAATATTATTAACAATAACGGTTATTTGCAGCAACCCTTATTATACATTTCAAATCTGCTACAATGATGACAGAGCGTTGCAATGTATTTTTGTCTTTGGTTCTGTGGTTAAATACAGGACAGTTTTTCCCCCCCAGAATAGTTCTCAGAGCTTAGAAGCAGACACTCATGAACAACAAGAGAAATGGAAATACCGCCAGCAGAGGACTCTGTCCATTGACCCCAGCTCAGGGTAATGTCAGACAAGGTCAACTGTGAGCAACGTTTCTAAGGATTAGTGTGGGAAACCTGGGCGTGCCAAGGGGCATTTCTTTTTTACTATTTCTTATTTTTTTAGGGATCTTTAGATCTTTAGTCAATAAGCTGCCATCTTCCCCAGTCCTCATTACATAATATTTGAATGTTCATCCCCTTTCGGTACGTCACTATACAATCATGTGCTGGTGGATATAGAAAGATAACTGTAGAATGTTAATGGGCTAAAGCACATATTGTTGTCTATAGACAAAATTGAGCTAAGTAATGCAATATTTTGGTATGCTTCTCAGTATTTGCAGTAATGAGACAGAGACAGAGAAAGAGACTGCAGTTTTCCCAACACTGCTGGTCTGCATCTTTCTCTCCGTTTCCCCAACACTGCTGGACTGCATCTTTCTTTCCGTTTCCCCAACACTGCTGGACTGCATCTTTCTTTCCGTTTCCCCAACACTGCTGGACTGCATCTTTCTCTCCGTTTCCCCAACACTGCTGGACTGCATCTTTCTCTCCGTTTCCCCAACACTGCTGGACTGCATCTTTCACTCCCATCTATTGCTTCCTGCACTTTTAAACAACTAGAAAAGATTTTTTTCTTATTGCTTGTGGGAAAAACCTCCAGAAATGGGAACTGGGAAGAGAGGCCAGCACTGAGAGGCTTTTGTGGAACACTGCTTGTCCCCACAGAACCCTTTCATATCCCAGCACTGAATGGGCCGAATGAGGCCAGCAGAAACCATTGTATGGGAGGCTGTCTGTTTGAGTGTGTGTGTGTGTGTGTGTGTGTGTGTGTGTGTGTGTGTGTGTGTGTTTTTTTTAAGTTATTTTTTGGGGGGGGGGTTGACCCCAAAATTGAACCCCATAACCTCCTCCTGTCCACACCACCCCCACCCTTCTGAAAAAACACAATAAATAATCTCCCTACCTCTTACCTCAGCTGAACTCTGAACTTGTGCACCAAACATTGTCCCGCAGGAGGTTCTATTACTACAATTAGTGTTATTTTAGTGTTTTACAAATGTTTTGCAAGCTGTGTACAAAATGTGAATAATTCTGACTAATGACTCATGAAAGGGTTTCAGGGGTGTGTCTTATGTATTTACTTTCCAAATATTCTGAATAACTGAAAACAGGACTTAAGATGAAATACATAAGACATAAGATAATACATTTACATATTGTGAGGGGTATCAAATTGTCCAGAACCCAAAACATTTTTTTATGTGTCCTGTAGAAGAAAATATAGTACATTCAAATATTATAAAAAATGTTTTGTTTTTTTTATGCAAAATTTTTTTTTGAATATGCCAAAGCAACTTCATATATGGTGTAATTTGTGCAGTATTACATTTGACCTGTGTGAATACCAAATAAAGGGTTTCACAAACAGTACGATTTATATTTAATGTATTTTACATAGCTGCCAACCTACCTCAACCCCTCTATTACCCACCAGTGGGCCCTCACAATTTGTGAACCCCTGGTGAGAGAGATAGTTTGTAGAGGAAGAGCCAGTGAGAAATTTCAGAAGGATTAATTGCTTTTAATTTTGTTTCACTATGTATTAAACTTGATTTAAATTTGTGAGATTTCCTGGAGCTGATTACACAGCATGCAGTGCTCTGACAGCATGACATAACTGATGGTGAGTGTCCTACTGACCTTTACTCTGACTTGTGTACATTATAGATTAATTGAGTTTAGTAAAGGTCACTGTGAGGAGACTGAAAGCACAGTGGACTGGACTGGACTATGAGCCAGTGAACACCTATAGGCCACCTCCAGTCCCCCAGGGCAGTGGGGCCACTTGTTTCCTCTCCAGCCCTGGCCTAAAGCACATCATTGAGGTCATTGTTTGGATAGGAAGTCTGATGCCTGTTTTTCACCAGGCTTTGATTAGTTGCTAATTGAAACATGCCCGTAAAAAATTTTTTTTAGGCTTTGAAGACAAGATATGTCTAGTTTGGCTATTTTCTCTTTAAAAGGTACCATGCATTTTTTGCTGACAGTGATGGAATGCAATAGAAAAACTATATATCAGAATGTAACTGAAAAAAAAGAGTTGTCAGGGGGCTTTCCAGTGGTGCTTCCTTGCCGTTTTTAAAAAGCAGAAAAGCCCCCATCAGTGAACATTGTGCTGGGCAGAATGGGTTTAGTGAACCCTGGCAATAGGATTTGCAGTGTGCCCGGATCTCTCACTGTGGAGACGCCAGACTGCTCCCTGCTCCCCAGCCGTTTCTAGGGAAACTGTGCCAGTCCGGCATCTGAAAACAATTTGGCTGTTAATGAGAATTTATTTTGCGCAAATGGTGGGAAAAAGTGTGGGGGAGGGAAAGAGAGAGAGACAGAAAGAGAGAGAGAGAGAGAAAGGCAGGAAGGAAGGAATGAGGTCTTGTCCCTTGCATATTTGTTGCATTTTATGCGTGCGTTTGTTGGTGGGGGTATTGTACGAGGAAAACAGTTTGAGGTTAAAATGTCTGTTTATTTTATAATTTTCATGGAAAGATAAATCTAAAACTTTATCTCATAAGGATAATTTTGGCATTGTATTTCAACATTTTTTCATACATACCCTGGATAAACTGCTCTTATCTGTTAAAACACTTAAAATAGTCCTTTTGTCTCACAGTAGAAATTCTGTATCTTCTTTGCTATATCATATAATTTAGCTAAGGCAGCAGAATGCTGTACATCATTTTTTAATGAGATCACAACTATCATCGAAGGACACTCACAACGCTTTTGTAATTATTACTTGATGTTTGTCTGAAAAACAATAAAATATACCATAATTCCTTTGGATATAACTTTGTGCATTTCATTACTTTGCCATTGTCTCAGCAGTAAACGGCCGTCAACTCTCAGACACGTGACCCTCCCAATTAAGGAGCAGATTGTTGTTTTTTTGGGGAGAGATTATGTAATGGCGCTCTCTCATCCTCTGTGAGGGTATTGAGTCCGCTGTAGGAGGGTGAGCCAGCTTTTACTGGACAGTCCCTTTTGTTTCCAGGTTCATTTTCTCCCGGTTTTGTTTGAGTCCAGTCAGCCAGTGACAATGAATGGGTGATTTGGTTTAAGAGTGTGGAGACTCCTCTCAAATATTAACTGTTTCTCAACATGGACTCCTCTTTCCCCTTTACGCACTATGCTTATGGGGAGAGCACTCAAAACCACGAAGAGAAATTATATAGGAGGAGGATTTGGAAGAGCGTGTTATGGAAAATATTTTGGGGGGTAAATAGTGAGAGGATATAACTGAAGTTCAAATACAGGACATCCCATCTAAAAATGCTTTGTTCACAAATGTCCCAGAAATTCAGAATATAAACCTGTCCAATATGTACATTTTCCCCATTTGCACAATATTCCTTGTATGCTATTTTGAACTCACAAAGTTAATGTTAATTTTGTCTGGAAAGTTATAAAGCAATATTGAATGATTCTGGCATTTTTACATTCAGCACATTCTTTATGACATATTCCCTACGATGTTCTGTAAATAATTTTTTCTTTAACAGAAATATTATAATGTTTTGCATTAGCTGGGATCATAAGCAAATTCTAAAAAAATCTTACATTTTTTCAATATGTCCCTTAAAATGTATTTGTGAACGCAAACATTTTTTCGTTGCTTCTACTGAAATCGAAATACCAGTGATATTTCCAGGAATAGCTTTGATGAAATCTGAAATATTTTAGGAAGTGTCTCTCTGCACAGCGTACGTGTGAAACTGCACAGCGGTACGCTTTGGGTTCTGATTACAAAATAATATTGACACAATAAGAAGGGAGAAGCCTTGGAGGAATAAAATTGCATCTGCACATGAAAATATGAAAGGAAAAGAGGAAACAACAGATGCAATATTTCCGAATTGTAAGCCTTGTTTCACAGTATTGTGGTGTTGTAATTGTTCTGGTATCTGAGTGAACATAAAAAGAAAAGAAAAATCCCATTTCCCCATAATCACCCTGAGAGTCAATGCAAAGCGCATTGGCAAGTACATTTTTTTTCCAACCCAATGTCTAATAATGTTTTAATCAGTCATGATAGAGGTATGTATAAAAATGTGAATAAATGAATGAGAATGAATCAGCTTAATTTATGACCTCTTTAACCAAAGTCTTACAGAGCATGTTACTTCTCATTTTTAATAAAACAGCAATAGCACATAATTAGATTTTTTTTTTTTAAACTGTAGGCAATTGCTCACAGGAGGTGCTTCTGAGTTTTGGATTCCAAATCCATACGAAATGAAAGCGATGCTGAATGTGACTCACTTTATTCACTTTGTTCTGTGGCAGGATGTGACCTATCAGACGAGCGCAGTATTCTAAAATAGCTTCATCTGCAATGTGAGTGCTGCTTGCATGTCAGACTGGTTATACATGAGAGGCTTACACTCTTACAGTTATATTTTCAAAAAAATATCCATATTGTCCCTGAATAAGTGGTGGTAATATGTATCTGTGTGTATCTGTATGCATGTTTAAGCATGTTTAAACATATAGGACGGCAGGTATGGGCAGTACAGAGGTCACATTTTCCAACAGGGCTGTCAACACAGAAATGTATAGACCTTCAAGAAAGTTACTGGCCTTACAATGCCTGGGTATTGGTGTACATGTGATGGCCTCATCTAACACAGTTCATATATATATATTTTTACAACAGTCAGGGTAAGTGAACCAGCTCTTTTCTTTTGATCAATTCATAGATATAATTAAGAATAAACCATGTAAGTAGTGTGCCAGTCAAAGTAAATGTAGAAATGCAGTATTCAGAAGTGATAATCAAAATGACAATCAATTCGGCTTTGTATGCCAATTCCTCTGCATATACTGTAAAAATGTCATTCATATGTTCTCGCTCCTGGCTTCCATGCTCATGTCACTATTATGAAGAGTGCTACTGAGTAATAATTATAGACCCTTCATATGGTTCAGAGGAAATTCTAGGCCTCCCAGAGCCATTGCACAATGACAACATAACCTAGAGTTGCATACAGTAGAGTTGCATACAGTAGAGTTGCGTACAGTAGAGTTGCGTACAGTAGAGTTGCATACAGTAGAGTTGCGTACAGTAGAGTTGCATGCAGTAGAGTTGCGTACAGTAGAGTTGCGTACAGTAGAGTTGCATACAGTAGAGTTGCGTACAGTAGAGTTGCATACAGTAGAGTTGCGTACAGTAGAGTTGCGTACAGTAGAGTTGCGTACAGTAGAGTTGCATACAGTAGAGTTGCGTACAGTAGAGTTGCATACAGTAGAGTTGCGTACAGTAGAGTTGGATACAGTAGAGTTGCGTACAGTAGAGTTGCGTACAGTAGAGTTGCATACAGTAGAGTTGCGTACAGTAGAGTTGCATACAGTAGAGTTGCATACAGTAGAGTTGCGTACAGTAGAGTTGCATACAGTAGAGTTGCATACAGTAGAGTTGCGTACAGTAGAGTTGCGTACAGTAGAGTTGCATACAATAGAGTTGCGTACAGTAGAGTTGCATACAGTAGAGTTGCATACAGTAGAGTTGCATACAGTAGAGTTGCGTACAGTAGAGTTGCATACAGTAGAGTTGCGTACAGTTTGAAGAAGTGCATACTTTCCCCATGTGTCAGTGTTCCTTTAGAGCTGACCAGGCTTTGACCCACAGGGACAGACATCCTTTGTTATCTGCTGCTAATCTAGCTCTCTGTTAGTTGTTTAAAATAAGCCGCTCTGTCATCTTTACCAAATAAGAACTCATATTTGTTATTTAAGCCAAATATAATTTGGAACTCAGGACAGCCCAACGATTAATTTTTCCAGCCTGTTTAAAATGAATACTGTGTAAATACTGTCTTTGGGCTGGGGTGGTAGTGAGCACAATACATTTCCATTTCCATACAGTTCTTTTCTTTGTTCTTTGTTTTGAATGAACATTACACACCTTTATGTATATTTATATAAAAACTTGCGTGAAGTTAAACAATAAGATTAGAAAGTGGGACAAGTTATAGACAAAGTAAATAAATAAACTTCCCCTATCACTATAACAAGGGCAGAAAAAACAAACCAAAAAGGGTAATTTAATTAATTAAATAAACTAATCACATTAAAGACCCTGTTTCCCTATCCTCCAATCTAGGCTTGAAATGATTGTTTTCCTTCGGTAGCTGTTCAGTTCTCCCACGACTCAATGTGGGGAAGTCACTATTCCCTTGGTAGGCTGTTGCTATTAAGAAGCAGACTTCTCAAGGGAGAATTCAAGAATGTCTTTATTTGGTTGTGGTCTGTTTTTACAGCCCATTGCACCCCCTCCTTCCCCTCTAACCTCCTGAACGTGGAGCAGGCTGCTCTCAAAATAGCCAGGTGACAGCAGTGGGTACTGGGAGAAAACAAAGAGAGAAAGAGCGTCTTGGTTTGTATTCATGTACGAGACCACAAAAGCACCCCCTTTACTTGTATCAGTTATATTTGTGAATTTCTGCTGAGAGGATAGCTCAACAAGCTCAACGAGCAGATCAGGGTCGTGATTTCTATGCACATGCTTAGTTGCCAAGAAGATGATGGTATGTGATTTTCTGCGCATGATTAGTTGCCAAGGAGATGATGGTATGTTATTTTTTGCACATGCTCAGTTATCACGAAGAGCAGGGTCTGTGAGATTTCTTGGAATTCTTGGAAACTCTTTATTGCTATCACCTTTGTTCCATAAATGATGCGTTCAAATAGCGCCAATTGAAAGTTTTTGGGAATTGTGCCATAGTTGTGCTACCATCAGATATTGGTTATCAGTGGATAACACATTCTGCTGTCCAATCAACCTCAATGAGAAATAGTGTAAACATTTGATGTTTAAAATGAGTTTAGGATAGAATCAAACATTGTGCCATCCAGTTTGTATTTCCCTCTTGTATATTCAATTAGATATGAATGAAAAGGTGAAAAAATTGTTTTTATTTTTATTGCGGGTGGAATTCAACATTTGTCCTTCATAATCATGCAAACTAACTCGCCAAGCTGTTTATTAAAATAAACTTGTCAAGAAAAAACATTAGCATTCAAGTCAAAGACGAATATTAATTGAATAAGGCCTGTGGCTGAGTACTATGAGTGAGTGTTTATTCTGAAACCTCGGCCTTGTGGAAGTTCATGGGCTTTGGTTTGGAGTGGAATGGTGGGGTAGTGTATGAGTGTACCCCTTTATCTGTGCTGTTATTCCTAATAGTGAATACATATTGGGGTAATCCTTGCAAATCAAGGACTAATCCATGCCCTTACCCTTTCTCTCACTCTTGAACATAATCCTAACCACATCTTGTTTTCCCTTTAATTTCATTTGACTTGTTTTCCCAACTCTGACTGTAGCCCTAATTCCAACCCTCAGCACAATGATAACTCAAATATGGCATTAAAATTAATGAAAAACAACCTAAATATTATCAATTCAACAAAAGAAACAAAGAAAATATGTTTAAAGTAATTATTTTTGTATTTCACAGAAAAATAATAACAATACATAAAGGTATCGTGTTAGGCTCCAATAGTGAAAAAAAACGTGTCATCCAAATCAAGGACTAACGCTTGCCTTTACTATTTCTCTCGCATCTGAACATAAACCTAAACTTGCCTCAACTGTAACACTTACCATCTTCCTTACCCTAAAACTGATTCTAACCTTAATTAACCCTAATTAACCCTAATTAGAAGTCATCTCAAATATGGCATTATTCTATTAAAATTGACGAAGAAAGCCTAAATATCGATTCAATAACAGAAGCACTAGCAAAAAAGTAATTTATTTAAAAAATAATAATTTCACGTAAAAAAATACACAAGGCTTTTGTGTTAGGCCTCAATTTCATAGTATCTATATTTGCTACTGCCACTGATTAGATTGCACAGAAAACAATGAATTGAGTTTATTTCAATCAAAGAGCAGGAAGAACGTATAATATATCATGAAACTATTGCAATGACGCAAGCCACTTTCCTTAAGGATATACTGATATTAAAACAATGGGAGGTCAGTCAGTAAGTAGACGTGTCTGCACTCATGGTGGCTGACTAATAGATGGGGTATGCCCATGAGGGGGAGGTCCTTAAAGAAAAGTCACAAATTGGACAAAGCTTGAAAGGCATTGAGTCCCTTTCCAAAAATGGGATGTCACGGCAAATACCACTCATATCCTGTGACATCCAGACTTCCCATCGGTGGTGTCCTTGATTTTCTGCAGAGACATACACATCCTTCCCCCCAAAGAATCAAGCAACTGTTCAACCTTGCAAAGGAACTTCGGGAGTTCAAAGTGGCAACAAATTAATTTTGAGTGCGTGTGAGGTGCGAGAGCTGGAATACTGTGTTAATGTTGCATAAAGGGTTTATCTGGGAGAGGTGATAAAACTTCTCTACATATTCAGAACGGTGGATAAGAGCAGCAGGATGCCCAGTCATGTGGCCAACTCTGCGTCACAGTTTCCTGAGGGGGAAAGAAACACCTTTCAAATGAGCAGTAATGAATGTGAAGTATGTTTACAGAATGCATGCAGGTACCTTGTAGGAGTTTTAAATTTCCTGGCTAATTAAAGTCTGTTGGCATCCATTTTAGAAAACCAAACCCAAAAAATTATTAATGCTAAAAAATTATGTTTTAAGTGAGACGTTTGACTTGGTCAAAAGCTGCAAAAGACAGGACATTCGAGCACCACCAAGCCAAACCTCAGTTCTCTACACTATCAGAGATTTCCAGTATTCTGTTTTTTATATCTGACTGCTACACAGGTCTGTAGCTTTGTTGGTCTACTGTATTTCAAACAACATGTACTCATCACTGGGCAGATTCACTGGGTTCAAACCTTCTCTCAAAGAATTCATACCATCTTCAGACTCCACCTTGACTGATATACTAATCTTGGACCTCTCATCATATACTTGTTGCCTGTGTTTTCTTGTCTAACTGTTTGTTATAGTTTATAATAGTATTTAGAATAGAATTGTAGTATAGCTGATTTACCCACAGCTTACAGTGAACCACATTCAATGTCCATTACTAGGAATAGCTGCTACATTATGGGAAGGATGTGCTTTGTCTTATCTGTTCTGTAGTTACTTCGATGACGTTTCTGTATGCACTTATTGTATGTCGCTTTGGATAAAAACATCAGCTAAATGACAGTAATGTAATGTAATGTAATATCGTTATCATAAAATTATTAAGGTTTACTTAAAAACTGTACCACAAATAGAAATGTGACCCCTCAAATTAGTTCATGTCACGCCCGACATATCTCTATATCTACTTTAACGATTAAAGTTGTAGAATTTGATCTATGTTTGTAAAAAACAAAACAATCTTAATGTCATTTTTAAAATCTACTATATGAACAGCTGAAACCTTTCCCATATTTGTTTTATTACAAGATATTGCTGAGATGAGTTGATATACCAAGTAGCGTGCTAAAACGGCGGAGATATTTACGGCTGAAATTTGGGTTTTAACACGTATGTTGCAACCAAAACCAAACTTAATGAACAATATAAGTTTTGGTATGAAGAGGCTTTCCCTCTTCATAGGGAGCTAGTGCACCATGGGAGCATGCAGCAGAATGTCTCTGTGCTTTGCTGAGGTCCCCTCAGCATTCAAAGTGGAGCTCATTACTCATGCAAAGCCCCAGCGCTGGAGCTCTCTGCTGCTCAATGAGTTCCCTTTGTTCCATAATTGAAGATGGTTCTGAGCACTTCACAAAAAAGATGCTCGGCCTCCCTCCTCTCTTTTTCCCACTAACTCTCGCCCCCCCTCCCCTTTTCCCCCCATCTCTGATGTCATTCTCATTATGCCTCCACAATCTCTCACACAGCGCTTGTGTAACGTGTTTTATAAAGATACACTTGCATGGCAAAGGTCACGTTTGCAGCCCTCTTAAGGAATATTTGGCTGGTTCTGACCATTTTGTTTTTGTTAGAATTTTTGGCACCAGGTTTTACTGTTGGTTTGGAATACAGTCATAGCTTCCTATCTATTATTTCTATCATTTGACATCTTAATATTTATTTTTATTTATCTATCTCACATGATTGATAGGCTGCTGTGTCCACCCAGAACCCCAGAATATCACAATTACAGCTGACAAAACAGAAACAATCCTGTCTTAATACTGTTGAAGTGCTTGTCCCTGCTTCCACAGATTATATAAACAGGCACAATTAGAATCTGAACTGCAGTCATGGGGAATGCTCTGCTAAAAATCTTATATATTTTTTCTTCTTCTTCAGGTTCACTTGGAACCTTGTTGTTAGTCAGGTTCAAGTCACCTGACCTATCCAAGCAGATCAAGCAGGTGAGATTGATGCATATATTATTTGCCCAGTGGTTCTGGAATCTGCAAAGCTAATTGATAGGTTGATGTACAATATTCACTAATATCAGCATTTTCCTTCTTTTTCTTGTCCACCTTCTTCTTCTTCAGTGGCCTTATTGGTATCTTGCAATAAAGTGATACATTCAAAGCTTGAGTTAAAGCTTTCAGCACAGGTCATTCAGTCCTGATTCCCCAAACAAGTAAGTAAATAAGTAAATAGGTTTTGTTGGGTAATACTCATTAGAGCATCCCAGGGCAATACCAAAGGACTGTCTGTGCATTTTTGTGCAAAAAAGTAACATTTCTTTTTCCTCACGTTACTTTGTTGAGCTCATTGAAAGACTTTTTTGAGCTCATTGAAAGCTACACTGCCTGGCCAAAAAAAAAGTCGCTGTTGCACCCGTCATGCATAGTGCTGACTGTACAAGCCTCTGGAGACAGTGTTAAGGGGTTGCTTCAATTGGTCAGGTCTAGGCTCAGAAACATTATGCAGCAATAAAATGAAGTCAGCTGAGTACCTGAATGTACTGAATGACCAGGTTATCCCATCAATATTTCAGGACGACAATCCCAAGATTCATCGGGCTCAAATTGTGAAAAAGTGGTTCAGAGAGCATGAAAAATAATTTTCACACATTAATTGGTCACCAGAGTCCTGACCTTAACCCCATTGAAGATTTTTGGGATGTGCTGGAGAAGACTTTACCAAGTGGTTCGACTCTCCCGTCGTCACAAGATCTTGGCCAAAAATGAATGCAACTCTGGACGGAAATAAATGTTGTGACATTGCATAAGATGGTCGAAAAAAATTTTATTTTTTATTTTTTTTATTTTAAGATTTGAATGCAGGGCCATATCTTATTTAAAGTAAAAAGCAAATGAACCAGAGCCACATTACCGAATGCTTCATGTCCCCTTTAAGTGTGTGCCTCTGTTTAAACATGCATTCTTTAAGTGTGCACCTCTGTTTAAGCATGCAGGCTTTAAGTGTGCACCTATTTTTAAGCATGCAGGCCTTAAGTGTGCACCTCTGTTTAAGCATGTAGGCCTTAAGTGTGCATCTCTGTTTAAGCATGTAGGCCTTAAGTGTGCATCTCTGTTTAAGCATGCAGGCTTTAAGTGTGCACCTCTGTTTAAGCATGTATGCTTTAAGTGTGCACCTCTGTTTAAGCATGTAGGCCTTAAGTGTGCATCTCTGTTTAAGCATGTAGGCTTTAAGTGTGCATCTCTGTTTAAGCATGTAGGCCTTAAGTGTGCATCTCTGTTTAAGCATGTAGGCCTTAAGTGTGCACCTTTGTTTAAGCATGCAGGTTTTAAGTGTGCATCTCTGTTTAAGCGTGCAGGCTTTATGTGTGTGTTTCTGTTTAAGCATGTG
Organism: Ilyophis sp. 1 JC-2022; assembly: GCA_022702515.1. Classification (NCBI taxonomy): domain Eukaryota; kingdom Metazoa; phylum Chordata; class Actinopteri; order Anguilliformes; family Synaphobranchidae; genus Ilyophis; species Ilyophis sp. 1 JC-2022. Next base: position 110,621,930 of record CM040403.1, read on the forward strand.
GGCATTAAGTGTGAAAACTCAAGTTAAACACAAGCAGGAAGTGATGTCAACAGGGAAGGAAAACGTCTGCAGATAGCAATGGGATTTTTTTCTTAATTTATCCTTTTCACAAAAGGCTGTGCCAGCTGTGAAAACAATCATTTTTAGAGTCTGTTGAAAGACTGTTTAAATGCTTCAAACCTACATACCTGTTTGTTCCTCAGTATACCAAACAAGCTGTGTGAATCCACGTTATATTGTTTTCCCCCAGAGAAGTCATTGTGGAGGGTTGCCACTCATAGTATTGTATTGAACTTGGGTGGGGAAAAAATAAAAAAAATGAAACATATCTTCCTGGGATGGAATTGTGGCTTGAGAGATGGGGTTTGATGGTAAGGATTTCAATCTCACACACTCACGATGGAGGCACAAATAAAAAATCTACAGATATGAATTTGCAGATCATTGCTATTACCCCACTGTCAATCATCCCAGCTGAAGTCAAACAAAAGTCTTTCAACGGCTGCATAAATTAGACTTAGAAAGGCTACTTTTGAAAGATCTGGCAATTGAGGAAAGCCAGGAGCCAGGTGTTGGGGCAGATAAACTTTCCTGTCCATTTGCAGATCCCAGCTGTGTGTGTGTTTGCCTGTAGTAACCAGTGTGAAGAATTGATGATGAACTTTATTTAACTGTCAGCTTATAAGTGACTCAGACCTCTGAAAAACTTAACCCATCCATGGGTGGTGGACAAAGTTATGAAGGTTAATTTATCTTATTAAGATGATTGGCGCAGTGTCACTGTTCCTGTGTAATATAGAGAACTATATAAAGAATCCAGTTTTGGAATCACTGGGGATTTAATGATTTATAGGATTCCTAAAATCTATAGATTACACAGGAGCAGTGACACTGGGCCTCAATCATCTTAATTTCCAGGTATAAAAACACAGGGCACCCTTTGACCAGTGCCTCTGCCATTATCTGGCCTGTTGTTGCTCTGCAAAATGAGAATATGTATGGATAACATCCCACATCACACAGATTCCATCTCATTATTGCTTTCTTTCACAGTCTTCCCTCAGGTTCAGAACGATGGGGTCCACACTCTCTCACATACACACACACATCAAACACACAAAGGGAATTATGGGAGGGAAATAAAACACACAATTAGAGGCAGTTCAGAGGGCTGCTGTGAGAGCAAATGAACTATTTTATGAGTCTCTTGTCACTAACTGTCCCCCAGCAGGGGGTTGTTCTGTAATGAGGATGTTTTGTGTTACAGCAATGAGGTGAAACACATGTTGCATGTGTCCAACAACCATGCTGAATAGGGCTGTATAGCATTCAGTGTCCCATCAATGAACCATGCCATACACTGCTGAGAAAATTTGTTGACAAAAAAAATATCCACATGCAGGGTCGTTGTGGAGACAAAATGATGCCAGGATCTGTGTGACACCAGCCATAAGCTTTCTACGGTGTCTGTGGCTTTGTCTGTCTGTCTGTCTCTGAGATCTGTATCTTCAACAGAGAGGGAGGCTCCTTGCACAGCTGCAGGATGGATATGTTATTCTGACCCATGAGAGCACTGATATGCCTACAGGTCATAGCAACTGCATTACCCACTGCAAAAACCAAAAAGCATTTTAATCTTATATTTAGACTTTAGAATCTTATTTCTGTTACTTTTTTGCTAAATAAAACAAAAACAATTCCATTTGGGTCAGATAGTTTTACTAATTTCAAGATTTGCCAGGGGGGTAAGATAAGTTTACTCGTCAAGCAAAGAGTAACTTAAAACAATCTACTTTAGAAGAAAAATTAAGATTTTGAGTCTCATTACAAGACTAAAACACTTTTTTTTGCAGTGCTAAATATATCATTCTCTCAATTTTAGCTAATAATACTTGCCACTAAATATGTTAAATAAACCCACCATATTTGGACCACCAGCAGCAAAGAATGAATGTAAACTTTAAGCAGTGGCTCATAGCGGGGCTGACCATGAAAGCTCAACGCCTTCCCATGTGACTGACAGTGACACCCTCAGAAGCACATTTCAGCCTGTGCCATATTGTCTCCGTCACCTCTCCGGCCCTGTTCTCTGTTCGTATCCTCAAGAGCACCATACCCCTGGTTTAAAGGAAAGGTGAGATAATACTGTGAAAGAACAGTCCCAGCAGTGTCTCTGCACGTCTCTCACACGCAGTCTGATCTGTTCTGGATTAGACAGTTCTGTTTGTATTGAACACTTTGACGCATTTGCTATGTCTTCTGGATTGTTCCTGGGGGTTCGTAATTCTCCGGCCAAACACGCCTTTCATAAGTACATCAGCTGGAAGACAAAAACAAACAAGAGTCCTTTTTAGATTGAGGGTGATGCTGTTCTGTGAAAGCCTCTGATATTGAGAGTTTCTGTATTATCTATTTTTGTCAGATGACTAATGCCCCGGCATGAAATAAGAAATATGACATCACTGCAATACACAGGACATGCGCTGCAATCCTGGTATCGTTAAGAAGGACATTTATAGGGCTTACGTACTATGAGCCTGCTGCAGACGGGTCCTTCTTATTCTCTGTGGAACTTTTGGGGTCATTAGGTGACAGTTGTGTCTTCCACCATCCGGACAAACTCCCATTGGGGGATTACCACAGTGCAGTGTTAGGTCAGCACTCTCTCACTCCGCAGCCAGACAGTAGAGAGGACAGAGGCAGAGCTGTGTGACGTGACATGTGTGAGGCGGATACCTCTTCTGTTTGTGGTTGGACTTTTAGTAAGACGATTACTACCGCAGACATAAACAATGAGGAAGAACAAAGAAGACATTGAATGGTTCTCAGCATAAACATTATGGTGGGAAAAGTTTAGAAATGATCTATCCTAAAAGCAGAACTGATCCAATTAATTTTAAAAGGAGGGAGAAGTCTGTGTCGAGAAAATACAGAAAGGATTCCAGCCCCTGTAAACATCATCAATCGGCTGGTTTTGGAAAACATTTTTGTTAAAGTGAAATTTTAGAGAAGCTGTCAATCCAAATATCCCCTCCCGCTCTTTCTTGGGGGAATAAAACACAAGGAATTTTGAACAGGAAGGAGGCGAGTTCTGAACTTTGACTCCTAAGATCCGACCCCCTTGTTATCTGATAGCCATTGTGACGTTGCGTGCCCACACATCACACATCACTCACCAGGTCCTGGGCACCAAAAGCATTGTCAGGACCTCTGTCCAGCTCGTCCAAGGCTGGTATTACATATGCAACCTTAATCAAATTCTGGTTATGCCTTTATTCATGTATTTATTTTTCAAACATGAAGAATTCATTTTTTTCATGGAGCACAGTACTCTAGTGTGCAGTTGAAGTGATACTCAAAGAGTTTTTCTGTTGTTATAAAAATCTTGTGCGTGTGTGGTGTGTGTGTGTGTATATGTATGTGTGTGCACACGTGTGTATATGTGTGCGTGTTTTGAAACGTATGTGCATATGCATGCTCTTTCATTTCTACTGTAATTTGTTTCGTGAGTTTGTCAAAGAGAAAGCTTGCTCGAGTGAGTGGTTTATACACAACAAGAACATTATACACAAGTGATATCAATGAAGCTTAACGTCCCCTGAATTGGTTCAGGGACAGTGTTCTACCTCTCCAGAGGTCTGGCTTCTAAAGGAACCTTCATGTGGTGTACAGTCTGGATGACACAGGCCAGTGGGGCATGAATACAAAAACAGATCTATTCAACACTTTAACTATAAAATGCTGGGCGTGTATTACAGCTGCCAAAACTAACGTGTGATTTTCTTACTGACTGTGAATTTTCAAACACATGGTTTAGAAATGGGATTTTGGTGAAAAAAGACAGGAATGACACAATGCTTGTCGGGAGCATGTTTTGGAGCAAATTGGATGTGCTTAGCCTTTGTGGAGTTTTCGGTCTCACTTTGTACGCTGTGTGGTGCAAATGCATATCATGTGTTCTCCATTAGGAGAGCCATGCAGTCTCAGTGTCTCTGAGGACATATGAAGTGAAACTCGGCCTGCACAGTCTCTCTCTCCCCCACAGAGTGACTCTGTCAGCTGGACACTCATACCTCTACTATTCTTATTACGTGGTTGAGGTGGTGGTAGTGATATTTTTTTACAGGAGTTGCAGTTGTAGTAAAGTATTAATCTTAGTAGTAGTATTAGTAGTAGTGGTGGTGGTAGGGGGTAGTAGCAGTAATTCCATTATCATTACTCTTATTCTACAGGCGAGCAGTGACCTCAGTTAGTCCATGGGGCATATGTAGACTGCAGCTCACCTCTAGACACATCAAATGCTTTTCCTCCTATTTCTACCTGGGAATGCCAGAGTCTTTCTCTCCTTTCCAATAAAAGGGTTTGCAGTGGATTTGGGTTGCAGCAATGACTAGTGCTGTGTACTGCTAAGTGTTTTGGGTGTATTAATGGCGGTGAGGGCGGATTTGTCTTACAGAGGTGATCAGTCAGCGTATAGGTGGGACAATCGAGCAGCTTTGACCCGTTACAAAAGTCATCATGCCTGCTTGACACGACCGGCACCCCTGAAACATAATAAAATAACAACGCCAAAATGTGCTCGCTCATGCACACTGAAATAACTAATTCTGTCCTTCATCACTGAATAAAAGTGATGGCGACCATTTGATTTATGACCAAGAGCACTCCCAGCTAAACCCAGGGAAGATCTGTTTTTATGCACACAGACAGTTAGGAGGGGTCTATCTGGCCGTAATAGTTATCCAGGTCAAGGCCTGGACATTGGTGTGGTTATTCTGCAGCTATTTAGAGCACTGGCTAAAATGCCTGCTTTTTTTTTTTACCCTGCCAAATCCATAAAAGGAGTTGTGGAACCCATAACGCTTGGTAAACTGATGAAATTCCCTTCAGTCAAACCCAATTTGTGTTTCTCCATGCTGCTTCACTAACCATCACATCAGCTGCCATGCTTATTTTCATTTTTGCTATTGAATTTATACAGAATTTTACACTTTTTAGTTTATGTGACATTTCATGTGGCTGCCTCCCCTCCCAGTGAGTTTTTTTTAAACACAGGTCAGGTGCCCTTTGCGATCGCAACACCCCTCAATCGCCCCTTCCCCCCACAGTCTGCATTACCTCCCACCCCCCATCCAGATAGAGGATAGAGCCGGTGATTTTCAGCGCATTGGTCCAAACTGTTTGTTTGTTGAGGATACATAACTAGATGGACAGATGTGGGGAAACAACATGAAAAAAAGAATGATTTTTACTCCTTCTCTGTGAAGCAGTGTGGATTTGTAGCAGTTAACTTGGAGCCCATGGGACTGTTTTTCTAACTGTGAAAACACTCCCCATTTCCCGCTTGACCCTGTCCTGCTGGGATCACCCTTCCCTTATGATGGGACCTTTCTCAGGAGAAGAGCAGGTTTTCAAAACAACGTTTTAGGTTCCAGGATCGAGAGAGTCTTAACATTACTGCTCCTGCTGAGCTGCCATTTTGTGCGGTTTTGTTTTCTGTCCTTTAAAGGTCTTAATAATTAGACCTAACCCCTAGCTCCCCGCCTAACCCCTAGCTCCCCGCCTAACCCCTAGCTCCCCGCCTAACCCCTGGCTCCCCACCTAACCCCTAGCTCCCCGCCTAACCCCTAGCTCCCCGCCTAACCCCTAGCTCCCTGCCTAACCCCTAGCTCCCCACCTAACCCCTAGCTCCCCGCCTAACCCCTAGCTCCCCGCCTAACCCCTAGCTGCCCGCCTAACCCCTAGCTTCCCGCCTAACCCCTAGCTCCCCGCCTAACCCCTAGCTCCCCGCCTAACCCCTAGCTCCCCGCCTAACCCCTAACTCCCCGCCTAACCCCTACCTCCCCGCCTAACCCCTAGCTCCCCGCCTAACACCTAACTCCCCGCCTAACCCCTAACTCCCCGCCTAACCCCTAGCTCCCTGCCTAACCCCTAGCTTTTCGCCTAACCCCTAGCTCCTCGCCTAACCCCTAGCTCCCCGCCTAACCCCTAGATTCCCGCCTAACCCCTAGCTCCCCGCCTAACCCCTAACTCCCCGCCTAACCCCTAACTCCCCGCCTAACCCCTAGCTCCCCGCCTAACCCCTAGGTGACTAGTGCGGCTGTGGTGGTTTGCAAGACTCACTAATTATAGAATCTTATCATGGTAGCATTTTGAGTGCCGATGACGCCCCTCTCTTTGAATTCACTTGTCCAGCAGATTTCCTCTGTTGATAGAAACTCTAGGACTATTGTTGCTGAGAACACAACGTCCTTACAAAAAAGCCGCAACGTCCTTTCCACACACACACACACACACACACACACACACACACACACACACACACACACACACACACACACACATACACACACACACACACACCCACGCACGCACACGCACACACACACACATACACACACATACATATGCATGCACACACATATGCACATACACATATGCACACAAACACACAATCACACAAACAGACAAGCATGCATGCATGCATGCACACTCATATACGTTTACTTTCACAGTGCACACAAACACACACACACACACACACACACACACGCACACAATCAAAATCAGCACACACTTGCATCCGTCTGCAGTGTTTTTTTTCTCACACTTAAACTACAAACCTCCCCTTCCTACATCGCCATATGGTTCATTTATTACCTTGATTTATCCTGTGTAAACGGGTCCACATGGAGTCTTCCTTCCTATTTCTGCTCTTTAATTGTTTTGAATTCCCAGAATCCAAGCGCTGGGGATCCCCATCTTTGTGAATTCCACATTCCACAAGAACTCCCCCCCTTTCCTTGGCACTCTCCCTGTGCTGGCGACAGATAAAGACTATCTCTGCTCTCAGGGGCCTATCACCTGCCAGGATTCTGGTGTACTGTCTCAACATATATTAATTATCCCCCTGCCATTTCTCCTCATTATTCCTGTCTGCTCCTGTAACAGAGCCTCTTTTCTGTTACGTCCTCCACATGCAAACAATAAGGTCCATTAACTGGTGGCATGGCAGGCACAGATTAGCATACCTGCAGTTGGGCTAATCTTGCTTTCATGAAACCAATTATATCTTTAGATAAATTAAAAGATAGAAAGCCAAAGGGTATGTGTTATTTTGGCACCTCCTGGTCAGGTAAATATTGCCGGGGGGAAAGCATGCTTTAAAATCCAAAAATGTGACCAATGTTCCCTTTGTTTCTTTATATTAATGTTATCATGGACCTCTGGGGTCTAAAGCTGCACTGATAGCGTCCATCTCCTCCCTGATTCTACGTGACTATGCATAGGTCACACTCACTCTCTGACCCCTGTGTGTGGCAGGGATATACCAGACTACTGCAACAGGCACCTTGTATATTTTTTATGAACTAAAGTACAGTAGGTTCACAATACCGTGCTGTATGACAACCACATATGTGTGTGTCTGTGTGTGTGTGTGAAAAAGAGAGAGAGCACATGCGCAGGACCCAATGGCCGAACATACCTCTCTATTATTCTTTTTTTCCAATTTTAATGCTGACTTCTGAATGCATCTAAGATAGAGTCAATTTCTCCAAAATAATAAATGGATGTAAACTCTACAGTTGTTTCTCCTTTTACCTCCGTCTTCTTACTGTAGATTTCATCTAGTGACACAGGACTGAGGAAGGAAGTGCTGAGTTCCTATTGGGGTGAGTGAATCAGCAGTTCAGCCCATGGACCCCAATTGAGCTGGACCTTTCCCAGTTTGACTAGACCGATGTAGTCTCCTGTGTTATAATAGTTTTAATTTCATTTCAAACAGGTGAAAAAGCCTGTTTCTGTCTAAGAGACCAACCCTAACTGCTATCCCTCAGAGCAGGGTGTTGGAATGTTGCTTTTTTTATTTGTATGTTTTTTCCCCCCCTGCTGGCTTTTAAAATATTACTTTTAAACATAAACATTTATCTTATTTCACCAGTTAGGTCAACCGTGAACTTAATTCTCATTTTCAGTGATATTTTGGAGAACCAAAGTGGTTATAAGGAATGCAAAGAATTGTGTATCCTATCTGATGTAGAGGGGAGTGTTAGGTGGCCTGACCTTTGGGAACCTGACCAGGACATTCAGCAGGTTTCCCACACCTGTCGGTGAGATTTTAACACGTGCAGTGAGATGCTGAGGTAATAGTAATGTAATAATGGTAGATGGGTGACTCGTCAGTTTTGTATACACCAGGGTTTCCCAGCAGAAGCATGGATGACATCAGAGGAAGTGAGAGAGAAGAGGAAGTAACATTCCTCACTAATGTTTTCCTGTGCACCATTGGTGGTCAAACACTGCTCCACATCCGCACCAAACCACCCCCGCAACATACACACTCATTCTCTCATTCTCTCTCTCTCTCTCTCTCTCTCTCTCTCTCTCTCTCTCTCTCTCTCTCTCTCTCTCTCTCTCTCTCTCTTCTGTACTTCCAAACTTTCAATGGAGGGTAAAAAAACCATCCAATCAGAGTGAGCCTTGCTAAGGCCTGAGTAGTTCCTCCAATAAAGCCTCACTTTCATTACCTCCTGAGTAATCTGTGCACTCAGAAGCTGACATCACAAATATCAAAGTATCTTTGGAGTCACTGCATTTAGTCAGCACTGACTAATATTACAGTAGCCTATAATACAAAATGCAATATAAAAGTATGGCCTACGTAGCAGTATGGATCACAAAAGAAGCCACATTTCTATTTTTAATTTGCTGGTAAGGTTGTGCTTGAGCAGGCCAGGCCAGGCCAACTACTACAATATAGTACTGCTGCTGATAGATAGGTTTAAGGTGAAAAACTCTCTAGTTTAGTCTAGTATTGAACATATGACATTTCATCCACATTGGCCTTCGTATTTTAATAAAGTAGAACAGCTCTTCATTTTGGAGTGTCTGTCTGTCTGTCTGGAATGAGAGTAATAATAACTGACAGTGAAAACCATTGGCAGATAGAGAGGCCCAGATTAATCTGGCTGGGATCCCGAAACGGCTCATTAGCGGATTGCACAGTCTTGGTTATGGTTTGTAAGGCTCCTCCTTGTGGGAGGTCCAATGAGCTTGTCTGTGTGTGTGTGTGTGTGTGTGTGTGTATGTGTGTGTTTTGAGTATGTATGCAGTGAGCTGCTGCAATTCACTGATGCCCCATTTACATTCCCCTCAGCACGCCTGGCTGAGCCCTTTTACAAACCGCAAACCGCTCGTCCTAAAGCCCTCTTCCCCCCTTTGAGCCTCATATCGCACCCCCCCCCACCCCCACCCACCCCCCACTTCAGCCCATGGGTTCCTCAGTCTGCTGCCCACACTGTTTTTCCCCTTACCCTCAATTCCTCTCGCCCCTTCTCTCCCTCTTGAGACTGCTTTACTGGAAATGATAGTGGCTGTTAGTTCTGGCTGATGTGGTGTAATGAATTAAAATATCAATACTAGCCGTCTAACAGTCTTGAACTTCCAAGCACAACATGCTGCCTTTTTTGTGGTTTGATTAACCAGTGTTTTATCAAGCCAATGTTGTCACAAAACAATATATCAAGTTTTGTGATATTAAAGTGTCCCTGATTTTGTCCTTTTGTTCTAAAATTGTTGCAAAAATTTGGGAAATTGGTATTTGTTTCCTTTTGCAGGTGTTCTCCACCTTTAAATTGTAGATTTAGGTTTTATCTTAAAGGCCTATGAAGAAACTATGCCATATTTTGGTATCTTCAGAAATATGTTCAAATTGTGTCAAGATTGCTGTGTTTTTACAAAAGGATTTTAAAAAATTGGCACTGAGCCTGATTTCAGTGAAGTGCAGTTGATTACATTTGCACTTTGTTGATAATTCACTGATTTAATTTAAATGCATAATGAATCAAAATGCCATTGGCAAAAGCTGGTGTTCTCAGATAAAGCATTAATTAATTTTTGCAGAGTGGAGTATTGTGTGTCTGTTTGCACAGAAGTCAGGTTTCGTTTGTACTATCCTGTCCAGAAATCCTTTCCAAAATTTGGTGCTGGAACTCTGACATTAATTAGCTTTTTTTTGTTGATTAATTTTAATGATTTTATAATTGTGACACGTTTTTGTGATTCCATACTTTCCCTAAATATTTTTCGATGTAATTCATCCAAAATATTTCTGTGCCGTTATTTTTTGGTCATCTGCTCAATACATGTAATTGTTTGGTATTGTTTCTAAAACCCCAAATTCCATTTGATAGAGTTCAGAAAGATAGATTATTCCTCCTGTCAACATGCAGGCCGTGATCAGGATGATTTGACCTGGGCTGTCCTGCTGTAACACAGGATTCTCCAAGAAAAACAATCTGTGAATTTTAATGGTAGTGAGTGGCACACACAGGAAGAATTGAAGATGATTGCTGTACCCAATTTTGGTTTCATGAACATCAAGATTATTTTTCTGTCTCTACCAGATTTGATAATCAAATACAACACCCATGTATTATCTTTTGATATTGTATTTATACTTATAATGTCCTCTTTCTATGGAAGAAACTGTGTTTTCTGTCATTTTTCTTACAACAGGCAAACATTCTATTATTTCAGAATTATTCAAAAAAAATATTTGCTTGCCAAATACTATTCCTCCCGGTCTTAATATGAATTATATGCAAATCAGTATGTTCCAGTCATGGCTGGTGTGTGGGCACAAGTTACAGATATGGATTATGAGGGGGTTTACACACATTATTAGTTGTTACCATCATGTGTGACCAATGCAATTTAATCACTGGTTCACTCCCCGCCCCCACACCTCAAACATGTTTGAATAAATTTAATCAAGTAAAACATTTATTGCCCCCAAATTTCCAGCCCTGCACCCCAATTTCTCCACATTTGAATTAA